>CM055122.1:1236056065-1236696713 GCA_029206835.1 Rana muscosa
GGCCTCAGTAGTTATAAATACACTTTGGGGGGTTATTTACAAAAGGCAAATCCACTTTGCACTACAAGTGCAAACTACAAGTGCAAAGTGCACTTGAAATTGCACTGAAAGTGCACTTGGAAGTGCAGTCGCTGTAAATCTGAGGGGTAGATCTGAAAAGAGGGGAAACTCTGCTGATTTTATCATCCAATCATGTGCAAGCTAAAATGTTGTTTTTTATTTTCCTTGCATGTCCCCCTCGGATCTACAGCAACTGTACTTCCAAGTGCAGTTTAGTTTGCACTTGCAGTGCAAAGTAGATTTGCCTTTAGTAAATAACCCCCTATGTATTTTGTAAAAATACTTTTAATGCAAATGCTATACTTGTAGGCATTTTTTTTCACCCAGTCAGGTGAAATACTCCCACTGTTTACATCCCTATGTCCTGGCTTATTTTCAGGACATGGACTACAATAAAATGGCCACTGATGCTCCTTTTCAAGGACAATCAAATACTAAGTTCATCTTTTGTGAAAAAAAATATAAATGCACATATTTCTGCAGGAAAAAAAATGCATTTAATAAACTGCTTCCCACAGGAGCCTGGAAAGCATTGCATCCGTGATTTCTTTTCTGTTGTATAAAACATTTCTACATTAACTTTTGCAAGAAAATTCTAAAATTCTAAAACTAAAGTGAAGGTACCCAAAACTGAACTGCATATTACAGATACAGTCTTATTAATGATTTACTAATGATATACAGGGGTAAAATGATATCTCTCTCTCTGGAGTCCATACCTTTCTTAACCTTCTTAGTGGTAATCCCGAGTGTGGCTCGGGGTGAATTTTCTATACCAAGAGCAGTAACCCCGAGCCACACTCGGGGCTGCATCGCAGTTTCCAGAGAAAGTTACTTGCCTTGTCCCCTGGATCCTGCAATGTCTCCCCGCTGTGTGCGGCGGCTGTGTCTTCCGCCCGATGTACTGTATGCCGGGCTCTGTTCCCTGTGATCGGCATGATGCACGGGGACGGAGCCCGTGCAAAATACATAACACATACAGTACACTGTAATCTTACAGATTACATTACTGTATCAAATTATTTCACATCCCCTTTGTCCCTATTGGTTTGTCCAGTGCCCTGTGTGTAGTTTTATATTATAAATACTGTTGTTTCTGCTTGGAAAATAGAGAATGTCCATAGCAACCAAAAAGTGTCCCTTTACGTCAAAAGTGGTTTTAGACCAGCTGGAAAACAGCAATAGCAAATTAGAACACTTGCATAATTATGCAATAGTGATTTGTGGCGAAATTCTTTATCAGACACTGAAAGTGACGACAGCAACAATTCTGCAACTGAGCAAATTTCAGTGTTTTTGAGTTGATTACATTATTGAATACTTATTATTATTATTATATTATTATTTTGATAATTATTCATAGTTATGTATTATATTATATATAGCGGCCTCACCCCCTACTCCCTTGATATAATACTGCTGGGTTGTCTAGGGGTTTGAGGGAGGAGGGTGAGGAACACTAATACCAGCTCTAACCTCATGTGTGTGTGAGGTTTGAGCCAAGTTCAAGTTTACCTTTGAGTCTGCATTCTGTACAGAGCCTCTGCTTCTCCTGTGGAGGTTGATTTGCCACCGCTAGAGACGGGGCACTTTGCTGCCAGTAATAGAGTTCCAAACCATGAACAGTCCAACACTTATTTATTTATCTTGTAGCAATGAACAGCACCGGTTGAACTTGACACAAACAGACAGGGTTTGGGTACGAGTAGGTCCAGGCACAAGCTCTCTCCTATTCCATACAGTGCAAATAGGCTTGGCGCACAATCGCTGCCACCGATTGTGAATTTGGTTCCTGCCACAAACCTTGGTGAACGTTGAGGCCTCTGCCACAGACCTGAGTGTAGGTCTCTGCCACAGACCTGAGTGTAGGTCTCTGCCACCGACCTGGGTTTAGTTGGGTCGCTGCCACCGACCATAAGCACGTGAACTACCTTCCTTGAGAGAATGGCCCCTGTCAGGGAAGACATCCATCCGGACGGTCTCCAGAGGCCCATCCGTCACCGGCAATGTGCTGCACCGGGTCTTCGGGAGGGACACATCTCCGGTCCCTTACGCCCTGGATTCGGGCACCCGTACCTTGGCCCCTTAGTTGTGTTCCATCCCTCGCGGGACCCAGTGGAAGGTACTGGGCCCCAGGCCTTCTGTAAAGTACCTCACCCCAGACTTAAGGTGTCTGGGATGGAACTCGAACTCCACGCGTCCAGGCCAAGGGCGCCTGGACACCGACCGCGGACAGCAGCCCACAGGCTGAAGGTGCCTGGGACTTCCCCCTTGTGCGTAAGATGTCCGCCCCCTTTATACCCTCTCCCAGCAAGCACAGCGGGTTCCCCGCCCCGCCGTACAACTGCTGCGAGAGGTCACAAAGGAGACGGCACTGCAATGGTGGTTCAACCCAGGCCCAAGGCGACGGCGACACCCACTGGGCCGCAGGGAACTGACACCACTGATATCTTTACACAAATAAATAGCGTTACTCTAACAATCAGTGCATCTGGGTCATGCTACCACCCAGATGCTGCCCCTAAATGTATATACCCGCTACATATAATTTATGATTTTGTGTTTCAAAATTTATCATACCCGGGATGTCTACTAGACTTTTGTTTGGACAGATTTAAGTATGTTTTCCTAAGAATTACAGGCCTATAATATAAAATGCCAAATTCCCATGCAAAACAATGTACTGCTTTCAGCATCAAAAATCTGACATAATCATACCGCCAGGTAGGGTAATACAAGAAAGGATTTTGCTCGCTTTGGAAACCGCAGCTTGGCATTGCATGCTATTATAAAGCTTATGATCTACCAAAACCTCCATATCCTTCTTCACTATGGATTCCCCCAGCTGTACTCCCCCTGTGTTCTACTTGCGTGATAGTAATCCCATGTGGAAATGGTTGCTGTATTCCAATCCAGGTAAATAGCAATGTCCAGCTGCATCATCTTACAAATACTTAGGAAAACCTGTATGCCCACCATAAAAATGTCACATTTTGTGGACTGTCCAGATCTGCCTTGTGACTTTTAGCTTAATTTCTCTCTTCTTTTTGTCTGTAAAGTCAATCAGAAGGAACCCTGAAATCAGCTGGTATGGATTTCAGCATAACCAACGAATGCCAAGGCCTAAGGCAGTAAGTATGGCTGCCAAAGGTGGCCCACATGATGTTTCCTTCCAGTAAAACACTACTGCATATAAGAAAGCATTTCAGACTGAAAACCTACCTGCCAAGTCCTCATTGTCCATGCACAATGTATGCATTTTTGCTGCTGGAATAATGTGCTGTGTAAATGCAGTTCACCCACTGTAGGTCCATACACCTAAATTCTCTTCCAATAATTTAAATTAAAAGTGTTAGTTGCATACAATAATTCAATGCAGTAAAACGATAATAAAAAGGATATAAATAAAAGGAAGCACAGTAACCTTTGCGAGCAATACCATGACACTTCTTGTGTAGAACTGTGACAAACTACCATACCACAGTTCACATACCTAAAAGGAAGGGAGGGATTGTATTCTCTTACTAATTAAATATTAGGTATTAGCAATATACCATTCATTATACCAGGTAGACCACTGAGATCACTCTGCTTGGGCAGCGTTTAAAGCAAACATGCATTCGTAGACACTGAGTGAGGTCGCTATGTTCTGTTTTCCTTTTGGAAATTTTATTTTGTTGAAGTACAGCTACAAAATTATTTGATGTGAATGTAATGTCATGTCACCCTTAGTCTTGTATATTGTTTATTGCAACCTAAAAGTTGAAGAAGAGTTAAAGTTGCTGTATCTCCAATTGTTCAGAAATATTTAATAATTACAATTTCTGCTAGTGAGCACTTGTTTAGCCCAAAACAAATTATGGACTTGCATTTCTGGTTTAATCAGATACTGTATGCAGTAAAGTTGGCACTTTTATATTAGCGGGCATGCTTGTGTCATTTACTTTTACACTTTTAAACTTGGAGCCAGCACAGGAGCCAGAACTCTGCACAGCACAGGAGCTTACCAAGTTTTAGGGGCTATATGTGTGCAGAGGTGAAGATTTGTGAAAACCTAAGGAAGTGCAGATAGCTAATATTAAAATCGAAATATTTTCTAACAGCTTGTTTACTATAGGTAACAAAAGGGAGCCATAATGCTCTCACCAACTTAGTGAAGTAAGATTTAAAAGACAAAAAAATCCACTGTTAATTGTAGTACTGTATATTCTTCCTATGTTTATGTAACACACATTTAATAACTAATTACAAACATATCTATTAACATAATTTATTAACATGATTAACATATGTCCAAATAATCCATTGCCAAGCAGTTATACCGAGGACAGGGCTAAAAGATTGGTTTTACATTGATAATATGTTTGTATTTAATTAATAACAATCCTCAAAGAAAGACATAAACATAATCAAACTGTAAACAGTATTCTATATATTGTGCACTAATAAAAACTCAAGCAATGTTCTGCATTTGCTTCTTTTGAATACTATTATACAAAGTAATAGCATTTTGGAAATAGAAGTCGTAGAAGGCTGTCACAGAGAACATTTCTTTATTTTCCTTTTTTGTATTTTTTTTTTTTATTAAATGACTAAGTGCAGCAGTCTGTGTCCTATCTCTCCCTCTTGCATCTATTGGATTGTATTATTTTACATTTTGATTGAAATGATGTCACCAGCAGATAAAAACCCAGCCAAGGCATTGTAATTGAATCAGCCTGAATTGTTTATTCTTGTCATCTACAGTGGTGCTTTGCTTGTCCTAACAGCAAATGCATAAAAGATCCTCCAGTGTTAAACATGTAATTGATTATATATATATATATATATATATATATATATATATATATATATATATACACATACTGTATATATATATATATATATATATATATACATACTGTATATATATATATATATATATACTGAATATAATGTTAGCAAAAGAGCGCAGTAAACAAAATTAAAAAATAATATTAAAAATGAATTATAAAATGACGCCATATACAGACATTTCCATGTGAGACTGAAAGTATTAACAAATACATTTTATCTTCAATCAGGAATATATGCACAGCTTTGATTGACATCATTTAAATAACAGTTAATAGGAGCGTGTCCTGTGAAATAGCTTACTCAATCATAAAATAAGTCTGTAATCTTGCCATTCTGAAGACATTAAAAAAAATCTTCACTATACAACTATACAGTTTTCTGACATTTGTAAATACTGAACTGTACATCAATGTGAGCTGCTGTTTTAAGTCTATATATGGGGCTGTTTTTGTCCCTTTTCAAATATTTTGATTAAAAAAGAGACAATTGTAACAGACTGATGAGAAATGTCATGCAGAATAGAAAAAGTTCTGGCATTTTTTTAATGCTATTAGGCAAGGGATTGTCAAACAAATGGCATGGGGGACCATAGATATTGACACACTATAGTTGGTGGGGAACTGTGATTTTAATAATGCTTGAGGGGAAACATTAAAAATGCTTAATTCCTTTAAATAAAATGCTTACAGGATGCCCTAAACCTGTATCTGAAGGGGTGTACCTGTAGAATGTATAGAATGTACAATGTAAATATGATATTTACAAAGAAACAAAACACCCTTTGAATTGCTGTAAATTATATTTTCCTGCCAACTTGGTTCTCTCTGTAAAAACAGCATGGAAACCCCACCAAGATACATACCAGACCCTTTACGTCTGGAATTTATTTTTGTGGACGTTTTGGGAGGTTCCCATGTAATTTTTCACAAAAGAAAAACGGGTAGATGAAAATTACCTGAACATCGTTTTTTTCTTTGTAAAATGTTGCTTTTGCTGTAGTACATCATACAGCAAGAATTACAAAAAAAACATGCCAGAGCATTTATCCTTGATGAGGGTCTGTTATAGATTTGTAAAGCATGCCCCACACAAAACAAAAACAGAAATAAATGATGTTGGGTCCCCTCAAAATTCATACCAAACCCTCATCTGAGCATACAGCCCAGCTGGCCAGGAAAGGGGGAAACAAGTTTGCCATATTCCTGCTTAACCATACCAGCCAACATGCCTTCAACATGTGAAGGATACCTTGGATAGGCCTCTTACTCACTCATAACCCTGACACAGTTGTTACTGGGGTCTTTGAGCAGGGTGCTTATCTGAATATGGGAGCCCCCTTTACAATTAATGGGCCCCATATATTGGCTCCCCCTACATGCATGTATAAGGGGTGCATAGTAAAATATTCCCAGCTGACAGGTGATTGGGCCATGTGGGGTGGCATCATTGGTTGCTAGGAACAGCAGCCATTGGTTTCCTAGCAAACAGCTTGAGTTGGAACCTGTGAAATTTAGCAGAGGTAATAATACTGCTGCCAAATCTATATCTTCCCGCTATAGCCAAAGGTTTGGCTCAGCAGACAAGAGAAAACTTACTTAGTTACCAAACAGGCAAAATTCGGACTGGATTCTATTTCATTCCAAATTGCATACCTAACCAAGATTGTATGTAAGAAAAAGTAGAATAAAGTATAGTATGAGCATTTTCTCTGACTCTTTAAGGAATTCTTTAACGACCTTAAAAGAGATAAAACGGTTACATTGATGTACTGTGAAATTCACAAGGGAATAAAAACGAATCAATAAAAACACTAGGGCAGAAAAGTGACTTTTTTGCCTATAGTAACTAGTCAGTAATTGTTTTACTGAGACATAAAAAAACACAAGCACTTTTCTTTTATAAAGTGTTTACAAATCAACCTTAGTACACATGCAAAACAAGCACGATAACAAGAAATACTTACAGAAAATCAGTGTTTGGCACATGCAGAGCAGAGTAACAGGCTCCCTTTAATCTCAGCCCTCAGTCAGCACATACTTACCTTCACCATGTTACTCTGCTATTCTAATCAGCTGCAGGGAGTAGAGAATTACACCTTGAAGCTTATGCAGGGCTAACTGTCCTCAAAGTATGTGAATAAAGTGTATGCCAGGTAGGGTCTACATCATAAGGAACCTGTTGCTTTGCCTTGTATATGAAAAGCACAAGTGCACGTTGTGAGTATTTCAAGTCTATCTAAACCGAAAAAACAATTCCTGTCCTAGGGGGGGATGCAATGCTCTTTCATTATATTGTATTTATGATAGAGCAGTATTGCAAACCTAGACTGCTCTACTGATTTAAACTAAAACACCTGTTCCTCTCTTAACCTTATTACATCACATTATATTAGGAGGAGAGGTTGTGTAGTTCACTGAAGACATATTTAAAAGCTGATTACATTATTTTAGATTTATTTCAGTATAAGGAATACAGTCCTTCTTGTGTCCCTGTTGGAGTACACACTATATGGTATAATAGATTGGACTATAGAGGCACAACAGCATTAGGAGGGGAACTTCCTGCTGTCTCAGGGCCACCAGGATCCTTTACCTATTGCCTCTATCCTGGTGAGGCAGAGGCAACAGGAGGCAAAAGAGGAGTTCAAGCAGGTAGGTTTGGGTGCTGGCAGTATAGAGGAAAAGGAGAGTTGGATTACTGGTGGTGAGATTGAGGATTGCAAGGGTGCTGGTAGTAAGAAGGACATCTGGGGTGGCTCCATGGGGGAAATTTCACCCCTCCCCAAGCTAAGGAAAAAAGCATGCAGGGATCTATCTCACTATCTGAAATAAATGTGGGGTGGTTTTGGATTTCCCCTATTTATGTATATATTAACAATATTAGCTATAGAATTTAACACAATGCTCAAAGAAGCAAAGGTCTCATTTATTTACAAAGAAAGTAGAAATGCTAACATAAAATACTAAAATAATACTAGAGCATATAAAACCATAAGAGCAGGGGTTATACAATACTGTAAGTTGTTCCATTTGGGTTCTGCATGCCTTCTTAAAACACACTCTGTCCAGTGAGGAGCTATAAGGGTCCATTCTTCCTAATCACCAGGAAATATGTTATTGCCACAAACATAAATACGTTACTGTCTTCCACCAGGAGGCAGCATTACTCTATGAACCACAATAAAAAAAAGCAATTGGCGGGGTCCTGATGACCAATACCATTGGTCAATTCAGGAAGCAGGTTACCGACTCACCTATTAGGGTGGTGTTCCTTATCAAAACAGGAGAAGTAGTCAAAATAAAAGGGGAGTGGGAATAGGACCCAAGGTGTCCTTGCCTTCAATGAAGGAAAAGGAACAAACTGCGGTTTAACCTGATATAATTTTATTAGAACAATTAGTAAAAAAAATATTTTATCATTGAAAGGAAAGCATAAACAATAGGAAATTGCACATGGTAAAAACTGACAACGTTGTTACTTAAAAACACATGCCCATGAGCTCAGCCATATCCAAATCATCCACACGTGTCAATCACCTCAAGTTATTTAGTGCGACTTAACATATGATGCTTACGTGAGTTAGGCGAGGTGAGTTCTGGGAAACCTTGGTAGCACAAACCGGTATCCGTATTGTGCTTAACCATGGACCTCCAGGCTCCCTATATGCCTATAGAGCTGCTGCATTAGGTATTTACAGTATTGAAAAAAGGCATTAATCATCACAGACAAATAAATGCAATTTTGGCTGGAAGGTATCCCTGCTAGTTAGTGAACAAGGCAGGTTTAGTTTCTTAGTGTAGCACTATCAATCATAGAGATGGTAGAATAGTAGAATGCAGCACGCAGCAGTGATGTAAACATGCGACTTGAGTCAAGGAGAAACAGTAGATCCACAGTAAGCCTGTTAATCATTCAGCACCATGTTTCCATGAAACATTAAATACAGCACCACATATAAGTTGGATAGAAGATATAGCTAGCTTAGTCAAATCTAAGAGCTTGAAAAAGACTCACTGTTTAGACGATATTAAATTGGTCCTCAATTGCAGCGACAAGGTGGTGAATCCAGAGTCCTGTTCAGGGGTCAACGGGTATGCAGGATGCGAATATCTGTATTCCTAGTCCTGGTGACACGCACAGGATGTCATCCACTCAAAACCAGCATGGGGCCGCCTGGCCGTCTATTTGCAGTTTTCGGCTGTTTGTGGACTTCCAGTTTTCGGAGATAGGATGAGGGCTAAAGGGTATAGCCCAGATGGCTATTGGCAGAGGGCATGTGTAGGCACACACACAACGACATGTTTCACCCACTTGTGATGTGGGTTTCTTCAGGGTAAAGTGTTTGACTGGACAGAATCCTTTTATAGACATTCAGAGTGACACTCAGGGAATTACTTCCTGTTACATAACTTCCTGTCTAGACATGGTCATGTTAACCCCATCGGGGAATTCAGACTGCTGTAAGGGAAAAGTGTTTTTACACCACTATTATCTTGTGGCAGTGTATGATTATTGCAGTTCATAGTATATGATCATTGATGTTAAAGTAAAACAACTCTCACAAGTAGACGTTATATGCTTTTTTTTTTTTTTTTTATCAATAGATTTTTATTAGGTTTTAAAGGTAAACAAAGGGTGAACAATACATTCCACATGTGGGACGAAGACATATTGATACATTTGAATATACAGATAGGAGTCATATAAAATGCCTTGTCTTGGTATAAACACATACAATATACACGAGGCTGAGGGAATCCCCTCCTCTCCCCAGACACCCCCATGGGAACTATCTGTGGTCCGGAGAGAGAGGCAACCCCCCCACCCCCCACTTGCACAGTACCAGACTATGTGAAGAAGGTATGAGATCAAGCTCTTCTATCTTATTGGAAATTATATTCACCGAGAATATAGGTCCTAACATAAAAGAAATTAATATAAGAACAAAGAGTGAGCTTTCAGAGTAACCAGAGGAAAAGAAAAGAGAACATCAACCTAGGTTTTATTATCTTTACTTTTACTGTTACCATTACCATTGTAATCACCATCCCCACCATCGCCGCCATCCCTCGGATCTGCCTATAAAGGTTTAAGTGTCAGTTTTATTAGGGTTGACCCCCCTATATATAACTGCTAATCTGGTTTTATTATGATTTGTAGTCTTTATACCAGTCTATCCATGGTTGCCAACTAGAGAGAAACTGCATAGTCCGCCCCCCAATGGAGGCTAACATTCATTCATAGGTGAAATGTACGGACAACGTGCGGATTGCCTCCTGAACCTCTGGAGGTTCTGGAGATTTCCACGCTCTAAGTATAACTAGCTTGGCCGCTAGAAATAGATGTGTGGTGAATTTCCTGTGTACCGGTGGTAAGTTTTCGATCCCCAAGTTTAAAAGAGCTAGGGAAGGCGAATATGGCATAGATAAACCCGTGACTTGATAGTGGACCTTGAAAATGCCAGACCAAAATCCCGCTAATTTGCTACATGCCCATAGTATATGGAAGATAGTTCCCAGTTGTGCACAATTCCTCCAACAATCAGAAGATGTGGAGGAATCAAATTTGGCTACCCTATTCGGGGTCAGGTACCACCTTTGTGTCACTTTGTGGGATAGTTCCCATAGGTTTGTACATTTAGTTGCTGCATAGATTTGTTGTAATGCTTTATGCCATTGTGTTTCTGAAAATGATTCTTGGATATCTGCCTCCCAAGCTATCATAGAATTCGTTTTCATGAATATGGACTTGTCATATAGGAAGTTATAAAATAATGATATACCACCTTTATGGTTTTCTTTAGATGCTAGATGGATATTAATTTTCCAAAATAAATTGTACTTCTTAATATTTTTGTTTTTAAGGTACGATTTCACTCGGAGGTAATTAAACTGCTCCGAATTTGGTAGTCCATATTCTGATTGCAACTCAGCAAATGTTTTAAGGAGGTTGTTTCTGTATAAATCTGAGATCTGCACGATTCCTTGTCGCAGCCATCTGTTTAAGGTCAGGTCAGGCATTATCAAGTCTAGAGTAGAAATGGGTATTAGTAGAGGAGAAGTAGGGGTAGAAAGGGATTTGTGTGTTACTAATGTTTTCCAGGAATTCAGGGATACTATCATGGGAGGAGAAAGGTTTTTGGATTTGGATTTAATATGAGGGTACGCTAAGAGATAGTTAAATAGATTTCCACCGGGTATTAAAGTTTCTTCAATGTTTCCCCACAGTGGTGTGGGTTGATTGGGGAACCAGCCTTTAATCTGTGCGAGAGTCGCAGCGGCATGATAATCTGCAAAGACCGGTACACCCAGGCCACCAGCCTGTTTTGTTTTTTTTAGTTTGGAAAAGGCGCTCCTGGCCCTTTTACCCTCCCAAAGATATTTAGCTAGAAGGGACTGAAGGGTTTTAAAAAAGTGTTGAGGTATGGGAATGGGTACTGTGCGATAAATGTAGAGAATTTGTGGCAATATTTGCATTTTGAAAGCTGCCAATCTTCCCGACCAAGATAGAACATGTTTGCTTAGTGACTCTAGGTTGTTTGCGAGTTTCTTTTCAAGAGGGAGATAGTTGGCCTGAAATAATTGTCTAGTTTGGGAGGTCAATTTAATGCCCAGGTATGTGATTTCATGTGCACACCAGACATAGGGAAATTTGGTTTGTATGATCAGCTTATCTTTTGGGGATACTCCTAGATCAAGGATGAATGACTTTGAGTCATTCACTTTATAGTATGACATTTTTCCATACTCCTGAAGCGTGTGGTATACATGATCTAGGGAAGACAGCGGGTCAGTGAGCATCAGTATTACATCATCCGCAAAAAGACTTATGACATGCTTACGGGATTTAATTGTAAAACCTTGAATATCAGGGGATTGTCGAATACTGGCGGCTAATGGTTCCATAAGTATATTGAAAATAAGAGGGGACAGTGGACATCCCTGACGGGTCCCGTTAGTGATTTTGAAAGGTTTAGACAGCATGCCAGACATGTACACCCGAGCTGATGGAGAAGTATACAAAGCTAATATTGCTGAGAGCAGGTGTCCTGAGAAACCAAATTTTTCCAAAGTTTTTGTAAGATACAACCAGTGTACCCTATCGAACGCCTTCTCTGCATCTAAAGCCAGAAGCAGAGAAGGCGTTTTCCCCCATCTGGCGATATGCACAACATTTATTAAACGTCTAGTAGCATCCGACGCCTGCCTACCCTTAGTGAACCCAGATTGGTCAGGGTCAATGAGAGTAGGTAAGATGTCCACCAATCTTAATGCTATAATTTTAGCATACAATTTTACATCATTGTTGAGCAAGGATATAGGTCTAAAATTTTTAGGTGCATCTGGTTCCTTGCCCGGTTTAGGTAACGTTACAATTAAGGCTTCTAACATTTCTGGCGGAAAAGAAGCCGAGGCAGCAGCAGCATCAAATACTTTGAGGAGTTATGGCCCAAGAATAGGTTTAAACTGTTTATAGTACTCCCCTGTGAGACCATCCGGACCAGGAGATTTATTATTCGGGAGATTCTCTATAGTTTTGAGCAATTCTACTAAGGAAAAAGGAGCGTTTAGCTCCTGGAGCTGTGAGGGGGAAAGTTGGGGCAGATGAATGTTTTGTAGAAAATTTACTATATCTGAGAGGGAGGGTTGTGCCGTTAGGCTATCTTGGTTCAGGTTGTAGAAGGCCCCATAATAATCACTAAAGGCATCTGCAATTTTTTGGGGATCATACACCTTCTGAGAAGATTTAGGGCTAATAATATGTGGTATTTTAGTCTTAAAGCGCTGGCCTTGTAGTCTACGGGCCAGGTTTTTCCCGGCCTTATTACCTGTAGAATAAAAGGACATCTTCAATTTTTTCTCTACTTTTTCGAAGGATTGGAGTAAAGCGAGTCTGAGGTTGTGCCTCAGTGAGGTAAGTTGTGCACTCAATATGGGGGTAGGATTAAGTTTATTTTGGGCTTCTAATAATTCTATGTCTGTGAGTAGAGTATTGAGTCGCTGCTGCCTCTGCCTCTTGATTCTAGTGCCCTGCTGGATAAACACACCCCTGATATATGCCTTGTGGGCATTCCACAGCACAAATGGATCATTTGTGGACGGGGAGTTGATCTGAAAGTAATCAAGCAAGCGGTCCTCCAGAATTTTTTTTGTTTCCTTGTTTTGGATGATGTGGGAATTGGAGCGCCAAATAAAGGCACTGTTGGAAGGATAAGTGTCTCCTAGTGTCAATAAAACAGGAGCATGGTCTGACCATGATATGCTATTCAGTGTGATTTGAGATACTTTCTGGAGTAACCACCTGTCCATCAGAAACAGATCAATCCTCGTATACGTGCAGTGCCTGTGGGAAAAGAACGTGAAATCTCTTTCGTTGGCATGGGTACAACGCCATGCATCATATAACTCTTGTCTTTGCAAAAAGGACTGCAAAGACAGTGTCCTTTTAGAGGGTTTAGATGTAGAGTCTATTTGAGGGTCAGGAGTTACGTTAAAGTCTCCACAGAGTATAAGAGATCCTTGTTGTATTTTCCGTATCTTTTTCATCAGGACATTCAGGAATTTAATTTGGTGTTTATTTGGAACATAGACGTTCACCAGAGTATATCGTGTAGCGTTGATGTCACACACTAGAATGACATAACGACCTGATGGGTCACAAATGTCCTTAGATAATTGAAAAGAAATTGAGTCCTTAATTGCAATCATGACTCCCCGTTGTTTGGCTGTCATATTTGAGAAGAAGTAGTGTTGGAAGCCTTTATGGGTGCATCTAGGCGGTGCGCTATGGTGAAAATGCGTTTCTTGAACGCATATTATGTCACAATGAGAAGAGTCTGCTTCTTTCCAGAGGGATGCCCTTTTGGCTGGATGGTTTAAGCCATGCGCATTTATGGAAAGAATTTTAACTGGCATAACAGAGTTTAAGTGGAATGCTGAAATTTACACATGGTGCGTACTCACATAGCTGCCAGTAGGCTGTCCGAGGGATGCATGTATTCCTAGGTTCTTCAAAACAGAGTCTCATTTCTGGTAACATAAGCAATGTCTGAAAAGAAATTCGGTATAGAAAAAAAGAAAACAAACAACAAAAAGTTTAAAAGGAGGGTATTACACCCAGGTGCAGAAATTCTGCTCAGGTAAATGGGAGCGCAGGTTACAGGATAGAGCTCCAAAGGGCAAGGCCCATTAATAGGGCAACAAATGAATATAGCAGGGCCCTGCAGATATCACTGACGCCTCAGGAATTTGAAGCATGTTGCCATTCTGGAGGAATCCTCTTAGGGCTTGTATCATTAGATGTTGAAGGAGGTTCCTCTGGGACAATCTTCCATTTCTGGAGAAGTTGGAAACCCTTAGTAGGAGAAGTAATTACATGTGTAGAACCTTCTCTAGTTATGATTAGTTTGGTCGGGTAGCCCCATCTGTAAGTGATAGCATGGTTTCTCAATGCCTTAGTAATATTATTGAGATTTTTGCGGAGTTGCAAAGTGTGCTGCGACAGATCTGTATAAAATTGCAGATCTGAGTAATCTGTGGTGCTGTGTTCCCCTTTACGGGTAATTTGCATCAACCGCTCCTTGGTTTGGTAGAAATGCATGCGAAACAACACATCTCTAGGGATGTGCTCCTGGATAAATGAGGGTTTTGGGAGACGATGGATTCTATCTATGGACAGTTCAATAGGAGGAAGATCCGGCATGAGGGTTGATAGCATTGCCGTAGCATACGAACGTAATTCAGAGGGTTGCACAGATTCTGGAATGCCTCTGACCTTGACATTATTCCTCCTGGCCCTGTCCTCCAAATCTGCTAATTTGGCTTTCATCCATGCGTGATCCTCCTCAACATTATCATGAGCGTCTACCAGATCATTAATTGTCGTAGCATACTCCTCCATTTTGGATTCGATATGATCCACTCTGTCCCCCACTGCATTAAGTTCTGAGCTAAACTTCCTCATGCATGTCATCATGTCAGCATGAATAGAGCTTTTCAGGGAGACAAGCATATCCTTTAGTGTAGTGTCTAGGACTGGTTGGTTTTGTGTGGGGAATGCCACTATGGAGTCAGGGAGTTCTCTTGTGTCTTCTTGTGAGTCAGCGTTAGATCTTACCTCACATTGCTGTGTCTCCTGCTCCTCCATTCTGGCTCTGGCTTTAGCCGGACTCCTAATGAGAGGTGAAGGAGTCTCTGAGGTTCCCCTTGTGCGCCGAGTGTTGCGATAAGCTGGGTCATCATGGGTGTTTGTGTGTAAGTGCGCCGTCTTCGGGGTGGAGAAGGAGCCGGCGCCATCTTGCCCACGAGGCTGCATATGCTGTGTGAAGTATGCCGTCAGTTTTCTGGGCCGATGTTCCGCCTGGCGTCTCCTGGTCATGATGCCGAGGTGCCGGGAAGATGAACCGCCGTAGTGGGCTGCAAGTGCAGTGTCCTGTGTAGCTGTGAGCCGCTGTTACTCTCGCCTTTCGCCGGAGCTCCGGAGTTACACCGCCATCAAGGTGAAGTCCAGGCCACGCCCCCCGACGTTATATGCTTTTAATCACATCTATTAAATTCAATAGTAGTTGTATTAAAGTGTGAATGCAAAACTGTATACAGATAGATACATTTGTACAAGCTGAGGCTTGGTATGACATTTTGACAGCCGATCAATTCGGTGGAGATCAACTTACCTGTAAGTCAGGAATACCTGTAAATTCAGTTCAGTGTTTAATCCATTCGGCGTGAGCATCCCCAGCCGAAAAATCCACTCCTTTTCTTTTTGAAGGAGTACCATGTCGAAGTCGCCTCTTCTTACTGGAAGTTTTAGGGCAAAGAACCCCTTAATTTTGAGTCTGTTTGGTTCCCTGTTGTGATATTTTGAGAAGTGTTCTCGTATGGGGGTATCGTCACCTGGGGAACGAATACTCGAGAGATGTTCCCCTATGCGGACCTTTAAGGGGCGCTTTGTTTTGCCTATGTACAGTTTATGACAGCCTATACAGTACTCGTGTAGTATTGCAATTAATGAAATGTTTAATTTGATACACCTTTCTTCCTGTTGCATCTGTAAAGGAGTCAGATCTATCTACAAATCCACAAATGTGGCATTTCCCACAGGCATACATCCCTCGCAGTGGGGTAGGTCCGTGAGCCAATTGTGTTGATTAGGTCTGGTATATTCAGATCTGACAAACTCATCAGTAAGATTTTTGGCTCTCCTTGCTACCATGAAGGGTTTAGGGCCAACTATAGGAGCCATCTGGGAGGCTCGAGTCAATACGTGACAATGTTTAGTCAAGATCATTTGCACAACCTCCCACTGTGTACCAAACGTGGTGATGATTTTCACTTGATCAGAGAGGCTCTTGTTGGCATCTTGGTCAATTTTTGGTATTAGCAGATCTTTCCGGTCAATTGCGGATACTCGTTTTCTTGAGTTCTTTAAAGATCTATGCGGGTAACCCCTTTCTCTAAACCTTTTATAAAGTTGCTTTGATTCAGCCTGATAGTCCTGATCCAGTGAGCAGTTGCGTCTAACTCTCAGAAACTGCCCCGTCGATATACCTCTGACCTAGGACTTAGGATGATGGCTGGTTGCCTCAAGAAGGGTGTTTGCTGCTGTTGCTTTACAAAATATTTTCATGGATAGGCAGTCTCCATCAATCCTTATTAGGAGGTCCAAAAACGAAATTTCGTTCAAGTCGTAGGTGAATGTTAGGCGTATATTGCGGCTGTTTTCATTCAGTTCACTCAAGAACTCTTCAAGGGATTCAACAGACCCCTGCCACAGCAGCAGGACATCATCAACATATCTTAGCCATAATTTGGCATGGTCTAGATAAGATTTGGAGCAGTAAACAACTTCCTTTTCCCAATAACCAAGATGTAAGCATGCATAGGCAGGTGCCCAAGGTGCCCCCATGGAGGTGCCTTGTATTTGTCTATAGTAGACCCCTAGGAATTGAAAGCAAATATTGCTCAAGGCAAACTGTAGCATCTCAAGGATGAACTCATTCTGAGGTCCCATATGTGGAAATTTCTGGTTGAGAAAGTGTACCACTGCTGCCAAGCCCCATGCATGGGGTATAGATGTATAGAGACACTCTACATCGATGCCTACCAGGAGAGTTCCAGGGGATACAGTTACTTCTTCAATTTTTGCTAGTACATCAAGGGTGTCTCTAATGTATGAGGGTAACTCAAAGACCATTTTTTTCAGTAGGGCATCTAGGTATCTTCCAATTTTCTCCAGAGGACCCTTCACCGCTGAAACGATTGGCCTGCCTGGTGGGTTTGTCAAGGATTTGTGGACTTTAGGAATAATGTAGATGGTAGGAGTATTAAACTCCTTTACTTTCAGGTACTCATATTCATTCCGAGAAGAAAAGAGGCCGGCTTCCTACGCAAACATAAGTTTAAAGTTTAGTTCATTAGTTATGGAGGTAAAAGGGTTAGCAGGAAGTTTTTCATACGTAGATCAGTCATTTAATTGCCTTTTTATCTCGTTTTCATAGTATTCTGTTGAGAGCAGTACCACATTGCCCCCCTTGTCGCTTTACTTGATCACCAAATTTGGTGCCTCCTTCAGCTCTCATAAGACCCGGCATTGTTCAGGGTCCAGGTTGTCTTTTCTTCCTCTTTTGCTAGTTCACCTTAGAACATTGTCATTTTTTACCATGTGCAATTTCTTATTGTTTATGCTTTCCTTTCAATGATAAAATATTTTTTCTACTAATTGTTCTAATATCAGGTTAAACTGCAGTTTGTTCCTTTTACTATATGAACACCTGTCTTGACCCAGGTCAACATTCCAGGAACAGCTGGCCTTTTGATGTCCTGATTGCAGACAGGGCAATTGGGCACTTTAATCTTCCCATCTCCAGGTGGTCTGAAGCAAAGCTCTCCTATTCCCATACCCCATCGCCAGGGGTATACGTGAATCCTTTTTTCAGATGAAGATGCATTCTTCTGCTATAAACACCCTGCTGGGTAATCTTGTTCTGCTGGAATTCCAGGCTTCCCCCAGCAGTATCCAAATGGCTTAGGTGTAATCAGGTTTCAAAAGTCCAGAAACATCTGATTTAAAAAAAAACATGTTATGCCTTCCAACAGATGCCTCTTTGTGCCTGAAGGCCACACATCACCCTTCTTCAGAGACAGCCTCTATGGAACAGATCTTAATAAATGTTGTGCTTCTCAACATGTGACACTTTGCCCCTGAATGACACACCACCACCATTCTTCAGCAACAGTTTCCATGGCACCATTCCATGTATTCTCCCTATTGGTATCTTTATGATAGGGTCCACCACAAGCAAGTGGTGTCCATTCACTCACCATTCATTAACACACCCTCAGAATCATACATCAACCAGCTTTCAGATGCAGAAACCTGAGGAGGGCCTTACCCAACCACATCACTAACCTAATACATGTACGGTATGTAAAACTATAATTGCACACAAATCAACATGTTACCATAATATATACATGTATATGTTAGCCTAGTAACAATTTGATATGTTCCTATCAGTACACGACCAACCAAACTAAGTATTCCACTCCTAATCTCTTATAACCCGTCATTGCATATACAGGTCGGGATTAGACAGGCTTGCTCAGTATGGCCTTTTCTACAGCTATTTTGCATATCAGAGGTACATCAGGACTCCTAATTGGCAGCAAAGCTTCTACTTTGTATAAAGAGACCTTACCGCCAATTCGTCCTTCCACTTGCATAGACAGATGTGAGATTTTTTTTTAAATAAATGTGGCGTCAAACAACACATGTAAACCTGAAACAATGACAAAACCACATAATTCAATCCCTATGCCTGAATTTTAGAGACATTGCCCAGGGTACACCATGCACCTCTATCTATTTTTAGGTTCAAGGAACCCCCTAGCTCCATGACTAATGTTACATTATTATCCTTTAGGACAAAGAAACACACTCTTCTAGGTCTAAATAATACACAAGTGCTTCCTTCCCTGAAAACCCCATGGTTTGCCTCTCTTTTTTTTTTATAGGGCTGGATAGGTTATATTCCTTCCCTAACCCCCAACTCATTACACTTATATACTGTATACAGAACGTTCACATTTATAACTGACTGGAGAGACTCATGTTTCACAAGTCCTGTCGATGAGCAAATTCTTTCAGGTGCAGCATTAGAACTAAATTGTCCATAAGGAAAATAAACTTTATATGACAAGTTATGATCTGAATCTTCTCATTAATCCCTTCTCCCCTGAATGTTTATCAGAACAAATTTGTGATGTGGCATAGTGCAAAAAATCTGCCAACCAGATTAACTAATTTCATCCATGTTCCAGAGATCAATCTCTCGCTCCCCCAGGACTCTGGAAATAAAACAAGAGCAGAATCAAATTCTTATCCACAATATCTATTAGCGTACTATATTTGCTAATAGAACATCCCTTTGAGCACAGGAACTTATGTTATTCTGGCTTTTATGACCTGAAACTAATTATTAAAATAACCATGATTCCTTAGGCTGAACCCACTCTAAAATGAATCCCCATTATAAGGGGAAAAATTAAAGTGAGTGCTGTTTTTCAATTTTTTTTATTTTAAACCAATTTAAATTTGAAAAATTGAATGCAGCTGTTAACTTAAGGCCTACACAATAACTCCCCTTTAAGGTGGACAAAACCTACCAATTAGAATTTTGTGCCACCAAACTGCATTCTCTCTGTATACCATTGCATCGCTTTCTGCTCAGCAATCTCCTTCATTCTTAATAGCATGCATACCACGTTCGCCATTCTTGCTTTCTTGCCTTTCTTTGATTACAGTTTATTTCTGTCAGGGCTGGGCTCTCAGCACTTCCTTCTCTGTGCTCAGGTTGCTCAGATGTCGGTTAATTACTCATCGTTGCACAGTGGCTCACCTGTTGATTATCTCCTACTCATCAGTCAAGCCGACAGCTAGCCCCTCCTGGCTATTTAAACTGCCTGGTTCATTTTATCAAAATCCCCTGGCCTTGGTAAAACATATCTAGAAACTCTCTGATGTGTTCCTGTTGAAGACTTGCCTGGCTGACGTCCCTTCTGGTTCCTGATCCTCTCTGCTGCCTCTGACAATGCTGATCTCTGGCTCCCCGATTTCCTGTCTTGTTCTGACTACCCGATTTGGCTACCAAACCCAGGCTATGTTTTGACTAGGTTTACATTTTATTAAAAGGTGGTATTTTTACTGAATTTTCTGTCTCCGTCTGTTTCATGGTTCCTGACAGTAGGCAAAGGCCATGAATTCAGAAGATGCAAGCAATCCACCTAGTGGTAATATTTTTTCCAGGTTGAATGAGCAGGGTCACCACATGGATCAGTTTGCTAAAGAGTTACAGACGCTCCTGATTTGCACTGCTCACCTGGATCCTCCCACTGTGGCTGTTCGGGTACAACCTGTGTTGCAGGCCATCCCTGCTGCTGCTCCAGTCTCTGTGCAGGCACCCACCTTGAATATTACCTCTGTAAGGCTTCATGTACACGGGGCATTTTTACAACCTCTCCTGAACGATTTAACTTGACAGATAGTAACCCACATTTAAAACGTCAGTTTTGCCACGTTTAGCTGCGCTTTGCCGCGTTTATAAGCGTTTAAAAAATATATATAATTTTTTTTAAAAATAGCCAAAAACGAAAAACGCCTATAAACGAAATGCGGCTAAATGTGGGTTTCTGCGTTTAGCCGTGTTTGGCGTCTGAAACGTTGTAAACGTTGGCGTCTGAACTCATCTTTATGCCTTCAAAGAAAGGCCTACAAACGCAACTGCCTAAAAACGACAGTAAATGAACCTGTGTACATGTACACATAAGATAACATTGAATGAGTTCAGGGGCAGTTGAAAAAGGTGTCCAAGTGCCTCTGAACGTCCGTTTAGCAGCAGCAGTGTACATGGGGCCTAAGAGGTAGTACGTCTGGTTCTGCTTCACTTCCCCAGCGATTTGGGGGTAATCCAGTTCAATGCAGAGGCCTTCTGAACCAGGTTGGAATATACTTTGAGATGCTGCCCCAGACATTCCCCACGGACAGAAGCAAAGTAGGCTTCACAATTTCTTTGCTTTCTGATAGAGCCTTGGCCTGGGCAAACCCTCTATGGGAGACACAAAAACCCACTGTCCTGAGTTACCCAGAATTTGTGGTTTCTTTTAAAAAGGTATTTGACATTCCCACATGCTCCACTTCTGCTGTCAAGAGCCTTATGTCCATCAAACAAAGTACAATAATTTTTGCCGATTACGCCATTGAACTCAGTACTCTGGAAGCAGAGGTCGCTTGGAACAATGAGGCTCTTGTGGCTGCTTTTTCTCATGGTCTCTCAGATGATATCAAAGATGAGATAGCAGCCCGAGACATACCTACAGATCTGGAGAAGTTGATCACGATTGCCATTCTCATTGACTCCAGACTTCGAGATAGACCTTCCTTTAAGGAGCGCTTGCGGAAGCCTCCTGTACATTTGGCTTGAGCTTTGCAGTCCCACCCTTGCCTCCCTCCCCTCCTATGCCTCCTGGTACCGAGTTTGCCAGTGAAGTAGAATGCATGCATTTGGGCTTCACACGTCTCTCTGCGGATGAGAGGGCCTTTAGGAGGAGGGAGAGATTGTGCCTTTATTGTAGCCAGGCTGGTCACTTTTTGAAGTCTTGTTCTACCCATCCGGGGAGATGTTTGCACCTGAGGTCCTGTAGGGAACAGACCCTAGGTGGCGTTGTTACGTCCCCAGTTAACTTAAAGGATAATAATCTAGTTTTGGTTACCCTTTCGTGGTCTGAGTCATCCATCCATACACAGGCTCTAATCGACTCTGGGGCTGCAGGCCTGTTCATAAACAGTGCCTTTGTATCTAAGCACTCGATTCCGCTGCAGCTTCGTGCCACTCCATATGCCATTGAGGCTATAGATGGGAGACCTCTACAGCCTGCCCACGTGACTCATGAGACTGCTTCATTAACCATGGTCATAGGGGCTCTTCACCATAAGATAATACAGTTTCAGGTAATTTTCTCTCCTCATTATTCCGTGGTTATTGGTTATCCTTGGTTACAGAGGCACAACCCCTCTTTTGATTGGCTTCCTGCTGAGGCTCTTTCCTGGTCGCCACAATGCAGTAGGACATGTTTTCGGAAAGTGGCTAAGGTCTTGTGCACCTCTTCTCTCTCCTCCTTGCCAGAGGAGTACCGCAAATTTAGCAATGTCTTTGACAAGGGTCAAAACGATAGTTTGCCTCCACACCGGTCGTATGATTGCGCAATTGACCTACAACCTGGTGCTATGCCTTCCTGTGGCTGAGTTTACCCTTTGTCTTTCTCAGAGAATAAAGCTATGGAGGACTATGTTGCTGACGCACTTTCTCGAGGGTTCATCCACAAATCCTCGTCTCCTGCTGGTGCTGGCTTTTTCTTTGTGAAAAAGAAGAGTGGTGAACTAAGACCTTGTATCGATTATAGGGGTCTTAATTAGAGTTGAGCGGACACCTGGATGTTCGGGTTCGACGGGTTCGGCCGAACTTCGGAAAAAAGTTCACGTTCGGGACCGAACTTTAACCCGAACCCGAACCCCATTGAAGTCAATGGGGACCCAGACTTCTAAGGACTAAAAAGGCTCTAAAAAAGTAATGGAAAGGGCTAGAGGGCTGCAAATGGCAGCAAAATGTTGTTAAGAGCATGGCAAGTGCTCTGCACACAAATGTGGATAGGGAAATAACTTAAAATAACATTAAAAAAATAAAAAAAATTAAAAATATGCTGGAGGCCCCCTTTTCAGCAGAAGAGGTACGGGAAGTCATTAAGAACCTCAGAAACTCAACGACATGATGCCACACATATGGTGGGAATGCCCCAGAATACACCCTTTCTGGAATAAATTATTCAATTTAATGGATAAGCTAGTGGGAAAATAAAATACTTTGAAATAAAAATGTAGCGGGGTGCTAAATTTAAGGGAAGTGTTTGAGTGGTAAATAGGCTCAAACACCCTAATTCTGTAGGATTCATGGACCATTTTGTCCTCGGGGGACAGTATTGGTGTGCAGTTCCCTGCGGCCTACAGGTGGCGCTGCCATGGTAGGCTAGGGTTGAACCGCCGATACAGTGCTGTGCCTTTTGTGTCCCCTCTTGGCAGTAGTACAGCGGGGCGGGGAACCTGCTGTGCATGCCGGGAGAGCATATAAAAGGGGCAGACCTTTGGCCTGGGGGCTGATGTCCAGTGGGGTCCACGCCCAGGTGCCTTCGGCCTGGGTGCATGTGTTCCTGTTCCATCTCGGGTACCTTTAGCCCGGGGTGAGGTACTATCCTGGAGTTCCTGCTGCCCTGGGTATGGAGGCCTAGGTGCGGGAGTAAAGCCTGGAGTCCAGAGCCTTCGTCTGGATTCCGCTAAGGGTCGAGGAGTCTTAGGGTGCCGCCTCGTGTAGGGGACCATGTTCCAGGGAAGGGAGGATCATTCTGATGGACCGATGTGGGAGTCACGGTGAAGGAAGGGGCTGTTGACTCCCTGGAGAGATGTCTTCCCCTTGATATGGGCTAGGTTCGTAGAAGGAGAAGCTCAAGGTCATCTTGACTGTATCAGAGGCCTTATTCACCCGGCCCGTGGCAGGGGCCTTATACACCCTGGTCTGTGGCAGAGACCAAAGTTCTCCAGGTCCGTGGCAGGGGCCTTGTACACCCGGTCTGTGGCAGAGACCAACCTCAAGGTCTGTGGCAGAGACCGTGCACCTAAAACTGTTTGAGAAACCTAAGCAGTGAAGTGAATGTGCTACGTTTGTGCCTGGACCTCCTCCACACCTTAAGCTGTCCTGTTTCTTTGCTCTAACCTTTTCTATCCGAGTAGAGTTTATTTTGCCATGAGAGAATAAGAGTTGTAATTTCAGCTGGTGTGGACATTGACTTTACTGGGAATTAAAGGACTTGCCTCTATCTACAGTAGAGGTGAGAATCATCCTCTGGAGGAGTTTTGAATCCGGCTGTGGACACGGCCCGTCAAGTACACCGCTCAACCTCTTTATATAGGAGGGTATGGGCTGGTAGTGCGGTGTGCCTTTCTCCCTCCTGCGAGGAGCCAACAACATAAAGGCAGGTAAGGGGGAAAGGATCTGTGCGCTACAAAAAAATAAAATAGAAATTATAATCTTGACCTAGGAGGACGAGGTCCATATGGAGTAGGAGGTTGAGGTGGCGGTGGATGTGGCTGTGTAGGTGGAAGCGGCGGTGGAGGAGGACGAGGTAGCCAACACTGGTTCAAAAATACAACAATGGCTGGGTAAGGCCAGTGATGTGTCGAATTCTGTCCCCCGTCGAATAGTGTCCACCCTGTACTGCGCTTGCTCAGTATGTAGGACAAGAGGATTTCGAAAATCTCCCAAGATGAACGGCGCCTGCGTGGTGAGTTCAGGTGAAGGCCACACCATCCGTGGTTCAAGCCGAGCCAAGTGAGGCCGAGCCAAGTGAGGCCGTGCCCGAAGCGTGGCGATCGAAGCGAGCCCGTGAGGGGCCCTGTTACTATGTGCTACCGTATGTCCACTTGGATGAGTAAGCGTCAATTCGTGACGTGAAGCGCGTTAGCCACCCTTTCCTGCATGCACACTATCTGCATTTGTTGTTTTGGATCTATGGATTTATTTTGAATTTGGATTTTTTACTTGAAATTTTGGAATAAATAACTGTCTATACAGAGTGCGGCAGTCCAGGGTTTCTTTTTCTCCCATGCATCAGTGCAGAGCCAGCACCTGTGTGAGTGACCGGGCGGAAGCAGTTATTTGGTGAATTCTTAAGCTTTTGAGCGGTACGTTTTTCCTTTCCTATGTCCACTTGGATGTTGGGGCTTGAACCTGCACTCACGGCGCAGGCGCCGTTCATCTTCGGAGATTTTGTGAATCTCCTTGTCCTCTGTACTGCGAAAGCGCTGCGCCTTCGCAGTACGGGCCGGACACAATCCGATGGCCGGACAGTTTTTGTCACAACACCGGTATACATGTCTATTCTGCAGAAGGTACGGACAAGTCCTGTGGGATCCATGCCTGGTTCATTTTAATGAACGTGAGCTTGTCCACATTGGCTCTGGACAGGCGGCTGCGCTTGTCTGTGATAACGCCCCTTGCCGTGCTAAATACACGTTCAGATAATACACTGGCTGCAGGGCAGGCCAGCACCTCCAAGGCATAAAGGGCAAGCTCAGGCCATGTGCCCAATTTGGAGACCCAGAAGTTAAAGGGGGCAGACCCGTCATCCAGTACGTGTAGGCCTGTGGACACATACTGCTCAACCATGTTGGTGAAATGCTGCCTCCTGCTAAGACGTTCCATCTCAGCTGGTGGTGCTGGTTGTTGTGGCGTGCTGACAAAGCTTTTCCACATTTCAGCCATGCTAACCCTGCCTTCTGAGGTGCTGCCGGTGCCCCGGCTGCATTGGCGACCTCTTCCTCCTCCTCTGCCTTCGCCTTGTGCTTCCACCGTACGCCCGCTGTCAGGTGGGAATGCCACCAGCAGCGCGCCTACCAGCGTGCGCTTGTACTCGCGCATCTTACAATCCCGCTCCAGTGAGGGAATTAAGGACGGTACGTTGTCCTTGTAACGGGGATCCAGCAGGGTGGCCACCCAGTAATCAGCACCAGTTAAAATGTGGGCAACTCGGTGGTCATTGCGGAAACACTGCAGCATGTAATCGCTCATGTGTGCCAGGCTGCCCAGAGGCAAAGAAAAGCTGTCCTCTGTGGGAGGTTTATCGTCTGTGTCCTCTGTATCCCCCCAGCCACGCACCAGTGATGGCCATGAGCTGGTCTGGGTGCCACCCTGCTGTGAAAATGGCTCCTCCTCCTCCTCCTCCTCCTCCGACTCCTCCTCCACCTCATCATCCTCCAGAACTGTGCCCTTTCTGCCGGACAATTGTGTACCTGGTGTTTGTTGGTGCAGGAACCCAACCTCGTAGCCACTTGTGAAAGACTGCCCTGAAAGCCTTTGAAATGATCCCGCTTCCTCCTCCTCCTCCTCATCCTCCTGTGCCATATCCATATCCTCTTCCATCATGGCCCGAAGCGTTTTTTCAAGGAGGCATAGAACTGGGATAGTAACGCTGAGAACGGCGTCATTGGTACTGGACATGTTGGTGGAGTACTCGAAACAGCGCAACAAGGCACACAGGTCTCGCATGGAGGCCCAGTTATTGGTGCTGAAGTGGTGCTGTTCCACAGAGCGACTCACGCGTGATTGCTGCAGCTGAAACTCCACTATCGCCTGCTGCTGCTCGCACAGTCTGGCCAGGATGTGCAAGGTGGAGTTCCACCTTGTGGGCACGTCACATATGAGGCGGTGAGTGGGAAGGCCGAAGTTACGCTGCAGCGCTGACAGGCGAGCAGCAGCAGGGTGAGAACGCCGAAAGTGCGCACACACAGACCGCACTTTCTGCAGCAGCTCTGGCATATTGGGGTAATTTTTAAGGAACCTCTGGACCACCAAGTTCAGCACATGCGCCAGGCAAGGGATGTGCGTCAAACCGGCTAGGCCCAGAGCTGCTACAAGATTTCACCCATTATCGCACACCACCAGGCCGGGCTTGAGGCTTACTGACAGCAACCACTCATTGGTCTGTTGTTCCATGTCCCTCCACAACTCCTGCGTGGTGAGGGGTTTTTCCCCCAAATAGGAACGTTTTAAAACTGCCTGCTGTCGTTTACCCCTGGCTGTGCTGAAGTTGGTGGTGAAGGTGTTACGCTGACCGGATGAGGAGGCGGTAGAGGATGAGGAAGCGGAGTAGGAGGAGTTAGCAACAGGAGGCAAACTGAAGCGCCCTGCAATCCTCGGTGGTGGAAGGACATGCGCCAAACTGCTATCTGCCTCAGGCCCAGCCACCACTGCATTTACCCAGTGTGCTGTTAGGGAGATATAACGTCCCTGACCGTGCTTACTGGTCCACGCATCCGTAGTTAGGTGGACCTTGCCACAGATGGCGTTGCGCAGTGCACACCTGATTTTGTCCCCCACTTGGTAGTGCAGGGAAGGGATGGCTCGCCTGGAAAAGTAGTGGCGTCTGGGCACGACGTACTGTGGGACAGCCAATGCCATCAGGCTTTTAAAACTCTGCGTCTCCACCAGACGGAAAGACAGCATTTCAAAGGCCAGGAGTTTTGAAATGCTGGCATTCAGGGCCAGGGATCACGGGTGGCTAGGGGGGTACTTCCTCTTCCGCTCCAATGTTTGGGAGATAGAGAGCTGAACGCTTCCATGGGACATTGTGGAGATGGTTGGTGACCCAGGTGGTAGTGTTGCTGGCAGATTCTCTGTTTGCGGGGTGGCAGGTGCCACTGTCACTACAGAGGTGGATGAAGAGGCCGAGACTGCAGCAGAAGAGGAAGCAGGAGGAGCCAGAGACCTTTCTTGGTTTTTGAGGTGTCTACTCCACTGCAGCTCGTGCTTTGCACTTAGATGCCTGGTCATGCAGGTTGTGCTCAGGTTGAGAACATTTATGCCTCGCTTCAGGCTCTGATTGCACAGCGTGCAAACCACTCGTGTCTTGTCATCAGCACATTGTGTGAATAACTGCCACGCTAGGGAACTCCTTGGACCTGGCTTTGGTGTGCTCGGTCCCTTGCTGCGTTGGGCAGTAGCAGACATACTGTCTAGGGGACGGACGCTCCACTTTTGCACCCTGCTCCCTCTTCTGCTGTGCTGGTGGCTCTGTGCGACCACCGCCTCTTCCTCCAAACTACACTGGTCACCTGCATAATGTTGATTCCATGTGGGGTCGAGGACCTCATCGTCCTCCACATCATCTTCCACCCAGTCTTCACCCCTGCCCTCCTTGTCTGTCTGCACAATTGCAAAAGCAGCAGCAGTTGGCACCTGTGTTTCGTCATCATCCGAGACGTGCTGCGATGGTCCTCCCATGTACTCATCATGAAACATAAGTGGTTGGGCATCGGTGCACTCAATCTCTTCCACTTCTGGGGCAGGGCTAGGTGGATGGCCCTGGGAAACCCTGCTAACAGAGTCATCGAAAAGCAGAAGAGACTGCTGCATGATTTGGGGCTCAGACTGCTTGGCTGATTTGCAAGGGGGTGAGGTGAAAGACTGATGGACATGGGTTTCAGGTGCCAACTCTGATCTTTCATCAGAAGAGTGGGTGGGAGACAATGTGAAGGAACCCGAGGCACTGTCAGCAACCCAATCTACTATCGCCTGTACTTGTCCTGGCCTAAACATTCGTACAGCCTCATTAGGCGCGACAAAATACCGCCGCAGGCTCGGTCGCCTACTCGCACCTGAGGAAGGTGTTTCACTTGTGCGTGTATCTGGCACAGATCCACCACGTTCTCTCCCTGCAACAGGAGCTCCACCAGCAGCACCACGACCGGGGCCACCAGGTCCCTTTGACCTTCTCCTCATATTTTCCAAATTTAGGA
Organism: Rana muscosa; assembly: GCA_029206835.1. Lineage (NCBI taxonomy): Eukaryota > Metazoa > Chordata > Amphibia > Anura > Ranidae > Rana > Rana muscosa. The sequence goes on from CM055122.1 coordinate 1,236,084,359, forward strand.
TGTTGCCCTAAATGGGTGTTTTTGGAAGAGCAGAACACACCCACAGTACGTAACCGCTGAATCGCACAGCTACAAAACTGCAGAAAATGCTATTCAAAAAAAATGTTTTTTTTTTAGTATAGCACAGTAGAAGAAAACGATATAGAAATTGTTTATTTCACACACCTCCACATATGTATAACACACTGCAAAATATTTTTTGTGGCCCTAAATGGCGTTTTTTGGAAGACCACAACACACCCACAGTACGTAACCGCTGAATCGCACAGCTACAGAACTGCAGAAAATGCTATTAAAAAAAAATGTTTTTTTTTTTAGTATAGCACAGTAGAAGAAAACTATATAAAAATTGTTTATTTCACACACCTCCACATATGTATAACACACTGCAAAATATTTTTTGTGGCCCTAAATGGCGTTTTTTGGAAGACCACAACACACCCACAGTACGTAACCGCTGAATCGCACAGCTACAGAACTGCAGAAAATGCTATTCAAAAAAAATGTTTTTTTTTTAGTATAGCACAGTAGAAGACAAATATATAGAAATTGTTTATTTCACACACCTCCACATATGTATAACACACTGCAAAATATTTTTTGTGGCCCTAAATGGGTCTTTTTGCAAGCGTACATTAAAGTGCAAATTTTTTCTTTTTTTTTGCCCTAAACGGGTCTTTTTTTGCACGAGCAAAATAAAATGCAAATTTTTTTTTTTTTTTTGCCCTTAATGGGTCTTTTGGAAAAGAGCACAATAAAGTGCCTTTTTTTTTTGCCCTAAATGGATCTTTTTCCAAGAGCAGAATACACCCACAGTATGGAAACGGTGTTTCTTTTTCGTACATCACGGGACACAGAGCGACTTAGTCATTACTAATGGGTTATATAGATTACCTTCAGGTGTTGGCACTGGCCAATTCCAAACCGGAAGTACCCTCCCCTATATAAGCCCCTCCCATCCGGGAGCACCTCAGTTTTTTGCCAGTGTCTAAGGTGTTGGCCAAAGAGTAACATGTGTTTTCACTGGGCTTGCGTACAGGATCTTTTGGGCCTTAGTAAGCTGTTCCGGATCCCACCAAAAAAGCTTCATAGCTAAACGGTCGGTACCCGGGCCTTGCAGCAGAAAAGCAAGGTTTTGCCTGTAATGCCTCTCTTAGGAGGGCTGGACCCTGGGATCCAGAGCTCTGGTCATACCCACGACCAAGATGTTGTCTGTGCAGGGTGCTATACAGGTCCAGGGGAGTGGAATCCTTGGGAACCCGGTCCCTGAAGGTTTAATTACAATGCCTGCCGTGATAGGTGAAGTTTGGACTTCTGTGGACCAAACAAAGTCCTGCGGCGGGGATCAGGTAAGTGGGGGCCCCCAGGAACTTGGTTCTATTGGGGGACCCCCAAGCCTAATTTGTCTTTCTGTCTGTTACCTGACGGTATTCCCGCTAATATCTGTGTTTGCCTGTAACTACTGAAAATGTAAAATTTTAATAGTAGTCAAGAAAAAAAAAAAAAAGGGACCGCGGTACCTGTGTTAAACCACTAGAGGCCGCTGTAGTCCATTTTCCTTGTCATGTGGATCTTTGGTTTTCTCAAGTCAAAAGATCCAGGCAGTTGGTAAGTTTCTCTGTGGGAATCCACTTCCTCTGCCCTGTTGCTGCGCTCATCCACCGCACAGGCCCTCCGGCAAAAAGGGCCCTGGTGCCTAGTCCCTGTTTGATTTCGAAAAGGGCGCCAATGGCGCACGGGCGCGCGCGCGGGGCGCGTGCACGCGCCTCCTATGAAAAAAAAAGGGGCGGGGCGGGTGGATGACGCTCGATGCGCGCCGCGGCGCTTCTGCGCATGTGCAGGCGTCCCAGCATGGTTAAAAGACACAGTATAAGTGTCAGCTGGATGCAAACAGAGCTAGCAACAAACAGTGGCACACAGAGGCGGTTGATGCAGGCATCCCCATAGAAAGGCACTTTAGTGGACACCAGCTGGTATATAGCAGCAACTGTGTTAGACTATTACCAGCAAAAATTGGTGTATGACGACGGGAATACCTCAGCTTTGTGCTTAAAGGATATGTCATCCAGACGCTCTGGAAATAGGTCTTCCAGGAAGCCAAAGGGGTCTCCATCGGGCTCTGAGGATATTGGGCATGCTTGTACTGCACCAATCTCCCCTGAGAAGAGGTCAGTAGCCGTAGAAACCCCGCAGGAGTGCCTGGTGCTGCAGCTGTCCCCAGTCCACCTGCTCCTGTATATATAACAGAGGAGGTTTTATCCTCAACTCTGGGAGGATTGGAAGAGAGATTAACAGCATTGATCGCTGCTTCCCTGTCACAGGAAAAGCGTGTCCGATCTCCGTCTCCTCCTTCAGAGTGCATGTTAGTGGAGGAACAGCCCCACACAGGGATCGACCTACCTGAAGGGGATCAGGATGAGGTTGATTCAGTTATGGAGGAATCAACAGTGGAAGAACCTTTCTCAGCATCTCAGGCTGAAAGATTATGGGTTCAGTCTCTGACTAACATGGTCCGATCAGCATTTAATATGCCTCTGGCGGAACCACCATCCACTACGGTTTCCTCGCTGGGGTCGCTAAAAGCTCCCCAGGCTGTCTGTTCCTTCCCAATCCACCCTTTATTAGAAGGGCTTATTTACCAGGATTGGGAGCATCCTGATAAAATATTTGCTCCCCCCAAGAGATTTCCGGTGATCTATCCCATGGAGGATAAGTTCATAAAAAAATGGAGGGTCCCTACAGTGGACGCAGCCATCTCTTCTGTTAACAAATCACTGACATGTCCAGTAGATAATGTTCCAATGTTCAAAGACCCAATAGATAACAAATTGGAGTCTTTACTAAAATCTGCTTTCTCTACAGCAAGCATGGTGACACAACCTGCGGTAGCAGCGATTGGAGTCTGCCAAGCAGTGAAAGATCAGTTGAAACAAGTCTTAAGGGACTTACCAGATCAGCAGGCTCTTGCCCTAGCTGACCTGCCTAGAGCCTTGTGTTTTGCGGTGGACGCCATAAAGGATACAATCCAACAGGCCTCCCGCTTTACGCTGTCTATAGTACATATGCGTAGGCTTCTGTGGCTCAAAAACTGGTCTGCTGAAGCTCCCTGTAAAAAACTGCTGGTTAGCTTCCCATTTCATGGAGAACGCTTATTTGGAGAAGATCTGGACAAATATATCCAGAAAATTTCTGCCGGTAAAAGTTCACTCTTACCGGTTAAGAACAAGGGTAGAAGTCCTTCTTTAAAGAGGCCTACTTCTCCAGTCCCTGGCACATCGGCTGTGAAACAGTTCCGACGGCCTCCGCGGTCAAATCCAGGGGGCAGAAATCAGGGACAATTACAGGGTAACAAGAAACCCTGGGTCAAGAGAGGTACAAAACCTCCCCCTAAGTCATGAAGGGTTGCCCCCACTCAGTCGGGTGAGGGGAAGACTTCAGTTGTTCACAGAGACCTGGCGGGACACCATCAGAGATGGGTGATCTCCGCAGTAAGTTTGGGATACAGGCTGGAGTTAAAAGACATTCCTCCTGCCCATTTTATAAGGTCAAACGTGCCAAGCGATCCCCAGAAGAGTGGATCCCTCCTTCTGGCGCTAGAGCAACTATTGCCCCAAGGGTAATCATGAAGGTTCCCTTGGAAGAAAACGGGTTCGGGTTTTACTCGAACCTTGTCACAGTCCCCAAACCAAATGGGGACATGAGGCCCATATTAAATATAAAAGGGCTAAACAAGTTCCTACATATCAGGACTTTTTCGGATGGAGTCGATCCGATCGGTGGCCACCGCCCTACAAGGGCAGGAATGGTTAGCCTCGATCGACATAAGGGATGCTTATTTGCATATTCCCATCTGTCCGGCCCACCAGAAATTTCTACGCCTTGCAGTAGAAGGGCGCCATTTTCAGTTCAGAGCCTTACCTTTCGGTCTGGCCACGGCACCACGAGTGTTCACAAAAATTCTGGCCCTACGATTGGCCAAACTAGGAACACAAGGTGTAACGATAATGGCATATCTAGACGACTTGTTGCTGATAGACCACTCAGTGAAAAAAACTAGTAGTGGTCGTTCACAAGATAATCAAGTATCTGGAATCTCATGGTTGCATTATCAACCGAGACAAGTCAGCCCTAAAACCAGTCAAAAGCCTGGAATACTTGGGGGCTAAGACTGGATTCAAATCAGAGAAAGATTTTCTTACCTCCAGAGAAGGTGTCGTCTTTGAAAGATTTGACCCACTTAGTGGGTACAAAAAAGAAAAACCATCCATACGCCTGTGTATAAGGCTGCTAGGAAAAATGGTGGCTTCATTCGAAGCGGTACCCTACGGTCAATTCCATTCAAGGAACTTGCAGAGGGCCATACTGTCAGCCTGGAACAAAAAAGTTCAGGCTTTAGACTTACCAATGTCCCTGTCCCCTTCCGTTCGCAAGAGCCTCCATTGGTGGTTGGTGCCCCAGAATCTGGAAAAAGGGAAACCCTTCAGTCCGGTTTCTTGGAAGGTGGTCACTACAGTTGCCAGCCTCATAGGCTGGGGGGCAGTACTGGAGCAATGGTCTCTCCAGGGCAAGTGGTCAGAAGCAGAGAAGGCCCTGCCCACCAATCTCTTAGAGATACTAGCAGCCCGGTATGCCCTAGTAGCATGGACATCCAAACTCCAAGGGTCACCTGTCAGAATTCAATCAGACAATGCCACAGCAGTGGCATATATCAATCACCAGGGTGGCACCAGGAGTCGTGCAGCCCAGAGGGAAGCGAATTGCATCCTGGAATGGGCAGAAAGGTATGTCACAGCCATATCCGCGGTTTTCATCCCAGGAGTGGAAAATTGGAGAGCGGACTTTTTAAGTCGCCAGCAATTATGCCCGGGGGAATGGTCTCTTCACCCCGAGGTTTTCCAGGCAATATGCCAGCGGTGGGGAACACCGGATGTTGATCTGCTAGCATCCAGATTCAACGCAAAGGTGGACAGATTTGTGTCTCGCACAAAGGATCCCCTAGCTTGCGGTTCGGATGCCCTAGTGTTCCCTTGGGATCAGTTCAAGCTGATATATGCATTCCCACCGCGATTAATCCGCAGAATCAGGGTAGAAAAGAAACCAGTGATTCTGGTGGCTCCAGCGTGGCCCCGAAGGGCATGGTACGCGGAGATTGTAAAAATGTCAGTGGGAAGTCCTTGGACCCTCCCACATCGTCCGGACCTGCTTTCGCAAGGACCGATATACTACCCTTCCTTACCAGCCCTAGGTTTGACGGCCTGGCTATTGAAGCCCACATTCTAAAAAAGAGAGGGCTCTCTAATCCTGTGGTATCTACCATGATCAATGCCAGGAAGCCGGTATCCAGGCAGATCTATTATAGGATCTAGAAGGCGTACATCACGTGGTGTGAGGCCAGGAAATGGCATCCACGTAAGTACGTAATAGGTAGGATTCTGGACTTCCTACAGTGGGCTGTACATAGGAAGCTTGCCTTGAGTACTATCAAGGGTCAGACGGCCTTGTCAATATTTTTTTCAAAGGCCCTTGGCTTTGCATTCATTAGTCAAAGCTTTCATACAAGGAGTGATGCGTATTAGCCCTCCGGTTAGTATTCCCATATGTCCATGGGACTTAAACCTGGTTCTGTCGGTTCTACAGAAACAACCATTTGAACCATTGCGGCACATTTTCTTGGTTCTTTTCACCAGGAAATTGATTTTCTTAGTAGCCATTTGTTCGGCTAAAAGAGTATCGGAATTAGCCGCCTTGTCCTGTAAGGAGCCATATCTGGTTATCCATAAGGACAGAGTAGTATTACGTCCTCATCCAGCCTTCTTCCTAAGGTGGTATCGAGGTTCCATTTGAACCAAGATGTGGTTCTTCCTTCCTTTTTCCCCAAACCTAGTTCGGTAGAGGAAAAGTTATTGCATTCTTTGGATGTAGTAAGAGCAGTTAAAGCTTATCTTAAAGCCACTGCTCAGATTCGTAGAACGGATACTTTGTTTGTTCTGCCGGAAGGCCCCAGAAAGGGTCAGGCAGCATCAAAAATCTACTTTAGCCAAGTGGATTCGACAGGTCATAATACAAGCCTATGGCTTGAAAAGGAGACCGCCTCCGTTCAAAGTTAGGGCGCACTCCACAAGAGCAGTTGGAACTTCATGGGCAGTGCATCACCAAGCCTCCCTGGCTCAAGTCTGTAAGGCCACAACATGGTCCTTAGTACACACGTTTACTAGATTCTACCAGGTAGACGTCAGAAGTCAGGAGGATGTCGCCTTTGGGCGCAGTGTGTTGCAGGCCGCAAAAGAGCCTCATGCCTGATGGCGCCCAGCTTATGTATCTCTCCCCTCATTTGGCATTGCTTTGGGACGTCCCATTAGTAATGACTAAGTCGCTCTGTGTCCCGTGATGTACGAAAAAGAAAAAGGGATTTTTATAACAGCTTACCTGTAAAATCCTTTTCTTGGAGTACATCACGGGACACAGAGCTCCCACCCCTCTTTTTGGGACACTTATTGCTTGGCTACAAAACTGAGGTGCTCCCGGATGGGAGGGGCTTATATAGGGGAGGGTACTTCCGGTTTGGAATTGGCCAGTGCCAACACCTGAAGGTAATCTATATAACCCATTAGTAATGACTAAGTCGCTCTGTGTCCCGTGATGTACTCCAAGAAAAGGATTTTACAGGTAAGCTGTTATAAAAATCCCTTTATCTCTCAACGTAATATATGCAGTGCTGGGGCACTGAGCTTGCAGATAAAAGGAGGTAGATTTTCTCTGACACTGGGCTCATGGCAGTGTAAAAAGACTGCAGTGCAACACAAACAGGTAAACCTATGCAGATCGCTGAGTTATATCTCTGAATCTGGACTCCTATTCCTATATAATATATCTCTCTCCCTGAAAGCACCAACAGGAACCTGGCCCTACACTACACTGTCTCTCTATCTTTTCCCTCAAATTCCAGAATCAGGACTAACTCATGTATTTTTCAATCTCTCCCAAAAAGCAGCAGCAGCAGACAAGATCCTCTCCCTATCTATTCTGAAGCAGAGTGACGTGTGTGCTGTGTGCCTCTAGCTTATATAGAAGCTGGGTCACATGTTGCACTGACCAATCACAGCCATGCCATTAGTAGGCATGGCTATGATGGCTTCTAAGGGCACACCAGCTAATCAAAAGGTGATTGGCTGGCCCCTGAAGCATTTCTAACTGCGCCATTAGATTGCCGAACCCGAACCTGAACCCGGACTTTCGCGCAATGTCCGGGTTCGGGTTCGGGAAAAAGCTAAAGTTCGATACGGACCCGAACTTTACAGTTCGGGTTCGCTCAACCCTAGTCTTAATCGCATCACAATTAAGAACGCCTACCCGATTCTGTTAATTACAGAAATATTATTTGACCACCTCAAGGGAGCAACAGTTTTCAGGAAGCTCAATCTGAGAGGGGCATACAATCTTGTGAGGATCGAGGAGGGCGACAAACGGAAAACTGCATTTAACACCAGGACAGAACATTATGAATACCTTGTAATGCCGTTTGACCTTTGTTTCAATCATCCAGTATAGCTTATCCTGGCTACTTAAAGGAACCCTGGCATTTTTCCCCTTTAATACCCCATACACATGGTTGGGTTTTCCAACGGGAATCCCGACGGGGAAAAAAAGAGAGCCAGTTCTCTTTTTTTTGCTGGCCGTTTTTGGCAGTTTTGCCATCGGAAAACTCAGATGGAGCATACACATGGTCTGGATTCCCAGCCAAAAGCTCTCATCTGAATTTTTCTGACGGGAAAACCGGCCGTGTGTACAAGGCATTAGAGTTTTATCATCCAACAAAGGAGGTGATAGTTTGTTCACTATGGTGGTGGAGTGAATATGCACTGTTCTTACATTTTTTTTTCCGTGGATTTCCTTTTTATGAATAATACATCTGTCACCTAGAAGATTTGATAGACTTGATTTGACCTTACTATCACAATCACCTTTATTATTTCCATTACTATATGAGCACTGGTTTTATAAGTTTGAATTATGTACCAATTTGTTGCACGCAAATTTTGTTATAACTGCATATTACTCTGTACATATTAGTAAAAGTGTAGTACGGTATTTTTTTTTTATTTATTGTGAAAAATTTGCGGCCCTAAAACACTCTTTTTTCTCAAAATGATCAACAATAATCTAGTATGAAGGAACCCTCAACTGTTGCGTGTTATAAAGAATAACACATAATTTTTCTTTCTTGTTCATCCCCTTTGAATCTGTTATCAATAGGTGTATTACAACATTTGTTTTTTTTTTAAAGAAAGCGGTTTATATCTCATTTTATAAAGATTGGTATTGAATCTATCGAAAGTACACCTATTCCTATTTTACAACAGGATCCCATGGCCTGTACAGTGCCTTGATTAGGGATGAGCTCGGTGTTCGAGTCGAAGGCATGTTCGACTGGAACATCGGCTGTTCGCTTGTTCAGCGAAACCAGAACGTTGTGGGCCGTTCGGCCAAATTCGTGTGACGTGAACGGCCCACAATATACTGCGCCATCGCAGTGCATTGCTGGCGCTGTGATTGGCTAAGCATGCACTGTGACCCCGCAAGCTTGGCCAATCACAGCGCCGGCAGCGAGGAGAGACATAATTGGCCACAGGCAGGATGTCTGTGGCCAATTATAGCTCGGGGGGGTTTAGTACACGCCCACACTATAAAAGGCCGCCAGTGCGGCGGCCTTGTGTAGTGTGTTGGCGTGCAGGGAGAGAGAAGGATAGGCAGGGACAGTGTCAGTGATATCTTTGATAAACCTTTTGCATTTACAGTGTGTTGGCATGCAGGGAGAGAGAAGGATAGGCAGGGACAGTGTCAGTCATATTCTTTGCTAAACCTTGTGCATTTACAGTGTGTTGGCGTGCAGGGAGAGAGAAGGCTAGGCAGGGACAGTGTCAGTGATATTCTTTGCTAAACCTTGTGCATTTACAGTGTGTTGGCGTGCAGGGAGAGAGAAGGCTAGGCAGGGACAGTGTCAGTGTTATTCTTTGCTAAACCTCCTGCACAGAATACACCTGAAGCTACCCCTTATTGCTCGTTGTGTTGTTCTGTTGTGTAACACAGACAGGCATCTGCAAGTAGTTACAGTGGGTGTAGGTGCCTCCTGCACAGTATACGCCTGAAGCTACCCCTTATTGCTCGTGGTGTTGTTCTGTTGTGTAACACAGACAGGCATCTGCAAGCAGTTACAGTGGGTGTAGGTGCCTCCTGCACAGTATACGCTACCCCTTATTGCTTGTGGTGTTGTTCTGTTGTGTAACACAGACAGGCATCTGCAAGTAGTTACAGCGGGTGTAGGTGCCTCCTGCACAGTATACACCTGAAGCTACCCCTTATTGCTCATGGTGTTGTTCTGTTGTGTAACACAGACAGGCATCTGCAAGCAGTTACAGTGGGTGTAGGTGCCTCCTGCACAGTATAAACCTGAAGCTACCCCGTATTGCTGATGTATTTCTTTTGTGTAACATTAACAGGCATCTGCAAGCAGTTACAGTGGGTGTAGGTGCCTCCTGCACAGTATACACCTGAAGCTACCCCTTATTGCTCGTGGTGTTGTTCTGTTGTGTAACACAGACAGGCATCTGCAAGCAGTTACAGTGGGTGTAGGTGCCTCCTGCACAGTATACACCTGAAGCTACCCCTTATTGCTCGTGATTTTGTTCTGTTGTGTAACACAGACAGGCATCTGCAAGCAGTTACAGTGGGTGTAGGTGCCTCCTGCACAGTATACGCTACCCCTTATTGCTCGTGGTGTTGTTCTGTTGTGTAACACAGACAGGCATCTGCAAGCAGTTACAGTGGGTGTAGGTGCCTCCTGCACAGTATACACCTGAAGCTACCCCGTATTGCTCATGATGTTGTTCTGTTGTGTAACACAGACAGGCATCTGCAAGCAGTTACAGTGGGTGTAGGTGCCTCCTGCACATTATACACCTGAAGCTACCCCGTATTGCTGGTGTATTTCTTTTGTGTAACACTAACAGGCATCTGCAAGCAGTCACAGTGGGTGTAGGTGCCTCCTGCACAGTATACACCTGAAGCTCCCCGTATTGCTGGTTTTCCCATCTCCCTGCAGGCCATTAGAATGTCTGAAAGGCCAACAAGGAGAGGCAGACAGTCACGAGCCAATAAAAGAGAGCAAGCAGGCTCTGTGTCTGGGGGCAACAGTGCTGATTGTGGATGTGGTGCATTGTCATCAGCATGTGGTCATGGGACACGCTTGTCCTTATTTTCGGCAGCTGGAAATGTTGAGCCGCATCATGCCAAAGACTTGGTAGAGTGGATGACCAAGCCCTCCTCATCCTCCTCATCCTCTCTCACCCAGGCTCAGGGTACTGGCAAAGCAGCTGCCAATGCGTCCTCTTCCCTGGTATCAATGTCATCATCAGTCACTCCTTCCCTAGATCCACCATGTCCTCCTGAGGAGTCCCCTGAACAATTTGAGCACAGTGTTGGGTACATGCTCCAGGAGGATGCCCAGCGTTTCGAAGGGTCTGATGATGATACCCAGCTAGAGGAAGGCAGTAGCGTGAGCGCAGAGAGAGGGGATGCTCAAGAAGGACAGCAATCTGGCAGTCATGTTCCAGCAGCTGCAGCATACTGCCAGGTTTGCTCCAGTGATCAAGAGGGAGAGGATGATGAGGTCACTGACTCCACGTGGGTGCCTGATAGGAGAGAGGAGGAGGAGGAGGATGAGGAGGAGGCGCATCTCCAACGAGGCAGGATGCCCTCCGGGGGCCAGCGTAAGGGCAGCACACTGACTGAATCACACCGCAGAGCTCCGCCTGTGCAGGGCGCTGCCTCTGCCCGTTATTCAAAAAGTTCTTTGCTGTGGGCCTTTTTTGAGTCGAGTGAATCAGATCGCACCACTGCTATTTGTAATATATGTCTCAAGCGTATCTCGTGTGGCCAAAACATCAGCCGCTTGGGCACCACATGCTTGACCAGACATATGTTGACCTGCCATGCAGCTCGTTGGCAAGCGTACCTTAAAGACCCACACCAAAGAACAAAGCGGACCTCTCCTTGCTCCTCATCAGCTGGGATCTCCAACCCCACTATACCTTCAGTCCTCTCTGAAACCTGCACTGAGAGGAATGAAGGTGTAGAATTAGGTGTGTCACAGCCAAGTACTTGCGGGCACTCTGCTAGCAGTACACCGACGTCCAATTGTAGCAGGCAAATTTCCCTGCCCCAGCTGCTGGACCGTCGAAAGAAGTTCACTCCCAGCCATCCACATGCCCAGCGGTTGAATGCTAGCTTGGCTAAATTGCTAGCACTTCAACTGCTGCCTTTTCAGTTGGTAGACTCGGCCCCCTTCCGTGAGTTTGTACAATGTGCGGTTCCTCAGTGGCAGGTTCCCAAACGCCACTTTTTCTCACGGAAGGAGATTCCGGCTCTCTATCGGCATGTGGAAGGCAATGTCCATGCCTCGCTGGACAGGGTGGTCAGCGGTAAGGTGCATATTACCGCTGACTCATGGTCCAGCAGGCATGGACAGGGACGTTACCTTTCTTTCACGGCCCATTGGGTCACTCTTTTGGCAGATGGGAAGGATGCAGGACAAAGTGCAGTAGTGTTGGAGGTTGTTCCACCGCCATGCCTCCTGACACACCTCCTGACACACCTCTCTCCTCCACCCCCTCCTCTTCTTCCTCCTCCATGGCCTCTTCCTGTGCTTTGTCCTCGGAACCAGCGGTGCTCCGTAGGCGTTCAAGGGGCTACGCAAGTACGAAGGGCAAAAAGATGCCATGCCGTGCTTGCGCTGGTGTGTTTGGGGGACAGGAGCCACACTGGGGCAGAGGTCCTGTCTGCTCTGCAGGGGCAGGCAGAGAGGTGGTTGAAATGGTGGTTTGCGACAATGGCACCAACCTTCTCTCCGCCCTCCGACAGGGACAACTGGCCCTGTGTGGCTCACGTCCTTAACCTGGTGGTTCAGCGGTTCTTGGGCAGGTACCCGGGCTTACAGGATGTCCTGAGGCAGGCCAGGAAAGTCTGTGTGCATTTCTGCAGATCATATAATGCCAGTGCTTGGCTGGCTGAGTTGCAAAAGGAGTTGAACCTGCCCAAGAACCGCTTTATATGTGACATGCCCACCAGGTGGAACTCAACGTTGGCCATGCTGCAGCGGCTACACATGCAGCAGAGGGCCATAAATGAGTACCTGTGCAACTACGGCACCAGGACAGGGTCAGGGGAGCTCAGGTTTTTTTCACCACGCCAGTGGGGCATGATCAGGGATGCATGCACTGTCCTGGCACCATTTGAGGAGGCCACGAGGATGGTGAGCAGTGACAGTGCATGCATCAGTGACACTGTACCTCTTGTACACCTGTTGGAGCATACGCTGTGTGGAAAAATGGACAGGGCACTTGAGGCAGAACAGAGGCAGGAAGAGGAGGACTTCCTTGCCTCTCAAGGCCCCCTTTACCCAGACAGTGTTCCTTCTGTCCCACCCATCACACAGGAAGAGGACGAGGAGGAGGATTGTGTCAGCATGGAGGTGGAGCCTGGCACTCAGCATCAACAGCAGCAGTCTTTTAGGGATGATTTACAGTCCCAAGAAGCCCGTGGACTTGTACGTGGCTGGGAGGAGGTGGCTGGGGATCATGTCATCCTTAGTGACCCAGAGGACTGCGGACCGAATGCCTCAGCTAACCTACACTGCATGGCCTCCCTGATCCTGCAAAGTCTGCGGAAGGATCCTCGTATTCTTCGGATCAAAGAGAGGGACCATTACTGGCTGGCCACTCTCCTTGATCCACGGTGCAAGGGTAAGGTTGCGGACCTTATCTTGCCATCGCAGAGGGAGCAGAGGATGAGACATCTCCGGGAGGCCTTGCAGAAAGGTCTGTGCAACGCGTTCCCAGAGACTGGGAGGTTACAAACTCCTGGTCCTGGACAACAAGTTGCTGAGGCTTTGGTCAGTAGCAGAAGGAGCGGTAGAGAAGGTGGCCGTCTGACCGATGCGTTCAGACAATTTTTTAGTCCGCAGCCCCAAGGAATGATCGGTTCCAGCAACCATCGCCAGCGTCTGAAATACATGGTGCAGGAATACCTAGGGGCAAGGTCAGACTTGGACACCTTTCCCACCAAAAATCCTCTGGGTTACTGGGTCTTGAAGATGAATCACTGGCCAGAGCTTGCACAGTATGCAATTGAGCTACTGGCCTGTCCTGCATCCAGCGTTCTTTCAGAGCGCATATTCAGTGCTGCTGGAGGCTTTGTCACCGATCACAGGGTGCTTCTGTCCACCGACTCGGTTGATCGACTGACCTTCATAAAGATGAATCAGTCTTGGATCACCACCAGCTACCAGGCACCTGAAGCTGATGTAACAGAATAATTTATTTTGAAATGTCACATCCCTTCAAGACTGCCTATGCTGATGCTGAGTGACTGTCCTGTTATGTTGACTGACTATCCTCTTCCTCCTCAATGATCCTGATGATAGCTTGGAAGAACATTTTTTGTTTCTGGGTGCCGCCACCAGTGGCTAAAGCCCAATTTTTCAGCCCCTGTTTAACAGGGGCATGCAATTACAATTTTTTATGCAATGCTTTGCAGCAGGGCTTATTCCTGCACTCCAACTAGAGTATCTGGGAGAGGTTGCAGTGTCGTGGCACCAGCACCAGTGCCTAAGGCCCAATTTTTCAGCCCCTGTTTAACAGGGGTGTGTAATTACAATTTTTGATGCAATACTTTGCAACAGGGCTCATTGCTGTGCTCCAAGTACAGTATCTGTGAGGGGTTGCAGTGTTGTGGCACCAGTGCCTAAGGCCCAATTTTTCAGCCCTTGTTTAACAGGGGCGTGTAATTACAATTTTTTATATGCTTACCCATGTATAAGTCAAGTGCCGATGACGTAACGCGTAGGGGGAGGAGCCTAGTGACGCTACCGACAGCCTGAGGAGGATTACATCAAACTGAGCTGAGCTTGAGCGCTGATTATACAGGGTTATGTGAGTGCAGCCACAGCTGTTTTGAAGCTGATGGTGTAGTGATTATTGCGCAATGATCTCTTTTCTTTGTATCCCTTATATGATGACATCTTTGGAACCCTGAGTGATCTAGAGAAGGGGAGCCTTGTTTTGAAGCGGTCTCGCCACGGGTGGCCAGGGAGACTGACGGACCTTTTTATTATGAGTTCAGTGTGAATTGTTCAGCAGTGTTTTGTGATTCATTGGATGAATCATCTGAGGTTACAGTTCACATAGTGGAAGCAAGGAGTTGTGAGCAGGACTGTCGTGTCCATCACATTGAAATCCATGTATGCTGTTTTTCTTTATAAGCACTGCATATTATCACTGTTTAAGTTGATTATATTAGCACTGAGCATATTGTGTTTTTAGCACATTGTATTAAGCACGTTAAATTAGTTCACTGTGCACAAACAATAGGTTGGTGTAAGCGCATCATATATTTTAACATTTAATTAAAATTTTTGATGCAATACTTTGCAACAGGGCTCATTGCTGTGCTCCAAGTACAGTATCTGTGAGGGGTTGCAGTGTTGTGGCACCAGCACCAGTGCCTAAGGCCCAATTTTTCAGCCCCTGTTTAACAGGGGCATATAATTACAATTTTTGATCTAATAATTCACAGCAGGGCCCATTCCTGCACCCACCAAGAGTAACTGTGAGGGCTTACAGTGTTGTGGCAACACCACCACCACCACCAAAGGCCCATTTTTTCTGCCCCTGTTCAACAGGGGCATGCAATTACAATTCTTGATCTAATAATTCACAGCAGGGCCCATTCCTGCGCCCACCAAGAGTAACTGTGAGGGCTTACAGTGTTGTAGCACCAGCACCACCACCAAAGGCCCAATTTTTCCTACCACTGTTCAACAATGGCATGTTATTACAATTCCTGATATAATAGTTCACAGCAGGGCGTTCCAGCACCCACCAAGAGTAACTGTGAGGGCTCACAGTGTTGTGGCAACATCAACATCTAAGGGGCAAAATTCTGCAGAGTATATACGGCAGGCCCCTACTTTCAAACATCCAGCTTACAAACGACTCCTACTTGCAAACGGAAGGAGACAACAGGAAGTGAGAGGAAATCTACCCCTAGGAAGGGCAATTCTCTCCTGTAAGAGTTAATATGGGAAAAAGGTGTCTCCTCTCTACTGATGCTTTATCACCAATCCTTGTTTCAATAAAAACCCCACTTTTCCAAAAACATTTGTCATTGGGACGGAAAGTGAGGTGAAATGTTCTGAACAGGTGCACAGACAGCAAAACAAATGTAACAGGGGTGATAACCCTTCCCTATGTTCTCCAAAAAGCTTAAAAATAGATATTTTTTGGCTGCAGCTACACTTAAAAATTTACCTGTTCCAAACTACGAACAGATTCTACTTAAGAACAAACCTACAGTCCCTGTCTTGTTTGCGCCGCCTGTATACTGCTGTTCAGAGTATATAGGGTTTTAGGTATAGGGTTTTATTTTGGGTGCAGGGTTCCCCTTAATATCCATACAAGACCCAAAGAGTCTGGTAATGGGCTGGGGTGGGGGGGGGGTTGATGGGGTAGCCATGCCATTTTTCTCAAAGATTTTCATCCATATTATCAGGACAAGACATGACATTAAAGCCGCAAGCAGTTTTAAATGGCTTTTTTTCCTTTACAAATGTCATTTTGTGCAGGGACAGTTCTAAACACGGGAAACACATGCCACTTCACAGGCATACTTTAGACACCCCCCAGGTACGATATTTAAAGGAATATTTCACTTTTTGTTTTTCACTTTATGCATCATTAAAATGACTGCTCCATAAAAAATTTCAGTTTTTAAAACATATTTTTGCATTGATTCGTGTCCCCTGGGGCAGAACCCGGGTCCCCAAACCCTTTTTAGAACAATAACATTTATATTAGATTTCAAATGTTCGCGTCCATTGTATTTAATAGGGTTCTAAAGATCGCGCAAACTTTCGGTCCGTTCGCAGGTTCTGGTGCGAACCAAATCGGGGGGTGTTCGGCTCATCCCTAGCCTTGATAATGTATTAATACCCCTTGAAAGTTTCCACATTTTGTCAAGTTACAACCAAAAACGTGAATTTATTTTTTGGGGATTTTATGTGATAGACCAACACAACGTGGCGCATAATTGTGAAGTGGAAGAAGGAAAATGATAAATGGTTTTCAAGTTTTTTTTACAAATAAATATCTGAAAAGTGTGGCGTGCATTTCAATTCAGCCCCCCTGAGTCAATACTTTGTAGAACCACCTTTTGCTGGAATTTACAGTCTTTTTGGGTATGTCTCTACCAGCTTTTCACATATAGAGAAATGTTTGCCCATTCATCTTTGCAAAATAGCTCAAGATCTGTCAGATTGGATGGAGAGTGTCTGTGTAAGAAAACTGAATTTAACGTGTATCCTCACAGGGTGACACTGTGGATACAGCAATAGCAGTGTGCCAACATCCCGATAATGTATGTATACTATCTAAAGACTAAGAGAGTGGACTTTAAAGGCACATAGGTAAACCATGTAAAATAATTAAGTTTTTTTATTGTAAGAAAATATTAAAACAAATATACATATAAAATTTGTATCAATATTGTTAAATGACCCACACACGAGTTCTAATAACACTTCCAAAATACACAATTGTATTACTAAACCTAGTGGTACAATGGTTAGATTTCCAATGACGGTAACCAGATGAGAATGTAAGCATGGAGTGGTTGAATCAAGGTGTGAATCCAAGTGCAAGAAAGGTTCGCTCTACATTTTGCGCATAAGCATACGCTTCTTCAGGAGCATATAAATCTATCAACTATGTATAAACAGACAAAAAGATAATAAGTAAACATTATGTAACATAAACATAAAATCACAATAATCAGAAAGTATATATAACAAATGCTCTGATGTGACCAGGTAGCTGCCAAAAGTACCCCCAATGGCCTCCAGGAGGCAGAGAAGCAAAGACCCTCAGTTGGGACACACATATATTATATGTATAAGGTAGCAGTAAAGGTTCTACATAGGTAGGGGCTAACTATAAGCTAGCTTAATATTTGATTGTTGAGCATCTCAAGAGAACAATGAATACTCACAGAGAAAGCTGTTTATATGAATAATCTTAGCCACAGGACTTTGACGGTGTATCAAAACAGACAGCCAGTCCAGGATATATAATCTGTGAGTAAGACTAGGCAATATGTTCTTATGAGCTTATGAGGTATATATATTTTTTGCTCAGCAATAACTCACATGCCAGTGTTTTAGACAGTACATGTGAGAGATAGCGACACTTGGTGTAGTGTAAAAGTTTAGGAATTGTATGAAAAGACGCTTACCATATAGTGTCTGTGAACAGCAATTGTCAAGTCTTGCCACAGATTCTCAATTGGATTTAGGTCTGGACTTTGACTGGACCATTCTAATGCATGAATATGCTTTGATCTAAACCATTCCATTGTAGCTCTGGTTGTAGGTTTAGGGTCGTTGTAGTGCTGGAAGATGAACCTCTGCCCCAGTCTCAAGTCTTTTGCAGACTTTAACAGGTTTTCTTCTAAGATTGCCCTCTATTTGGCTCTATTAATCTGCCCATCAACTCTGACCAGCTTCCCTGTCCCTGCTGAAGAAAAGCATACCCATGGCATGATGCTGCCACCACCATGTTTCATGGTGGGGATGGTGTGTTCAGGGTAATGTGCAAGGTTAAAAAAAGAACAAAAAACAAAAAATGCAGCGCTAAACAAAAGTGAAAACTGAAAACACCCAGTGTGATAAAAAATAATGTCCAATTAAGTGACAAAATTCATGTGAATGGTGAAAAAGTCTCTAATAAATAAAGCGATTCTTGAACAGTTGTGTATGAAATCTGCAATCTTGGAAAAAAAGTGTAGATAACCACCACCAATATGTGAAAGGCTTACCGGAACAAATGAACCCAAACAAACATACGTTTGAAGGGTCACATCAGGCTTTTAGATGTATGTCTCCTCCTGCGCTGATCCTATGCAGGTAAATCCTCAGGACAATACTCTCAGCAATGGTAATAGAGGTGAATGGAAAAAATGGCTCAAATGGTGGTAAACCAGGATGCCGATCAGATAAATATATGGGAGAAAAGAGAAGGGCACATGGCATAATATTGTCTAAAAATCAAACTTTAATGTAGGCAAATACACTTACATCAAGATGGTTTAAACAAACGCTTGTACAACAGTGGCAGCAGTGGAATCTCCCGACGCGTTTCGCAAAAAGGATTGCATCATCTGGGGTGAATATCCACTGCTGCTTCCACAACATTTATAGAAAATATGACCCCAAGGAGAAAAACCTCACCTGGGAGTTCAATCAGTCAGCATCCACTTCCTGTGTGGTCCAAAATGGCGCATAGGCGTGCGTTTCAAGCCTCCATATGGAAAAGGGGTAATCGAGCTCCATGATAGGTCCTCAGAATGGGGGAGTGGCACACACCCATCTGCGGCATGGACCGGACATCCACACGAGCGGAGACCGCCCCATGTATAAAAACCAATGGTAAGCACAACAATGGGGCGTGACTCACGCGCCATAACCCGGAGGGATTGGGGACCGACGTGTCAAAAGATGACACACTGTCCCAAATGGGCGTTCGCAACGGAACGTGACTCACATCACGTCACGTCACATGGAACGCAGCGCAGCCAATTGCCATCAACTACGTCCCGCAAAGCGTTCCACGTTTGCGGGACAGGGAAGCGTCAAAGCACTTCCTGCCCAGACCGACGCGATGCCGCACTCGCGGTAACGTGGTGTGCAAACACGTGACCTACGTCACGTGACTGCATTAGAGATGACGCGACGCATGCCCATGTGACCGACAGTCACATGACCGCATCGAACACGGAATGCGGAAGAAAACGTTCTCCGCACTGCCCAACGGTGAACAAATAGGGGAAAACATTAGGATAAACTAAACCCATGTGGGTGCAGGACTAATGCACTCCCTAATGTGGGATGCTCAAAAGCCTGTTGTGCTCCGACGGGGTGACCAATCCCGCAAGGACACATCTGCGGACCCTACTGAAAGATGGAGCTTAATCCAAATAACACAAGGATCCGCAGATTCAGGCTTCAAAAAGTACACCCAAAGGGGACCAGAAATATAAAGCATACATAATATAGGACTCTATAGATCATATTATTAATAAGAATCCTTAATTTATTTAAAAACAAAACTTATTAAAATGAAACTTCAGGGATCATGCAAATAAATTATAAATCTGCATTAGTCCCCAAAGACACAGGTCTCCAAAAAAAATTTCAATCGTGTATAGATGAAAAAGGTGTACATATATTACAAAAAGGGGGGATGGGTGTTAAATTAACACTCATGAGTGAGTATGAACCTGAGATAGTAATAGCACAGACTGGAACCCCACATGCATGGATGCTCAAAGAATGAACCGCCACATATCCAACCACCCCGATATACATTACAAACAGTAAATGCATCAAATAAAGATGCATATGTCACACATATACACAATGTGAAATATGGAATAGACCTGATCTGATATATGTAAAAAAACATGAAGAACTAAAAAAATATATAAATAAAGAATAAAATTATGATAAATTAAAACAAGAAAGAGAACACATATCACCCATGTAAAAAGGACCCACAATTTAAGACTTGTTAATGAAGGAATTTATATCCCATTCAACGTTCAATCCCAGTGGCCTATGAGTTTGTAATTCATAAATCCAGAAAGTTTCTAATTGAGAAACTCCTCTGGTTTTAGGACCGCCCCTCCATGGGGGAACGTAATGGTCAATGATAAGAGATTGAGTGCCAATAGGATTCCTATTATGGCACAACCTGAAATGTCTGGGTACGGTGTGGTGAGTATCACCCCCCAAAATAAGGGAGATGTGCTCACCCACCCTAACAGAGAAGGCGCGGATGGTACGGCCTACATACTGTTTGCCGCAACAACATGTAATGAGGTATACGACATGTGTAGTGGCACAGGTGCAAAATTGTTTAATGGGGTAAGTTTTACCTGTAACGGTGGATCTAAATTCTAAAGTTTTACTTCTCCCAGCAGTGTTGAATTTGCAAACACTGCACCTTTTGCATGGATGGTATCCTATAAGTTGATGAAAAAAGGAAGGGCGTACGGGGGGATTGATAATGTTGGGGGCTATCCTACTTTGGAGCGTAGGTGCACCTCTAAAGACTACCTTGGCCTGTTCAGGCAGTACTGTACCTAAAACACTATCATTCCTTAAGATGTCCCAATGTTTGGCCATGATGGCCCTCACCTGTTTATGTTGGATAGAAAAAGATGTGAGCATGGCCCACCTGAAATTGTCATTTTGTTCTCGTTTGGGCCCAACCTCCAATAGAGAACTTCTGTCAACATCCAGAGTGTTCTTAAGATCTCTCTCAATATTGGTGGCATCATAGCCCTTATCTAGGAACCTCTGTTTAAGGACCTCCGCCTGGATCTTAAACGTCTCAGTGTCCGTACAGTTCCGATGCAGTCTTAGAAATTGGCTGCGTGGAACCGAATTCAGCCAAGACCGATGGTGGCAACTATCATTAGGGATGAAGCCGTTCCGATCGGTCTTTTTGAAAAAAGTTTGAAATCGAAATTGGTTGTTAATGATGCTGATCTCAAGATCTAAAAATTGGATCTTATCGGGGCTTGCCACGTAAGAGAGTGATATGCCCCTGTAATTAAGGTTCAGATGGTCCATAAAAACCTTCAATGATGTCATGTCGCCATCCCAGAGGAGGAGGATGTCGTCTATGTACCTAGCCCACAACACCACTGATGTGGTGTCATGGGCATAGACGACATTCTCCTCCCACTTGGCCATGAAGAGATTGGCGAGACTGGGGGCGTATTTGGCCCCCATGGCAACCCCTCGCTGTTGAAGGTAAAAAGTATCATTAAACCAAAAATAACTACTTTTGGTAGCGAACTCAAGTAATTCCATGATGAAGTCACGTTGGAATGAAGCCAACGATTCCTCCTTATCAAGGAAGTATTTAACAGCCTGAAATCCCCTGTCGTGCGGAATGCACGTATATAGGGAGGCGACATCCGCCGTGACCATGATGCAATCATTCGGTGCTGAAATATTTTCCAATTTTCTGATAGTAGCACCTGTATCACCCAAATAGGAAGGTACTCGTCTCACTATGGGCTGCAAATAGTGATCAATGTAGCGACCTATACGTGATGTAACCGAATCGATCCCACTAACAATGGGTCGTCCGGGTGGGTGAATGGGGTCTTTATGAACTTTGGGTAAGTAATATATTGTGGGAATCCTAGGAACAGTGGGAACTAAAAAAGCTTTCTCTTTCTTGTTTAAAATACCTCTATAAAAACCACTATCAACCAAATTTTGAAGTTCCGTTTTGAAACGAGAGGTAGGGTTATTGGGTAATATCTGATAAGTGTCAGGCTCGTGAAGAATCCTACACATTTCAGTCTCGTAATCAGATTTGTCCAAAACAACAATGCCGCCACCTTTGTCGGCGGGACGGATCACAAGATCCCTGTTGGAACACAAGGATCTAAGGCCCGCCCCCGACAAGGTCTGAATGCGGCTTTTTTTCTCAGGGATCTCAGCCAGATCTCTGAGAACAAGATCTCTAAAGATGTTAACAGCGGGTGCCGCTGGAACCGGTGGATTGAACAATGACGGGTTTGATAGACCCGAATGTACGGTGCCAGAGGCAGCCACTCTACTCTCATTTCTAAAAGGATTAGTAATAAGGTAGCGCTGTATGTTTATCTTACGAATATATTTGTGTATGTCAATGAAAGTGCCAAACTTGTCCAGTTTTTTAGGGGGGGCGAACTTGAGGCCCTTATCCAAAACAGACAATTCATCTGGTGTAAATACTTTGGCACTTAAATTGAACACACCCTGTCCTTTTAGATGCGCCTTCTCTTTCCTCTTCTGAACTCTCTGTCCCCCTCTGGTCCCTCTCTTGGGTCTGGACCCCTTTGAAAAAATTGAGGGTCCACGTGAAAATCCCGTCCACCTTGTGTCGATGGTGTATGTTGATCATAACCATGGTGGGATGATGTATAGGGATTTCTGGTGCGTGTTTGATAGCTGTCATTACGCACCTCTCCAAGGGGTAAGTATCTGTTAGAAGTAGAAATGGGAGGGGGGCCATAGTAGGGAGAATAATCCCTACCTGAGCTTGGGTAATCCCTATATCTAACTGGAGAGGATTTATAAAATTGATCATCGTACTCATAATGGCGTTGAGTACTAAGATGGTGAGAATTGCCCCTTGATGAGCCTCTACCACCTCTGTTTCCTCTGGGTTTACCTCGACCCCGAGGTTGTTGATTAGGGGTGGATGGTCTAGGTTGGGGAACTCTAGATTGTGGTGCCTGGGCTTTATTTCCCTGTGTGTTCAGTGCAGGGGGAACTACCATAGAAGTGGCCATGGCTGGACCTGGACCCATTACTGGACCCTGACCAGGACTGGGGGCTGCGATGGTTGAGGGCAATACTGAAGAGGCAGAATCCATATCCGTGACAACAGGCACAGAAAATAATTTCTGCCAACCAAAAACTGTGTCATTCTTATAATCCCCTATGTCACGAGAGTACTTCTTGTGTTTCTTTCATTTCTGATCTCTATCTTCCTTTTCCAGGAAGTTTTGCAGATTGGTGGAAAGAGAGAGATACTCAAGAGAATGTTTGTATGATGACAACCTATCTCTGAGTTCTTTGATTTCTCTGTCTAACACCCCCAATCGCATCTTTTTTTTGGAGATCAGAACGCCCAAAAAGGCAATACCAGCATTGTTAAAATAATTAAACCATGCTTCGATATCAGAGTCGCCCTGTTGAGGCTGTATCTCCCACCTTAAACTCCTCGGGACCATGCGGTCCGAGATGTATTGTTCTAAAAATACAAGATCCCATTGTAGGTGGAGTTCGGAAGACATAACATTCTTAAGCCTAACAAATAGGCCCCCAATCTCTGTGTCAGTTCCGGCAGCTGTGAAAACTCCTTCCGTGTTCACAGTGCGGGAAGCACGATAATCAAAAATATCCATATAAGTGAATATAAAGTAGTTGCAGCAGAAAAAAAGTCAAAACAACAAATGGAAGAATATACAAAGAATTTCTGCGCTACTAAACAGAACACACAAGCAGCTGCACAACCAATGGACAAAGGTGAAAAACAGAACAAAAAACAAAAAATGCAGCGCTAAACAAAAGTGAAAACTGAAAACACCCAGTGTGATAAAAAATAATGTCCAATTAAGTGACAAAATTCATGTGAATGGTGAAAAAGTCTCTAATAAATAAAGCGATTCTTGAACAGTTGTGTATGAAATCTGCAATCTTGGAAAAAAAGTGTAGATAACCACCACCAATATGTGGAAGGCTTACCGGAACAAATGAACCCAAACAAACATACGTTTGAAGGGTCACATCAGGCTTTTAGATGTATGTCTCCTCCTGCGCTGATCCTATGCAGGTAAATCCTCAGGACAATACTCTCAGCAATGGTAATAGAGGTGAATGGAAAAAATGGCTCAAATGGTGGTAAACCAGGATGCCGGATCAGATAAATATATGGGAGAAAAGAGAAGGGCACATGGCATAATATCGTCTAAAAATCAAACTTTAATGTAGGCAAATGTTTAGGGTCGTTGTAGTGCTGGAAGATGAACCTCTGCCCCAGTCTCAAGTCTTTTGCAGACTTTAACAGGTTTTCTTCTAAGATTGCCCTCTATTTGGCTCTATCAATCTGCCCATCAACTCTGACCAGCTTCCCTGTCCCTGCTGAAGAAAAGTATACCCATGGCATGATGCTGCCACCACCATGTTTCATGGTGGGGATGGTGTGTTCAGGGTAATGTGCAAGGTTAGTTTACTGCAACACATAGCGTTTTGATTATATGGCAAAAAGTAAAATTTTGGTCTTATCTGACCAGAGCACCTTCTTTCACATGTTTGCTGTGTCCCCCACATAGCTTCTCACAAACTGCAAACGGGACGTCTTATGGCTTTCTTTCAACAAGGCTTTCTTCTAGCCACTCTTCCATAAAGGCCAGATTTGTGAAGTGCATGACTAATAGTTGTCCTGTGGACAGATTCTCCCACCTGAGCTGTGGATCTCTGCAGCTCTTCCAGAGTTACCAAGGGCTTCTTGGTGGCTTCTCTGATTAATGCTATCCCTGCCCGGCTTGTCAGTTTAGGTGGACAGCCATGTCTTGGTAGGTTTGCAGTTGTGCCATACTCTTTCCATTTTCGGATAATGGATTGAACAGTGCTCCGTAAAGTGTTCAAAGCATGGGATATATTTTTATAACCTAACCCTGCTTTAAACTTCTCCACAACTTTATCCCTGACCTGTCTGGTGTATTCCTTGGCCTTCATGATGCTGTTTGGTCACTAAGGTTCTCTAACAAACCTCTAGGGCAGGGGTCTAAAACTGGCGGCCCTCCAGCTGCTGCGAATCTACAAGTCCCATCAGGCCTCTGCCTTTGGGAGTCATACTTGTAACTGTCAGCCTTGCAATGCCTCATGGGACTTGTAGTTTCACAACAGCTGGAGGGCCACCAGTTTGAGACTCCTGCTCTAGGGAGTTTCACAGAACAGCTGTATTTATACTGAGATTAAATTACACACAGGCAGACTCCATTTACTAATTAGATGACTTCTTAGTTAGGGGTATCAGAGTAAAGGGGGCTGAATACAAATGCATGCCACACTTTTCAGATATTTGTTTGTAAAAAAAAAATTGAAAAACATTTATAATTTTCCTTCCACTTCGAAAGTATGTGCCACTTTATGTTTGTCTATGACATAAAATCCCAATAAAATACATGTATGTTTTTGGTTGTAACATGACAAAATATGGAAAATTTTAAAGGAGTATGAATTATTTTTCAAGGCTTCCACTTTTACTAAAATTAACTGGATGGAAAGATGCAAACAGAAATGAATGGGAAAGGGTCATGTGTTTCAATGTCCTTTGGTGTGCTGCAGACTCAGCAGTATCAAGGAAGTATATTCTGCAACCTGAAACTTTACAATTAGGCTTGTGGATGTGTAATGAGTCATCTGATGTGGGAAAGCTATATTTCAAATGAAATACAATTCAACAGTGGCCTTAAAAAACAGAAATGAGAAATTATATATTTCTGAATACACACTAATATTAAAAATATGGTAAAATAAATGAAATATACAAATTAAATCATATAATGAAAATGAATGAAACATGTCATATAACATTGACTGGCATAATTACATTTTATAGTCATAAATAAATTTACTTTACAAAGAAAATGTTTACATCTTTATATGAATCAGCAAGAAAACTAAAAGTAGTATGTGTCAAGATTTAAATGAAAAAGAGATATAAATAATATGTCTATAATTATTTGAATGTGGTTAATTACACACAAGTAAATACTCGCAGGGGTCACTTTATTAGTTATAAATGATAATTAATGCAAATAAAATTAAAGCATTTCTAAGGGCAATCTTTTTATTAAAATAATAAACATGTTATATTCACCTGTTCTGTGCAATAGTATTGCACAGAGTAGCCACAAACCCCCTCTTCTGGGGTCCCCCACCATCGATCTTGGCACCTTCTTTTCTGTGTACGCCACCATAGCAAGCCGCTTGCTATGGGGCAGATGTGTGGGCTCCCTCCCAAGCCGGGCTGTGTGTGTCCATAGCCAATGGCTTCCGCAGCTGTCTGATCCTCCTATGAGAAGAGAGAGAATGGTGAGGAACTGTAGACGAGCACAACACTGGGTCACAACACTTGCACAACAGACGGGCACAACGCTGGGTCGTTACAGGAGTCAGGTAAGTGTTTGGGGGAGGGTCACAGTAAGTGATAAAATGTGTTTTACTTTTTTATAATGCAGGGAATGCATTTAGGGAAAAAAACACTTAAATTTTGTCCATTATCAGAGAATTTTCAAACAAAGGTCATGGGGGGGGGGGGGGGGGGGGCTAGGCACTGCCATCAGTATCAATGCAAAAAACTATTTTAAGAAATACTGCTCAGTTACGAGAGAGCTCTCCTTTTTATGCAATTGTGAGGGTGACATGAGAATGCCTGATTTTTTATCTAGAATAATAGGCCAGAATTGAGTGGTGGGAAAAGCAAAAACATATCTAAGAACTTCTGGAAGGCTTACAATCTGGAGTGTATTACTTTTGAGGCCAGAATTGTAGTTCAGACTCAATGTACACTATGGCAGCCTTTTTGCTAGGCTGCAGCTCCATAGACCAAGAATATGTAAGCCTGTAAGAGGGAGAGATGAGGCAGGTTTGAAATAAAAACTAGAGTGTATTATTTCAGAGTAGGGATGAGCCGAACACCTTCCAGAACATGCGAACGGACCGAAAGTTTGCGCAAACTTTCGAACACCATTAAAGTCTATGGGACTCGAAAGTGAGAAATCAAAAGTGCAAATTTTAAAGGCTAATATGCAAGTTATTGTCCTAAAAAGGGTTTGGGGACCCGGGTCCTTCCCCAGGGGACATGTATCAATGCAAAAAAAAAGTTTTAAAAACGTCCGTTTCGGGAGCAGTGATTTTAATGATGCTTAAAGTGAAAAAATAAAAGTGAAATATTCCTTTAAATATCGTGCCTGGGTGGTGTCTATAGTATGCCTGTAAAGTGGCGCGTGTTTCCTGTGTTTAGAACTGTTCCTGCATAAAATAACATTTCTAAAGGAATAAAAGTCATTTAAAACTGCTTGCGGCTTTAATGTAATGTCTGGCCCGGCAATATGGATGAAAATCATTGAGAAAAACGGCATGGGTACCCCCCCAGCCCATTACCAGCCCCTTTGGGTCTTGTATGGATATTAAGGGGAACCCTGCACCCAAATTTAAAAAAGGAAAGGCGTGGGGCCCCCAGGCCCTATATACTCTGAACAGCAGTATACAGGCGTTGCAAACAAGACAGGGACTGTAAGTTTGTTCTTAAGTAGAATCTGATTGCAATTTGGAACAGGTACATTTTTTAAGTGTAGATCCAGCCCAAAAAATCTATTTTTAAGCTTTTTGGAAAACATAGGGAAGGGTTATCACCCATGTAACACTTGTTTTGCTGTCTGTGCCCCTGTTCAGAAGATTTCACCACACTTTCTGTCCCAATGACAATTGGATTTTGAAAATTTTGGGTTATTAGGGAAACAAGGATTGGTGATAAAGCATCAGTGGAGACACTTTTTCCCATTTTAACTCTTACAGTAGAGAATTTCCCTTCCTAGGGCTAGATTTTCTCTCCCTTCCTGTTGTCTCCCTTTGTTTGTAAGTAGGATTCGTTTGTAAGTCGAAAGTTTGAAAGTAGGGGCCTGCAGAAATTTGGGCCTTAGGTGTTGGTGTTTCCACAACACTGTAAGCCCTCACAGTTATTCTTGGTGGGCACAGGAACGGGCCCTGCTGTGAAATATTAGATCAAGAATTGTAATTACATGCCCCTGTTGAACAGGGTCAGAAAAAATGGCCTTTGGTGATGGAAGGTGTGGTGGTGTTGCCACAACACTGTAAGCCCTCACAGTTACTCTTGGTGGGCGCAGGAACGGGCCCTGCTGTGAAAAATTAGACCAAGAATTGTAATTACATGCCCCTTTTAAACAGGGACAGAACAATTGGGCCTTAGGCACTGGTGCTGGTGCCACAACACTGCAACCCCTCACAGATACTCTAGTTGGAGTGCAGGAATGAGCCCTGCTGCAAAGTATTACAGAATTTTTTTTAATTACACGCCCCTGTTAAACAGGTGCAGAAAAATTGGGCCTTAGCCACTGGTGGCGGTGCCCAGAACCAAAAATGCTCTTACAAGCTATCAACATGAACATTAAGGAGGAAGAGGATAGTCACTCAGCATAGCAGGATAGTCACTCAGCATCAGCATAGGCAGTCTTGAAGGGACCTCACATTCATAAAAAAATATTCGGTTACATCAGCATCAGGTGCTTGGTAGCTGGTGATCCAAGACTGATTCATTTTTATGAAGGTCAGCCGATCGACCGAGTCGGTGGACAGGCGCACCCTGTGATCGGTTACATAACCTCCAGCAGCACTGAATGTGCATTCCGAAAGAATGCTGAATGCAGGACAGGCTAGTAGCTCAATTGCATACTGTGCAAGCTCTGGCCAGTGATTCATCCTCAAGACCCAGTAACCCAGAGGATTTTCGGTGGGAAAGGTGTCCAAGCCTGATATTACCCCTAGGTATTCCTGCACCATGTAAATCAGACGCTGGCGATGGTTGCTGGAACCGATCAAACCTTGGGGCTGCGGATTAAAAAATTGTCTGAACGCATCGGTCAGACGGCCACCTTCTCCACCGTTCCTTCTGTGACTGACCGAAGCCTCAGCAACACGTTGTCCAGGACAAGGAATTTATAACCTCCCAGGCTCTGGAAACGCGTTGCACAAACCTTTCTGCAAGGCCTCCCGAAGATGTTTCATCCTCTGCTCCCTCTGCGACGGCTGGATAAGGTCCACAACCTTACCCTTGTAACGTGGATCAAGGAGAGTTGCCAGCCAGTAATGGTCCCTCTCCTTGATACCACAAATCTGAGGATCCTTTCGCAGGCTTTGCAGGATCAGGTAGGCCATGCAGCGTAGGTTTGCTGAGGCATTCGGTCCGGAGTCCTCTGGGTCACTAAGGATGACATGATCCACAGCCACCTTCTTCCAGCCACGTACAAGTCCATGGGATTCAGGGGACTGTAAATGATCCCTTAAAGACTGCTGCTGATGCTGAGTGCTAGGCTCCACCTCCATGCTGAAACAATCTTCCTGCTCCTCCTGTGTGATCGGCGGGCCCGCAGGAACTCTGTCTGGATAAAGGGGGCCTTGAGAGGTAAGGAAGTCCTCCTCTTCCTGCCTCTGTTCTGCCTCAAGTGCCCTGTCCATTATTCCATGCAGCGTGTGCTCCAACAGGTGGAAAAGAGGGACAGTATCACTGATGCATGCACTGTCACTGCTCACCATCCTCGTGGCCTACTCAAATGGTGATAGGACAGTGCATGCATCTCTGATCATGACCCACTGGCGTGGCAAAAAAAAGCCAAGCTCCCCTGACCCTGTCCTGGTGCCATAGTCGCACAGGTACTCATTGATGACCTTCTGCGGCGTGTGCAGCCACTACAGCATGGGCAACGTTGAGTTCCATCTGGTGGGCATGTCACAGATTAGGCGGTTCTTGGGCAGGTTAAATTCATTTTGGAGGTCAGCCAGCCGAGCACTGGCATTATATGACCGGCGGAAATGCACACAGACTTTCCTGGCCTGCCTCAGGAGATCCTGTAAACCTGGGTACCTGCCCAATAACCGCTGCACCACCAAGTTAAGGACGTGAGCCAAACAGGGCACATGGGTCAGGTGTCCCTGTCAGAGGGCGGAGAGGAGATTGGTGCCATTGTCGCAAACCACCATTCTTGGCTGAAGCTGGCGTGGCGTCAACCACCTCTGAGCCTGCCCCTGCAGAGCTGACAGAATCTCTGCCCCAGTGTGGCTCCTGTCCCCCAAGCACACCAGCTCAAGCACCGCATGGCATCTTTTTGCCTGCGTGCTTGCGTAGCCCCTTGAATGCCTACGGAGCACCGCTGGTTCCGAGGACAAATCAGCAGAGGAAGAGGCCATGGAAGAAGAAAAAGAGGATGGGTGGAGGAGAGAGGTGTGTCAGAATCAACAGTAGTAGCATTTTGGAGGCGTGGTGGCGGAACAACCTCCAACACTACTGCACCCTGTCCTGCATCCTTCCCAGCTGCCAGCAGAGTCACCCAGTGCGCCGTGAAAGCTAGGTAACGTCTCTATCCATGCTTGCTGGACCATGATTCAGCGGTAATATGCACCTTACTGCTGACTGCCCTGTCCAGCGAGGTCAAGACATTGCCTTCCACATGCCAGTAGAGAGCCAGAATCGCCTTCCGTGAAAAAAAGTGGCTTTTGGGAATCTGCCACTGAGGTACCGCACATTCCACAAACTCACGAAAGGGGGCAGAGTCTACCAGCTGAAAAGGCAGCAGTTGGAGTGCTAGCAATTTAGCCAAGCTAGCATTCAACCGCTGGGCATGTGGATGGCTGGGAGCAAATTTCTTTCGCCGGTGTAGCAACTGGGGTGGGGAAACTTGCTTGCTATAATCGGTCGTTGGTGTACCGATAGCAGATTGCCCACAAGTACTTGGCAGTGGCACACCTAATTCTACACCTTCATTCCTCTCAGTGCAGGTTTCTGAGAGAACTGAAGGTATAATGGGGTTGGAGATCCAAGCTGATGAGGAGCAAGGAGAGGTCCGCTTTGTTCTTTGGTATGGGTCTTTTATGTACGCTTGCCAACGGACTGCATGGCAGGTCGACATACAGTATGTCTGGTCAAGCATGTGGTGCCTAAGCGGCTGGTGTTTTGGCCACGCTTGATATGCTTCAGACATATGTTGCAAATAGCAACGGTGCGATCTGCTGCACACGTCTGAAAAAAGGCCCACACCAAAGGACTTTTGGAAAAACGCGCAGAGTCAGCAGCGCCCTGCACATGCGGAGCTCTGCGGTGTAATGCAGTCGGTTGGCTGGCCTTAAGCTGGCCCCTGGAGGGCATCCTGCCTCGTTGGAGATGTGCCTCCTCCTCTCTCCTATTAGGCACCCACGTAGAGTCAGTGACCTCATCATCCCCTCCCTCCTCGTCACTGAAGCAAACCTGGTATGCTGCAGCTAAGGGAACATGATTGCCAGTTTCTTGTCCTTCTTGGGCACCCGCTCTCTCTGGGCTCACGTTACTGCCTTCCTCAAGCTGGGTACCATCATCGGAGCCTTCAAAATGCTGCGCATCCTCCTGCAGCATGTACCCGATGCTGTGGTCGAACAGTTCGGGGGACTCCTCCGTGCATGATGGTGGGGCTAGGAAAGGAGTAACCGATGATGACCTTGAGCCGATGGAATAGGCCACTTTGGCACCTGCTTTGGCAGCCAAGGTACTTTTAGCCTGGGTGACAGAAGATGAGGAGGATGAGGATGGCTTGGTCATCCACTCTACCAACTCTTCTGCATGTTGTGGCTCAACGCGGCCAGCTGCCGAAAAAAAGGACAAGCGTGCCCCACGGCCACGTGCTGAGGATGCACCGTGTCCACAACCAGCACTGTTGCCTCTAGACACAGAGCCTGCTTGCCCTCTTTTAGTGGCCTGTGAGTGTCTGCCTCTCCTTGTTGGTCTTCCAGACATACTGTATTTGATGTATTGAAATAGGTACACAAGGCATGGCCTGCAATGAGATGTAGCTACACAAAGCTGGGATGTATATATATACTGAATATACTGCAGCTAACTGAATCAACTGCCTGCCTGTAGTATATTAGGAAGAGAACAACAGGAATTGTCTGCAGTGAGGTTTAGCTGCACACTGTGCCCAGGATATAGTATACTGACTGAATATACTGCAGCTACCTGAATCAACTGCCTGCCTGTAGTATTATTAGGGAGAGAACAACAGGAATTGTCTGCAGTGAGGTTTAGCTGCACACTGTGCCCAGGATACAGTACACTGACTGAATACACTGCAGCTACCTGAATCAACTGCCTGCCTGTAGTATATTAGGAAGAGAACAACAGGAATTGTCTGCAGTGAGGTTTAGCTGCACACTGTGCCCAGGATATAGTACACTGACTGAATATACTGCATCTACCTGAATCAACTGCCTGCCTGTAGTATTATTAGGAAGAGAACAACAGGAATTGTCTGCAGTGAGGTTTAGCTGCACACTGTGCCCAGGATACAGTACACTGACTGAATATACTGAAGCTACCTGAATCAACTACCTGCCTGTAGTATTATTAGGAAGAGAACAACAGGAATTGTCTGCAGTGAGGTTTAGCTTCACACTGTGCCCAGGATACAGTACACTGACTGAATACACTGCAGCTACCTGAATCAACTGCCTGCCTGTTGTGTTATTAGGAAGAGAACAACAGGAATTGTCTGCAGTGAGGTTTAGCTGCACACTGTGCCCAGGATAAAGTACACTGACTGAATATACTGCAGCTACCTGAATCATCTGCCTGCCTGTAGTATTATTAGGAAGAGAACAACAGGAATTGTCTGCAGTGAGGTTTAGCTGCACACTGTGCCCAGGATACAGTACACTGACTGAATAAACTGCAGCTACCTGAATCAACTGCCTGCCTGTTGTGTTATTAGGAAGAGAACAACAGGAATTGTCTGCAGTGAGGTTTAGCTGCACACTGTGCCCAGGATACAGTACACTGACTGAATACACTGCAGCTACCTGAATCATCTGCCTGCCTGTAGTATTATTAGGAAGAGAATAACAGGAATGCTCTGCAGTGAGGTTTAGCTGCACACTGTGCCCAGGATACAGTACACTGAATGAATATACTGCAGCTACCTGAATCAACTGCCTGCCTGTAATATTATTAGGAAGAGAACAACAGGAATTGTCTGCAGTGAGGTTTAGCGGCACACTGTGCCCAGTTTACAGTACACTGACTGAATATACTGCAGCTACCTGAATCAACTGCCCTTTATTAGGAAGAGAATAACAGGAACGCTCTGCAGTGAGATCTAGCTAAACTGTATACAGTATAAATATATATATATATATATATATATATATATATATATACATATACACATATATACATACAAAGCCTGCAATGTATATATATACTAAATATACTGGATCTAACTGAATCAACTGCCTGCTCAATCTAGCTAACTGAAATGGAATGACACTCTCTCTCTCTCTATCTCTCCGCCGCCGCAACAAACTACACAAGGCCGACGCGCAGGTGGCCTTATATAGTGTAGGGCGTGTACTTAGTCCCCCTGAGCCATGATTGGCTAAAGGCACCCTGCCTTTGGACAATTATGGCTCTCTGTGCTGACGGCGCTGTGATTGGCCAAAGCATGCGGGTCATAGTGCATGCTTGGCCAATCATCAGCCAGCAATGCACTGCGATGACGCAGTGCATTATGGGCCGTGACGCGCCACTCGAATTTGGCGCGAACGGCCCATAATGTTCGAAATTGGCAGAACAAGCAAACAGACGATGTTCGAGTCAAACTCATGTTCGACTCGAACTCGAAGCTCATCCCTATTTCAGAGGCAACAGCTCAAAATACTGTACAGGCTCTACAGTCAGCTTTCAAGTAATTGAAGTAGGCTGTATGTTTTACACAAAAAAAAAGTGTTCACAATGCATAAGCAATTTATTGTAGGCCTCAATGACTAAACCATATCCCTCATTTAGCTTTGGAGGATTTTTTTTTTACAGTTTAGAGTTTTTCAGATTAAAATAGAGCAGTGGTTCTCAACTCCTGTCCTCAGGATCCACTAACAGGCCAGATTTTAAGTATTACCTTGGGAAGATGCAGACTAGAATATTGCAATCACTGAGCAGCAAATGATATCACTTATGATGTATTTCAGTTATCTTGCAAACCTGGCCTGTAATGCCCTGAACACACAATCGGATTTCCGATGGAATAAAATCCGATGGAATTTTCCGTCGGAATTCCGATGAAGCTGATTTCCATCAGTCTTGCATACACACCATCAGACAAAATTCCGACCGTCTGACACGCGGTGACGTAAAACACAAAATGAAGTTCAATGCTTCTGAGCATGCGTCGGCTTGATTCTGAGCATGCGTTGGTTTTTTCTCCGTTGGAGTTCCACACAGACGATCGGAATTTCCTATCTTTTTTTTTTCCATCGGAAAAATTTAAAACATGTTCTATTTTTTTACACCGGTGCAAAAAAGTCTGATGGGGCCCACACACGATCGTTTTTTCCGATGAAAAAAGTCCATCTGACTTTTTTCATCGGAAAAAACGATTGTGTGTACAAGGCATTAGTGGGTCCTGAGGACAGGAGTTGAGAACCACTGAAATAGAGGGAATATGGTTCTCATTGCATATGCAGTATTTCAACAATCTCTTGTAGGCCTCATTATTTAAACCACATCCCTCGGTTAGTTTTGTAGGACAAATTAATAATTAAAAGTTTCTGTTTTTCAGGTTAAAATATAATAAATATGGTCATTGCATATGTAGTATTTTAACAATTTCTTGTAGGCCTCATCTAGATTTTTAGGACAATAAGAATTTCAGTGTTTATTTTTTTAGATTAAAATGGGAGTAATATGGTACTTACTGCATACACAGTATTTCAATGATCTCTTTTGTAGGCCTCATTGGCTAAACTGAATTCCTCATTTAGCTTTTGAGGGCAAGAAAAAATAAAATTTATATTTTTCAGAATTAAATAGAAGTGATGTGGTATACATTGCATATTCAGTATTTCAACAATCTCTTTAGTATCTTTAGCTAAACCACATCCCTCCCTTAGTTTTTTTTAGGACAAAAATACAATTAAAATGTATATTTTTCAGATTAAAATAGAAGGAATATGGCTCACATTGCATATACATGAAGTTCAACAATCTCTTGTAGGCCTTAATGGCACCCCTGCATTTTTTTATCTTTCTCATTAGATAAACCACATCACTCATCTAGCTTTGGAAGACAAGAATTAAAAAATAAATAAAGTTTAGATTTTTCCAGATTAAAATCGAAGGAATTTGGCATACATTGCAATAGGCAGTATTTGAACAATATCTTGTGGAGTCAGTGGTTTAACTATATTACTCATTTTGTTAGGAATTACAATAAGAAACAGTGAATAGAAACACATAGAATGTATTTCAACAATCTCTTGTAACTGCATTTAGAAAATTACACACCACATGTAGTTTCACGACACAAAAATCCAAATGTATATATTTACCATAAAAAAGCAAGGAGTTTTGTTTTTCACTAAAAAGACTGTATTTTTGCATTTTTGTTAGGATGCATTTTGATCAGGAGGGACAACGGGCAGCTTTTACATAAAAAAATACAACTTTAGTGCCTATTTGACTGTTTTTTAAAAAAAAGACAACTAAATTTTTATACTGACTGTGGAAGGTCAAGATGTTGAACCAAATGAGCAGGTGATCATCAGCACCTTTATTTTGATTTACTCTAACCTTCTTCAATCAAGGGCCCATTTTACCCCTGTGGAATTAACTGTTTATCTAGATGGAGTTGGTTTGCCCAAGTTAACCCAGAAGATAAAATTAACTTCAGATGCTCCAATCATTGGTGAGGAAATCAAATTGAAGATCTCTTCCTTTTCTCGTAATAAGACCCAGAGATTACATAGATTTTAAATTGAACTGTATGTACAATACAATTTATTAATCTCTCCCCTTCTCACTATGTTTTATTACACCTTTTATATCAGAAGCCTTCCTCTTTCTCTGACTAAAGCTCTTAGAATACTTATACTTAAATCTCACAAAAATAATCTAATTTATGAATTATATTATCCTTAATACTTGAATAACCACCTCAATAACAAACACTTTCACCTCCTTCCTGCCCAAGTCATTTTTACGTTTTCAGCACTGTCACAATTTGAATGACAATTACTCAGTCATGCAGCACTGTGTCAAAATGAAATTTCTTAGCATTTTTTTGGGGATAAAGCTTTCTTTTGGGGGTATTTAATCACCACTGTTTTTTTATTTTTGCTATATAAATGAAAAATGGAAATTAAAAGTTAGAAAAAAAAAAGTAACATGGTTTTCTTTGCTTGAGTTAAATTTTTTTTTGCAAATAAATAATCTTTCTTCTCAAATTTAGGCCGAAATATATTCTGCTACATTTCTTTGGTAAAAATAACCCAAATAAATGTATGTTATTTAGTCTGTGTAAAAGTTATAGAGTCTACAAGTTATGGTATATACAGTATATTAGAAAATTGATCAGTCCCGATGTACTAACTGCCTATCTCATTTCTTGAGGCCCTAAAATGCCAGGACAGTACAAATAACCCCCCAAGTGACCTTTTTTTTTTTTGGAAAAGTAGACAGTCTAAGGTATTTAGCAAGATGCATGGTGAGTTTTTTTAAGTTGTAGTTTTTTTGTATTTTTTTTTTTTTTGTTTGTTTGATACATTTTTGGAAAATTAAGAAATGTTTTTTTCACAAAGTATTTCCCACACATAGCATAGTCATATTTATAATTACACCCCAAAACACATTCATCTATGCCTACCAAGTATGGGGATACCAGATGTGTGAGACTTGTTCATTGCTTAGATGCATAGAGGAGGCCAAAATCCAAGGAGCATCTTTGGGCTTTCATAAATTATACTTAAAGCGGAGTTCCACCTAAAAAATAAAATTAAAAGTCAGCAGCTACAAATACTGCAGCTGCTGCACAGCCTGGTTCCCTCCTGTGCATGTGTGAGTCGCGCTGCGCATTCTGAGTGGTCCCTGCTGTCTTCTGGGACCTGTGTGTCTAACAGAAGGTGGCAGGGAGGCGGAGGAGGGGCCGGAGTAATCAAGAAATTAGATGCATAATTTAAAGCGGAGTTCGGCTCAAAAATTGTGTCACGTTTGGCACACTTCTCTTGGGGGAGCAGATACCTGTCTAATACAGGTATTTTCTCCCACTTCCAGTGAAAGATCGCTGCAGTATCCACTTCGATCTTTCACCAGAAGTGGGAGCAAAAACCTGCATTAGACAGGTATCTGCTCCCCCTCCCCCTGAAAGGTGCCAAATGTGACACCATTTTTGGGTCGAACTTCGCTTTAAATTATGCATCTAATTTCTTGACTACTTATCACAATTTTGGAGGCCCTGGAGTACCAGGACAATGGAAACACCTACAACATGACCCCATTTTGGAAAGTAAACACTCCAATGTATTTTATAAGAGGCATGGGTAGTTTTTTGAAGATTACATTTTTTTGCCACATGTTTTTGAAAAGCGTGGAATGAAAATTTACATTTTTTTTACACAAAGTTGAGAATAAGCCGACCCGAATATAAGCCAAGGCACCTAATTTTACCACAAAAAAATGGGAAAACGTATTAGCTCGAGTCTAAGCCTAGGGTAGGAAATGCAGCAGCTACTGTAAGTGGAAAAGAGGGTCAACAATGCCCATTTGCAGCCTTACTGTGCCCATTTGCAGCCTCACTGTGCCCATTGCATGCTTCACTGTGCCCATTGCAGCCTCACTGTGCCCATTGCATGCCTCACTGTACCCATTGCATGCCTCACGTGAGAGAGTGTACTCTTGTAAAACCCCCTCTGCGGACCGCTGGCACCATGTAACTATGCATCCTACTTATTTCATCCAGCTACAATGACAAGTGAGCCATCCTGTCTGTAAACATATGCAGCATATTGAGGACCACAGAGCCGTTAGGCATTGACAACTTGGTATTCTCCTTCTGCTATGTCATTTACGGACTATGGTTCCAGGACTCCCAATGCACTGAACATATTAAGACTCAGGACAGGGCATAGTGTCATCTGCATACCTGATCATGCCTGTGTCATGTAGTCAGACGGTGGCCATCCAAGTTACAAAAGCCGCGCCTCCTCCTCGTCCTCGTCCGTCATAGGGGAACACTCAGTTTCCCAACAGTGAGTCAGTGTTCAGTGTTCCGCCTATCACAGACATCCTCTTGTCCTTGTCCGTGGGACAAGGATGAGAGGGCGTCCGTGATAGGTGGAACACTGAATACTGACTCACTGCTGGGAAACTGAGTGTTCCCCTATGACGAACGAGGACGAGGAGGAGGCACGGCTTTTGTACACTGGATGGCCACCGTCTGAGCATGACACAGGCATGATTAGGTATGCAGATGACACAGATGCGAGTATAAGCCGAGGGTGGCATTTTCATAACAAAACAATGTGCTGAAAAACTCGGCTTATACTCGAGTATGTACGGTAATAAAATATTTCTCACCTACTGCATTGATATACTTTACAACCAAAAACACATTATGTTACTCCTTCTGAGTATGGCGATACCACATGTGTGAGACTTTTTCAGTGCTTGAACTGATTATGTACCAGACATTGCATCTTGTGCATCACGCAAATCAATCAATTGTGTCAAAAGCACAATTACAGTGCAGTACAGTACATGGGAATCCCCTGCCAAAGCACATTGCCCCCTTGTTGATGAGGACAATGGATTCTTCCCCAGAACACATACCTGGGGAATTTGGGGGTCGGTTGGCAGAGGGCTGTCGGAATTTGAAAGCCACCTTTAATATTAAGAGGGCCCACCAATACCGCCCCACATGGGAGTGAGTATAGGGTACATAGTACTCCTTCTTATTCACAAAAAAAGTAGTAACCTATAAATAAGACACCCAAACATTTGACAAGTCCTTTATAAAAAAAATGAAAGGTCGAATTATATTTTGTTAATAAAATGCATTGTTTTATTTAAGTCTCGTGCACACGATCTGATTGTTGGCAGGAGATTGTCTGTTGACAGACTGTTGTCCTAAAATCTGACCTGTTAGTACACTCCTTTTGACAATTGTCCCTTGTTAATTTTACATTGTATTTTTTTAAATGTAAGTGCCTACTCCCAAACTGTCATTTGAAGTAAAACTCATAGCCAAGTATTATTCCACACATTTTTTTTATTGTGAAGAAAAAAAATATTAAATAAAATTAGACATGCTATCTGCTATCCAAATAGAAATAACTTAACCAAAAAATGCATTCTTTGCATACAAAAATATATAAAATATAACAAATAAAAACATTATTACAAAATAATAGAATTTAGTAAGTGGGGGAAGGGGTTAAAATCCCCAGACCAGCGGGCTGTTTGGGGGTCTTGGGGCTGGTATTGCCACTGACCGCCATGCTGCTGTGGTGGGTGGGGTGGCTATGGTGTGTGCAGTTGCTGTGGTGTGTGGGTTGGCTGTGGAGGTGGTGGAGGTCGGGCCAAAAAATCTTATAGGTGTGTGTTTTCTGAAATTTGTCCCCTTACCCCCTTGTTTAGGAGCTGCAGGATGAGTTCCTCACACCTGCTCCTTTGCTCACCGGCCACAGGTTTCAACAACTTGAGCAGTTTCTCCAAAGCTGCCTTCCTCAATATTTTATTGGAGTAGTTTCCACTCTTGACATTCCAGAGACAGGGCAGCTCCCGCTACAGGTCAATGAACTGTGGTAGAAAATCAGGCAAAGTTAATTTATCTGTCATGATAAATGATATAATGCCTGAAAGACAGAACACAAGACAAACCACAATGTCTGGCTTAACCCATAAGCTGGTCCCAATATAGGCCTCATTCTAAGCAGTATAGGCCACTACCCACCTATGCCCCAAATTCCAATTGTACCTTAATTTTATGGCTCCTTTGTTGTGTTGGCGATCATTCGTTCTCCACTCCAAGATCGTTTCTATGGCCATTCCTTCAACAGTGCGTTCTGGCTTTATACACACTGTGCATGCATCAAACTTCGGCCTCAGTGCGTCATGGTGCTGGGGCGTGACTATCTCTCTTCTGCATGCGACACACATGGCGAAACATTCGGGAGAGACAACATGGAAGATTTGGCAGGTTACAGGAAGCCCTGCAGTGGTGGAGCTCATAGGAGGCACGAAGCAACCCCCATGAGCAAGGGTGAGATGGTGGAGATGGTGCGCATCCTAGAGAAGCACGATTACGACTGCAAGCTGCGCAATTACGAAAGGCCCAACAGCCGAAAGGACATCATTTTGGAAAAGGTCATCGCCGTTTTGCAGAATGAGTGCAGATATGTTGAATTGTTTGAAGGAACTGGAGCAAATCAAGGAGGTTGCCACTGCTTTTACAACAAAGAATAAGAGATTTTGTGGACATGCTTGCCAAATTTTAATTTCCTCTTGTCTGGTCTGAAGTTTATTGTTCCACTTATTGGTTCCTATTTGCCCTTTTACCAATTACCATGATTTTATGACTTTGAAATGTGAAAGTTTAGGGAAAGAACTCAGTGTTTCTCCACTCCTCTAGATGCAACACCAGGTCCTGTTTTCTAGACTTTCCTCAGTCTAAAAATGTCGAATTACTAACGGTGAAAATGTCAACATCACCTGTGCCAAATTCAATAAATCTCGAAAACATGACCTGGGCTTGCATCTTGAGGAGGAGAGTTGGGAAATTGTAATGTTTATGGGTTTTTTAGAATGTAAAACCCCAAATTTAAAGGTGCCCACAAATTGGGCCTTAACATTCTTATTTGCCCCATGATCCAATGCCTAAAATGTGTGTAGTTCCAAACATCTATTTTGCCAAAACCCCAAAACACACAGTGTGTCAACATGTGCTATTTGCCATCCCATCGCAACATGTGCTATCTCCCATCACGGGGTATCAATGAATGCATTTCAGGGGTGCAACCCCTTCCTCTGAGCTACTTTAGTTATGAGGAAGGAGTTGCACCCCTGAAACATGTCCATTGATACCCCGTGATGGGAGATAGCATATGTTGACACACTGTGTGTTTTGTGGGTTATCTCTCATCACAGGGTATCAATGGACGCGTTTTGGGGTACAACCCCTTCCTCATAACTAAAGTAGCTCAGAGGAAGGGATTGCACCCCTGAAACACATTCATTGATACCCCGTGATGGGAGATAGCATATGTTGACACACTGTGTGTTTTGTGTGTTTCAAAAAATAGATGTTTGTAACTACACACATTTTAGGCAGGGGATCATAGGGGACATTTAATTGTTAAGCCTCTACATGTACGCGGCTTCAAATTTTGGCTTTTAGAGGGGTGAGATCACCCCATCTGAGGATGGCAACATCCACAGAGTTTTGGGATACTAATGTCTTGTTTGGCCTTCACTTTACCAAACTCAAATTTTGTAAGTTCCTGAGTTTGGGATGTGTATCTAATGTTTTAGAACATGCCCAAAAAGAGAGAAATAATGCAAAACATACATGTTATACACCAAGATGTTGGTTTGTTTTAAAACCCTAAAACGCACATGTGAATGTGTTTTGAGTAAAATGTTTTTTTTACTAAACAATGTGTGGCTTAATATTTCATTGCTCAATACCAGTGTATTTCATAAGTGGTTGTAGTTACAGTGACAATGTGCTCTTAAGTGGGAACAACTCCTGCAATTTTTAGGCCTCCAAAAAAATTAAACGAGGTGGAAAGGCATAATGTTTATGAACTTCATGCATTAGATCCATTAAGAACAAAAACATTGTGTGTGAGTGTAGCAGAGCTACAGCACACCATAATAGTTAGCTGAAAAATATATTTCACCTAATGTAGCAATTAAGATACATTTGCACTATTGGAGCACGTGGCCAAATTAAAGCCCATTTGGCAACATATTAGACATATAAGAAACACAGACAACAGTAGTTCAAAAGTTCAAATGAAATAGGAGTTTATGATCTACATAAAAATTTAGAAATGATCAGCTACAATTTGCTGCCAAGCCACTGCCCCTCTACCCACAAAATATTCCATGTATTTCTGCCATAAATTGCAGGCAATTTGTGAGGGTAATCCAGCATGGGCATTTTCAATAGGCGTTAGCATGCCCACAGACGGACGAGCTGCATCCTCTTCAGCTGGGCCTGCCACTGCAGGGTCCACGTCACTTGGCAGTGAGGCTAGGTAGCTGGGAGCATTCCCCCTTAAAAAAATTATGTAAAATATAGCAGCACAGGACCACATGGTTTATCTTGTAGAGTGCCAGGTTGATTGGATTCAAAAACAGCCTGAAACAACTCAATAGGATACCAAAGGCATTTTCGACCACCCTTCTGGCATGAAAGAGCCTGTAATTAAAGATTCTCTGCTCTGGGGTGAGGTTCCTCAGAGGAAACGGCTTCATCGGATGTTCCCCCAGAGAAAAGGCCTCATCTGCCACAAAAAAATAAAATGGAGGCCCTCAACATTCTCCTCAGCAGGTGGCAAGTTTAAAGAGCCATTCTGGAGCCGCTTGTAGAACTCTCTCTGCATAATCACTCCTCCGTCAGAGTTGCGGTCGTTCTTCTTAACATCCAGATACAAGAACTCGTAGTTGGCAGACACTACATCTAGCATGACTATGCTGCAAAAGCCCTTATAATTAATATAATAGGAGCCAGAATTGGGTGGTTGTACAATCCGGATATGCTTGCCATCAATAGCACCACCACAGTTGGGAAAATCCCACTGATGATGGAACTGGGCTGCAACGTCCTGCCATTGCTCTGGGTTGGAAGGAAACTGT
This sequence comes from Rana muscosa, assembly GCA_029206835.1. Classification (NCBI taxonomy): domain Eukaryota; kingdom Metazoa; phylum Chordata; class Amphibia; order Anura; family Ranidae; genus Rana; species Rana muscosa. Next base: position 1,236,126,490 of record CM055122.1, read on the forward strand.
GGATTAAAAAAAGAAATGACTACTTCTGCACATAACATTAAAGTCTCGTAAAGCATCCCGTTCTCACAGAGGGAGCAAAGGATGAAATATCTTGAGGACACCTCAAAGAGGAGTTTATGTAATGCCTTTCCAGACTGTGCTTGGCTACATATTTCTCATGGAAAAGCTAATTTTGAGGCTTCTGTTGCTCAAGAGAGGAGAGTTGGATAACGTGCTGCCTCAGTGATGCATTTCTAATTTGTTTTTAGTCCTGGGCACCCAGGGCTGTTAGTTTCCATTTTCCATCAGCAGAGTCTGCATCATATGGTGGGAGATTATCTAGGGGCAAAAAACAGACATGGAGAGCTTTCCTGTTGACAATCCACTGGATTACTGGGTCATGAGAATAGACCACTGTCCAGAACTTGCCCAGTATGCAACTGAGCTACTGGGCTGCCCTGCATCCAGCTTGCTTCCTCAATGGGAATTCAGTGCTGCCGGAGGTTTTGTGACAAATAAAAGAGCGCATCTGTCCACAGACTCTGTTGACTGGCTGATATTTATCAAAATAAATTAGTCCTGGATTAGCAGCTGATTTCAAGCCCCTGATGCCGATGTCGCCGATTAAGTGTTTTCTGGTTATGGAATCTCTGACTGTCTATGCTTCCTAGCTTTGTGGGTGTTGGTTTTATCTGCAAGATATTTTTTGGTATGGGTTTCCTGGGCACAATTAACATCTAAGGACCAATTTTTCCACACCTGTTTGAAAGGTGCATATCATTTTAATTTACAGCAAGGCCAATTTTTCCTTTCATCAAGAGTACCTCTGTAGGGTTACGATGTGAAGGCATCACCACCCAAAGCTACATTTTTCCTCCACTGTTTGACCGGGCATATCATTTAAATTTTTAACAGCAAGGCCAATTCTTGCTTTAATCAAGAGCACCTCTATAGCGTTACAGTGTGAAGGTACCACCAACACCCAAAGACCAATTTTTCCACCACTGTTTGACAGGTGATAATTACAATTTTTGACAGCAAGGCCAATTCTTGCGTTAATCAAGAATACCTCTATAGGCTTACGTGTGAAGGCACCACCAACACCCAAAGCCAAATTTTTCCACACCTGTTACTTCTATCAAAAGTCTGCGAAACAGACACCAGAATTTATCCCCAAAAATCTCTAATCTTGTTCCGAGTGCACTAAAATTGTAGCCTCATCATACAGACTGGCTCCTCAAGTTGTTGTTTAAAAAATAAAGAAAGCTTGCAGGGAACATTTCATTTTTTTGCCTTAATAAATGTAATTTTTGCTGCAACAGGTTCTATACACGGTACAGATGCACCACTTTACAGGCAGACTAAGGGGACCCCCGGCACTATATTTAAAATACTTTTCTTATTGTTCCACTTTAAGCGTCAGTAAATCACTGCTCATTTAAAAAGTAGGATTTTTAAAACAGCTTACCTGTAAAATCCTTTTCTTGGAGTACATCACGGGACACAGAGCAGCATAGTCATTACTATGTGTGGTTATATAGAATTACCTTCAGGTGCTGGCACTGGCAACTTCCAAAACAGGAAGTACCCTCCCCTATATAAGCCCCTCCCATCCGGGAGTACCTCAGTTTTGTAGCAAAGCAATACGTGTCCCCAAAAGAGGGGTGGGAGCTCTGTGTCCCGTGATGTACTCCAAGAAAAGGATTTTACAGGTAAGCTGTTTTAAAAATCCTACTTTCTTGTTCATACATCACGGGACACAGAGCAGCATAGTCATTACTATGTGGGACGTCCCAAAGCAATGCCAAATGAGGGGGGGGATACACCATACATAAGCTGGGCGCCATCAGGCATGAGGATCTTTTGCGGCCTGCAACACACTGCGCCCAAAGGCGACATCCTCCTGACTTCTAACGTCCACCTGGTAGAACCTAGTAAACGTGTGTACTGAAGACCATGTTGCGGCCTTACAAATTTGAGCCAGGGAGGCCTGGCGATGCACTGCCCATGAAGTTCCAACTGCTCTCGTGGAGTGCGCCCTAACTTTGAACGGAGGCGGTCTACTTCTCAAGCCATAGGCTTGTATTATGACCTGTCGAATCCACTTGGCTAAAGTAGATTTTGATGCTGCCTGACCCTTTCTGGGGCCTTCTGGCAGAACAAACAAAGAATCCGTTCTACGAATCTGAGCAGTGGCTTTTAGATAAGCTTTAACTGCTCTTACTACATCCAAAGAATGCAATAAGGAAGAACCACATCCTGGTTCAAGTGAAACCTCGATACCACCTTAGGAAGAAAGGCTGGGTGAGGGCGTAATACTACTCTGTCCTTATGGATAACCAGATATGGCTCTTTACAGGACATGGCGGCTAATTCCGACACTCTTCTAGCCGAGCATATGGCTACTAAAAATATCAATTTTCTGGTGAGTAGAACCAAGGAAATGTGCCGCAAAGGTTCAAACGGCTGCTTCTGCAGAACCGACAGAACCAAATTTAGATCCCATGGGCATATGGGAGCTTTAATCGGTGGAATAATACGAGTCACCCCTTGCATAAAGGATTTGACAAGTGAATGCATAGCCAGGGGCCTTTGAAATAGTATTGATAAGGCCGAAACCTGGCCCTTGATAGTACTTAAGGCAAACTTCCTGTCTACAGCCCACTGCAGGAAGTCCAGAATTCTGCCTATAACGTACTTACGTGGATGCCATTTTCTGGCCTCGCACCAAGTGATGTACGCCTTCCAAACTCTATAGTAGATCTGCCTGGATACAGGCTTCCTGGCATTGATTATAGTTGATACCACAGAGTTAGAGAGACCTCTCTTCTTTAGGATGTGGGATTCAATAGCCAGGCCGTTAAACTTAGAGTTAGTAAGGAAGGGTGGTATATCGGTCCTTGCGAAAGCAGGTCCAGACGACGTGGAAGGGTCCAAGGACTCCCCACAGACATTTTGATGATCTCCGCGTACCAGGCCCTTCGGGGCCACGCTGGAGCCACCAGGATCACCGGCTTCTTCTCCAACCTGACTCTGCGAAGGAGTCGAGGCAACAATTGTAGCGGAGGGAATGCATATATCAGTCTGAACTGATCCCAAGGGAACACCAGAGCATCCGAGCCGCAAGCGAGGGGATCCCTTGTCCGGGAGACAAATCTGTCCACCTTTGCGTTGAATCTGGATGCTAGCAGATCTACATCCGGTGTTCCCCACCGCTGACATATTGCTCGGAAGAACTCGGGATGAAGGGACCATTCCCCTGGGCATAACTGTTGGCGACTCAGAAAGTCCGCCTTCCAATTCTCCACCCCTGGAATGAAGACAGCTGATATACATGGGACATGCTTTTCTGCCCATTCCAGGATGTGACTTACTTCCCTCTGGGCTGCACGACTCCTGGTGCCTCCCTGATGATTGATATATACCACTGCTGTGGCATTGTCTGATTGAATTCTGACAGAGGACCCTTGGAGTCTGGATGTCCAGGCTACTAGGGCATACTGGGCTGCTCGTATCTCTAAGAGATTGATGGGCAGGGTTTTTACTACATTTGACCATCTGCCCTGGAGAGACCATTGCTCCAGTACTGCCCCCCAGCCTATAAGGCTGGCATCTGTAGTGACCACCTTCCAAGATATCGGACTGAAGGGTTTTCCCTTCTGGAGATTCTGGGGGATCAACCACCAGCAGAGACTCTTCCGAACGGAAGGGAACAAAGCCATCGGGAAGTCTAGAGCCTGAACTTTTCCGTTCCAGGCTGACAATATGGCCCTCTGTAAATTCCTTGAGTGGAATTGGGCGTATGGCACAGCTTCGAATGATGCTACCATCCTTCCTAGCAGCCTCATGCACAGGCGTATGGACGGCTGTCTTTTTGCACAAAGCAGACGGACCAAGCCCCTCAAAGAGGATACCTTGTCTAGAGGTAAGAAAATCTTCCTCTGGTCTGAATCCAGCCGTAGCCCTAGATATACCAGGTTTTTCACTGGCTGTAGGGCTGACTTGTCCAGGTTGATGATCCAACCGTGAGATTCTAGATACTTGATTGTATCGACAATTACCACTTCTAGCTTGGCAACTGAGTGGTCCATCAACAACAGGTCATCTAGGTATGCCATTATCGTTACACCTCGTGTTCTTAGATCGGCCAACAGTGGGGCCAGAATTTTTGTGAACACTCGTGGTGCTGTGGCCAGACCGAATGGTAAGGCTCTGAACTGAAAATGGCGCCCTTCTACTGCAAAGTGTAGAAATTTTTGATGACCTGGAAAGATGGGAACATGCAAGTAAGCATCTTTGATGTCGATCGAGGCTAACCATTCCTCCCCTTGTAGGGCAGCGGTGACCGATCGGATCGACTCCATCCGGAAAGACCGGACGTTTAGAAATTTGTTTAGACTCTTTAGGTCCAATATGGGTCTTATGTCCCCGTTTGGCTTCGGGACTGTGAAAAGGTTTGAGTAGAAACCCAACCCCCACTCTTCCATAGGAACCTCCATAATTACTCCTTGGAGCAATAGTTGTTCTAACGCCAATAGGAGAGACCCTCTTTTCTGAGGGTCTCTTGGCATGCCTGACCACATAAAATGGGAAGGAGGAGACTCTTTTAACTCCAACTTGTATCCCAGAGTTACTGCGGAGAGCACCCATCTGTCTTTGATCGTCTCCCACCAGGTCTCTGCGAACAACTGAAGTCTTCCCCCCACCCGTTTGAGTGGGGGCAGCCCTTCATAGGCTTGACTTGGAGGCTGGTTTAGTACCCCTTCAGATCCAGGGTTTCTTATTACCCTGTGACTGTCCCTGATTTTTACCCCCTGAGTTTGACCGAGGAGGCCGTCGGAACTGCTTAGTAGCAGACGTCGCAGGGATAGGAGAGGTAGTCCTCTTAAAAGATGGACCCCTAGACCTCTTCTTACTCGGTAAGAGAGTACTTTTACCACTGGAAATCTTCTGGATATACTTATCCAGGTCCTCGCCAAAAAGGCGTTCCCCATGAAATGGGAAGCTAACTAAGAGCTTCTTACAGGGAGCTTCAGCAGACCAGTTTTTGAGCCACAGAAGCCTACGCATATGTACCAAAGACAGCGTGAGGCGGGAGGCCTGATGGATAGAATCCTTGATGGCGTCAACCGCAAAGCATAATGCTCTAGGCAGATCAGCCAGAGCCTGGGCCTGCTGGTCTGGCAAATCCCTCAGGACCATTTTCATTTGATCCTTTAAAGCTTGGCAGACCCCAATAGCTGCCACTGCTGGCTGTGTAACAGCCCCTGCTGTGGAAAAAGCAGATTTTAATAAAGATTCCAATTTTTTATCTACTGGATCTTTGAACATTTGAACATTATCTACTGGACATGTCAGTGATTTGTTCACAGAAGAGATGGCTGCATCCACCGTAGGAACATTCCATCTCTGGGTGAACTTTTCCTCCATGGGATAGATCACCGGAATTTTTTTAGGCGGAACAAATAGTTTATCAGGATGTTCCCAGTTCTGGTATATAAGTCCTTCCAATAATGGATGTATTGGAAAGGAGCAATTAACCTGGGGAGCTTTTAGCGACCCCAATGAGGAGACAGCAGTAGTTGATGGTTCAACAAGAGGCATTTTAAATGCAGATCGAACCATGACAGTTAGGGTCTGGACCCACAATCTTTCAGTCTGTGATGCTGAAAATGGTTCATCTACTGTCGATTCCTCAAAAACAGAGTTAACCTCCTCCTGATCCCCTTCAGGTAGGTCAGTCCCTTCCTGGGACTGTTGCTCTGCCAACAGGCACTCTAATGGAGGTGATGGAGATCTGGCGCGCTTTCTTTCCTGTAGAGAAGAAGCGATCAATGCTGCCAATCTCTGCTCCAATCCCTCCAGAGTTGAGGAAAAAACCTCCTCTGTTATATATGCAGGAGCAGGTGGACTGAGGACAGCCGCAGTACCTGGCACTCCCGGGGGTTCCTTATGGGTATTAACCTCTGATTTCTCAGGGGAGGAGGGTGCAGATGACTGCTCCAGATCCTCAGAGCCCGATGGAGACCCCCTACACTTCCTGAGAGGTATATCTCAGAGTTTTTTAGGCGGCATATTCCTTAGTTCAAAGCTGAGGTATTCCAGCCGCAATACACCCCTTACTGAAATAGTCTAATGCAATTTTGCTGCTATGTACATCAGTGGGTGTCTACTAATGTGTCTTTCTGGGGATGCCTGTATCAACCGCCCGCTGTAAGCCCCTATACCATGCTACCAGCTCCTTTTCATGCTCTGTGTCCATAGCAAGCAGCGTGGACTGAGTCCTTTTATCTTGCTGGGACGCCCGCACATGCGCAGAAGCGCTGGGCGCACAGAGCGCGTCATCCGCCAGGCTCCGCCCCCTTTTTTGAAGCTAAATCTTATAAAAGAAAGCGTGTGTGCGCGCGCGCGCGCGTGCACGTGTGCGCTCTTGGCGCCATGTAGGGAGAGGAGCCAGGGTCCCTGTTTCACCAGGACTCGGGGATGGAAGGAAACTACTTGGCAGCATGACAGAGGAATGCAGCTTCCCTGATAGAGAGCTCACTCATCTGCCTGGACTTTCACCATGGAAGGAATAGTCCCAAGAAAAAAAGACATTCCACAGCGGCCTCTAGTGGACAAACACAGGTACCGCACTTTTGTCTTTTTTTTTATTTTTAAAACCTCCTTTATGAAAAACATTTCCAGGTTTACAGTTTTTTTAAAACTTCCTTTATGAAAAAACATTTCTAGGATTTCTTAGGCATATACAGCTATTAGCGGGAATACCTTTTAGGTAACAGGCAGAAAGACATATTAGGCTTGGGGGTCCCCTCAATAGAACCAAGTTCCTGAGGGGCCCCCACTTACCTTTTCCCCGCCGCAGGACTTTGTTTGGTCCACAGAAGCCCAAACTTCACCTTTCACGGCAGGCATTGTACTAGACCTTCAGGGACCGGGTTCCCAAGGATTCCACTCCCCTGGACCTGTATAGCACCCTGCACAGATAGCCTCTTGGTTTTGGGTATGACCAGAGCTCTGGATCCCAGGGTCCAGCCCTCCTAAGAGAGGCATTACAGGCAAAACCCTGCTCTTCTCTGCAAGGCCCGGGTACCGACCGTTTAGCTATGAAGCTTTTTTGGTTGGATCCGGAATAGCTTGCTAAGGCCCAGAGAACCTGTACACAAGCCCAGATGAATACATGTTAACCTTGGCCAACACCTTAGACACTGGCAAAAAACTGAGGTACTCCCGGATGGGAGGGGCTTATATAGGGGAGGGTACTTCCTGTTTTGGAAGTTGCCAGTGCCAGCACCTGAAGGTAATTCTATATAACCACACATAGTAATGACTATGCTGCTCTGTGTCCCGTGATGTATGAACAAGAAATGATGTTTTTTACAAACTTTTTTTTTTCCATTGATACAGCCCTCAAAATGGGCACTTTTGATTTTGTCCAGTTCGGGTCCCATAGACTTCAATGGGGTCCATTACTCAGCTCCCAACTTTCGGAATGTTCGAGAGTTCTGGCACAAATGGAACCGACGGGGTGTTCGGCCCATCTCTAATATACATTGACAAAGGGCTAATGGGACCTTTATAGACAGTGGCATAGCACATTGAAAAACCTCCATTATTTATCTTTCTATGACACCTGACCACAGCTCAAAAGCCAAGAATTGCATAATTGTTAATTGGTTGCTTTGGTGGTGAACAATCTCATTCGATCTCTGTTTTTCCTAACTAAAAACAGCTTACAGTACAAGTCGAACTCATGGTCAGTATGAACCAGAAACTCAGCAATAGATATCTCAAAATATGGTTTGAGAAATATTTTTTTCAAAATATGTTGTAAAAATAATACTAGTTTAAAAAAATATTGAAAAAAGTAGATAAGCATGTTTACTATAGCCGTGTACACACGATCGGTTTTACCGATGAAAACAGTCCAATGGACTTTTTTCATCGGACAAACCGATTGTGTATGGGCCCCATCGGTCTTTTTTCCATCGGTGAGAAAAAATAGAACATGTTTTAAATTTATCCGATGGGCAAAAAACCAATAGCAAATTCCGATCGTCTGTGTGGAACTCCATCGGACAAAAAACCCACGCATGCTCAGAATCAAGTCGACGCATGCTCAGAAGCATTGAACTTAATTTTTCTCGGCTTGTCGGAGTGTTTTACGTCACAGCATTTTGGACGGTCGGATTTTTGACTGATGGTGTGTAGGCAAGACTGATGGAAGTCAGCTTCATTGGATTTCCGATGGAAAAATCCATCGGATGTGTACAGGGCTTTAGCAAAACAATTTTCACTTTACAAGTGAAAGTTCACATAGCTTTGTAAATGTGGTGAAAATTTACTTGGTGAAGAATGCCAAATCACGTGCAAGGAAAATGAAAAACAAATGGAATCTTGCTTGCGCATGATTGGACGAATGACATAAGCATAGCTTCACCTCATACCAAGCATTGCAAAGTGGACATGCTGTTTTTATTTAGAAAATAAGCCCCATTCTGTTCTATCGCTTGCTGTCTGGTTGCTTTTATCTCTGTATGGTCTTTACCTCTATGGCATACCCATTTGACCCAATACTTGATCACCAATTAGGATTCCCCTGCAAGAGTAATATGACAAAGCCTATCTTCATGGCTTACAATGCTCAAATGTGTGACATGGGCCTGAAATACAGGCATCATGTAAGATTGAAAAACTTTTGTGGTCTACAGTAAATTGATGTGGAAAATACGTGTCCACGTGTGCAGCACATGCACAGTGGCAGTGTACAGTTGTGCAACCCCTTTACATATGTGAGTGAGTCGAATCATCACTGATTATACTATGAATGAAGAAGTAAGATGATGGTAGCAGGGGTGTCAGAGACAACTTCACTCACACAAACTTGAACAGTCATTTAGCTGTCTGCTTATGTCAGTAATAGGAGTTTTTTTAAGGGGCTGGGCTGGGTAAGATTAAAAAAAAAAAAAAAACAGTAAGACATTTAGTACTTTCCTTTTTGGTCCACCTTAACTAATCTTTGGCCTCTTCCTGGTAAAATTAGCCATTGCTATTTTACTGTAAGTAAATGTAGAATGCTCTATTACTAGTTATTATTAAAGACAAGTTTTCTATGTATAATAAACAAAACATTGTGACTTTTGCCAGCTGACTTGTACTACAGCTATGATGAGCTGTGAGAAAGATTGGCTACATAATTAACCACATGAGAGAGTTTAAAGCTAATTGCATGCAGAAGAGTGTGTTGAATATCTGGAATCTGATCAAACGGTGTAATACATACAATTATTGGAAGAATTGTTGCATAAATTAGAATTCTGGCAGGCTGACGGAAAAAAACTTTTCATAATTGCTACAAATGTCAGAAAATAATCAGATTATGTGGCTAAAATTCCAACTGTGGGATCATTAAAAAAAAAAATTGTAGAAGCAGAAGAAGCCTGAGCATATACATATGCCCCAAAATATGGGGACAAAACAGTCACACTAGCACATTATTACCAGCACTACACTCAAATCCAATTTTTTTAAACATGCACTAACAAGTGCTTTCACAATTTATACCCACAAGGTGTCAGGGAATCCTACGAAAGTTTAGCCATTAGCATTGTTGTGAACTTTCACTGGTCTAGTGACACTGGCAATCAGGAACACTGCTTCTGGCTTACACTGGTCTGGTGACACTGGGACTACTGTGGCTAGTCATCAGGAACACTTTTGCTGACTTACACTGGTCTGATGATCCTGGAACTAGTGTGGCAGCGATCAGGAATACTGTTGCTGGTTGCACTAGTGTAGTAATACTGGGACTGGTGTGGCAGCAATCAGGAACACTGTTTCCTGCTGCACTAGTCTGGTGAGGCATTGATTATGAACACTGTTGCTGGCTGCACTGGTCTGGCAACACTGGGACTCGTGTGGTGGTGATCAAGAACACTGTAGCTGGCTGAAGTTGTATGGTGACACTGTACTGGGTGGGTAGTGATCAAAGACACTGACCTGCTGCTTTAGAACACTGTATATATAAAAAAATCTCAAAGCGTTTCCTATAGGATTGCAGATTGCAGTGGGAGGGAACAGAATACTGACTGCAGCATGCAGTCTTTGTTTATATATGCGATTGTTGTGATTGGTCACAGTAATCACATAGTACAGGGCCAGCTTCAGGTCACTGCTGAAGTCACATTGATCATAGGGCACACTGCTTTGACTGCTGAGGCAGTGATCAGAAACACTGTTGCTGACTGCACTGACTCTGGTCACACAGTACTGAGGTGTCATCAATCAGAGACACTGCTGTTGGCTGCACTGGCTCTGGTGACACTGGTACTGATGTGGCTAGTGATCAGGAATATTGTTGCTCACTGTACTGGTTTGGTGACACTATCACTTGTGTGGTGGCAATAAGGAGCACTGCTGATGACTGTACTAGTTAAATGACACTTGGACTAGTGTGGTAGTGATTAGGAACACTATCACTGGCTTACACTGGTCTGGTAACTCCGAGACTGCTGTGGCAGGGAACAGGAACACTGTTGCTGACTTACACTGATCTGGCAACACTGATACTGGTGTGACAGTGATCAGAAACACCATTGTTGGGTAACACTGAACTGGTGACACTGGGACTGCTGTGGCTAGTGATTAGGAACACTTTTTCTGACATACTGGACTGGTGTAGTAGTAATTAGAAATACTGTTCCTGGTTGCACTGGCCTGGTGACACTGGGACTGTTGTGGTGGCAACCAGGAACACCATTTCTATCTTACACTGGTCTGGCAACACTGGGACTGTTGTGGTAGTGATCAGGAACACTGTAACTGGTTTATACTGGTCTGGTGACTCTGGGACTGCTGTCACAGTGATTAGGGACACTGTGGCTGGCTGAACCTATATGGTGACACTATAGTGAGGTGGCTAGTCATCATGGAAACTGGCTGTCTGGTCTACTGACTCCGTGAAAAAATAAATAAATAAGAGGATTTAATAGGGGTTTCTATAGGATCATTGATCACTGTGGGAGGAAACAGAACACTGACTGCAGAAGGTAGCCTTTGTTTACATTAGGGATGAGCCGAACACCCCCCGGTTCGGATCGCACCAGAACATGCGAACAGGCAAAAAATGTGGTCGAACACGCGAACACCATTAAAGTCTATGGGACACGAACATGAAAAATCAAAAGTGTTAATTTTAAAGGTTAATATGCAAGTTATTGTCATAAAAAGTGTTTGGGGACTCGGGTCCTGCCCCAGGGGACACTTTTTATGACAATAACTTGCATATTAACCTTTAAAATTAGCACTTTTGATTTTTCATGTTCGTGTCCCATAGACTTTAACGGTGTTTGCGTGTTCGAACAATTTTTTTGCCTGTTTGCTAGACATGTGCACACTGAAATATTTCGTTTCGGAATTTCGTTTTCGTCCGAAAAATAAATTTATTTAGTTACTCCCGAAATTCGTTTTTATTTAATTGTTTTTCGTTAGAAATTGCATTCGTCCGAAAATCGGAACTAATTAAGGTCGAATCTGTCATTGAAGGCTTATGGTGTCTGTCTAATGTTCAAAGAAGATTCGACGGAGCAGCGAAACTGTACGACGCTGCATTAATACATTTCCGGTCTAATGTTCCGCCTACAAGCTATAGTAGAATTCTAATGTTGTATGACTAGTAATAATTATATTTATTAATTACTATTACTAGTCAACCAACATTAGAATTCTTCTATAGCCTATGGGCGGATGCATTTGACCGGAAATGTACGATTGCAGCGTCGTACAGTTTAGCTGCACCGTCGAATCTTCTAACTTTCGACAGACACCATAAGCCTTCAATGACAGATTTGACGTTTGTATGTTTTTCAAGTTAGTTCTTGCTATTTTACTGCTCCTCCTCTTTGGTTACAATCAGCCAATAACATTCATCATCATCATTATTTTTATTTTACTTCCCCCACCCAATTTTCTCTCTATGTCAAATCTTTTCTCTCTATAATGTCGAATCTTTTCTCTCTATGTAGAATAATCTTGGACTAATAGAGTTAAGGTTAGGCACATTCGACCACAGGTTCGATAGACACAGATTTTTATTGTCAGCGTCACGTTGAATCTCCTATCTACAGTATATCGAACTTTTGTCGCAACGAAAACGAAAATAAAGCATTTGTTTATGTAGGATCTTTCCGTTTTCGGATTCTGTGCTTTCGTTTTCGTTTGTTAAAACGATATCGAAAATACCTGAAATTCGGACGAAAATGCATTCGGACGAATACGAATGCACATGTCTACTGTTCGCATGTTCTGTTGCGAACTGAACCAGGGGGTATTAGGCTCATCCCTACAAGGCATGCACTAGTGGAAAGAGCAGGAGGATGTTTTGATACTCTCTCCCACCCACAGAAGTGAGTTGTCTGGCCGTTTAACTATAAGGGTGGACAGCAAGTCTTTAAACTCTGACTAGGCATCTTTGTCAACAGGACCAACATCTGCCAACTTTAAATAAAAAAAATCTGCATTACAGTATATTTCTTGTTAAATATTATAGTTAGTATTTTGTCTCAGACACTTTTTATTAAGTCCCCAAGTGTGGCTCAGTTACAAAAATATGAGCATTTTTAAAAATGATTACCAATATGTAACTGTCCCTGGAAACGCTTTCTTCCTCATTAGGGATGAGCCAAACACCCCCCGGTTCGGTTCACACCAGAACCTGCGAACGGGCCAAAAGTTTGCGCAAACTTTAGAACCTATTAAATACAATGGACGCGAACGTTCTAAATCAAAAGTGCTAATTATAACGGCTAATATGCAAGTTATTGTCCTAAAAAGGGTTTGGGGACCCGGGTCCTGCCCCAGGGGACATGTATCAATGCAAAAAGAAGTTTTAAAAACAGCAGTTTTTTCGGAAGCAGTGATTTTAATGATGCATAAAGTGAAAAAAAAAGTGAAATATTCCTTAAAATATCGTAACTGGGGGGTGTCTAAAGTATGCCTGTGAAGTGGCACATGTTTCCCGTGTTTAGAACTGTCCCTGCACAAAATGACATTTCTAAAGGAAAAAAAGTAATTTAAAACTGCTTGCGGCTTTAATGTAATGTATGGTCCCGGCAATATGGATGAAAATCATTGAGAAAAATGGCATGGGTACACTCCACCCCATGCCCACTACCAGCCCCTTTGAGTCTTGTATGGATATTAAGGGGAACCCCGCACCCAAATTTAAAAAAGGCCCTATATACTCTGAACAGCAGTATACAGGCGGTGCAAACAAGACTGTAGGTTTGTTCTTAAGTAGAATCTGTTTATAATTTGGAACAGGTAAATTTTTTAAATGTAGCTCCAGCCAAACAAATCTATTTTTAAGCTTTTTGGAAAACATAGGGAAGGGTTATCACCCCTGTAACATTTGTTTTGCTGGAAAGAAAAGGGAAAGGAGAGGGTGCACCGACCTAGTGCATTACCAAAGGCTGGTTTATTAAAAATATATTTAAAAGATCATGAATACTCACAAACAAAGGCAAATAAAAGGCACATAACATTCCATCCTGGGATATAGCCTCTTCCTGGAACCGAATGAGCAGATGATCGAAGAGTCAAGATGATATATGTTTACAGCTATGGCTGACGCGTTGCGGGAGCGAGCTCCCTTCTTCAGAGCCAAAAAGAATAATAGTACCTGGACATTTGTTTTGCTGTCTGTGCACCTGTTCAGAACATTTCACCTCACGTTCCGTCCCAATGACAAATGTTTTTTGAAAATTTGGGGTTTTTATTGAAACAAGGATTGGTGATAAAGCATCAGTGGAGAGGAGACACCCTTTTCCCATATTAACTCTTACAGGAGAGAATTTCCCTTCTTAGGGGTAGATTTCCTCTCACTTCCTGTTGTCTCCTTCCGTTTGCAAGTAGGAGTCGTTTGTAAGTTTGATGTTTGAAAGTAGAGGCCTGCCATATATACTCTGCAGAAATTTGGCCCTTAGGTGTTGGTGTTGCCACAACACTGTAAGCCCTCACAGTTACTCTTGGTGGGCGCAGGAATGGGCCCTGCTGTGAATCATTAGATCAAGAATTGTAATTACATGCCCCTGTTGAACAGGGGCAGAAAAATTGGGCTTTTGGTGGTGGTGTTGCCACAACACTCTAAGCCCTCACAGTTACTCTTGTTGGGCGCATGAATGGACCCAGCTGTTAAATATTAGATCATTTTAATAAAGGGACCTTTTGTTGATATACTGCACCATGAGTCTCCCCCTATCTCTTTTTTGATATCCATACTGAATCATTGGGGAATCGATCCTGACTATAAGGAAACTGTGTCCCTGAACGATCCAAGGGAGAGGGCGGACCTGCTGCAGGACGGATGTTTTTGATGTGCTGAGCCTGTATGATCTCCGTAATAGAGATCCACCGGAGTCGGTAAGCCCCCACTCTTTCCATTTTTATGTCATCTGGCTGGAAAACTGTCGGAGGAAGATTCCAATCCTTCCCTGCTACAATTTCCTTTTTCATGCAGTTTTGAATGCAGCGAGTCATCTCACAACCTATTTACAGTCACTTCACAGTTTTTACTTGTAGAGGAAGACTTCAACCCTTCCCTGCCACAATTTCTTTTTTATGAAATTTTGAATGCAGCGAGTCACCTCACAACCTATTTACAGTCACTTCAAAAAAATGTTTTTCTTTTTGTGTTTATTGGGACACTAATTGATAATTTTTCTTGGGACATTTTTTTGTATTAATTGTATTCCAGTTTGCACTTTGATTTTTGCACATAATTGTTGGTAGCGCATTTTTTTTTAATTATTTGTGAATATTTTTGTATAGCTGTATATTCCAGCTATTTTTATAGATGCAGCACCCATCACTTATATTTCATTAGTCTTTTATAAGGATCATATTCCTTTGAAATAACTTTTTATTGGCACCAGAGTTTTCTTTTGAACCTTTGTTTTTTGCAGCACAGGGGATGCGCGAATTTTTCCACGCTTTACAAATATTAGATCAAGAATTGTAATTACATGACATTGTTGAACAGTGGTAGGAAAAAGTGGGCCTTTGGTGGTGGTGGTGGTGGTGGTCTAACCACAACACTGTAAGCCCTCACAGTTACTCTTGGTGGGCGCAGGAATGGGCCCAGCTGTTAAATATTAGATCAAGAATTGTAATTACATGACATTGTTAAACAGGGGCTGAAAAATTGGGCCTTTGGTGGTGGTGGTGGTGCTGGTGCCACAACACTGTAAGCCCTCACAGTTACTCTTGGTGGCCACAGGAATGGGCCCTGCTGTGAATTATTAGATAAAAAATTGTAATTACATGCCCCTGTTGAACAGGGGCACAAAAATTGTGCCTTTGGCACTGGTGCCACAACACTGCAACCTCTCACAGATACTGTAGTTGGAGCACAGCAATGAGCCCTGCTGCAAAGCATTGCATCAAAAATTGTAAATACACGCCCCTGTTAAACAGGGGCTGAAAAATTGGGCCTTAGCCACCGGTGGCGGTGACCAGAACCAAAAATGTTCTTTCAAGCTATCAGCATGATTATTGAGGAGGAAGAGGATAGTCACTCAGCATAACAGGATAGTCACTCAGCATCAGCATAGGCAGTCTTGAAGGGATCTCACATTTCAAAAAAAAATATTTGGTTACATCAGCATCAGGTGCTTGGTAGCTGGTAGTGATCCAAGACTGATTCATTTTTATGAAGGTCAGTCGATCGACCGAGTCGGTGGACAGGTGCACCCGAAAGAACGCTGGATGCAGGACAGGCCAGTACCTCAATTGCATACTGTGCAAGCTCTGGCCAGTGATCCATCCTCAAGACCCAGTAACCCAGAGGATTTTCAGTGGGAAAGGTGTCCAAGTCTGATCTTGCCGCTAGGAATTCCTGCACCATGTAAACCAGACGCTGGCGATGGCTGCTGGAAGCGATCATACCTTGGGGCTGCGTACTAAAAAATTGTCTGAACGCATCGGTCAGATGGCCACCTTCTCCACCGCTCCTTCTTTGACTGACCGGAGCCTCAGCAACACGTTGTACAGGACCAGGAATTTGTAACCTCCCAGTCTCTGCGAACACGTTGCACAGACCTTTCTGCAAGGCCTCCCGAAGATGCTTCATCCTTTGCTCCCTCTGCAACGGCAAGATAAGGTCCGCAACCTTACCCTTGTAACGTGGATCAAGGAGGGTGGCCAGCCAGTAATGATCCCTCTTCTTGATCGCACGAATACGAGGATCCTTGCGCAGGCTTTGCAGGATCAGGTAAGCCATGCAGCGTAGGTTTGCTGAGGCATTCGGTCCGGAGTCCTCTGGGTCACTAAGGATGACATGATCCACAGCCACCTTCTTCCAGCCACGTACAAGTCCATGGGTTTCAGGGGACTGTAAATGATCCCTTAAAGACTGCTGCTGATGCTGAGTGCTAGGCTCCACCTCCATGCTGACACAATCCTCCTCCTCCTCCTCCTGTGTGATCGGCGGGCCCGCAGGAACACTGTCTGGATAAAGGGGGCCTTGAGAGGTAAGGAAGTCCTCCTCTTCCTCCCTCTGTTCTGCCTCAAGTGCCCTGTCCATTATTCCATGCAGCGTGTGCTCCAACAGGTGGACAAGAGGGACAGTATCAGAGAGACAGGCATTCGGTGCAGAGTCCCCTGGGTCACTGAGGATGACATGTTCCGCAGCCACCTCCCCCCAGCCACGTGCAAGTCCATGGGTGTCTTGGGACTGTAATTGATCCCTTGACGACTGCTGCTGATGCTGAGTGCTAGGCTCCACCTCCATGCTGACACAATAATCCTCCTCCTCCTCTTCCGGTGTGATTGCCGGGCTAACAGGAACACTGTCTGGATAAAGGGGGCCTTGAGAGGTAAGGGAGTCATCCTCTTCCTGCCTCTTTTCTGACTCAAGTGCCCTGTCCATTATTCCATGCAGCGTGTGCTCCAACAGGTGGACAAGAGGGACAGTGTCACTGATGCATACACTGTCACTGCTCACCATCCTTGTGGCCTCCTCAAATGGTGCCAGGACAGTGCATGCATTCCTGATCATGGCCCACTGGCGTGGGGAAAAAAATCCAAGCTCCCCTGACCCTGTCCTGGTGCCATATTGCAACAGATACTCATTGATGGCCCTCTGCTGCGTGTGCAGCCGCTGCAGCATGGCCAACGTACAGTTCCACCTGGTGGGCATGTCACAGATTAGGCGGTTATTGGGCAGGTTGTAATCCTTTTGCAGGTCAGCCAGCCGAGCACTGGCATTATATGACTGGTGGAAATGCCCACAGAGTTTCCTGGCCTGCTTCAGGACCTCCTGTAAGCCAAAGTACTTGCCCAAGAACCGCTGCGCCACCAAGTTAGGGCGTGAGCCAAACAGGGCACATAGGTCAGTTGTCCCTGTTGGAGGGTGGAGAGGAGGTTGGTGCCATTGTCGGAAACCACCTTTCCAGGCTTAAGCTGGAATGGCGTCAACCACCTCTGAGCCTGCCCCTGCAGAGCTGACAGAATCTCTGCCCCAGTGTGGCTCCTGTCCCCCAAGCACACCAGCTCAAGCACCGCATGGCATCTTTTTGCCTGCGTACTTGCGTAGCCCCTTGAACGCCTATGGAGCACCGATTGTTCAGAGGAAAAAGCACAGGTAGAGGCCATGGAGGAAGAAGAAGAAGAGGGGGTGGAGGAGAGAGGTGTGTCAGAATCACCAGTAGTAACATTTTGGAGGCGTGGTGGCGGAACAACCTCCAACACTACTGCACCTTGTCCTGCATCCTTCCCAGCTGCCAGCAGAGTCACCCAATGCGTCATGAAAGATAGGTAACATCCCTGTCCATGCCTGCTGGACCTTGAGTCAGCGGTAATATGCACCTTACCGCTGACCGCCCTGTCCAGCGAGGCCAAGACATTGCCTTCCACATGCCGGTAGAGAGCCGGAATCGCCTTCCGTGAGAAAAAGTGGCGTTTGGAAACCTGCCACTAAGGAACCGCACATTCAACAAACTCACGGAAGGGGGCAGAGTCTACCAACTGAAAAGGCAGCAGTTGAAGTGCTAGCAATTTAGCCAAGCTAGCATTGAACCGCTGGGCATGTGGATGGCTGGGAGCAAACTTCTTTCGGCGGTTCAGCAGCTGGGGCAAGGAAATTTGCCTGGTACAATCGGACGTCGGTGTACCAAAAGGAGATTGCCCGCAAGTACTTGGCTGTGACTGTGACACACCTAATTCTACACCTTCATTCCTCTCAGTACAGGTTTCAGAGAGGACTGAAGGTATAGTGGGGTTGGAGATCCCAGCTGATGAGGAGCAAGGAGAGGTCCGCTTTGTTCTTTGGTGTGGGTCTTTTAGGTACGCCTGCCAACGGACTGCATGGCAGGTCGACATATGTCTGCTCAAGCACGTGGTGCCCAAGCAGCTGATGTTTTGGCCACGTAAGATACGCTTCAGACATATGTTGCAAATGGCAATGGTAAGATCTGCTGCACACATCTGAAAAAAGGCCCACACCGAAGAACTTTTGGAATAACGTGCAGAGACAGCAGCGCCCTGCACATGCGGAGCTCTGCGGTGTGATGCAGTTGGTGTGCTGCCCTTAAGCTGGCCCCTGGAGGGCATCCTGCCTCGTTGGAGATGTGCCTCCGCCTCCGCCTCCTCCTCCACCTCCTCCTCCTCCTCCTCCTCCTCTCTCATCACTGGAGCAAATCTGGCAGTATGCTGCAGCTGGGGGAACATGACTGCCAGATAGCTGTCCTTGTTGGGCACCCCCTCTCTCTGGGCTCACGTTACTACCCCCTCTCTCTGGGCTCATGTTACTGCCTTCCTCTAGCTGGGTTCCATCATTGGACCCTTCAAAATGCTGGGCATACTCCTGGAGCATGTATTCAACACTGTGGTCAAACAGTTCGGGGGACTCCTCAGGAGGACATGGTGGGGCTAGGGAAGAAGTGACTGATGCCATTAAGCCAAGGGAAGAGGCCGCTTTGGCAGCTGCTTTGCCAGACAAAGTACCCTGAGCCTGGGTGAGAGAGGATGAGGAGGATGAGGACGGTTTGGTCATCCACTCTACCAAATCATGGGCATGTTGCGGCTCAACATGACCAGCTGCCGAAAAGAAGGACAAGCGTGTCCCACGGCAACGTGCTGATGAGGATGCACCGTGTCCACGACCAGCACTGTTGCCTCTAGACACAGAGCCTGCTTCCCCATCCTTTATTGCCTCGTGACTGTCTGTCTCTCTTTGTTTGCCTTCCAGACATACTAATGGCCTGCAGTGAGATGTAGCTGCACAAAGGTGGGATGTATATATATATATATATATATATATAATGCAACTATCAGACTCCACTGCCTGCTGTGGTATTAGTATGAGAAAAGCAGCAAAGGTCTTCAGTTAGTTTTAGGTGAACACTGTGCAAAGGACACAGTACACTAACTGAAAATACTAGCAGCTCTCTGCCTGTGGTTTTAATACGAGAACACCACAATTTTTATTCAGGTTCCTTTAACCACTTAAACCCCGCACCATTATTCAGCTTAAAGACCAGAGGTGTTTTCAAAATTTGGCACTGCGCTGCTTTAACTGGAAATTGTGCGGACATGCAATGTTGTACCCAAACAAAATTTGCGTCCTTTTCTTCCCACAAATAGAGCTTTCTTTTAATGGTATTTGATTGCCTCTGCGATTTTTTTTTTGCGATATAAATGGAAAAAGACTGAAAATTTTGATAAAAAATGATATTTTCTACTTTTTGTTATAAGAAAAATCGAATAAACTCAATTTTAGTCATACCTTTAGGCCAAAATCTATTCAGCCACATGTCTTTAGTAAAAAAATGTCAATAAGCGTATATTTATTGGTTTGCGCAAAAGTTATAGCGTCTACAAACGAGGATACATTTTCTGGAATTTACACAGCTTTTAATTTATGACTGCCTATCTCATTTCTTGAGGTGCTAAAATGGCAGGGCAGTACAAACCCCCCCCAAATGACCCCATTTTGGAAAGTAGACACCCCAAGGAAATTGCTGAGAGGCATGTTGAGCCCATTGAATATTTATTTTTGTCCCAAGTGATTGAATAATGACAAAAAAAAAAAAATTACAAAAAGTTGTCACTAAATGATATATTGCTCACACATGCCATGGTTATATGTGGAATTGCACCCCAAGATACATTTTGCTGCTTCTCCTGACTACAGGGATACCACATGTGTGGGCCTTTTTAGGAGCCTAGCCGCGTACGGGCCCCCGAAACCCAAGCACCGCCTTCAGGATTTCTAAGGGCGCAAATTTTTGATTTCACTCCTCACTACCTATCACAGTTTCGAAGGCCATAAAATGCCAAAATAGCACAAAATCCCCCCCAAATGACCCCATTTTGGAAAGTAGACACCCCAAGCTATTTGCTGAGAGGCATGTTGAGTCCATGGAATCTTTTATATTTTGACACAAGTTGCGGGAATATGACAAACTTTTTTTTTTTTTTGCACAAAGTTGTCACTAAATGATATATTGCTCACACATGCCATGGGCATATGTGAAATTACACCCCAAAATACATTCTGCTGCTTCTCCTGAGTACGGGAATACCACATGTGTTGGACTTTTTGGGAGTCTAGCCGCGTACGGGACCCCAAAAACCAAGCACCGCCTTCAAGATTTCTAAGGGCTAGGGATGAGCTCGGTGTTCGAGTCGAACATAGGTTCGACTCGAACATCGGCTGTAAGCGCGTTCGGCGAACAACGAACGATTTGGGTCGTTCGCGCCAAATTCGAGTGACGCGAACGGCCCACAATACACTGCGCCATCGCAGTGTAATCCCGGTGCTGTGATTGGCCAAGCATGCACTGTGACCCTACATGCTTTGCCAATCACAGCGCCGGTAGCGAGGAGAGCAATGATTGGCCACAGGCAGAATGCCTGTGGCCAATTATAGCTGAGGGGGTTTAGTACACACCCCACACTATAAAAGGTCGCCAGCGCGGCGGCCTTGTGTAATGTGTTCCGGAGCAGGGAAAGTGAAGGATAGGCAGGGACAGTGTCAAATCTTGTCAAATCTATTCTTTGCTAAACCTTGTGTGTAGGGACAGAGAAGGATAGGCAGGGAGAGTGTCAGTGTCATATACTTTGATAAACCTTGTGTGCAGAGAGAGAGAAGGATAGGCAGGGGACAGTGTCAGTGTCATATTCTTTGCTAAACCTTGTGTGCAGGGAGAGAGAAGGATAGGCAGGGAGAGTGTCAGTGTCATATACTTTGATAAACCTTGTGTGCAGGGAGAGAGAAGGATAGACAGGGGACAGTGTCAGTGTCATTGTTGCTAAGCCTCCTGCACATTATACACCTTAACTTAGCCTGTATTGCTGCTTTTTCCTGGTGTGTTACACCAACAGGATTTTGCGGCACTTACAGCGGGCGGAGTGTACCTCCTGACCATATTACACCTTAACTTAGCCTGTATTGCTGCTTTTTCCTGGTGTGTTACACCAACAGGATTTTGCGGCACTTACAGTGGGCGGAGTGTGCCTCCTGACCATATTACACCTTAACTTAGCCTGTATTGCTGCTTTTTCCTGGTGTGTTACACCAACAGGATTTTGCGGCACTTACAGCGGGCGGAGTGTGCCTCCTGACCATATTACACCTTAACTTAGCCTGTATAGCTGCTTTTTCCTGGTGTGTTACACCAACAGGATTTTGCGGCACTTACAGCGGGCGGAGTGTACCTCCTGACCATATTACACCTTAACTTATCACAACAAGGCCTGGGGAATGCCCAGGGAAAAACCAAGCCTACTTACCGACCAGCTCGCTGACAACCAATTAACCTGTCTAACAGTATGCGTTAAAAACAGGGGTTTGTCCGCACGCATTTGCAAACGCATGCGTGAGCCACAGAGCCACGCCAAGGCCCCCTGGGGTCTGTGGTCCTACACTAACATTGAGTGTCCCCACAATGGAGGCACATGCATTCTGATGGTTAGATGAGGGCAGGTGGACTGAAGGGGAGCCACCCCTCCTTAAAGGTACAGGAGCACACCAAACACCCAGCGTAGCACAATGGCAGCAAAGGTGTTGGTGCACTGCTGGACCAATACAAGCACCATAGGTGAAAACAAAAACATGTCCACCGCCCCCATCTATAGCTGGCTATCACGGTAAGTAGCATTGGAAGGCTAAAGCAGATAACAACATGGCCTGGGGAATGCCCAGGGAAAAACCAAGCCTACTTACCGACCAGATCGCTGACAACCAATTAACCTGTCTAACAGTATGCGTTAAAAACAGGGGTTTGTCCGCACGCATTTGCAAACGCATGCGTGAGCCACAGAGCCACGCCAAGGCCCCCTGGGGTCTGTGGTCCTACACTAACATTGAGTGTCCCCACAATGGAGGCACATGCATTCTGATGGTTAGATGAGGGCAGGTGGACTGAAGGGGAGCCACCCCTAATTAAAGGTACAGGAGCACACCAAACACCCAGCGTAGCACAATGGCAGCAAAGGTGTTGGTGCAGTGCTGGACCAATACAAGCACCATAGGTGAAAACAAAAACATGTCCACCGCCCCCATCTATAGCTGGCTATCACGGTAAGTAGCATTGGAAGGCTAAAGCAGATAACAACATGGCCTGGGGAATGCCCAGGGAAAAATCAAGCCTACTTACCGACCAGCTCGCTGACAACCAATTAACCTGTCTAACAGTATGCGTTAAAAACAGGGGTTTGTCCGCACGCATTTGCAAATGCATGCGTGAGCCACAGAGCCACGCCAAGGCCCCCTGGGGTCTGTGGTCCTACACTAACATTGAGTGTCCCCACAATGGAGGCACATGCATTCTGATGGTTAGATGAGGGCAGGTGGACTGAAGGGGAGCCACCCCTCCTTAAAGGTACAGGAGCACACCAAACACCCAGCGTAGCACAATGGCAGCAAAGGTGTTGGTGCACTGCTGGACCAATACAAGCACAATAGGTGAAAACAAAAACATGTCCACCGCCCCCATCTATAGCTGGCTATCACGGTAAGTAGCATTGGAAGGCTAAAGCAGATAACAACATGGCCTGGGGAATGCCCAGGGAAAAACCAAGCCTACTTACCGACCAGCTCGCTGACAACCAATTAACCTGTCTAACAGTATGCGTTAAAACCAGGGGTTTGTCCGCACGCATTTGCAAACGCATGCGTGAGCCACAGAGCCACTCCAAGGCCCCCTGGGGTCTGTGGTCCTACACTAACATTGAGTGTCCCCACAATGGAGGCACATGCATTCTGATGGTTAGATGAGGGCAGGTGGACTGAAGGGGAGCCACCCCTCCTTAAAGGTACAGGAGCACACCAAACACCCAGCGTAGCACAATGGCAGCAAAGGTGTTGGTGCACTGCTGGACCAATACAAGCACCATAGGTGAAAACAAAAACATGTCCACCATCCCCATCTATAGCTGGCTATCACGGTAAGTAGCATTGGAAGGCTAAAGCAGATAACAACATGGCCTGGGGAATGCCCAGGGAAAAACCAAGCCTACTTACTGACCAGCTCGCTGACAACCAATTAACCTGTCTAACAGTATGCGTTAAAAACAGGGGTTTGTCCGCACGCATTTGCAAACGCATGCGTGAGCCACAGAGCCACGCCAAGGCCCCCTGGGGTCTGTGGTCCTACACTAACATTGAGTGTCCCCACAATGGAGGCACATGCATTCTGATGGTTAGATGAGGGCAGGTGGACTGAAGGGGAGCCACCCCTCCTTAAAGGTACAGGAGCACACCAAACACCCAGCGTAGCACAATGGCAGCAAAGGTGTTGGTGCACTGCTGGACCAATACAAGCACCATAGGTGAAAACAAAAACATGTCCACCGCCCCCATCTATAGCTGGCTATCACGGTAAGTAGCATTGGAAGGCTAAAGCAGATAACAACATGGCCTGGGGAATGCCCAGGGAAAAACCAAGCCTACTTACCGACCAGCTCGCTGACAACCAATTAACCTGTCTAACAGTATGCGTTAAAAACAGGGGTTTGTCCGCACGCATTTGCAAACGCATGCATGAGCCACAGAGCCACGCCAAGGCCCCCTGGGGTCTGTGGTCATACACTAACATTGAGTGTCCCCACAATGGAGGCACATGCATTCTGATGGTTAGATGAGGGCAGGTGGACTGAAGGGGAGCCACCCCTCCTTAAAGGTACAGGAGCACACCAAACACCCAGCGTAGCACAATGGCAGCAAAGGTGTTGGTGCACTGCTGGACCAATACAAGCACCATAGGTGAAAACAAAAACATGTCCACCGCCCCCATCTATAGCTGGCTATCACGGTAAGTAGCATTGGAAGGCTAAAGCAGATAACAACATGGCCTGGGGAATGTATTGGTCCAGCAGTGCACCAACACCTTTGCTGCCATTGTCCTACGCTGGGTGTTTGGTGTGCTCCTGTACCTTTAAGGAGGGGTGGCTCCCCTTCAGTCCACCTGCCCTCATCTAACCATCAGAATGCATGTGCCTCCATTGTGGGGACACTCAATGTTAGTGTAGGACCACAGACCCCAGGGGGCCTTGGCGTGGCTCTGTGGCTCACGCATGCGTTTGCAAATGCGTGCGGACAAACCCCTGTTTTTAACGCATACTGTTAGACAGGTTAATTGGTTGTCAGCGAGCTGGTCAGTAAGTAGACTTGGTTTTTCCCTGGGCATTCCCCAGGCCATGTTGTTATCTGCTTTAGCCTTCCAATGCTACTTACCGTGATAGCCAGCTATAGATGGGGACGGTGGACATGTTTTTGTTTACACCTTAACTTAGCCTGTATTGCTGCTTTTTCCTGGTGTGTTACACCAACAGGATTTTGCGGCACTTACAGCGGGCGGAGTGTGCCTCCTGACCATATTACACCTTAACTTAGCCTGTATTGCTGCTTTTTCCTGGTGTGTTACACCAACAGGATTTTGCAGCACTTACAGAGGACGGAGTGTGCCTTCTTACCATATTACACCTTAACTTAGCCTGTATTGCTGCTTTTTCCTGGTGTGTTACACCAACAGGATTTTGCGGCACTTACAGCGGGCGGAGTGTGCCTCCTGACCATATTACACCTTAACTTAGCCTGTATTGCTGCTTTTTCCTGGTGTGTTACACCAACAGGATTTTGCGGCACTTACAGCGGGCGGAGTGTGCCTCCTGACCATATTACACCTTAACTTAGCCTGTATTGCTGCTTTTCCCATTTCCCTGCAGGCCATTAGAATGTCTGGAAGGCAAACAAGGAGAGGCAGACAGTCAGGAGCCAATAAAAGAGGGCAAGCAGGCTCTGTGTCTAGAGACAACAGTGCTGGTTGTGGACGCGGTGCATTGCCATCAGCACGTGGCCATGGGACACGCTTGTCCTTCTTTTCGGCAGCTGGACGTGTTGAGCCGCATCATGCCGAAGACTTGGTAGAGTGGATGACCAAGCCCTCCTCATCCTCCTCATCCTCTCTCACCCAGGCTCAGGGTACTGGCAAAGCAGCTGCCAAAGCGTCCTCTTCCCTGGTATCAATGTCATCATCAGTCACTCCTTCCCTAGACCAACCATGTCCTCCTGAGGAGTCCCCTGAACTGTTTGAGCACAGTGTTGGGTACATGCTCCAGGAGGATGCCCAGCGTTTCGAAGGGTCTGATGATGATACCCAGCTAGAGGAAGGCAGTAGCGTGAGAGCAGAGAGAGGGGATGCTCAAGAAGGACACCAATCTGGCAGTCATGTTCCAGCAGCTGCAGCATACTGCCAGATTGGCTCCAGTGATGAGGAGGGAGGGGATGATGAGGTCACTGACTCCACGTGGGTGCCTAATAGGAGAGAGGAGGAGGAGGAGGAGGATGAGGAGGAGGCACATCTCCAACGAGGCAGGATGCCCTCGGGGGGCCAGAGTAAGGGCAGCACACCGACGGAATCACACCGCAGAGCTCCGCCTGTGCAGGGCGCTGCCTCTGCCCGTTATTCAAAAAGTTCTTTGGTGTTTGCCTTTTTTGAGTCGAGTGCATCAGATCGCACAGCTGCTGTTTGCAACATATGTCTCAAGCGTATATCGCGTGGCCAAAACATTACCCGCTTGGGCACCACATGCTTGACCAGACATATGTTGACCTGCCATGGAGCTCGTTGGCAAGCCTACCTTAAAGACCCACACCAAAGAACAAAGCTGACCTCTTCTTGCACCGCATCAGCTGGGATCTCCAACCCCACTATACCTTCAGTCCTCTCTGAAACCTGCTCTGAGAGGAATGAAGGTGTAGAATTAGGTGTGTCACAGCCAAGTACTTGCGGGCACTCTGCTAGCAGTACACCGATGTCCGATTCTAGCAGGCAAATTTCCCTGCCCCAGCTGCTGGACCGTCGAAAGAAGTTCACTCCAGCCATCCACATGCCCAGCGGTTGAATGCTAGCTTGGCTAAATTGCTAGCGCTTCAACTGCTGCCTTTTCAGTTGGTAGACTCGGCCCCCTTCCGTGAGTTTGTGCAATGTGCGGTTCCTCAGTGGCAGGTTCCCAAACGCCACTTTTTCTCACGGAAGGCGATTCCGGCTCTCTACCGGCATGTGGAAGGCAATGTCTTGGCCTCGCTGGACAGGGCGGTCAGCGGTAAGGTGCATATTACCGCTGACTCATGGTCCAGCAGGCATGGACAGGGATGTTACCTTTCTTTCACGGCCCATTGGGTCACTCTTTTGGCAGCTGGGAAGGATGCAGGACAAGGTGCAGTAGTGTTGGAGGTTGTTCCACCGCCACGCCTCCAAAATGCTACTACTGGTTGTGACACACCTCTGTCCTCCACCCCCTCCTCTTCTTCCTTCGTGGCCTCTTCCTGTGCTTTGTCCTCGGAACCAGCGGTGCTCCGTAGGCATTCAAGGGGCTACGCAAGTACGCAGGCAAAAAGATGCCATGTCGTGCTTGCGCTGGTGTGTTTGGGGGACAGGAGCCACACTGGGGCAGAGGTTCTGTCTGCTCTGCAGGGGCAGGCCGAGAGGTGGTTGACGCCACGCCAGCTTAAGCCAGGAATGGTAGTTTGCGACAATGGCACCAACCTCCTCTCCGCTCTCCGACAGGGACAACTGACCCATGTGCCCTGTGTGGCTCACGTCCTTAACCTGGTGGTGCAGCGGTTCTTGGGCAGGTACCCGGGCTTACAGGATGTCATGAGGCAGGCCAGGAAAGTCTGTGTGCATTTCCGCAGATCTTATAATGCCAGTGCTTGCCTGGCTGAGCTGCAAAAGGAGTTGAACCTGCCCAAGAACCGCCTTATATGTGACATGCCCACCAGGTGGAACTCAACGTTGGCCATGCTGCAGCGGCTGCACACGCAGCAGAGGGCCATCAATGAGTACCTGTGCGACTACGGCACCAGGACAGGGTCAGGGGAGCTCGGGTTTTTTTCACCACGCCAGTGAGGCATGATCAGGGATGCATGCACTGTCCTGGCACCATTTGAGGAGGCCACGAGGATGGTGAGCAGTGACAGTGCATGCATCAGTGACACTGTACCTCTTGTCCACCTGTTGGAACATACGCTGCGTGGAATAATGGACAGGGCACTTGAGGCAGAACAGAGGCAGGAAGAGGAGGACTTCCTTGCCTCTCAAGGCCCCCTTTACCCAGACAGTGTTCCTTCTGTCCCACCCATCGCACAGGAAGAAGAGGAGGAGGAGGAGGATTGTGTCAGCATGGAGGTGGAGCCTGGTACTCAGCATCATCAGCAGCAGTCTTTTAGGGATGATTTACAGTCCCAAGAAACCAGTGGACTTGTACGTGGCTGGGAGGAGGTGGCGGACCTTATCTTACCGTCGCAGAGGGAGCAGAGGATGAGACAACTCCGGGAGGCCTTGCAGAAAGGTCTGTGCAATGCGTTCCCAGAGACTGGGAGGTTACAAACTCCTGGTCCTGGACAACGAGTTGCTGAGGCTTCGGTCAGTCAAAGAAGGAGCGGTGGGGAAGGTGGCCATCTGACCGAAGCGTTCAGACAATTCTTAAGTCCGCGGCCCCAAGGTATGATCGGTTCCAGCAACCATCGCCAGCGTCTGATATACATGGTGCAGGAATACCTAGGGGCAAGGTCAGACTTGGACACCTTCCCCACTGAAAATCCTCTGGCTTACTGGGTCTTGAGGATGGATCACTGGCCAGAGCTTGCACAGTATGCAATTGAGCTACTGGCCTGTCCTGCATCCAGCATTCTTTCAGAACGCACATTCAGTGCTGCTGGAGGATTTGTCACGGATCACAGGGTGCGCCTGTCCACCGACTCTGTTGATCGACTGACCTTCATAAAGATGAACCAGTCTTGGATCACCACCAGCTACCAAACACCTGAAGCTGATATAACAGACTAATTTATTTTCAAATGTCACATCCCTTCAAGACTGATGCTGATGCTGAGAGACTGTCCTGTTATGTTGACTGACTATCCTCCTCCTACTCAATGATCCGATTGACGATGATAGCTTGGAAGAACATTTTTGTTTCTGGGTGCCGCCACTCAGCCCCTGTTTAACAGGGGCGTGTTATTACAATTTTTTATGCAATGCTTTGCAGCAGGGCTCATTCCTGCACTCCAACTAGAGTATCTGGGAGTGGTTGCAGTGTCGTTTCACCAGCACCAGTGGCTAAGGCCCAATTTTTCAGCCCCTGTTTAACAGGGGCGTGTAATTACAATTTTTGATGCAATACAACAGGGCTCATTGCTGTGCTTCAAGTACAGTATCTGTGAGGGGTTGCAGTGTTGTGGCACCAGTGCCTAAGGCCCAATTTTTATGCCCCTGTTTAAGAGGGGCATGTAATTACAATTCTTGATCTAATAATTCACAGCAGGGCCCATTCCTGCGCCCACCAAGACTAACTGTGAGGCCTTACAGTGTTGTGTCAACACCACCACCACCACCACCACCAAAGGCCCAATTTTTCAGCCCCTGTTCAACAGGGGCATGCAATTACAATTCTTGATCTAATAATTCACAGCAGGGCCCATTCATGCGCCCACCAAGAGTAAC
This sequence comes from Rana muscosa, assembly GCA_029206835.1. Lineage (NCBI taxonomy): Eukaryota > Metazoa > Chordata > Amphibia > Anura > Ranidae > Rana > Rana muscosa. The sequence goes on from CM055122.1 coordinate 1,236,155,475, forward strand.
TGTGAGGGCTCACAGTGTTGTGGCAACACCAACATATAAGGGGCAAATTTCAGCTGAGTATATACGGCAGGCCCCTACTTTCAAACATCCAACTTACAAACGACTCCTCCTTGCAAACGGAAGGATACAACAGGAAGTGAGAGGAAATCTACCCCTAGGAAGGCAAATTCTCTCCTGTAAGATTTAATATGGGAAAAAAGTGTCTCCTCTCCACTGATGCTTTATCACCAATTCTTGTTTCAATAAAAACCCCAAATTTTCAAAAAACATTTGTCATTAGGACGGAAAGTGAGGTGAACTGTTCTGAACAGGTGCACACTGCACAGACAGCAAAACAAATGTTACAGGGGTGATAACCCTTCCCTATGTTTTCCAAAAAGCTTAAAAATAGTTTTTTTTCCTGGAGCTACACTTAAACAATGTACCTGTTCAAAATTACAAACAGATTCTACATAAGAACAAACCTACAGTCCCTGTCTTGTATGCACCGCCTGTATACGGCTGTTCAGAGTATATAGGGCCTTTTTTATTTTGTGTGTGGGGTTCCCCTTAATATCCATACAAGACCCAAAGGGGCTGGTAATGGGCTAGGGTAGGGGGGGGTGTGTGATGGGGTAGCTATGCCATTTTTCTTAAAGATTTTCATCCATATTACCGGGACCAGACATTACATTAAAGCCGCAAGCAGTTTTAAATGGCTTTTTTTCCTTTAGAAATGTAATTTTGTGCAGGGACAGTTCTAAACACGGGAAACACATGCCACTTCACAGGCATACTTTAGACACCCCCCAGGTACGATATTTGAAGGAATATTTGACTTTTTTTTTTTCACTTTATGCATCATTAAAATGACTGCTCCAGAAAAACGGACGTTTTTAAAACTTCTTTTTGCATTGATACATGTCCCCTGGTGCAGAACCCGGGTTCCCAAACCCTTTTAGGACAATAACATGCATAATAGTCTTTATAATTAGCACTTTAGATTTTGAACGTTCGCATCCATTGTATTTAATAGGGTTCTAAAGTTCGTGCGAACTTTCGGTCCGTTCGCGGGTTCTGGTGCGAACCGAACCCGGGGGTGTTCGGCTCATCACTACTAAGGGCATAAATTTTGGATTTCACTCCTCACTACCTATCACAGTTTTGAAGGCCATAAAATGCCAAGATAGCACAAAACCCCCCAAATGACCCCATTTTGGAAAGTAGACACCCCAAGCTATTTGCTGAGAGGCATGTTGAGCCCATTGAATATTTTTTATTATTTTGTCCCAAGTGATTGAATAATGACAAAAAGAAAAAAAAATGTACAAAAAGTTGTCACTAAATGATATATTGCTCAAACATGCCATGGTTATATGTGGAATTGCACCACACAATACATTTTGCTGCTTCTCCTGAGTATGGGGATAACACATGTGTGGGACTTTTTGAGAGCCTAGCCGCGTACGGGGCCCCGAAAACCAAGCACCGCCTTCAGGATTTCTAAGGGAGTAAATTTTTGATTTCACTCCTCACTACCTATCACAGTTTTGAAGGCCATAGGCCTCGTACACACGACCGATTTTCTCGTCGTAAAAAACATGTCGTTTTTTTCGACGAGATTCTTGTTAAGCTTGTCGATTTTCTCGTCAAGCTTTCTATGCGTACACACTGTCATTTTCCAATTTCCTCGTGGTTCTCTGCGCTCACGTCCAGCACGTACGACGGCACTATAAAGGGGAATATCTTTTTTCTTGGCGCCACCCCTTGGGCTGCTTTTGCTGATCTCAAGTTACCGCGTGTGAAGTAAAAGTTTGGGAAGAGACGATTCGCGCTTTTCAGTCTTCGTACTTTTCAGATCGTTTTCTGCCGTTCAGTTTGTGCTTTTTGGTTCGTATCTTGACTTTCAGGGCGTCTAGGCAGGTCGTATCTGTTTTACAGTGCGTTCTTGCCTGTTCGTTTCTGAATTTCAGTTCGTTATTCATAGGCCTTGCTGTTCTATAGTGCGTTCTGTTCTGTACGTTCTGATTAGACGACCGTTTCCTAGCCATGTCGCCTGGACGTTCTCGTCGTCGAGTTCGTGCTGTGCGTGCGCTTGGTGTTGGTCTGCTTGTTTTGGACCAAGACCAGTCCATGAATGGTGTGAGGAGGAGTTCATGGACCAAGAATTGGTTGCTCCAGCGGGACCAATTCTGCCACATGCCTCTGCTGCGGGAGATCGTCGAGAATAATCCTGAGGACTACAGGAATTTTCTGAGGATGTCTGACCCCGTTTTTCAGGAACTGTTGGCTTTGGTGTCCCCCTATATTACCAGGAAGGACACCGTTATGCAGGAAGCCATCAGTGCTGAGCAGAGGCTCATCGCCACGTTGCGTTACCTGGCGACAGGGAGAAGTCTTCAGGACTTGAAGTTCACCACAGGCATCTCCCCCCAGGCTCTGGGCCTCATAATCCCAGACACCTGTTCTGCCATTATACAAGTCCTGCAGAAGGACTATATTAGGGTAAGTTTTCTCCCTTAACATCACATTTTATGTATTACATGTATGCTAATGTATTGTATTTCTTTCATCCTTCCCTAATTACCATGATTGTAATATGCTGAGAATGTCCCCTTTGTCCCCATGCATGTTGGAAGCTTTAGATTGCCCCTTTTTATACTCCCTAAATATTTCCCCTCACTAACTTTTCCAGCAGGGGCGCCTGTTGCTCCAAATGTTGGGGGGTTCCAACCCCAATTTAGGAAATAAACTTCCTCCTTTTTTGCTCTGTTGCCTAATAAACGCCCCCAGTTGTCCCCTCCAATGCAGCCATTTAGTCCCCTCTAATGCAGCCAGTTTCCCCCCAGCCCTGCACTTACCTTCTTGTGGTCAGCGCCATCCTTCTTCTGTCCTTGATGTCTTCTCCTTCCCTTCATGTTGCATCAGCCAATCATGTTACCATTAAACAGACTTGGTGAACATGATTGGCAGAGCAGCCTGTCAGTGTTTACACAAGGAATGCCCCCCTCCTTGCGTCCCCGATTTTTCTTTGAGGAAGCCAATTACATCCCTCAGGTTGTAATTTGCAAGACTATTTTAATACCTGTTTCTGCTCTGCAATTTTAACCCCCTAAATGCCGCAATTATTCATATGTCGGTCGCTTTACAAGAGGCCATCCACCTGAATAGTGTGCGGCATAGACAATACATAGGTTCATGCAACGCATGAACCTATGTATTGTTCTGAGTGATGGGCACAGGAGAGAGGGGACAGTGCTCCAGCGCCCACTCTGGACGCACCGCCACTGCAATGCTATCCTGTGGCCAAACACATCTCCCCCCCCCCCCAAAATAATTTAGTAATGGCCCATCAGAGGGGGTGATGAATATGATAAATGAGCCTTCCATTATACTTTTTTTACACACCTTAATAAACGTATAATTAGATTGATGTTGGTCTCTAATTTTTTGGGATAGAATTTCCTTGTAATGTATGCCTTTGTTTTTCTAATATTATTTCATCTTGTTTCACTCCACAGCTTCCTTCCACGCCACAGGAATGGCAGACTGTGGCATCGGAGTTTGCCACGCGGTGGGACTTCCCCAACTGCGGTGGTGCCATAGACGGGAAGCACGTCCGCATCGTGCCGCCACCCCGTTCTGGGTCCTACTACTACAATTACAAGGGGTTTCATAGCATTGTGCTGATGGCTGTGGTGTCAGCACGGTATGAATTCCTCTATGTTGATGTAGGGAAGAATGGCCGGATGTCCGATGGGGGATCCTTCATCCAGACGGAGTTTGCCCTCCGTCTCCAGAGTGACGACCTTGCATTGCCACCGGATGCAGGGAATATTGAAGGACTCCCCTTTGTTTTCTTGGCTGATGAAGCCTTCGGACTCGGACGGCATCTTATGAGGCCATTTCCACAGAGGACCCTGACCCCAGAGAAGAGTGTGTTCAATTACCGGCTGGCCAGGGCCCGAAGAGTCGTTGAAAATGCCTTTGGCATAATGGCCAGCCGGTTCCGCCTTTTTATGACTTCCATCCACTTGGCGGACTACAAAATAAACTATGTAGTGTTATGCTGCTGTGTGCTACACAACTTTCTGAGCCAAAAATCAAATTCCTATATGGCCTCAGTTTTGCCAGAGGCTGGACTTTCCCCTGCAAATCCCCTTCCGGGCCTGGAATCTGCCCGTCTTGGCTTGCCCCCCCAAAATGCCCATGTGGTTCGGGACAAATGCATGGAGTATTTCACGGGTAGGGGGGCAATTCCTATGCCAGCCTATGTCTAAGTATCCCAATAAAAATCTTGTTTAAACCTTTAATTATTTGTTCTTTCCTGTCTCCTAGTTTGTCTTTGTGCATTTGTAGTGGCAAGTGTATTTTACTTTAGTAAATAACAACCAATTTCCCTATGTTACCTTACAAAAGAACCAAATAAGCTTAGAGAGTATTATAAAAAGAAGCTACACGTTGTTTGTGGTCAAATATTTTACTCTCTGCACATTCTTTTTTTTTTTTTTTGTTTTACTTTGGGGTTGGCCTGGCCACAACCCGGCAAATTTTGGCTTATGAAAATACAAAAATATCACTTGCATTTCTAAAATTACAACATTGGATACCTCTGAGCAATCGGAGACATTCAGTTACACAAACTATGTCTCTATGTGCCCGTCCTAATATGGGGTCCTGCCACCCCTTGCCCAGCCAAAAATTCAATATGCACACATTTTTAATTTTTTGCAAATAGGAAGTTTACAATCCTGATCCCTATTGTCAACATGTGCTATCTGCCATCAGGGGTGATCAATGGACGTGTTTTGGGGGTGCATCCCCTTCCTCAGTTCACCGACTTTTGATACGAGGAAGGGGTTGCACCCACAAAAGACGTACATGGATATCCCCTGATGGCAGATAGCACATGTTCACACACTGTGTGCATATTCAATTTTTGGCTGGTTTGTTACTCCAAAAATTAGAAAAAAATATAAAAACAAACATGTAAAAACAAATGTGTTTGGATGGCTTATTGAATTCTCCCCAAAACATTGAGAATGTCTTTAAATGTTTGTTCCATCACATGGATTCTTTGTTTAATTAGGTCCAGTTCCGTGCTACATTCCATCACTTGCTGGATGAGGCGGAGGGCACTGTCAGCAGAGAACCGTGTGCTATCCTTCACAACATTTACATCCCCTAAAAACCAAAAATAAAAATTAATAAAACTCTGCAGGCCTACCTCGCTTACCTTAAGCTGTGGTGTCAGATACTGACCTGTTGTGGTGACCAGATCCACAACGTCATCCACCTCTCCTTCCTGCACTTCTCCTTCCTCCACCTCAACTTCCTGCACATCTTTCGGTTGTGGATCTTTGGGAGTTTGGGGTTGCTTGGAAGTTGTGGGGTGCATGTGCTCCCTGGAGTGTCCTCCTCCCAGTCTTCTCTCCCCTATGAGAATAAAACCAAAGGTCTATTTATCACACTGTAAATCTCCTTGTTAAACTAAAAAAAGGATAAATTGTTTGGAAGTGGGGTACAAGTGTGTGTTTGTGCGGAATTTAAAGAAGAATGCATTATTTATGACCCCAAATATGTTTAGTATTCACATTTGGATGTAATTTTTTGGACATGAAGGCACCACAAATAAACTCTGATGCACCTGTGTGGGACACCCAAAAAAGGCGGGTCTGGTGGCCCACACTATAGTGCTCCAAAGTACAGATGTGGAAGCAGCTGCTGAGTGTCCTCTCCTTTACACTGATAAAAGTTTGCATTTCATTCTCCTTACAAACACATCATCTAGACTTAAAAATTATCCACAATACTTGATCAAAAATGGCAGATGTCTAATTACTTTTGTGGCTCTTAAATAAGCCAAAACCGCGGATAGTGGCCGAACGAAGTGTCGGTAACGTAACGAACGATTACTGTGCCCAACCTAGTTCAAAATATTACATTTTGGAAGGGAGTCCAATATGATAAAAAAAAAAAAATGTCAGTTTCTAAAAAGATTAATAGCAGAAACGTCGTCATTTTACTTACTTTTAGCGAGCATCCTCTTTATGATCCTCAACTGGTCTGGCTCCCTCAGTTTGAGGTCTGACCACCTCTTTCTGAGCTGCTCATTTGAGCGTTTCACCCCGAACTTCGCCCTCAGACTCTTCACAACTTTAGTGAGGATTTTGGCCTTCCTTCTATTTGGTTTGCTATACGGCCCATGCTTGGCATCATAATCAGCCTTGACCAAGATGTCCACCATCTCCGCCATCTCCGCCAAAGACATATTCGATGCCTTGAATCTCCTCCTTGATCGTGACGTGTCCTCGGTCTCCGGGCTTGTCTCCTCGCTAGTTGCGGAATTATCAGACACCTGCTGTAACTCCGCCATATCTGTCTGCGCGCCGAAAGAGAAGGGGCGGGGAAAAGATGTTAGTTAGAACGTCATGGGCGGGCGACGTGTGCGGAGCGACGTGTTTGAATTTTGACGCATGCGTGGTGTGTATATAGCAAACACACATGTGACTATAGTACGTTCGGTGTGCGGAGAGAGGAGTTCAAGTGACGGACGTGCGAACAAAGGTATGTGATTTTGTGAGACTTGTAAAAATTGTTGGCCTATACTGTCTTGAGATTGGTGGAGGATATATATGGTGACTAGGATGTGAAGGAGGTTAGACTGTTTGCCTCACATTATTTAAATACAATTTATTTTACTTGCAGATACAATATGAATGTCTTTATTAGCGACAAAGAGTTCCTGGCGGAATTTATTGACCGGGTAAGGGAGCTGCCGGCTCTGTGGGAGACCAAAAACCCCATCCATAAAAAAAGGGGTGAGAAAAAGCAGCGCTGGAGAAGCTGCTCCCATTTGTGCATACCAAGGTGCCCACAGCCACAGCAAAACAAGTGGACACTAAAATTGGGAGCTTGAGAGGTACCTACAGGACTGAACGCTCTAAGGTGCTGGCTTCTCAGAGGTCAGGAGCAGCAGCAGATGATGTTTATGTCCCGATTTTGTGGTACTACAGCAGGATGTCCTTCCTGGATGACCACATTGAGACAAGGCCATCACTCTCCACTCTTCCCCCCAGACTTCCCTGCAGCCAACCTGAGCCTTCTCTGGAGCAAGAGGAGGCAGCCATCCTGGATGATCCTGATTTGTCCATCTGGAGCCAGGTATAGTATTAACTGAAAATGTATTGGGATAAAATTAATGTTTCCCAAATATGTCAGGATGAGAAACATACATTATTTTGTATTCCACAAGTGAAATCAGGATCTGTAGACATTATTCTGCACTTAATTGTGTGGTAAATAGTCAAGCTGATGTAGTGGTAAATTTAAAGCAAGGATTTATGCATTTACATTCTAATTGCTTCCATCAGGATTACAAAGTTTGATGCAAAGATTAAACCAACATATTAAACTATGTTCCTTTTTCATACACAGGATGAAATCAGCCAGGAGGAGGGTCTGGAAACTGTCAGGCAGGAGGAGGAAGGGCCCAGTGGCAGCCAGGAGGTGGCAGGGCCCAGTGGCAGCCAGGAGGTGGCAGGGCCCAGTGGCAGCCAGGAGGTGGCAGGGCCCAGTGGCAGACAGGAGGTGGCAGGGCAAAGGAGAAGCACCAGATCCCAGGTGCCTCCCATCCGGCTTCACAAAAGAGGCAGGAGGGACAGGACCACCAGTGAGGCAGCAATGGCCCTTATTAAAGAGGCCCATGCCACCCTCAAGGAGCCCACATCCCCTGAAGAGGCCATTGCCGGCCTAGTGGAGGCTAAGTTCAAGATGATGAGCATGGAGCAACGCCTCCTATGCGAGCCACTGCTCATCACCTTGCTCAACAAGGGGGTGATGGAGCAAATTACCCCCAATACCGCCATATGTGAGGTGGCCCAACTGACCCAACCTCAACCTCCACCTCCACCTTCCTCTTCTGCCCCACCCCCTTCTGCTACACCTCCACCTTCTGCCCCACCCCCTTCTGCTACACCTCCACCTTCTGCCCCACCCCCTTCTGCTACACCTCCACCTTCTGCCCCACCCCCTTCTGCTACTCCTCCACCTTCTGCCCCACCCCCTTCTGCTACACCTCCACCTTCTGCCCCACCCCTTCTGCTACACCTCCACCTTCTGCCCCACCCCCTTCTGCAACACCTCCACCTTCTTCTTCTGCCCCACCCCCTTCTGCTACACCTCCACCTTCTTCTTCTGCCCCACCCCCTTCTGCTACACCTCCAGCTCCTCCTCCTGACAGGAGTACCCCTCCAGTGGGCCAGCCTCCAGCCAAGCGAAGAAGGAAGGCTGCAGGAAAGGCTGCAGGAAAGGCTTCAGGAAAGGCTTCAGGAAAGGCTGCAGGGAAGGTTGCCAGGAAGAAGAGGAAGTGATGGCCTTGCTTCATTGTGGTCGGACAGAAGGCAGCCTGTTGTAGTACCACACACTTGGGACATATATCTCACCTGCTGCTGTTCCTGACCTCTGGGAGGCCAGCATCAGATTGTGTTCTGAAATGTGGGCCTTCTCAAGCTCCCAATTTTAGTGTCCACACAGGGTTGCTGTGTGCTCTGGGGTCCCTGGGATGCACAAATGGCAGCAGCTTCTCCAGCGCTGCCTTCTCTTTATTTAATTTATAAACATGAATAAATGTGTTTTTTGTTTAAGTTCATACTTGACAATGTGTATTTTTAAATAAAAAAAAACAAGCTTTGGAGTAAGCAGATACATTTGACTGACAATAAAAGGCACAGATATCACCCCCCCCAAAAGAATAACTAAATCTGATTAGCACAAAAACATGGTGTGAAATTTTAATAATATAGATTCCAAAATTAAATGGGAGATCGCTATCAAAACATTGAGAAATTATAATTAACATCATTTTGAAAAATCTAACCATTTAAATTATTCCTAAAAACTTGCACGATATAATACACATAAATCTTATAAAGAGCAGCATGAAAAAGGTTAAAAATAAGGCTCAACTCTGTGTGAATATCAGCAGCAAAAGAAGGTCACTCGTTTTGATTAATGTAACATTCTAACGAAGATTTCAATGCAGAACATTTAAACGATGAAATATTTATGAGCGTGACGAATGTGCTCTCTCCATTATGAAGGCTTGTTTTACCAGAAGATGCGCTCCCGTCTCATAGTTGCTTGTGAGCATGCGCTCTTTTGGAAGAGTCGTAAAAGCATACACACGAACCATTTTCTCGTCACAAAACAGGCCGACGAGAAACACGACGAGGAAATCTGGAATCCTGACGAGAAAATAGAGAGCAGGTTCTCTATTTTCTCGTCGAGATTCTCGTCAAGTTTCTCGTCGTAAAACCATACACACAAACGTTTTTCTAGACAAAAAATCTCTCGCGGCACTTTTCTTGACTGTTTTGGACGAGAAAATCGGTCGTGTGTACGAGGCCATAAAATGCCAAGATAGCACAAAACCCCCACAAATGACCACATTTTGGAAAGTAGACACCCCAAGCTATTTGCTGAGAGGCATGGTGAGTATTTTACAGCTCTCATTTGTTTTTGAAAATGAAGAAAGATAAAAAAAAAAAAATGTTTTCTTTTTTCAATTTTCAAAACTTTGTGACAAAAAGCGAGATTTGCAAAATACTCAACATACCTCTCAGCAAATAGCTTGGGGTGTCTACTTTCCAAAATGGGTTCATTTGGGGGGGGTTTTGTGCCATCTGGGCATTCCATGGCCTCCGAAACTGTGATAGGCAGTGAGGAGTGAAATCAAAAATTTACACCCTTAGAAATCCTGAAGGCGGTGCTTGGATTTCGGGGTCCTGTACGCAGCTAGGCTCCCAAAATGTCTCACACATGTGGTATCCCTGTACTCAGGAGAAGCAACAGAATGTATTTTGGGGTGCAATTCCACATATAACCATGGCATGTTTGAGCAATATATAATTTAGTGACAACTTTTTGTACATTTTTTTTTTCTTTTTGTCATTATTCAATCACTTGGGACAAAAAAAAAAAATATTCAATGGGCTCAACATGCCTCTCAGCAAATAGCGTAGGGTGTCTACTTTCCAAAATGGGGTCATTTGGGGGGGGGGGTTTGAACTGTCCTGGCATTTTATGCACAACATTAGGAAGCTTATGTCACACATCATCCACTCTTCTAACCACTTGAAGACAAAGCCCTTTCTGACACTTTTTGTTTACATGAAAACATTTTTTTTTTTGCAAGAAAATTACGTTGAACCCCCAAACATTATACATTTTTTTAAAGCAAATGCCCTACAGATTAAAATAGTGGGTGTTGCATTTTTTTTCCACACAGTATTTGCGCAGCGATTTTTCAAACGCATTTTTTGGGGAAAAAACACACTTTTTTATTTTTAATGCACTAAAACACACTATATTGCCCAAATTTTTGTGAAATAAAAAAGAGGATCTTAGGCCGAGTACATGGATACCAAACACGACATGCTTTAAAATTGCGCACAAACGCGCAGCGGCGACAAACTACATACCTTTTTAAAAGCCTTTACAGGTTACCACATTAGATTTACAGAGGAGGTCTACTGCTAAAATTACTGCCCTCGATCTGACCTTCCCGGTGATACCTCACATGCATGGTGCAATTGCTGTTTACATATGACGCCAGACCGACGATTGCGTTCGCCTTTGCGCAAGAGCAGGGGGGACAAGGGGTGCTTTTTTTTATTTATTTTTTTATTCTTTTTTTTTTTGAAACTGTTCCTTCCATATTTTTTTTTTTTTACCATTTTTATTGTTATCTCAGGGAATGTAAATATCCCCTATGATAGCAATAGGTAGTGACAGGTACTCTTTTTTTGAAAAAAATTGGGGGGTTAGACCCTAGATCTTTCCTCTGCCCTCAAAGCATCTGACCACACCAAGATCTGTGTGATAAAATGCTTTCCCAATTTCCCAATGGCGCTGTTTATATCCGGGGGGGCATTCCCTCCCACTGCTTGTAAAAGCAGTCTAGAAGCTAATTATCTGCTAGGATTGCTTTTACATGAAAGCCGGCTGCAGGCTGAAAAGAATGATACCAAGATGATACCTAAACCCGCAGGCATCATTCTGGTATAACCATTCAAAGTCCAGCAACATACCAATACGTTGCTGGTCCTTGTTGGACATGTATTGTAATCTTTTTTTTCATGCAGCCTGTTGACTGAACGAAAAAAAGAGATTGATCGGTGGGTATGCCCACCATTAGAATACCTCCCTTAATCCACCCACTTCTAATGATGGGCATACATGCACCATTTATATATGCCGAAGCATGGGGGCATCCTCCCGCAAAAAAGTTATGCCGCGTACACACAGTCGGACTTTTCCACGGGCAAGCCTCCTTCGGAATTTTGACCGTATGTATGCGGCATAAAAGGTTATGCTGCGTACACACGGTCAGACTTTTCCACGGGCAAGCCTCCATCGGAATTTCGACCGTATGTACGCGGCATTAGGAGCAAAATCGCTCCTCCGCCCCTGCTGCCCCCATGCTTCGGGATATATGCTCTTTTTTTTAACTGTGGTGGTGAAATCACCTCCTACAGCATTGGAGTCACGGCTTTATGTATTGTGGGAGCAAACGCTGTTGCTGTCAAGATAAATAGATCCGCGCTACAACTGAATGGCGTACCTGCTAAGCAAATGATGGTTAACATTAAAACAAAGTAACATTACAGTACAACAGTAAGACCTTACCATACCATACCTGCAAAGCAAATACCAACAAAAAAAACCTAGTAAAAAAGAAAAAAAAATTTTAACGCAACCTGTGCCTAAAATATATATATGCCAAAGCATGGGGGCATCCTCCCGCAAAAAAGTTATGCCGCGTGCACACGGTTGGACTTTTCCACGGGTAAGCCTCCGTCGGAATTTTGACCGTATGTACGCGGCATTAGGAGCAAAATCGCTCCTCCACCCCTATGCTTCGGCATATATGCTCTTTTTTTTAACTGTGGTGATGAAATCACCTCCTACAGCACTAAAGTCACGGCTTTATGTATCGTGGGAGCAAACGCTGTTGCTGTCAAGATAAATAATTCCACGCTGCAGCTGAATGGCGCACCTGAAAACAAACAATTACATACCTGAAAAGCAAGCATGATAAAACATTGCAGAATAGAATACAGTAAAAAAGGGCAGAACAATAGAGAGAAAATAGAGAGAGAGAGAGAACAATAAAACGACAACTATTTTTTGTTTTTTATTTTATATATTTTTGTGTTTTTTGTTTTTACGTTTATTTTTTTTATTTTTTACACTTTTTTTGTAACTTTAACAACTGTAATGGTTCGGGTCTCTCAAAATGCGATGGCATCTTGGGAGACCCTGTGTAAGTGTGTCCTGTTCTGTGCAATGCTGTACCCTACGCTAAAACTTCACTTTTGAGTGGAAGCGTTCAAAACATTTACCAATGCAAAGACTAGGATTGTCAGGACAGCGTGGACAAAAATAACGGGTGTCACGCCTAAATCCGCACTTGCTACAGACACGACATCTTTTTTGGGGGCTCGTTGGGTAGGGGTACTCTCGAGAACATACGGATAATGCCTCTCATGCAGCCGTATTACTGCATTTGGTTGGGGATGGTGAGGTGCAGAACCGCCTGGATACAAGAGTTCTGTGACTATCTCATCCTGGAATTTTAGGAGCGATAACGTCCCGCCTGAAGCTCTGTATAGCACATGAGCATTCAGCAAAGCCAAATGGAATAAGGATAGAGACACTTTTTTGTACCAGCGTCTCGCCTTACGGTCAATTAGATACGGCGCCAACAACTGGTCGTTGAGGTCCACCCCTCCCATATTTTGATTATATTCGTGGACACAGAGGGGTTTCTCCACAACACCAGTCGCCGTACGAATTTGGACTGTCTTGTCTGCATGAAGGGAGGTAAGAAGGAAAACATTCTTATTATCCCTCAACTTCATAGCGAGCAAGTTATTACACTTCAAGCAGGCTCTCTCCCCCAGCCTAAGATGGCAATCTACAAGCCTCTGGGGAAAGCCCCGGCGATTAGGTCGCACGGTGCCACATGCTCCAATCTGATGATCAAACAAGTGACTAAACAGTGGCACGCTTGTGTAATAATTGTCCACATACAAGTGGTACCCCTTTTCGAATAAGGGTGACACCAAGTTCCACACTATCTTGCCAGTGCTCCCTATGTAATCTGGGCAGTTGACCAGCTCAACCTGACTATCTTTTCCCTCATAAACCGCAAAGCTCCATACATAGCCTGTTGCCCTGTCACAGAACTTATAGAGCTTGACCCTGTATCTGGCACGCTTGCTGGGAAGGTACTGCTTGAAAGACAAGCGGCCAGAAAATTTAATCAGGGACTCCTCAACGCAGACAACTTGATCGGGAATAAACAAGGCTGCAAAACGTTCGTTGAAGTGGTTTATGAGGGGCTGAATTTTGTAGAGCCGGTCGTATTCAGGGTCTCCACGTGGACGACAAAGTTCATTGTCGTTGAAATGCATGAACCGCAAGATCTGCTCGTATCGTTTCCTGGGCATGGAGGCAGAGAACACGGGCATGTGGTCAATTGGGTGCATGGACCAATAAGCACGCAATGACAGGAATTTATGTGTGCCAATTTTGAGGGAAAGGCCCAGAAAGTTCTTAAATTTGGAAACCGTAATTGGTTTCCAATCTTTGGCAATGGAAGGCAACTGGGGATTAGCGGCGATGAATTGACCAGCATATAAATTACTCTGGTCCACAATAGATCTATAGAGATCTTCTATTACTCTGGTCCACAATAGATCTATAGAGATCTTCCGTGAAAAACAGCGAATAAAAATCAATTGGCATAAAATCAGTTGTTTCCACCTGAATACCGGGTTGGGCAGTGAATGGGGGAAGTACGGGTTCTGCAGAAGTGGTGGGGACCCAATCAGGATAGGCAAATTCTGCGGGAAGGGCACTATGGGCATGACGATCCTGCCTTTGTCTACTTCTTGGTGGCAGCGGGACACTACTTGTGCTTGCCACCTCGCCAGCTTGAACTGCACTTATGGGACTCGCCACATCACCACGTGATACTGCAGTGCTGGATGTACGCCCAGGCTGTACTAGGCCGCTGGTGCTTGCCAATTCACCAGAAGGAATAGCGGCGCTAGTACTACTCTGCTCCATGATACGAGAGCCCTGCAGTTCTTGCTCCTCAACAACCTCAGAAGATCGGGATCGGGTACGCCTGACCTTAGCAGGGACCTCATCTTCGTCGTCAGAGCTATCTGACATGGAGCCGCTGACTTCACTGTCTTCTACGGGAAGATATTCTGAGCCTGAATCTGACAGATGCGTGACCTCCTCTTCACTATTTGTCATGCTCAGAATCTCGTAGGCCTCTTTACTAGTGTACCTTCGATTTGCCATTTTGGGCTCTAAATTTAGGGGTACACTAGTAAGATTCACAGGTAAAAAAAGCACCTGACTGTCAGCAAATGTATCAAACGCTTCAAAAAAAAAACTGTTAGCGATCGCAGGGATCAGGACTGTCTCTGCGAACGCTGCAGTTATGTGTGTTGTGTTTGGTAAGTGACAGTGATCGATCGATACTGCACTTGGGTGGGCTGGGCTGGGCGGAGGGGCTAAACGCAGGTACTAGCAGGTATCTGGGCTGATCCCGCTAACACTGCGTTTTTGGGAACCCTAAACCGCTGGGGACGCTAGTATAGATCTGATCTGATCAGATATTGATCTGTTCAGATACTATACCACTAAGGGAGGTGTATGCTTTGCGCGTGGGTGTTAGCATTACTGGCAATAACCTAACACTGCCTGGGGCGACGCAGACCCTCTCTGGCGCTAAAACCTAATTGATATCAGCCGCCGGGCGATCAGGGGGTTAAAACTTTATTGGGTTATATACGGCGGGTGCCCTGATGCTATAAAAAGCAAACTAACCAACCAGCGTCACCCGTAAAACTTATATGGTGATCACTGATAAAAGGTTTAACTAGGGGCAATTAGGGGGTTAAAACCTTTATTAGGTTATATATGGGGTACCTGACGCTATATAAAAACCTGATGGGTAACCTAAATAACTAAATAACTAACTGGCTAACCAGTGTCACCAGTAAAACTTATACAGTGATCACTGGTGAAAGGGTTAACTCTAGGGGCAATCAGGGGGTTAAAATAATATATGGGGGTACCTGACGCTATAAAAACCTGCGGCGAACCTAAAAATAAATAACTGGCTATCTAGGGCACTACCGGCACTAAATACAGCGATCGGAAATACGATCGCTTAGTGATGCTGGCGTTAGGGGGTGAAAGGGTTACCTTGGCGGCGATCAAGGGGTTAAACCTTTATTAGGGGGAGTTAGGGGGCTACCCTGGACCTAAAGGGGCCTAAACCTAACTGCCCTGACACTTTTTACAGTCACAAATGACACTAAATGCAGTGATCAGTAAGTAAATGATCACTGCAATCAGTGACACTGTGACTGGGGGTGCAGGGGATGACCAGGGGGGTGATCTGGGGGGTGAAATGTGTGCCTATGTGTACCTACGTGTTAGTGTAGTGTTGGTGCACTAACCTGATGTCTTCTCTCCATGGCGCTCTGGACGAAAAGACCGTCACATGGAGAGATGACATCACTTCCTCTGCCTGTGTTTACATTACACAGGCAGAGGAAGATTCTCATTCGCCGGGAGCGATTGCGAGAGGGTGGCCGGAAACGAATGGCCGTCCCCTCATCACGGATCACTCCCGCACCGAGAACCACCGCTCACTGTATAGAAGGGGGGTCCGATGGGACCCCCCAACTATACGAAGGCAGGCACGTACAGGTACGTGATTGTGCCTGCCCGTGCCATTCTGCCGACGTATATATACAGTGAGTGGTCGTTAAGTGGTTAAGTGAACTCTCTGCAAAGGACAGAAGTACTGCAGTACACTACATGAAATTAATGCAGCACTCTGCCTGTGGTTTTATTATGAGAACACCACTAACTGTATTCAGGTAAGCCTTAGGTGAACGCTATGCAAAGCACACAGTACACTAAGTGAAACTCTGCTGCAGCTAGCACAATCACCTGCCTGCCTGTCACAGTATAGAGAACAGCAGTAACGGATCTAGCTAAACTAAATACAGGGTATAAATATATATACAACACATAGGATGCATATATATCCTCTACACACTGTAACAGCAGCTAACTGACTCGCCTGCCTGCTCTATCTAACTCAATATAAATGACACTGTCTCTCTCTCTGTAACTCTCTCTTTCACAAACGCCATTACACTACACAAGGCCGACTTCCAGGCAGCCTTATAAAGTGTGGGGCGTGTACCTACTCCTCTGAGCCATGATTGGCCAAAGCCACCCTGGCTTTGGCCAATTACGGCTCTCCGTTATTACCGCGCTGTGATTGGCCAAAGCATGCGGGTCATAGTGCACGCTTGGCCAATCATCAGCCAGAAATGCACTGCGATGCCGCACTGAATTATGGGCCGTGACGTGCCACTCGAATTTGGCGCGAACGGCCCATAATGTTCGATCTTCGTTGAACGATCGAACAGCCGATGTTCGAGTCGAACATGGGTCCGACTCGAACACGAAGCTCATCCCTATTCCTAATGTTCTAAACTAATGCAATAATATATTAATATACCGTTAGTGTGCCTGTGACTTCATGTGAATACTGTATAGGTAAATGGTTTCAGCAATCAGCACCAGCATCTAACTCTCACTGAAAACACTCAGCAACTCTCAATGATCTCTTATAATACTATACAAGACAGTGCTCTGCCACATTCACATTTCTGGGAACATGATGAATATTCCATATATTCTCACAATGGAATGAAACATGTTTTTCTTTTAGGTGCACTTAAGTGGCATTCATTCTTAATGGCACCCCAATGCACCCTGCTAAAACATGTGCATTGCAGAACACCACAACACATAGTGAATTATTACCACGTGCTGTTGCGCTAAGTTTTAAAAATTAACATGTAGAAAATGTGTCTGACTCAGTGTAAATATGGCCTTTCGCTGCAATGACCAGCGACCAGCAGCATCGAACTGTCTTAGTAAACACACTAAAATCTTTACCCGATCCGACTGCTATAGCCTATACCAATGTATACCACACCCTTATGCCGCATACACACAACCGTTTTTCACGACGTTAAAAATGACATTTCTTAAATTGGGCATTAAAAACGATCGTGTGTAGGCTCCAGAGCATTTTTAATGACGTGAAAAATGGGCTAAAAAAAATGAGAACCCGCTCTATTTTTTCACATTGTTTTTCACGTCGTTTTTTTTAACGACGTGAAAAACGGTAGTGTGTATGCTTTTACGAGGGGAAAAAAAAAACGTGCATGCTCAGAATCAAGTATGAGACGGGAGCGCTCGTTCTGGTAAAACTAGCTTTCGTAATGGAGATAGCACATTCGTCACGCTGTAACGGACTGAAAAGCACGAGGCTGAAAAGCGCAAATCGCCGCTCATCAAACTTTATTAACATGAAGGGTGGCGCCATTCGAACGGAACTTCCCCTTTATAGTGCCTTCGTACGTGTTGTACGCCACTGCGCTTTGCTCGAGCGTTTTTTTTCATTAACGTGTGTATGCAAGACAGGCTTGAGAGGAAACAAGAAAAATCACGTCGAGAAAAACGTCGTTTTTTAAAATGACATTAAAAATTAACGTGTGTACGCGGCATTAGTGTGTCTATGGCTTTATTTAATTATAGATAGACTTGTTTTTAATAATCAGCACTGGCATTAGTATTATCAACTAGCATTCCTTGCTGTAGTCTGGTATTTTTCCCTTTCAATCCCATGTTTACTCCAGTACACAGAAGAAAGGTTACTTGGAACCTTGACTTTTCTACAGAGGAGGCTAGCACATTGGAAAACCCCCATGATTGACCACTTGACCACAGTTCAAAGGCCAGGAAGTGCACTTTTGGTAATTACAATGGGGGCAGACAGCACATTTCTTGAACTGTAAATGACTTGGGTTTGGGTTGAACTCACGGTCATTAAAGATAATAAAACTTTGGACTGGTTTAACCTACCAATGAGACCGTACCTTAATAATGGGATGACCAGATCATAGCTTAAATGTCTAGTACACACGATAAAAAAATTGGACAGAAAAAAAAACACATTTGGAGCAATCGACCGATAATCTATTCATTAGAATAGATCGGCTTTTGAGAGCCCATCACGACAGTTCCTGTGAAAATATCCAAAGGGACGAGCATACATTTTTTTCTTGTAAGATAACAGAACAAATCATTTTCATGTAATTAGTATAGTATTTGTACGGAAAAAAAAACTAGACCAAGACCGTGCATGCCGGAAATAAAAGAACACTTTACAATACTTTACGTCACTTCTGAAGTTGTGTTCTGTTTAACAAGAATTTTTGTAACTTTAGTAACCTATTCCTTTTTAACATGAGGCTTGCATTCTCATTGTGTGTATGAGTATTGAGTGTGTTGAGTCTTCTAAGTGGTTTCACCCTCATAAAGGTACCAGCAAAATTATTTGAATAAGTACACAAGAAACGTACAGGACAAGTGCAGTAGTAGTGCACAGTATATTTCCTTTTTTTAATTCTTGTACATTCTGAAAGGACAGATAGCAATATGAACAGTTTCTTGTCTCAAAAAAGCAGACTAAGATTGTGTAAACCACTCCCAAATGGTAGAGTTTTTCAAAGAGGCTTGTAAAGGCACATTTTTTAAATTTCTAAGTGTTAAGCCCTGTACACACGATCGGATATCCTATGGATTCTAATCCGATGGATTTTTCTATCCGAAATCCGATGAAACTGTCTTCCATCAATCTTGCCCACACACCATCAGTCAAAAAACTGACCGCACCAAAACGACGTGACGTACACCATGTACGACGGCACTATAAAGGGGAAGTTCAAATCGAATGGCGCCACCCTTTGGGCTGCTTTTGCTGATTCGTGTTACCACGTGTTAGTAAAAGTTTGGTGAGAGCCGATTCGCGCTTTTCAGTCTCCGTGCTTTTCAGATCGTTTTCGGGTGTTCAGTTTGTGCTTGTGGGTTCGTATTTGTCATTCAGTGCGTGCAGTCAGGTTGGTTACTGTTTTGCAGTGCTTTCTAGGCCGTTCGTTACTGTTTTTCAGGTCGTTCTTCTCAGGCCTTGCTGTTCCTCGTTGCGTTCTGTTTGAGTTTGTTCTGACCAGCCGACCGGTTTAAAGCCATGTTTGAGGTACGTTCTCATCGTAGAGCTCGTGCTAGCTATGGACTTGGTGTTGCGGTTAACACTGTAACCCGAGTTCAGTCCATGAACAGGCTGAGGAGGAGTTCATGGACAAAGAATTGGTTGCTCCAGTGGGAAAAATTCTCTCATATGCCTCTGCTGCGGGAAATCCATGAGAATAATCCTGATGATTTCAGGAATTATCTCCGGATGACGAACCCCGTTTTTCACCGTCTGTTGGATTTGCTGTCCCCCTATATCACGAGGCAGGACACTGTGATGCGCCAGGCGATCACTGCCGAGCAGAGGCTCATTGCCACGTTGAGATACCTGGCGACTGGGAGAAGCTTGCAGGACCTCAAGTTCTCAACAGGCATCTCCCCCCAGGCTCTTGGGATCATTATCCCTGAAACGTGCTCTGCCATCATACAAGTCATGCAGAAGGACTATATTAAGTTAATTTTTATCCTTTAACATCACATTATATGTTTTGATTGTTTGCTAAAGTATTGTATTTCTTTCATCCTTCCCAAATTGCCATGATTGTAAGATTCTGGGAATGTCCCCGTTCTCCCCATGCATGTTTTTTTTCTTTTATATGTTTTGATTTTTGGCCTACATGCCTATTTCCCTTCACTAACCTCTCCTGCATGCTATCCTGGGCCCATATCCCCCTAGCCTAGTCTGTTCTTTAATGATGTTTTTGTCTGTGCCATTGTAGTTTTGAACCCCTCCCCCCCCTAAAATGTATCATAAAGATTTTTGCACATTCAAGGTCAGCAGAGTGGTAGAGCCTTTTGTTGCAGGGCACAAAATCTGCTTAAACAAAATCCCCCCCCCTTATAATTTTTTCCAATGGCCCATCAGCGGGGGGTGAGTCATCTGATAAGTGGGCCTTCTATTTTTGTGTTTAAATACTCCTAATAAATGTTATACTGACGTATAACTGGCCAAGAATGTATTTGCTTAATCTGCTTGCAATGTAATGTGCAAAAGTACTAATTTCTTCTTTTTTTTTGACTCCACAGTTCCCTTCATCGCCACAGGAATGGCAGAATGTGGCCTCCCAATTTGCCCGTGTCGGCACGCTATGAGTTCCTGTATGTGGACGCGGGGAAGAACGTCCGGATGTCTGATGGTGGAGTGTTCACGCAGACGGAGTTCGCTCACCGTCTGCAGTCTGGGGGCCTGGCACTGCCTCCAGATGCAGACACCGTGGATGGACTTCCTTTCGTGTTTATAGTGGATGAAGCTTTTGGACTGGGACCACACCTGATGCGGCCGTTCCCACAGAGGACCCTCACCCTGGAGAGGAGGGTTTTTAATTACCGGCTGGCCAGAGCCCGGAGGGTTGTGGAGAATGCCTTCGGCATAATGGCTAGCCGGTTCCACCTGTTTCTGACAGCCATACACACGGCGGAATAAAAACTCAATCACATCATCTTAACCTGCTGCATATTGCATAATTTTATGAGACAACACCCTCCTTCATATCTAACTACTGTTGGACCAGAGGCTGGTGTATCAGACATGCACAATCTTACTGGCCTGGACACTGGCCGAACTGGCTTGGCCCCCCAAAGAGCCGTGAAGTACTTGATAAATACGTTGAGTACTTCACGGGTAGGGGGGGGGGCCATCACAATGCCAGACCATATTTGAAACCTTTTGAAAAAAAATAAAAAAAAATATATTTTTTGGAAAACCTTGTTTTGTCATAATTTATTTTTTATTATTATGTGTCTCCCAGGTTATCATAGTACACTTTGTAGTAGTGCCAAATGTATTTGTCTGTCACAATTGTCACACTTAAAAACCTGAACTTTCCCATTTTAGATAACTGCTATTGAGCATAGAAAGAACAAGCCACACATTGTTGAGTGTCCAAAATATGTTTTACTCTGTGCACAACATGTGCGGTAATTTTTTATTCAAAATACAATCTTGACATTTTGGCCTCCAAATTTTGGAGAATTTTTTTTTTGTGTGCGTTTGTAGAAACATGCATGGGTCAAAAAAATAAATAAAACAAAAAAAAGAACTTACAAAGTTCAACCTTAAAAATATAAACATGAGATGGGGTGATGTCACCCCTGAACCATCCAAAATTAGAAGATGCACGCAGTTTTTGATGTGCAAAATGTTTTTTTTCTTCCTGATCCCATGGCGAAAGTCAACATGTGCTATCTGCCATCATGGGGGATCAATGGACGTGTTTTGGGGGTGCAAACCCTTCCTCTCACCTACTTGAGTAGCGAGGAAAAGGTTGCACCCCCAAAACAGGGACATAGATATCCTGTGACGGCAGATAGCACATGTTGAAACACTGTGTGCATCTTGAAATTTGGGCTTGTGTTAAAACAAATGCAAATTTTTGCTTACATAAGAAAACTAAAAAAAGGGGGGGTGTGGTTCAGACTATTCGCCCCATATTATCAATGATGTTTTTATATTTTTGCTCAATCACATTCATCCTTTTCCTTATTATGTCCATTTCGCTACTACATTCCATTATTTCTTGAATGACGATTTGGGCACTAGCACTTGAGAATGGAGTAGTAGGAGTTTCTGACACACCACCATGTTCATCCCCTAAAAATAAAAAGGTATTAGAAATATGCAGGCCTACATCTCTTTTTACCAGAAGCTGTGGTGACAGACACTGACCTGTTGTGGTGATAAGCTCCACCTCTCCTTCCTCCACCTCTCCTTCCTCCACCTCTGCTTCCTCCACCTCTGCTTCCTCCACATGCTGATCTTGGGGTTCTTTTGGATCTTGGGTTTCTTTATCTGGTCTGTGCTTCCTAGGCTCCTCACATTGGTGTCCTCCCAGTCTCCTCTCCCCTATGAGAATGAAACAATCAAAGGTATCCTTTAGCATACAGAGATTTGAGGGCATCATTTTATAACTTTGCCTGGAAGTGGGGTACAATTGTTGGTTTTGCCAGAGTTCCAAGATGAACATATGAGATTTTGCTAATTCAACAAAGCAAGAATACTTTCATTCTTGGTCCTCAAAAATAAAAAGGAGACACCCCAAGGTATCCACTGGAGCACCTGTGTGTGACACCCTAAAAAGGTTGTTCTGGTGGCCCACACTATAGTGCTCCTGAGTCAAGATGTGTAACCAGCTGCTTGAGTGTCCTCTCCTTTACACAGAATCTAGTTTACCATTTAACATTCTACTTATACTTACAACACATCATCTAGACAACAATGTATATATAAACGTTGTTTAATGCCAAATAGGCATGACCACATGTGGTTTACGTGTATATGTGCAAAACATGTTATTTTTTTACACTATCGCTGTTTACTAGGAAACATTACCAAAAATGAGTCCACTCAACTTCACATGAAAGTTGCCATTCTACAATATGAAACCAGACAATCCAAGCACATGGAGCAAAACATGCAAGAATACATATTCCAATTTGATTAAAGACAGTAAAAAAAAAAGTTTACTTTTGTCCAGGAATTTTTTAAGCTTCCTATACTGGTCCGGCTCCCTCAGCTTCAGGTCAGACCACCTTTTACGGAGCTGCTCCTTGGATCTCCTGACCCCAAATTTATTATACAGACTCCTCGCCACTTTGTCCATTATTTTAGACTTCCTGAGATTAGGGGTGTCATATGGCCCATGCTTCCCATCGTAATCCTTCCTCCGCAGGATGTCCACCATCTCCGCCATCTCAGCAAATGACATATTAGTCGCCTTGAACCTTTTATTCCTGGATTGGGACGTTCCCGCCTCCGGGCTTTCCTCGATGGTACTTAATAATAAAGCACGCACCTGTGTCACCGTCATGTTGTCGTCTCCCACTGTGCGCCGAATGAGAAGGGCGGGGAAATTCAGAAAAAAGACCGTCATGGGCGGGCGACGCGGCCGGAGTTTCACGCATGCGCAGGGTATATAAAGGGTAACCGAGGTTGTGGTTGCGCGGAGTAAGGATGACCGGAAGTGCCGAACGAATCCTACTAAGGTAAGAAATTAACTTGGGGCATCAGTGGCCTATACTGGTTCATGATTGTAAAGGCCTATATTGGGCTATGATTAGGACAATTGAAGCTGACCTCCTGTTTTTGTCTTGTGTTTTATCTTGTAGAAAGAACTATGCATAAATTGCGTGAGCCAGACGTGATGTTAATTTTTATAGAAAAGTATAAGGAAATGCGCAACCTCTGGGAGCTAAAAAATAGCCCCTACCATAATAGCCAAGTACGCAAGGCAACAATTGTTAAATTAGCGGAATATATGAAGACCTGGATCCCAGAGGCAGACTATACTATGATGAATAGTAAAATCAACAACATGAGGAATGCATACAAAAAACGCTATAAAGAAGTGCGTGCTTCTATGAGATCAGGAGCAGCAGCAGACGAAGTAGTTAAGCCCAAGCTGTGGTACTACAAGCATCTGCAATTTCTGGATGACCAGATTGAGGCCAGGGAATCACTTTCCACCCTTCCCTCAACCCTTCCTTCCACCCTTCCCTCCATCGTTCCTTCCACCCTTCCCTCCAGCGTTCCTTTCACCCTTCCCTCCAGCCGTGCAGAGGGGGAGGAGGAGCCACTTGAGCTTGAAGAGCCGGATCTGCGCATCTTCAGCCAGGTATATTATTTTCAAATATATTTATTGTCCTTAATTAATTTTTGAGAACTAGATGTTATTATTTACAAATGACAAAATTTTAATGTTTAAAAAACAAATAATAAAAAAAAAAACATTAATGATTGGTACAGTATATAAAAAAGCAGGGGTCACAATGAGAGTCTTTTATATTTATTAAGATTCAAATTGCAACAGTCATGAGATGAAAATTGTGTGTAATTGATTCAAAAAATAAATAAAACTATGTCCCTTTTTTCTACACAGGATGAGCTCAGCCAGGAGGAAGAGGCTCCGGAATGTGGCAGGCAGGAGGAGGCAGGGGTGAGTGGCAGCCAGGAGGAGGCCAGACCAAGTGGCACTTAACAGGTCCCCAGGCCTAGTGGCAGCACACAGTCCCAAGTGGCTCCCCTCCACGTCAGACCCACAAAAAATCGGCGGATGACAAAGGTGGAGGAGGAGTCATTTCAGATGATAAGGGATGCTGCTGCCATAATGAGGGCCCCCCCCCCCCCTCAACCCTGTTTAGGCCTTTAGTACATATCTTTCATCAAAACTTCTGAACTTGGAGGAGAGACAACGTGCCCTCTGTGAGCACCTGGTGTATACGGCCATTCACATGGCGGGGATGGGGCAGTTGACAGAGGCCACTCATCTCTGCCATCTGCCCCATCCTTCTCCTCCTCCTCCTGCCACATTACCACCGACAGAGCCACAGCCTGCAAGTGGACATGGAGGGGGATGTGGAACAAAATGCTGGAGAGAAGCGTGGAGGGAACACTGCAGGGAACAGTGCAATGAAGGCTACCAAGAAGAGCAGAAGGTGATTCCCTGGCTTCAAGCTGCTCTTCCAGAAGTTGCAGTTTGTAGGAGTACCACAGCTTGGGATGATGTATGTCTTCGGCTGCTGCTCCTGATTTCCTCATGTTGTTGATTTTATTGTTCATCATAGTAATGTCTGCCTTTGGGGTCCAAAGTCTTCATAAATTCCACTAATTTAACAATTTTTGCCCTTCCTGTTTATTTATTTTTTGCCAGAATAAATGGATTTTTGATTTCGGAAAAATACTTGCCTATGTTTTTTTTATTGGGAGTAGCAATAAGATGTCATAAATACAATGTGTAATTAACAAGGTACACCAACCTCCTTGAGGAAAAAAAAAAAAAAAAAATGATGTTGTGAGAACTTGACACCAAAAAAAATGAGCCCACAAGAACCAAAATCTAATAAAAAAAAAAATGGTATATCTTGATTCTATATAACAATTAAAATTAGGGAGATCTGGCTTTAAATATATATAAAATTATTCTAGAGATGACAAGAAACTATAAAGAAATAAGTTTGTCACAACTCAGGATAAAGATCTGCAGCAAAAAAACTGTTTAAAGACCATTATAAAGAAGAAAACAATGTGCTGCATTAAACAAGGCAATAATTTGCAGAATGACGAATGTGCTCTCTCCATTAGGAACGCTAGTTTTTCCAGAACGAGCGCTCCCGTCTCATAATTCAGTCTGAGCATGCGTGGGTTTTTTAACCGATGGACTTGCCCATAGACGATCGGAATTTGCTATCGGTTTTTTATCCATCGGAAAAATTTAAAACATGTTCTATTTTTTGACACCGATGGAAAAAAGACCGATGGGGCCCATACACGATCGGTTTGTCCGATGAAAAAAATCCATCGGACTGTTTTCATCAGTAAATCCGATCGTGTGTACGCGGCTTTAGGGTAAGCACCTTTCAGTATATGCCATATTTGTTCAATACAAGAAAATACACAGGAAAATCTTTGATTCTGATAAGAAAGTGGGATCTATTTCCTATGATCCTATCTCACTGTGCTGGCACCATAGTCTGATGCCAGACAGTGTATTTCCAACTAAAGGATAATCCCTCTAATCATATATGTGATCAGAAGAATTAGAGATCATATCCCTAATAACCTTAACCTAATCATAGAAATGCTCTAGCTACGAGGCCAAAGATTACCATAAGGCCCTTTGTCAAGGGGGTGATCTTGGAAATGCATGTGTTTAAACCCATGTGTGAGCCATCAAAAGTCAGCACAACACTGGTTAACAATTAGGCTGCACTCACAATATAGCAGGACATTAATGCCTGAACACACATAAAATTGCAAACATTTTTTTACATTTTTCATACGTTCTGAAAATGTGTAAAAACGTGTGTTGCACTTGCAGTGCATTCCATTGTTAATAGCACCCCCTAATGTAGAAAGCATATGCTCAAAGCACAAAACCCAATGCTTAAAAAAGTGCATGAGTTACTTTGCCATAGTTTGTCGCGCACAGGATAGTCCGTTCAAACATGAGTGGGCTGCCCTATGCGTGTATTATGACAATACACAAAAAAGGCATGTGTGAAGCCTGACATTGCATGTGTCGAATGCAGCCTTGAACATCACTGGCTTTGTAATTATACCATGTAGGGGATAAGTACTCCTTACTTTGATGGTCAGTAAAGGGTCCCCGTTACACTGGTGGTCAATGGAAACCATCAGTTTCCAATGTGCCATTTAACATGGTTGACATTAAAACGCTCCTATTACATTAGTGACAAATGAAGTGCTTCTGTGTCACTGGTGATCAGTTAAGCTCTCTTGTTACACTGACCATAGGTGAAGAAGTTCCCCTGTTACATTCATGGTTGGTGAAGAAATATTAGTAGTTAATGAAAAAGTGTCCTCTCGCATTGCGGGCTAGTAAAGGAGTACATGTAAGGAAGTCAATTATATGCTGCTTCTGGGACTCGGGCCACAGCATCACCAGAACATGGGTGGGAGATCAATTTGCCCACAAAGTTGTCTAGTACTGTTAATACCAAGATGCTAACCAGGGCAGTTTGTTTCAGTGGGACAGGCCAAGCAGGAAAAAGAAAAACTGTCTAAAATCACCTACAGTAATTCTACCATCTCCCCTCTCTGTCTCCTTACCCTCAGGTCCTGTAATAGTCACATGGGCAGCTCTGACAATAGATCCACCCTTTACAGTTAGTTATGTCATGTTAACGCCAAAGAGTTGTGTTTCTTGTTTTGTACAAAATATAGCATTCAATATAAATGTGCAACCCCCATAGAAGTTGAAGTGTTAGGTGCCAAAAGGTTTTGTGCCTATAAGTTCCTTGGTTATAAATCCTAGCTCCTAAAATAGATGTTGGCTAGAGATCTGCTGTCCAACTCTTAACAAACCGAACACATGAAGTCAGTTTAAAAGGACTTGAGTTACAGTTTTATTAGGCCGTATAATGTAAAATGTAACTTTTCATTTTCATTTTATATATTTTTATAAGAATCATACTTGACGTAATTGTAGCCGTATTAGTGCAATTGTGACAGAGAAAATTAAGTACTGTCCGTGATACTTTTTTTATTTGCACTAACATAGAATTTTTCAGGACAAGCTTTCGGGGTATGTCCCCTTCTTCAAGGTCCAAGCAGTACTGATTCACAATTTTTTTAGCAGAATGTTGAAACAAAACAAGAAAAAAAAAAAAATCTCAGAGGGAAAGGAAAAAAAACACATACAAATCAATGGTAATAAAGATAGCAGCAGAGTTAGTGAGATAAGACAGAGTTAGTGAGATAAGACAGAGGGAGAGCTATAGACTTGAGGGGGGAGATGCTAGTCACAGAGGGGGTCATAAAACCTTAGTATAATGGGTTAGGAAACCAATATCTAAATTTAGGCCATTCGTTTTTGTGTTAAAAAGAATTATCATTCTTAGTTCAAATGTTTTCCTTTCCTGGATAGTTCTGAAATTCCCTTTAAGAACTAAAACATTGAGGTCTTCTATAGTGTGGTCTGGTTGTTCTCACAACCAGACCACACTATAGAAGACCTCAATGTTTTAGTTCTTAAAGGGAATTTCAGAACTATCCAGGAAAGGAAAACATTTGAACTAAGAATGATAATTCTTTTTAACACAAAAACGAATGGCCTAAATTTAGATATTGGTTTCCTTACCCATTATACTAAGGTTTTATGACCCCCTCTGTGACTAGCATCTCCCCCCTCAAGTCTATAGCTCTCCCTCTGTCTTATCTCACTAACTCTGTCTTATCTCACTAACTCTGCTGCTATCTTTATTACCATTGATTTGTATGTGTGTTTTTTTCCTTTCCCTCTGAGATTTTTTTTTTTTTTTTTCTTGTTTTGTTTCAACATTCTGCTAAAAAAATTGTGAATCAGTACTGCTTGGACCTTGAAGAAGGGGACATACCCCGAAAGCTTGTCCTGAAAAATTCTATGTTAGTGCAAATAAAAAAAGTATCACGGACAGTACTTAATTTTCTCTATAAGAATCATACAATTTTAGGGATTAATGCAGCCCTGTGAAAAGTTTAGTCATTTAATTAAAGTTTTAAGTTCTTTTTCTTTTAAAGCTGAATTTTAATCTGCCTATATTTTGCCTTTCCTGGTTTCTCCGATCCCCCATAGAACATGACAATTACATTTTTTAATAAAACTTTTATATTTATATTACATACCTTATTTTAGGCCTGGTGATGTCATCACTGAGTCTCTATGCTCCATTGTGCAATGAAAGCAGATCATGGCTTATGGGACGGGTTAGCAGAGTATAGTACATAACTTCTTGAAATCATCACAGCGCCCTGCCTCAGTACTCTCAAAAACCTTCAGCCCTCATAAAAGCATTAACCTGGCTTATGCAAATTTAAAAATGCTTGATGGGGGGGATTTCAGTCTAGGGTAGTGGGATTTCAAATCAAGCTTTATTTTCACAAAGACTGCCTTAGGTCACACTTACATGTGAACCTGAGCCTCCATAATCGAGAGAATGGAAATCCAATGAATAAAAGGGGTGGGCCAGGCACAGCAAACTGGGGAGGAAAGACGTAGATGATGTTGGGAGTCCTCCAGCTAGGAAATGAGTTGCGCTCTACTCAGTTACTACAGCTTCTGATGCACAAGTAGAAAACCCAGTACAACTGTGCAAGACTAAAGGTAAGGCTAAAGAGTATAAACATGTTAATCCATTATTTTAATCTTATTAACATATGTGCACATTTTATTACAGTTGTTACACTGTTAGTACGCTTTGTGATTGCAAAATGTATTAGAAAGGTAAAATCCAGCATACACCATACATTTTGACAAGCTCCTGAAGTTTTACATGTCTGAGTAATTAAAAAATATTTTCTAACATAATTTCTGTTCAATAGTGCTAAGCTTTAACTACTTGTATCACGTTGCCCCACTTTGGTTCGGCTCTGCTTATAATTTTATAATGCAATATATATTTAAAGTAAAATATAATGATGTTGAATATATTTTCTTTGCATGTTAAGTTAGCAGATTATATAGTTTTACTTTAGACAATCTATGATCATTTTCATATTACTGACTCTGCTTAGCCAGCACACCACATTCTCCCCAATGTGTTTTTTTCTATTAGGCTTCTGAAGAGATCAAAAGTCAATGAGACATTTTATTGTAGACAGGCTAAAGAGAAGGATTATGGGAAGTTGGCTTTCAGTGTCACAATAAATGAACAGAATGAAAGAAAACAAGATGGAAGAGGGAAAAAAAAAAACTACATTCTGCACATAGCTTTGATAGACATTGAAGATGCTTAGCGAGAGACTTTAACACTCCTTACTCATTGGTGTTTGCAGGTGTCAGCTGTGACCATTTGATGAAAGCTCTTGCTCCCAATTCCGCTCGACTGGTTCCTGAAAAGTAAATAGCCAGAAACAAGCCAAAAAATGATGTCACATGCTGGACCACTGAGCTAAGTATGATGATTGCAATCTCAGAACACTGGAACATTGTATATTCTTTTATTATCACTGTGGATTTAAAACCCTCGAAGGGAAAAAATTAAATTGCTCTGGGTCTTTGTTTCAATATTTTTTCTTAAAACATTTTCATCTCACCCTGTCTTTTCTGTAATTGTGTCTAAGGTGTAATTAAATGTTTAATGTATTATGTGTTTCAATGTTTGGACAATATTTTATGAAGATCTGCCCTGGTAAGTGCATCATGAATAAATAAAAAGCCTGCTGCATTGGAAACAACGTAGAGAATGCCACAGTGAAACTGTTTTTTTAAGGCAATTCTTCTGTTGTAATTAGTAGAAATATTATAACTGCATTCTGGCATCATCAGATATACAGGTTGTTCAGTCTACTAATTCAACCATCAAATGTACAGTTTCTCTTTCAATGACCAGCATGCTCAAAATCTGTACTAATCATAACAGTGTATTGTAATTAAAATATTTTAAATGATTCATTTTCTGGTATCTCTCATGGACAGATTCATCATGTATGCTATGTATAAGTAATGAACACATAAAAGTCATGTTTTTTTTTTTTCTTCTGCTATCACCCAGGTTAATAGTTTAATTGCGTACGGTTATTATAACATTAAAGCAATGCATACCTGGCAAGCTTTATCTGGTATCAGAGACTTTTAAATGTGCCAGTGTTTCTGCACAAGTAACGTGGGTCAATTGCAAAAGGGATAGCCATAATGATTAAATCATTAAAATTTTGTCTATGCTTCACAGAGCATAGAGTAAATTAACTTCCTACCAACCTCATTTTTCTGCTGAACATGAAATAATGATTTTCTGCCAGTATAATTACAAAGCTAACATCTGATAGACTCAGCATCCAGGGGGGATTATCACATGCATGAGTATTAGACCTCATTACCAGCTTGACTGCAAAATTATTACATCTTGTAATTGGCTGGTGAGATTTATATACAGATTGGCCGGGTTTCTGTAAGATTGTAATTACAAGCTTCGTTGGTTTGCTACTTATCACACAGTGCAGGAGGAGGCAAAAACAAGCAATGGAAAGACCATTTCATTAAGCCATAACCCTATCAAGGGAGGAGCACTGTAACACTGCTGTATTTATTAGGCCAAACAGAGCTGTTTGCAGAAAGGAAGACCATTTATTACTGCCTGACAAATGGGATTTCATTTATTTAACCTCAGTGATCTATTTCAGTAAAATGTACAAACGAGCCATCCATTTTATGATCCAGAGTCAACGCCTCAATTATCTAAAGGCTAACTGACTGTTAAAGCACCCATCTGCTAGGATGAATTCATTGATTTAATTTGCTTCATGTTGCTGAATGATTCTTAGTGAGAGTAGATTGGGAGGAGGAGAAGGCAGCAGAGTGATTGAACGTACTTCTGTCTGCACGCCTGCATTTTGTGCTTGTAAATGAAAAAGAAAAGAAGAAGGAGAGGGAAAGGGTGAATGTGTTTATTCTAATCCTTCAACACAATACAAGAAGGCGATCAATAGCAGCTTAAATTTTATGAGACAAGGAGTTAAGTTGTTCAGCTCAAGCCAGTACACCTTTGTTCTCCCATAACAAGTAATCTCTGTGGCGGAATTAATATTGACAAGTTGGCTCCTTTGTAGCTAATTTTGTGGCAGTCTGCACCAATCAGGAGCCTGGCAGTAATAGAGTTGTTATTAGAGTTCATTATGAAAGCTGTGGATCAATGGCTTCGCTGAGAGACATACTGCCGCTACAGAATGCATGTGTACGTTCAAGGAAATGAAACACTTTTAATGTTGTTGCAATAATTTATTCCTTACTTCATTGCAAGTTTTTTTTTTTTTTTCAAAGGCTCTTCTTGTAAGGCTTTTGTCTCATCAAAGATTTGCAACTTAAAAGGAAAACAAGGAAGATCCCAATGAAAGCTCATACTTGTGTTTTCTATACTGTATGTTATCAATTGCTGTGGGTTAATTGTTAGGTCTGCTAAAGGGCTCATTCACACTGGTGAATGCATGTTAAATTGCACATAACACACGCTCACTGGTGCTGAAATGTATTGTAAATTGCAATGCAGATCTGGCTTTTTTTGCTCCTTTTTTACGTTTATGTAACTTTTATACAAGCCAACACATTACAATGCCTTTTAATGTATTGGAACATGTCTTGTTGCAAAAAAAAGGCCCAAATCAGCCAACTGGAGCTGGTATGAATAAGCCCAAAAGATAAAATAGCAACACAACATTACATAACTATGTATTGTCACAGGGGGGAATTAACAAAGGGTTGTGCAAGTACAATGCTTCTAATTAACAAAAGGGGTTCATGCCCTTTGCTAATTAGGAATGATCTATTCTCTGCTCTGTCATTGTGTCCGGCACAGGACACATAAAACAGAGAGAGCTGGAGCTGCATGCTCCCATCTTTCTGCCCATCTCTGCCCCCTGCTTAGCTCAGAGTGAAGGTAGGAGGAGGTTGTTAATCATGTGTGATCTGGCAGTGCATTATGGGGCACTCTGGAGCGGACAAACTTCCAGAGAACGCCCCATTTGTTTGTTTGTTCTACAGCTGATGTTCGAGTGCAACTTATGTTCGACTCAAACATCCAGCCCATCCCTACTTATCACTGGAAGACTAGCAACTTCAAACCAACAGCACCATACAACATTACTGAAGGATCCAACACACCCTAACAGTAGGAGACTTAGAGAATCGATCCAAGAAAAATAACTAGCAGGTAATTGGTCTCCCTGTATCTTATGAGTTGAGCTCTCCCCTTGATATATGTCCACATGGATTTCTGACACCCTGGGGCTCAGCATTACTTGTGTTACAGAAAGAACCCACTGTCTTGGAGGACAGAGCAGCACCTCATCTGGTGATTGCAAAATTTCAAAACTACACCGACAAGCTAGCTTTACGGCAACAATATCAGAACCAACACTCACTCATAATCGATGGCCATAAGATCTTACTCTTCACAGATTATTCCTTGGAGGTAACATGCAGATGTAAAGCCTTCCAATAGTTCTGCTCAACTTTGATTCAAAATTACAGTTGCAAAAAAAAGTATGTGAACCCTTTTGGAATGATATAGATTTCTGCACAAATTGGTCATAAAATGTGATCTGATCTTCATCTAAGTCACAACAATAGACAATCACAGTCTGCTTAAACTAATAACACACAAAGAATTAAATGTTACCATGTTTTTATTGAACACACCATGTAAACATGCACAGTGCAGGTGGAAAAAGTATGTCAACCCTTGGATTTAATAACTGGTTGAACCTCTTTTGGCAGCAATAACTTCAACCAAACATTTCCTGTAATTGCAGATCAGACGTGCACAACGGTTAGGAGTAATTCTTGACCATTCATCTTTACAGAACTGTTTCAGTTCAGCAATATTCTTGGGATGTCTGGTGTGAATCGCTTTCTTGAGGTCATGCCACAGCATCTCAATTGGTATGAGGTCAGGACTCTGACTGGGCCACTCCAGAAGGCGTATTTTCTTCTGTTTAAGCCATTCTGTTGTTGATTTACTTCTACGCTTTGGGTTGTTGTCCTATGGCAACACCCATCTTCTGTTGAGCTTCAGCTGGTGGACAGATGGCCTTAAGTTCTCCTGAAAAATGTCTTGATAAACTTGGGAATTCATTTTTCCATTGATGATAGCAATCCGTCCAGGCCCTGACGCAGCAAAGCAGCCCCAAACCATGATGCCCCCACCACCATACTTCACAGTTGAGATGAGATGAGTATATGAGATTTACATTAGCCTATCCATCTTAAACCTACTGCTGCCCAACATTCTCTCACATAAGCTCATAGGGGCTCAGGGTTTATGTTGTGATTTCCACACAGAAAAAGTGAAGCTACATCTTTTCACTGTAGTCTTCTTTTAAAGATTTCTTGTTGTTTGGTCATCCACCTTGTTTTCTATGTTCCCACCCTTATTTTCTTAGAGACTACCCATGCCTAGCTAGACTAATAATACTCTCTACTACATGTTTTAAGGTCAATTCCATCTTGCCACTTACTATACTGCACCTCTACTCTCATTCAATTACCTCTTGTCTATACATTTAATGAGAGTAATTTCTCGGAATGTTTAAGGATAAGTTCACCTTTGGTAAAATATTACATGTTACATCTATATTTAGGGTTTAGCATGTAACATGTTACCAAAGAGCACCTGCCTGCGGCCCTCAGATCAGCACAAAAGTCAGTAATCCATGACCTAATGACCTAGCCATATCAAACCATATCCCTGTGTTCATAGTACTAGATAACATTCAACCCCAGGGTAATATCTAACTCTGGAGATTTCCTTCCATTTTAGCTAATAATGAGGAGTTCAAATATACTAAATGCAATGCGTGGTTTAAGCGTAGTTTAAGATTTTAAATTCACTCCATAAAAGTGATCCTAACATCTTTTGGAAGGCTGGTAAGGCCTTTGTCAGGAAGAGAATCATCTCCCATATCACCTCCTATAGGCAAATTAGAGCAGTCCAGGAGGCCTTATTCAAAATAACACTCATGAGGTCAAACGCCAATTCAAACATGTTTGTCAGAGCAAAGAGCACATTAAACACTCTTACCATGACTTGCAATTCCACAAAAATGGAAATAAAACTTGGAAATTATTGCCTATACTAAGTAGTGGTTTCTACCATTCTACCCATATCATGACTTTAAAGATCACGCAGGAAATCCAACAACCCCTACTAAAGAAATCAATAAAATTACGAAAACCTTTTATTCTGCCCTATATGCCCACGACCTGATTGATCAGACTTTGGCTTCTGCCTTTCTAGAAAACTTAAGTCCTCCTAATATCACCCTTTCCCAATTAATACATCTAAATGTACCTATAATGCAGGAAGAAGTATCTCAGGTTACGAAAGTCCTAGCAAATAATAAAGCCCCAGGCCCAGATGGCTACTCTTCAGAATTCTAAAAAATGCTTAGGAAAGACCTCCTTTCTACCTTGCTAGAGGCATACAATGGGATTTGGTTTGGTGGTCCTTACCTGCCTACAGGGAGTCAGGCATAAATAAAATTGCTAATAAAAAGGGTAAAGATCTTATGATCCTGGATTTTGCTGACCTGTCTCATTTTTAAATGTTGATACAACAATATTGTCTAAACTCACTGCATCCCAATTTGCAGATATAATACTATCTTTAATCCACCCAGAGCATTTGGGCTTTGTTAAGGTTAGAATGGCTTCTACCAACATTTACAATGTCCTAATTAAATATGCTAGATCCAACACCACTGGAGACTTTGCTATAAGTATGTTGGATGCGGAGAAAGCTTTCAACAACGTCAGCTTTCAGTGGCTCCCTCTAGTTCTCCAAAGGCTAGGCTTCTCGGGTCCCTTTATGAATTTTATTAGTAGTATGTGTTGTTCTCCTATGGCCAGGCTAGTGACAGTGTGATACCTGTCTGAAGATTAAATTATATAAGAGGGGCGATTCGGGGGGTGCTCGCTTTCTCCCCTTTATTTCCTTGTCAAAATATTTTATTGATTGGATCAACAAGTAAATACAAGCAGTTGTAATAAATAATACAACAGTAAACAAACCATGTTTAACATAAATGGTAGAATTTTAAGGTCCACTAAGTAGCTACTGTTAGGTAGGTTATTTGACTATTACAGAAAAGAAAAGTAAATTAGTTAATATAACTAAGAATAATTAAATACGATTGAAATAATGCTACCATATAGAGTATTAGCTTGGACCAGAGCTGTTAAAATTTGTTAAATAGAATAATACTTCATTACTGTTCAGTAAAAGAATAAAAAAATAGAGCCGAAGAGAAAAAAAATATATATAAAAGAAAAGAACACACGGAAAAAGGGAGACACAACAAAAGGAAGAATAGAATAGTGAGGAGAATAGAGAAGAAAGTGCAGGAGTCCACTGGATTAGCTCAGATCGTATGGCTTCCTGTCTGAGGGTGTAAAAAGCATTATAATATTCACAACAGAACGTAGGGTAGCAAGAAGGCTCTGAAAGTTTGGGTTTGGGATTGCAAATCACTTTTATATGAGTAGGGTTGTCAGCTACCATGGCATGAGAATTGTGTTATCACAGAGTGGTGATAAGTGGTATTTGATTCAAGGATTCCAGGTTTTCCTAAAGCTGGAATTTGATCTATTTCTATTGCTAGCATTTTGGCATGAGACATGAAAACGTTTAGTCTGGATTCAGTCTCGGGTACCTCTAGGTCGGGGGTCCTCCACGCCTTTGCGATTGTGATGCTTAGCCGCCATGAGGAGTTGGTTAAGGAGTTTAAATTGTCTATAAGTAATACAGTCTGGTTTTAGATTGAGCAAGGCTGTGGCTGGGTCAGGTTGCACATTGAGATTAAACATTCTGGAGGCAACTCCAAATATTTTCTTCCAATCTATCTGTGCCAATGGGCAGGACCACCATATGTGCAATCTCCCCTTTATTTCAATCTCAGGTTAGAACCACTCCACAGGTATTTGAACTGCCTGGCTCCTGTTCCTGGGATCAAAATAGTCTCTGAAAAGTTGTGGACTGGACTCATTGCAGATGACATTTTAATATTTACATGTGACCCTTTATTGGATATACATATTAATAAACACATTTAGTGAGGCGCTCCCCTTAAATACTTACAAATATTCAAACTGGACCCTGTCCTTTGCCTTCCTTATAGCCAGGTAAACATCACCTACTTGGGAATTAAACTAGGAAGGGTGCCATCATCTCTATACTATCTGAATTACTGTTCTTTATATACAAAAATATTAGGTGAGATGGAGGTGTGGATGGACCTGCCCACCTTGCTGTTAGGGAGATGCCATTTGTTTAAAATGGTTTGTTTCACTCACCCTTTATAGCCACAAACAATTCCTCTCAGCATAAAGATATTCAGAAGCTGAATAAGGCATTTTGCTTATTTTTATGGCAGAACAAAAAGCCTTTTATAGCCATGGCAAAGCTCCATCTCTCTAGAAGCAAAGTTAACCTATCAAATATTAGAGTGAACAATTTTGCCTGTCTTCTGTGCATAGGCCTGGATTGGGTGTCACAGGCCTCTCAATACACAGATTTGGCTCTCAAATCAGAAATGGTGCATCCATAAAATCTGGCAGCCATTATTCACTCTAAATGTTGGTTAAAGAATCACGCACACCTTAATCAATTAAACCACCACTGCGCACATAGAAAAATGAGAATAAATCAATAAACCTAACAAGCTGCTAACTTAAACAAAATAGTAATGTGAAAAGTATTTTAAACAAAAAAAATAGTAGCGCTAAACCATATACAATAGATATGTAACTAAATTAATATATATATCTCAAATACCACCACGTGATAGTGTACAAAAATATGTATATAAACAAAAATATATATATATATAACGTTCATTTAGTGAATTTCAAAAATTGTAAGTGAAACAAACTTCAAAACAGGGGGGTGTTGAAAAAACAAGTCCCAAAAGGAAATTCCTTTATGTGTGTATCCAAGTGTTTTAACTTAAAAAACGACAATCAAAGTCTTTTAATTGACTTCAATAAAGTAATTCCTTCCACCAACACCGCTGTGACTGTGATTCCTCTCCCAAAGGTCTTGCACTCTCCAGAATAAATAGCCTAGCACTCTCATGCATAGGCAATAAAGCTTAGAGACACCAACCAAGGTGATTGAAGCACTTCCAATGGTGTTCGATCAATGCCAAAATATTCAATGTGGATATGCAAAAAATAAAGAAGTGCTTCCAATGGTGAAATACCATCAAAAAAACATTTATTTAAAAAGTACACGTAACCTTCAAACATTGCACTCACATCACTTCAGAGGTTAAAATGCACTTCACAAATGAAAAATATTTCACAGCAAACTTCAGGTGAAACTTCACACAATAGAGGATTATGGCGGTATACTGCGATGTATCGTGGTCACAGCGGACCCAGAGTGAAACCAACGCTCTCACCCTCCACACGTTCGCCTCCTCGCCACCTCTCCTAGATCTGTAGTTGGCTCAACAGACGGTGCTTCCGAACGCTATAACTCACTTAACGTTTGCCGCACAGCCATGCCCAGACATGTTTCGTCATACGGACTTCTTCATTGGGATTGGCTGAGCAGCTAAAGCAACCTCCCCTTTATACCCTCACTGAATACACTCATAATTCGGTATCCAGGGCGCTTGCGCAATACCTGTGTCTCCGTGACCGCGATACTTCAGCAGTGACACATTCCCGCTTGGTCATACAGGAGAAAAAATACAATACTAGAATGAAAATTATAAGCATATAATAATAAAAGTGTACATTAAACCAATGGTATATTTAAAACCTGCGGGCAGATCCTTTATAATCACATATTATAGCCATTATTCACTGGAGAGTTAAAACACTACCTTTTAACCTTTGGCAAAACCTATTGATCTGTGATACTAGGGTTGCTTGGAGGGAAATATGGAAAAAGCTGGGACTTTCCCCCTATATATCCAGATACCTGTCGATTCATAACTATGTTTCCTCAAAGCATGCAGCATGAGGCCTTTTCAATCTGGAGAATTACAGGTTCCTCACAGTTCATCTCACAGGTCATCTCAGTGTCTGTGCTGGACCCTGTCAACCTGAAACCATTTTGGGATCTCGCTACTACATTCAGAATGCCAAACCACAATTTCTTTTACTGTTTACAATACTCTGATTATGCAAAATCCTGTGGCCCGGACAAGGATAAAAGATTCCTGCTCTCCATGATAGATTGTTTAACCACTTCAATACGGGGCACTTTTACCCTCTTTCTGCCAAGGCCAATTTTCAGCACTGTCACACTTTGACAAATGACAATTGCCCGGTCATGCAACACTGTACCCATATTACATTTTTTGCATTTGTTCACACAAATAGAGCTTTCTTTTAGTGGCATTTAATCACCACTGGGTTTTTATCTTTTGCTAAATAATTCTGTTATAAATGTTTGCAAATAAATCATCTTTTTTCATAGATTTAGGCCAAAATGAATTCTGCTACATTTTTTGGGAGAAAATAACCCAAATCAGTGTATATTATTTAGTCTGTAGGAACGTTATATAGTCCATAAACTATGGTATATATCTGAAGATTGATCAGTCCTGATGTACTGACTCATTTCATTTCTTCGTGTATTGCACGGGTATTGCAATTATAGTTCTTTCTATATATCTGCACCTCTGAAGATCGGCTTCAAAACAGGTAAGATGCCCATGTGCTGTGATACAATCTACTACGGTCATGTTGTATTTTGAACAAACTACAATATATGTGCAATTTATTATATCTCAGCCACATTTGTTTTAAACTTTGTTTGTTAAAGTGGTTCTAAAGTCAGAATGTTTTTTTTTATCGTAATACATTCTATGCATTAAGATGAAAAACCTTGTGTGCAGCAGCCCCCCTCAGCCCCCCTTATACTTACCTGAGCCCCATCTCAATCCAGCGATGTTGCCCGAGAGTCTCGGCTGTCCAGCTGAACCAATGATGCCCCGCTGCTGTCAATCAAAGTCAGTGAGCCAATGAGGAGAGTCGGTGGGGCCGAGAAACAGCTTCATGTCTGAATGGACACACAGAGCAGCGTCTCGGCTCGGGTGTCCCTATAGCAAGCTGCTTGCTGTGAGGACACTTGGCAGGAGGAAGGGCCAGCGGGGGACCCGAGAAGAGGAGGATCTGGGCTGCTCTGTGCAAAACCATTACACAGAGCAGGTAAGTATAACATGTTTATTATTTTTAAATGAAAAAAAAAATGAAACTATAGTATCATTTTAAAATAAAGTAACTATTTTAACAGTTATTGTTACTGGGTTCTGTTCTAGTAGCCCTTAAAGTCTCTTATGTTGTTTAGAGGGTATTTGTTACATTATATTTTGGGATGTTGGCTACACGGTGCCCCCAGACTCCACTAGCTCCAATTATTTCTTGAGGCCTGAAAAAGCCAGGACAGTACAGATATCCCCCAAATGACCCTTTTTTAGAAAGTAAACAGTCCAAAGTATTTATAAATAGGCACGGCAAGTGCTTTAAAGTTGTAATTTTTTGGAAAATTAAGAAAATTAAAAAAACATTTTTTATATATATATATATTTTTTTTTGTTTACATACTGTCACTTGTGCAGTACTGCATTATTATATAATATATAACGTTTTTCTTTTACGTTTCTTTTACGTTTTTTTTTGACCAGAGCGATATAGTGTTACCATGGTAACACTACCACTCTTGGGAAATTATCAGGATTGTTGTTTTTTTGTTTTTTTTACACATTATGATTTTGCATTTCACTGTTATAAGCAACCATTTTTACTGATTCATTCAATGTCTTTTATTGTAATAAACTGTGATTGGTCACAGCTAATTAAATGGTACAAATGGGCTGTGATTGGCCCTGTCTGTACCATGTGATCACTGGGACCAATCATAGTTAGTAACACAATTAAATACAATGGATGGCATGAAAGGAAGCCATCCATTGTTTGCAATTGTCATGTGATCTTCTGTGATTGGTCACAGCCTTCACATGGTCATCTGCGTCACAGCATGGCCCGATTCGGATCAATGAGCCGTCATTTTGCTACAGGGCAGGAGAGAAAGTGTTAATTCAAAATCAAACCTTATTGTATATCAGATATTTACCAGCATCTCAACTCCTACTTTACATACTGCTTGCTTTTGCATCCTTACAACTGGAGTAAAGACTTCTTAGACAAGCTCTTGCTGGCAAGCTAGATAACAAAGTGCAGAGACTGGTGACCAATGCCATCTGGAGAGAGTATTAATCAAAGATACTTTACAGACCTTTTATTCCCTTCTCCTTAGTGAAAGATGCCCCTCAGGGATCTACCTGCTCTTTGTGCAGCACCTATCAACCAGCACCTATCAACATTGCTTCTGGTCATGCCTGTCAATTACCAACTTCTGGGACCAGGTGGCTAGCTATATCTATGGGGTCACTAACTGTCTTTTTCCTAAGGATCTGTTTTTACTGGTATTAAATTGTGACAAACTGACTTTGCACCTTCTCTTTGGTCAATTAAGGAAATGTTCACAATATCCTCAATGGACTTACCTTTGTCTTTTGGTACCCTGAAGAGCTACCCAGGCATACTCAAGAAGTAGACGTACCATATCATCTCTGAAATATAAAACAAGCTGAAATGTTTAATGTACAGATAGAAGCTAGACACGGATCTTCAAAACTTTGTCTCAAACAAACGCTTTGCTCTAGATGGTGCGCTTTCATGGAATACACCTTAACAAGCTTAGAAGTGATGATGCTTATGTCCTCTTTCTGATATACAAAGTGGTACGTCAAGTGGAATCCGGGGGATCCTTAAAGCAGCTTGTATACCTCATTCCACCTTTAAGTCATCCTGCCTGCTCATCAGAGATTTACTTATCTTACCCTTACATCTCGATCCAACCTAAGACTGCAGTCTTTAATTACCAGTTGTCTTTCTATACATTTCTTTTATAGTTTTCTTTGCACATTTGCATAGATGCTCTTGGTTTTATGGGCCCCTGAAATTTCTTCCTGTCAGGTGCATCCCCTCAGGTAACCAACCATCCTTGCCTCCAATCTCATATAGAAATACTGTGTACAATCTTCAACTCATCTGAAATCCAGTTCCTATGCCATCAATGATCTTGAAACTGTGTCACATGCAATCAATATATCTTAAAGATCCCTATGTGTACCTTTCTGCATTTCTTTTGCAAGACTTAATAAAAAAATGTTTTTATTTTTATATATATATATATATATATATATATATATATATATATATATATATATATATATAAAACACACAATGCTTCCATGTTATGTTTACATCAAGTCTATAGTGACATCATGGCTGGGGCAGAGTTGCAGCTCTGTCCAGTGTCTCCCTGCAGTAAAAGATCACTGCTATAGTGACCCATTACTGACTTATTGCAGAAGTGATCTGCTGCTGCTCAGACTACCAACCATATCCAGACCCAGCCATAATGAAAAGTGAAAAACAAAATGGTAAACACAATGGCATTCATTATTTTAGTTATCACAAAAAAGGTTGACATCTGCCTCTGTCAATCCACATTTCTAAGGTAAAATGAATATGTTAACTTTCAGGTTGTCATATCACTTACATTAGAATAGATCATTGCAGTCAGCAGACTGAATGTATTTTGGGATAACTATATGGGGGTTTGCAAATTACATAAATGTTAAGCTTTTTTTTCTATACATTCTCAATTAAGAACAAGAAATTTGAAACATATGTTTCCATATGTGCTCTCAAATTAAATCACTAACTATACAAAAAGTGTATAATAGGTTAGGGTAAACTACAAATGCTAAAATGTATAATGTGCATAACTGAGACAGGGGAATTTAGGAAGAAAAGACCTAGAGACTCAAGTGGGTAAAAAAAAAAAAAAACGATGTTTGAAGCTGGGAGATCTAATCAAGAGCTCTTATTGAGGTATGTACTACAAATCCTGTGTGAAAGCTTAAAGCGGTTGTAAAATCACAAATTATTTTTTTTGTCACCTGCAAGGGAAAGGCACAATGAGCTAGTATGCACCGCATACTAGTTCATTGTGAAATACTTACCTTAGAACAAGGTATCGTTAACTCACCTGGTCCACTCCGAGGAAGATGACATGTTGCCTCGGCGTGTCTTCCGGGTATCGCGGCTCCAGCGCTGTGAGTGGCTGGAGCCGCGATATCTCACTCCCGCGCATGCACGCGGGAGACTTCGTTCCGGCGAGGTCCGGCGTCTGCCGAGCCTTCAGCCCGAGAATCCCCTGTGCGCATGCGCCGCTGCTGTCAGCGGTGCATTGCGAGGGGAATATCTCCTAAACCGTAAAGGTTTAGGAGATATTTTTTTTACCTACAGGTAAGCCTTATTATAGGCTTGCCTGTAGGTAAAAGTTAAAAAATTACTTTACAACAGCTTTAACTTTCTAATGATAAGTGAAATTTTAGCAATATGGAATATTTACTTTAAAGCTTTACAGTTAGTATAATGTGTCCCTTGTGTTGATTGTTCTCCTTTTAGTAGAAATCTTCATCTGTCCTACCCCCAGCCCACGCAGCCATAATCATCTGGTGTGGTGGGGATTATTACAGCCAGGGCCATTTGAAGGAATTTGGGGGCCCCAGGCAGAATCAACAATTTTTTTTTTTCAAAGGGGGGGTCCTACTGAATTTTTTTTCACCTGTCAAGAAAGTTGTTGAGCAGGGGGGGGGGGGCTGATGAATTCTTTTTCACATTTCAAGAAAGTTGTTGAGTGGGGGGCCGTGGGACATTGATGCCGAGCGCTGGAGGGGGACGCCGCTCGCAGGACTGCTATGGGCCCCAGGACAGCTCGGGGCCCCAAGCAGTTGTTTTGGTTTGCCTGTCCTGTTCCGATGGCCCGGATTACAGCTAAGGGGCTGTCAGGAGCTCTCATCAAAAGAGCTTGGCTATGTCCTCGCTTTATTGCCAGATCCACCATTCATAGAATCCATACTATAGCTTCAGGACTAATACTACAGGAGAAAAATTAACAAAAGAGACATCATACTAAGTTATGTCCCTTGTGCTGATTTATGTGTTTTATTTTTTGCTACACTCAGTTTTTAAGTTGATTAAATCAACAACAAAAAATTTGTGTTGAATTAACAAAGCTGGTGTAAAAAACAGAATGAACAGAAGGCACTCCATCAAATATGATTAAAAGCCCTACTTCATTAAGTATGTTAAGACATACCAATGCACTAAAAGCTTGTACAGGACTAACAAATCCTTACTTATGGTGAAATCTACATTATGAGATTTCTTGTTTTAAGACAAATCATTACATTACAGGGACCAGACTACTTGGCCTGTACAATAATAATATACAGTACTTGTAATAAAAAAAAAACAAGCATTCTATTTCCCCTGTAAGCTTTACAAAAAATGAAGTATAGAATCACTATATAAAAAAACATGCTTGGATTTCATAAGGAATTACATTTGATGATAAACTTCATGCCACACCTATTCAAAAATCCTAATCTAAGACTATGACATTGTTTTATTTTCAGTACAATAAATCATATAAAATACAATATATTTGCTCATCCTGGTTGCTATAATTAGAAAATAATTGCAATGAGATACATTTACTGATTCATTTACTGTTCTCTGCACATTGAGTGTAATTAAAGGAGCATTATACAAACCATTGATCATTCTAAACATAGTGCAACTTTTAGAATGGACCTTTCACAGAAAATAAATTCACACGTTCCTTCATAATTTAAAAACATGCATGTGACTATTATTAAAGGTAAACATTAGGGGTAAGGCTGGACATTTTTTGGAGTTATAAATACAGTCATTACCTTGACAAATTTCTTTGGCATACAAGACAAAGATGGTAAAGTATAATCCTGCTCCACAAATTAAGAGGGGTCCTAAAAATGTGTTTATTTTGTTTATGAAAATGAATACATCATGTCAATGTGTTATTTGTTCAAGTATATCACCTTTATCTGTAGGCACTATTTGAATTAAAATCGAAAAAATTCCTATTCAGATATGTTGCAAAAGTCA
Organism: Rana muscosa; assembly: GCA_029206835.1. Classification (NCBI taxonomy): domain Eukaryota; kingdom Metazoa; phylum Chordata; class Amphibia; order Anura; family Ranidae; genus Rana; species Rana muscosa. The sequence goes on from CM055122.1 coordinate 1,236,199,667, forward strand.
ACAGTTTCAATGGAATGGAATTACTTTTTTATATGATTGTATGTCTGAACTGTAAAAAAAAAGGGAATAAGTGAATGAAGGAATTAATTAAAGTAAATTAGGGCTATCTATGGGTTAATAAGGAGATAAAATATTGTTTATGTTTATATAAACCTAACAGTAATTTATGAATGTAAATTTCAACTGATGCTTTCACTCCTAAAAAAAGGGACTCTGATGGGGAACTCTGATGGGGATTCTTGATGTAAGGGGGGACTTTAATGTGAACGGGGGGCTCATCCTGATGCTGCACTCTATATGTTGTTTTGATGTTACCTACGCTGACGCCTGCACTCTATCCATTATGTTGTACATTACATAGTCCTGACCAAAGTCGTTATTGTCCCAACAGTTGCTGGTTTTAATGAAGTTCTTCTTTAACCCCTTAACGACCGCTCACGGCATATATACGTCGGCAGAATGGCTCGTACAGGTACAATCACGTACCCGTACGTGGCCCTTTAACTGCCTGTCGCGTGCTCGCGACCCTGCCGTCATCCCCGTGGGTCGGGTCGCGGGTCCCGCAGACTCGATCGCTGCGGGGATCCCCTCAATCGTCTCACAGAGGGATGGAGTGGGAAGATGTTAGTGTAAACACAACATCTCCCCGCTCGCCTACTGACACTGTCACCGATCTCCGCTCTGTGTAATCAGAGCGGAGATCGGTGACGTGTCACTCGTAGCCACGCCCCCACACAGTAGTAATCACTCCCTTAGGCACACTTAACACCTTCAGTGCCCCTAGTGGTTAACCCCTTCACTGCCAGTGTCATTTTTACAGTAACCAGTGCATTTTTATTGCACTGATCGCTGTAAAAATGACAATGGTCCCAAAAATGTGTCAAAAGTGTCCGATGTGTCCGCCATAATGTCGCAGTCATGAAAAAAATTGCTGATCGCCGCCACTACTACTAAAAATGCCATAAAACTACCCCCTATTTTGAAAACGCTATAACTTTTGCGCAAACCAATCAATAAACGCTGATTGCGGGTTTTTTTTACCAAAAATATGTAGAAGAATATGTATCGGCCTAAACTGAGGAAAAAAAATATTTTTTTATATATTTTTGGGGGATATTTATTATAGCAAAAAGTAAATAATATTGCATTTTTTTCAAAATTGTCGCTCTATTTTTGTTTATAGCGCAAAAAATAAAAAACGCAGAGGTGATAAAATGCCACCAAAACAAAGCTCTATTTGTGGGGAAAAAAAGGACGTCAATTTTGTTTGGGAGCCACGTCGCACGACTGTGAAATTATCAGTTAAAGCGACGCAGTGCCGAATCGCAAAAAGGGGCCTGGTCTTTATGCTGCGTATTTGTCCGGGGCTTAAGTGGTTAAAGGCTAAGTTCACCTTTTTTTTTCTTCTAAATTTCAGCTCCCCTATGCACCAATATAGCATTCATAAACTTTTTTTGCAAAAATATCAAAACTTTCCATAAAATCTACAGACACGTACCTTCCTGGCCTCCATCCATGATTCCAAATGTATCTATTGCTTCTGTCTTACGTCCTCACAGACTGTAGGTTATGACTAGGGTTGTCCCGATACCGATACTAGTATCGGTATCGGTACCGATACAAAGCATTTGCGCGAGTACTTGTACTCGCGCAAATGCTCCCGATGCCCAGTCCGATACTTTTTTTTTTTCTCAGAGCGGGGGGCGGAGAGTGGGATGGAGAGTGTGCGGCGGGGGGCGGATACCAGGGCGGAGAGCGTGGCGGGGGCGGAGACCAGGGCCGAGAGCAGGACGGAAAGTGTGCGGTGGGGGGCGGAGACCAGGGCGGAGAGCGGGGCGGAGACCAAGGCGGAGAGCGTGGCAGAGACCAGAGCGAGTCTTCAGGCAGGTAAGTAAAATGAATCTGATGCAATTGCCTGTCTGCTGCTCAAATGCTCCCGGAGCTGTTCCCCCTTCACCTCCATGCCGCTGTGCCCCCGTCACCTCCGTGCCGCTGTGCCCCCGTCACCTCCGTGCCGCTGTGCCCCCTTCACCTCCGTGCCGCCGTGCCCCCTTCACCTCCGTGCCGCCGTGCCCCCTTCACCTCCGTGCCGCCGTGCCCCTCCGTGCTCCTCCTCCACCCCCTCGGTATCTCAGGATGGAGAGCGGAGGTAGGAGCCGGTAAATCCGGCTCCTTACTTGTCGTGATGTACAGAGTCATCACTGACTCTGTCCATTCACATAACTGAAACATCGTAAACTCTGTTTACAATGTTTCAGTTTATGAATGGAGAGGAGCCGCTGTCTTCTCTCCATTCATTTTCAGCGCAGCTGAGGCTGCTGAGAGAGGGACTGGGGAATCTGTGTCCCTAGACCCTTTCCCTGTCTCAAAGGGGAGATGTCAGAGGTCTGTTAAGACCCCTGATATCTCACCAAAACCCCCCACAACAAGGCTGATAAAAAAAAAGAATAAAATAAATATTTATTGTAAAAAAAATAAAAAATAAAAAACACACACACACTGACACTGACCCCCCCCTTAAAAAAACAAAGCATTGTAAAAAATAAATAAATAAAATAAATTGTAAAAAAATAAAAATAAAAAAATAAAAATGTAAAAAAAAAAAAAATACTGACACATGAGATTAAAAAAAAGTATCGGTATTCGGTATCGGCGAGTACTTGAAAAAAAGTATCGGTACTTGTACTCGGTCTTAAAAAAGTGGTATCGGGACAACCCTAGTTATGACACAGGAAGGATTTGACCAGCTGACCTCATTAGCACACACCCTGCATCATCCACCCTTCCACTCCCAGCTGCACGTTTTTTAAATGAAATGCAAACATTCAGTGACCACCCTTCTCACTAAATACACAATCAGATTGCATAGTGTATGGCCATCTTTATACAAGTACAAAGAAGGGAGTGGACAGAAACATTCAGCTGCCAAGCCCTGTTCACATCTCTGCATAGCGGGAACTCGCTTTCCCACATGCATTTTTTTTTTTAGCGAGGTGGGGAGTTGTTTTGGAGCATTTTCACTCATCACACATCTGAATGTGATGCCCTACACACAGCAATCGCCCAAAAGAAGCTTCAAAACTTTTTTTAGAGCGGAGCTTGGTGCGTTTTTTAAAGCGATTTTTGGTGCAGCGCATTTCTGAAATGCAAGGAAACACACAGATGTGAATAGAGCCTCATTGTTCTTGTGTTAACGCACCAATTTCACTTTCAGGCCCTATTCACATCTAGCATAGTGGGAGTGAACGTTTTGTGGCTCGTTTTTCCTGTGACACGCATAGAGCAGCCCGTTGATTTAAATGGGCTGTGCTACAGTATAGGTGGCTTATGGGACATGTTGGTGTTTTGTGGGTTGCGTGTTTTTTACTGTGCGTTTTGCAGCATTTGCCACTCGTTTTTTCACATGGCAAAATGTGTGTTTGCTTCTATTTGGTGTCCCGTACCAAGGGCACTGAAAGTGCAACTAGTAATTTTAGGTGTATAAAGGTGATCATACAGGTGGTCATACACTATACAATCTGATTTTACAATCTCCTTTAGATTTACCAAATTTATATCCAATCAGGCAGGCCCCTGCACTATATAATTGATGGCAGAGCTAAAGGAGATTGTACAATCAGATTGTATAGTGTATGGCCACGTTTATACACCTAAAATTACTAGTTGCGCTTTCAGTGCCATTAATTGTGAAAAAACAAATGGCAAATGCTGCAAAAACGCACAGTAAAAAACAAGCAACTCACAAAACGCCAAGATGTCGCATAAGCCACATACAGTGGATATAAAATGTCAGGTTTCTGTGATGTAAAAAAATGAGACAGAGATAAATAATTTCAGAACTTTTTCCACCTTTAATGTGACTTATAAACTGTACAACTCAGAACAACAAACTTAAGTATTTTAGGTGGAGGGAAGTACAAATAATAAACAAAAATAATAATAAGCCGAATGTAAAAAAAAAAGAATTGCCGGCTAAAAAAAAATAAAGAAAAAAGACAGCGTGGGCCCCCCCCCCCAGGTCCATACCAGGCCCTTGGGTATAGTATGGATTTGGAGGGGACCCCCACACCAAAATTTAAAAAAAAATGGCGTGGAGGTCCCACAAAATCCATACCAGACCCTTATCCGAGCATGCAGCCCGGCAGGTCAGGAAAGGGAGGGGACGAGCGAGCGCCCCCCCCCTTTCTGAACCATACTAGGCTGCATGCCCTCAACATGGGGGGTGGGTGCTTTTGTTGATGGGGACAAGGGCCTCTTCCCGACAACCCTTGCCCGGTGGTTGTCGGGGTCTGCGGGTGGGGGGCTTATCGGAATCTGGAAGCCTCCTTTAAGCCCCCCCTATGTGAATGAGTATGGGGTACATTGTACCCCTACCCATTCACTTAAAAAAAAAGTAGTGTAGTGTTAATAAATACAGTAAACAATTTTTAACAAGTCTTTTATTAAAAATCTTCTCCGCTTCTTCCTCTATCTTCTCCCGAATCTTCATCCTCCAGTCTTCTCCTCCCCCTGCTTCTTCTTCCGCTGTTCTTCTGTCTTCTTTGTCCGGTGTTGTTCTTCCTCTGCCGCCGCTCCCACCGCCGCTCCTCCTCTGATGCTGTGTCCCGCATTACTTAAATAACGGCGGGGGCGTGGCAATCGGATTGCGTCACCTGGAGGCCACACCCCGGGAAGAGGCCCTTGTCCCCATCAACATGGGGGCAAGGTGCTTTGGGGTGGGGGGGGCGCAGAGCCCCCCTGCCCCAAAGCACCCATCCCCCCATGTTGAGGGCATGCGGCCTGGTATGGTCCTGGAGGGGGGGGCGCTCGCTCGTCCCCTCCCTTTCCTGACCTGCCAGGCTGCATGCTCGGATAAGGGTCTGGTATGGATTTTGGGGGGACCCCCACGCCATTTTTAATTTTAATTTTGGTGTGGGGGGTTCCCTCCGAATCCATACTAGACCCAAGGGCCTGGTATGGACCTGGGGGGGACCCCACGCTGTCTTTTTTTTTTTTTTTTTTAGCCGGCAACTCTTTTTCTTTTACATTCAGCGGGAAGCCCGCTGACAACTGATGACTCATCGGTTGTTAACCACTTAAGCCCTGGACCAATACGGGCCATTATGACCAGGCCCCTTTTTGCGATTCGGGACTGCGTCACTTTAACTGACAATTGAGCGGTCGTGCGACGTGGCTCCCAAACAAAATTGGCGTCCTTTTTTTCCCACAAATAGAGCTTTCTTTTGGTGGTATTTGATCACCTCTGCGGTTTTTATTTTTTGCGCTATAAACAAAAATAGAGCGAAAAATTTGAAAAAAATTACATATTTTTTACTTTTTTCTATAATAAATATCCCCAAAAAACATATAAAAAAAACTATTTTTTTCCTCAGTTTAGGCCGATACGTATTCTTCTACAAATTTTTGGTGAAAAAAATCGCAATTGGCGTTTATTGATTGGTTTGCGCAAAAATTATAGCGTTTACAAAATAGGGTATAGTTTTAAGGCATTTTTATTATTTATTTATTTTTTACTAGTAATGGCGGCGATCAGCGATTTTTTTCGTGACTGCGACATTATGGCGGACACATCGGACACTTTTGACACATTTTTGGGACCATTGTCATTTTCACAGAGGCCAGTGCAATAAAAATGCACTGGTTACTGTGAAAATGACACTGGCAGTGAAGGGGTTAACCACTAGGGGCGCTGAAGGGGTTAAGTGTGCCTAGGGGCGTGTTACTAACTGAGGGGGGGCGTGGCTACGACTGACACATCACCGATCTCCGCTCTGATTACACAGAGGGGAGATCGCTGAAAGTGTCAGTAGAGGAGCGGGGAGATGCTGTGTTTACACACACACATCTCCCCGCTCCGAGCCTCCGTGAGACGATTGCGGGGATCCCCGTGGCGATCGAGTCCGCGGGACCCGTGGTCCCACTCACGGGGAAGGCAGGGGGGTCGCGAGCGCTGCCCGCGGCGTGTGCGCGCGACCCCGACGTCGGTAGTAAAAGGGCCAAGTACAGGTACGTGATTGTGCCTGTATGAGCCATTCTGCCGACGTATATATGCCGTGAGCGGTCGGAAAGTGGTTAAGGACGCGGCGGTTGGCTTTCCGGCCCCCTCCTTAGCAACCAGCTATATACAGTATATAAAAAAAGACGCAAATCGCAGCAAAATCGCGGTAAAAACGTGCGTCAGAAAAACGCGGCAAGCACCGCAAAAAGTACTCCAGAAACGCTAAAAAGCAACATGCATAGGTGTGAATAGAGTTTAAGGCTCCTCCCACTGTTAGGCAAAATCTGTCCTCTGTGTCACTTCCTACTGATCCCTGAACTCTGCCTCATCTACTACTGACCTTTGAACTCGGCGTCACTTACTGCTGACCCTATCCTCTGCCCCTTGACATTTTTTACTCCACCCTCACATTAGAGGGCCTGCTGAATCCTGAAAATGTCTATCTATACTTTTATGGATTCACAGACCCACTAACAGTATGTTGTACATTGATATATCAGCCAGATTAGGGAGAGCAATAAGAGTGTTTATAGGGATAGTTAGATAATGGTGATCATGAGAATGTAAAATGTCCTTTATTACACTGAATCACAGACACAATGGGGTTGATTGGCAAATCGGCAAGGGAATTTTCTCTTAATTTAGTAAATGTGGTGAAAACTCACTTTGCAAAAATACTTGCTTACACATGATTGGGTGATTGAAGTCAGTACTAAGGTAAAGGAACATTTACTTAGCAATGTGAATAACTTATTTGCCTTTAGTAACCACACTGCACTTCACATGGCACTGTGTACTGTATAGTTAAGAAAAAATGAAGGAAAGAAAGAAAAAAAAAAGCAGTGCAATTAGCTGAATCATCCATTGCACTGCTCCCTGCCAGAGCTGATGCTGAACTAGCCTGCATGGTAAAAAAATATACTTTGTTTTACCATGCAGGCTAGTGTGAATGTATCAGCTCATGTGCTTCCTTTAGGTAACGTTACCTAGTTCATTGTCTTTGTTAAATTACATTAGCAGTTCATTGCATCATATTTTTAGTTAGGAAATCTGGCCCTTTTTTTACTGTACCCCCAGATTAGACAGGCTAGATCCAGCCCTGCTTTGAAGTGATTACCTCAAGGACTACTGGGTGTCCATTCTGTATTACTGGCTGTGGCCTGTATGCTCTAATTTCTATTTCACATTAAATACTTTCTGGTCTCTCCAAATGCAGCCTACAAACTTTGTATGTGCACTCTAATATTAATTTCTAGATTTTAAAATGGCTGTTGGGTTACTGTTCAAAATGGGGCCCGGTACAATTGGTTAAACACTGTTTATTTTGGTGTTACAATATTTTGGGGAATTTCTTCATGCAAAATATTTACACTCCAATATTGATTTCCAGATTTTAAGTGAATTAGTCACTACAATGTTTTGGGGCAGTGACAACACTGACCAATGTTATGTCCATGTTTGGTCAATTACTTCAACCAGGATACACCACCCTTTCATTTACATTCTGTTGCTGGCTGGGGAGCAGTCATTCACAAATTACAATGTAGGGTTATTTATGAAAGGCAAATCCACTTTGCACTACAAGAGCACTGCAAGTCCACTTGGAAGTGCAGTCGTTGTAGATCTGAGGGGGACATGCAAGGAAAATAAAAAACAGCATTTTGGCTTGCACATGATTGGAGGATAAAATCAGCAGAGATTCTCCACATTTCAGATCACATCTACAGTGACTGCACTTCCAAGTGCACTTTCAAACAACTTTGTCGATGGGGGAATGTATGTTCAGTTCCTTTTCTTTTTTTATTATGCTCCCTTACTCATTCACGCAGAGGTAAGGTCCCCCTGGCAAAGTACCCACACTGTGTTAATAGTATGATTTGGGGACCCCTCATTTTTTTTTCTTTTCATTTGGCCCCCTTTAAAATCCATATCATATCCTCATTAAGGATAAGGGTCTGGTATATATTTTTAGGTGTAACCCCACCCTGTTTTTTTTTTTCTTTTGCATTAAGGCCCCTTTCACACTGGGGCGTTTTTCATGCGGTTTAGCGCTAATAATAGCGCTGTTATACCGCATGAAAAAATCCTGCCCTGTGCCTTCAATGTGAAAGCCCGAAGGCTTTCACACTGAAGCGGTGCGCTAGCAGGACCGCTCCAAAAGTCCTGCTAGCCGCTTCTTTACAGTGGTAAAGGAGCGGTGTGTTCACCGCTCCTTTACCGCGGTCTCCCATTGAAATCAATGGGACAGCGCGGTAATACCGCCCGCAAACCGCGGCAATAGCGGCGGTATTAACCCTTTTTCGGCCGCTAGCGGGGGTTAAATTAACCCCCCTAGCGACCGCATACCGCGGTAATAACGACAGTATAGCAGCGCTGAAAATCGCGCTGCTATACCGCCACCGCTCCTGCCCACCCCAGTGTGAAAGGGGTCTTAGTCCCTCCTCAACATCTTTACCAAATCTAGACCAAAAATAAGGGTCTGGCAAAGATGAAAAGAATCCCCAGCCACTTTGTTTACCAACAAAACAAAGCACCTGGGAAATGTGCAATTTAGGTTGTATTTTTTTTGTAAGTCTAATTTTTCTTCCCCAGCCAACATGAATAACCACAGAATCGCCTAAACTACTACTAGATAAAGCCTTCCTTAACCATTGGAGGTGTTAAAAATAATATAAGTCCATAAGCATGCAGAAATAAAATGTTTCCTAGCAACAGTTTTCTTTACTAGACATACATAGTTTCAATATACTGTATATATTCAACTGAACATCTTTCTCAAACCCAATATTGCAGCAGGATTGGAACCAGGGGTCCCAGAACAGACTACCTTACTTAACCACTTGCCGACCAGCTGCCACAGTTATACTGCGGCATTTTGGCTCGCCGTAGGTGTACATCGGGCTCGTACACAGTGATCTGTGGGTACGCACGCATGCCGATTGGCCAGCGGGGGAGCCAATCAGTGAGTCCGCCGGCTGCCCATGATTATTCCCTGCAGTGACAGAACGAGGATCTGCCATAGTAAACAAGGCAGATCCCTGTTCTGACAGGGGATCACACAGAGATCCTGCTTTCTGCTATGCATGTGTTGTCCAAAGCAGCCTATCCCCCCACACAGTTAGAAACACACTGAGGGAACACAATTAACCCCTTGATCGCCCCTGATGTTAACCTCTTCCCTGCCAGTGCCATTAGTACAATGTCAGTGCACATTTTTAGCACTGATCACTGTAATAATGTCACTGGTTTCTAAAAAAGTGTCAAAAATGACAGTTAGGTGTCCGATCTGTCCGCCGCAGTGTTGGAGTCCCGCTAAAAATCACTGATCACCAGCATTACTAGTAAAAAAATAATAATAATAAAAATGCCATAAATCAATCCCCTTATTTGTAGACTCTATAACTTTTGCGCAAACCAATCAATATACGCTTATTGGGGGATTTTATTGTAGTGTTGTATAGCAGAAAATAAAATATATATATATATTTTTTTTCAAAATTGCCTTTATTTGTTTATAGCACAAAAAATTCAAACCGCAGAGGTGATTAAATACCACCAAAAGAAAGCTTTATTTGTGGGGAAAAAAGGACATCAATTTTATTTGAGTACAGCGTCACATGACCGCACAATTGTCAGCTAAATTAACGCAGTGCCGTATCGCAAAAAATAGCCTGGTCATTAAGGGGGCAAATCCTTCTGGGGCTGAAGTGATTACCGTATATACTCGAGTATAAGCCGACCCGAATATAAGCCGAGGCACCTAATTTTACCACAAAAACTGGGAAAACTTATTGACTCGAGTATAAGCCTAGGGTGTGCCTCACTTTGCCTCACTGTGTCCATGACTAGACTGACGTTTAACATGGGAGTCTATGGAAGGGGTGCCTGGTTTGAAAAATCGGTTCTCCCCAGCTGTAGGTCCCCCAGACAAGAAACTTTGCAAACCTATAGAGGAAGAGTGGGGCTACATGTGTGCCAAGTTTGGGGTCCAGAGGACCTACGACCGGCCGGTACCAGGTCCCCAAAGTCACCAGAGAAATGACCGTTTAACATGGGAGTCTATGGAAGGAGTGCCCGGTTTTGAAAAATCAAGTGAGGCATGGACACAGTGAGGCACAGTGAGGCATGGACACAGTGAGGCATGGGCACAGTGAGGCATGGGCACAGTGAGGCATGGACACAGTGAGGCATGGACACAGTGAGGCATGGACACAGTGAGTCATGCACATGGACACAGTGAGGCAAAGTGAGGCACAGTGAGGCATGCAGATGGACACCCTAGGCTTATACTCGAGTCAATACGTTTTCCCAGTTTTTTGTGGTAAAATTAGGTGCCTCGGCTTATATTCGGGTCGGCTTATACTCGAGTATATATGGTATTCTGTCCCAGAACTTAGTTTCCTAGCTTTGCAATATATGACTATCAGAAGCAAAATAAAACAGTAATGAATATAAGCAATATTACATCATTGGCACATTAAAGCTGTTTTTTCGAAATTCAAAAAGTAATATATCTAAAAAGGTAGTCACTTTAAGACTGTATTCAAACAAACTTTCCCACCAAAAAAACGTAGCATCTCTTCATGAATTCAATTTATGTAACACGTGCAACTTTATTTTGGTCATGGTTGCTTAATCTCAGTAACTCTTATGCCCTCTACACACGATCGGAATTTCCGATGAAACAAGTCCGATGAACTTGTTTCATCGGAAATTCTGATCGTGTGTGTGCCCCATCTGACTTTTTTCCATCGGTGTAAAAAAATAGAACATGTTTTAAATTTAGCAAGGGGGCCCCCAGATCCCAGCCCCCCATGTGAATGAGTATGGGGTATATAGTACCCCTACCCATTCACCAAAATTGTCAAAAAGTAATAAAAACACAGAGACAGATATTTGACAATTCCTTTATTTAAAAATAAAAAAACAGTGTCCCGGCAGTAAATCCATTGTCAATCACACCGCCGGCCGCACCCAAAAAATTTAAACGCTCTGCCCCCATTGATGGCTGACCGTCAAATGCCTCCTCGCCTTTTCATAGTTACATAGTTACATATATAGTTACATAGTTAGTCAGGTTGAAAAAAGACACAAGTCCATCCAGTTCAACCATAAAATAATAAAATAATAATATCATACAATCCCATATACCTAATTCTATACCCACAGTTGATCCAGAGGAAGGCGAAAAACCCAAGAAGAGCATGATCCAATTTGCTACAGCAGGGAAAAAAATTCCTTCCTTATCCCCCGAGAGACAATCGGATATTCCCCGGTTCAACTTTACCTATAAATGTTAGTACCCAGTTATATTATGTACATTTAAGAAAAAATCCAGGCCTTTCTTAAAGCAATCTACTGAGCTGGACAGAACCACCTCTGCAGGGAGTCTATTCCACATTTTCACAGCTCTTACTGTGAAGAAACCTTTCCGTATTTGGAGGTGAAATCTCTTTTCCTCTAGACGTAAAGAGTGCCCCCTTGTCCTTTGTGTTGACCGTAAAGTGAATAACTCAAAACCAAGGTCACTATATGGACCCCTTATATATTTGTACATGTTGATGATATCCCCCCTTAATCTCCTCTTCTCAAGAGTGAATAAATTCAGTTCCTCTAATATTTCCTCATAGCTAAGCTCCTCCATGCCTCTTATCAGTTTGGTTGCCCTTCTCTGCACTTTCTTCAGTTCCCCAATATCCTTTTTGAGAACTGGGGCCCAAAACTGAACTGCATATTCCAGATGAGGTCTTACTAATGATTTGTACAGGGGCAAAATTATATCTCTCTCTCTGGAGTCCATACCTCTCTTAATACAAGAAAGGACTTTGCTCGCTTTGGAAACCGCAGCTTGGCATTGCATGCCATTATTGAGCTTAAGATCTACCAAAACCCCCAGATCCTTCTCCACTACGCATCCCCCCCAGTTGTACTCCCCCTAGTATGTATGATGTATTCATATTCTTAGCCCCCAAGTGCATAACTTTACATTTATAAACATTAAACCTCATCTGCCACATAGTCGCCCAATTAGACAGAGCATTGAGGTTGGCTTGTAAATTTTCCACATCCTGTAAGGACGCTATTCCACTGCATAGCTCATCTGCAAAGACAGAAATTTTACTTTTGATCTCAGACCCAATATCATTTATAAAGATATAAAAAATTAAGGGTCCCAACACTGAACCTTGGGGTACACCACTGATAACCTTAGACCATTCAGAGTAAGAATCATTAACCACGACTCTCTGAATTCTGTCTTTTAGCCAGTTTTCTATCCAATTACAAACTGATATTTCCAATCCTGTAGACTTTACCTTGCACATGAGCCGTGTGTGGGGAACTGTATCGAACGCTTTTGTAAAATCCAAGTATACCACGTCCACCGCCACCCCTCTCTCCAAGGTTCACAGTTCTTATATAGGTAAGGGCGGGGTCACCTGGCAATGTCACCTGGTGGCACCGCCCCCCTTGTGACATTACAGACCGGTGCATGCTGGGTTGGTGATGTCACAAGGGGGTGACATCGCCAGATGGCCCGGCCCTTACTTATATAAGAACTATCAATCGATGATTAGCCGCCAATGAGTACAGAGTGTTTTTTTTTTCCGGGTGCGTTGGGTGGTTGATTGATGATGGATTTACATCAGGGATACTGTTATATATTTTTTAATAAATAAATTGTCAAAAAACTGCACTTATTACTTTTTGATACTTTTTTGGTGAATGGGTAGGCCATACTTATTAACATGGGGGGGAGGATATGGGGGCCCCCTTCTTAAAGACGGCTTACAGATTCCAATAAACCCAATGTCCACAGACCCTCATAATCACAGCCCAAGGTTGTGGGGAAGAGACCATTGTCCCCATTTTCTTTTATTTTGGCGTGGGGTTCCCCTTAAAATCCATACCATACCTGAGTCAGTTTTCCTGCAAATGTTTTTTTTTTTCAGCTGTCAGCGGGGAAGCCCATTGACAGCTGATGACTCATTGGTTGTTAAGGACACTGCAGCTGGCTTCCTGGCCCCCTCCCTAACAACCAACTTTTACTGCGCCCTGATTGGGAAAGGCTTTGCCCAATCAGGGCTCAGAATGCACTGTGCAGCTTGTAGAAACACCCAAAACAACATTTTATTGACGCCACGTGGCAGCATACTAGTGATAGAGCTCTGCCTCTTGACCACTCCCTCAGGACTAGTGAATAGCATAAAAAAAGGACTAGTTAGCCCCGCCATTCTTTTTTTTTTCCTCATACCTCCACGCACCAGTGAAGAGGAAGCAGTAATATGTCCCCACCTCTGCCTCAATGCAGCAGCCATCTGGGTTAAGCCTCTCCCAGTGCGAAGTCCCAGCGCTCAGGCTACTAAATGCGCTTTAGACTGGGAGCCCCTTCTGTGGGTCTTATTGGGAGCCCTGCAGTGTTTCCTCTTTAGGAACGAAATCTGCCTTTAAAAATTGGTGACTGCAGCGCTTGTGGAAAATGGAGGGGCCAGCTTTGCTTTTTTTTCTCTCTCTTGGCCCTTGTGCCATGCAGGATCTCATTTACATTTTGCCTATCTCTCCCTTTATATCTTTCCCTGCCTTTGCCATTTGTTTTTCTCTCTAATCCAGCAGTGACATATTCCCATTTACATTACCCTTTAGGGTGAGCGCGGCCGACCAGGTCTGTTTTTCTAGGCCTGGGGCGCACTTGGTGATATCATCGGAGGCCCACTGTCCAGCCGGGAAGGTGGGAACCATCTTGGATGAGGGCAAATTGTGCTTATTTGCCATTGGTGCAGGAAAGTGTCCTGAAAGAGACTATCTCTCTCCTGGGACAATTTAATGGCTTTAGGAGGAATTGGTGGGTGGATTATGCTAGGACAATTGAACATGGCTCCAGCCTGTTTCTCTTTCCTGGTCCCTGCACAGACACACTTCCTGTGACAGCCCCTGCTGCCTGCTGCAGGTATGGCATGTATATGCATAGATATGTGTGTGTGTGTGTGTGTGTATGGGAGTATGTATGTATATATGTGTATATGTGTGCAGGTACAAAAAAAAGTATGTGTATATGTATGTATGTGTATGTATGTATATATATATATATATATATATATATATATATATTTATATATATAAAAAATATATGTATGTTTATATATGTAGCTGACCTCTCCATTTTTCCATGGATCATGAGTCAGTCACCGCTCATACAAAGACCCTTATCAACTAGGGTGGGGACCACCGTAGCGGTAAGTTTTCAGGAAAAGAGTCCCCTCATGCGGATTGCTTTGATTTGCTTCAGCCCTGCATGCCCACGCTCTCAGAGATCAGAGCCAGAGGCCAGGAAAAGGTGGAGGAGCACGGATGCTGCTCCCATTTAGGAGAAGAATTCCAAGGAAAATGTCTTAGCTCCTCTTCCCCAGAGCCAGCGCCCCAGCAAGAGTCCTACAGGACCTGTGACGCAGTGCCTATGCCCAAGAAGCAGGTGAGTAAAGACTGTATGGAAGAGTTTGCAGATAACAGGTAACGCCAAATGGCTTTATTATTTATAAGAGTGGCACAAGATTCTGTTTTGAACTCACTTTAATTGGCAGCCCCCTCCTGGTTTCTAGTCTAGCCACTAGATAAGCGACTTGGCACCTTGGCATGTGGAGCTCAACCACTCAGTTCTGCTACCCGGGTGATGGGAGCAGCCTGCAGATAATAGTAGCTGCTCTTTACCAGAGGAGGACCCGGAGCTGGTTGGTTTAGTCTTTCCTTTATGGAATTCTTCAAAATGGCAATCCCTTCTCCATTTATGGAAGAAATTTAATCAGAGGGATAGCACAGTAAATGCAACTGTAGCCTAGTAACAAGGCGACCGACAATGGTCTGCCGTTCGGCAGTTGCCCTTACCTTAGTTACTCGTGCTTTAGGTTTCTGGTTCTGGGAGACAGCAATTGGAGAGGAAATCCATAAAACTGATAGGGATGAGCCGAACACCCCCGGTTCGGTTCGCACCAGAACCTGCGAACAGACCTAAAGTTTGCGCAAACTTTAGAACCCTATTAAATACAATGGACTCGAACGTTCAAAATCAAAAGTGCTAATTATCAAGGCTAATATGCAAGTTATTGTAATAAAAAGGGGTTGGGGACCCGGGTCTTGCCCCAGGGGACATGTATCAATGCAAAAAAAAGTTTTAAAAACTGACGTTTTTTCGGGAGCAGTGATTTTAATAATGCTTAAAGTGAAACAATAAAAGTGAAATATTCCTTTAAGTTTCGTTCCTGGGGGGGGGGGGGTGTATATTATGCCTGTAAAGCAGCGCTTGTTTCCCATGCTTAGAACTGTCCCTGCACAAAGTGTCATTTCTGAAGGAAAAAAAGTCATTTAAAAGCACTCGCGGTTATAATGAATTGTCGGCTCCCGGCAATACAGAAAAAAGTAATTGAGAAAAGAAAAATAAAATGCGTGGGGGTCCCCCCAAATTCCATTACCAGGCCCTTCAGGTCTGGTATGGATATTAAGGGGAACCCTGTATCAAATAAAATCAAAAAAAAATACGTGGGGGTTCCCCCCAAATATCCATACCAGACCCTTTAGGTCTGGTATGGATTTTATGGGGAACTCCATGCCAAATTAAAAAAGAAATGGCGTGGAGTTCCCCCCAAAAATCCATACCAGACCTAAAGGGTCTGGAGAGAGCGCCCCCCCCCCCTCCTGAACCGTACCAGGCCACATGCCCTCAACATGGGGAGGATGCTTTGGGGGTCTGTGACCCCTCAAAGCACCATGTCCCCATGTTGATGGGGACAAGGGCCTCATCCCCACAACCCTTGCCCAGTGGTTGTGGGGGTCTGCGGGCGGGGGGCTTATCGGAATCTGGAAGACCCCTTTAACAAAGGGGACCCTCAGATCCCGGCCCCCCCATGTGAATTGGTAAGGGGTACATTGTACCCCTACCATTTCACAAATAAAGTGTAAAAAATTGTATAAAAAACACACAGACACAGTTGGGAAAGTCCTTTATTAAAAATTAGCACTTTAGATTTCTCCCATAGACTTTTACAGGGTTTTCCGCGGCTTTTCGAATTTGCCGCGAACACCCCAAATTGTTCCTCAAATGGCAGGGGTCCCCCCCACAGTCCATTACCAGGCCCTTTGGGTCTGGTATGAATGTTAAGGGGAACCCCGCACCAAAAAACAAAAAAATGGTGTGGGGTCCCCCCAAAAATCCAGACCCTTATCCAAGCACACAACCTGGCAGGCTGCAGGAAAAGAGGGGGGAACGAGAGAGCGCCCCCCCCTGCTGAACCGTACCAGACCACCTGCCTTAAACATGGGGGGGATGTCCCCATGTTGATGGGGACAAGGGCCTCATCCCCACAACCCTTGCCCAGTGGTTGTGGGGGTCTGTGGGCGGGGGGCTTATCGGAATCTGCAAGACCCCTTTAACAAAGGGGAACAAAGGGGACCCCCAGATTCCGCCCCCCATGTGAATTGGTAACGGGGTACATTGTATCCCTACCATTTCACAAAGAAAGTGTAAAAAAAAAAAAAAAACACACAGACACAGTTGGGATAAGTCCTTTATTAAAAAAAAAATAAAAATCAGAAAACCATTCCAGCGATGTAATCCAGCCTGTCCAGCGTTGTTCTCTATGTCCCGCGGTGATCCGATGTCCAGTGATGCTGCAGTCTCAGTCTCCACTCCACACGAAACCCCCATGACGTAAGAGAGGGCGGGGTCACCCGGGGTCTTTAAGCATTATTAAAATCACTGCTCCCAAAAAAACTGCATATTAACCTTTAAAATTAGCACTTTAGATTTCTTCCATAGACTTTACACTTGACGTAATTGTAGCCGTATTAGTGCAATTGTGACAGAGAAAATTAAGTACTGTCCGTGATACTTTTTTTATTTGCACTAACATAGAATTTTTCAAATTTGACTGCTTGGACCTTGAAGAAGGGGACATACCCCGAAAGCTTGTCCTGAAAAATTCTATGTTAGTGCAAATAAAAAAAGTATCACGGACAGTACTTAATTTTCTCTTCCATAGACTTTTAAAGGGTTTTCCGCGGCTTTTCTAATTTTCCCGAACACCCCAAATTGTTCGCTGTTCGCCGAACGGGCCAACAGCCAATGTTAGAGTCAAACTCATGTTCGACTCGAACATAAAGCTCATCCCTACTCCAGACCATTTCTCTCCTATGGAGCTGCCAAATCCAGTGACGTTGCTATGGGGGTGAGCCAAAGGGGTGACACCGGGGCCGCCGCGCCACTAAACACTCTACTGAATTGCTTGGAGCGGTGCGAGCAGGGCATCCAGCTGTGCGGGGAGGCTGCCGGTAACATTCCTCAGTTAGGCTAATATCCCCCAGTGAGCCGGAGTTGGTGGGCAGAGCTGGGGCAGAGCTGGGGGTGTGGCTGCCTCCTCCTCTCCTTCCACAGACTCCTTCACTATGGATGATGCCGCTGCTAAAGCAGATAGAGGCGAGGACACAGCAGCCCCGTCCACCCACCTGGGTCTTCATCTGCAGGCATGAGGCATGCTATGTAAGTTGTTGTGATTGACTCTAGGTCAAAATATGAAACTTAGTGCTCCAAAGAGTGTACAAAAAGTACTAAAAGTGGAACAATAAAGGGTAAAAGGAAGACTTGTGACATCAAAAGTCAACAAGTGCAGAAGCAATGTTGAAGTGCAAGTGCAGATAAAAATACTGAAATGTAATAATAGGCCTACATAGCCAGAAAGTGCTGAAGAGCAAAATCTAAACTTGACAGTAGGTATCACAATTGATAGGTTGATAAATTATTCAATGCCTTAATAACCTGGTACGACGTATTGCTAACAAGCAAGTACTGAAGTAACGGTAAAGTGCAGATGTGCAAAAGTTGTGACAGCAAAATAAATCTTACACATATGTAGCGATACCTTCAACTAAGAAGGCCGCAGATTTAGTTTGGGCCCTGAAACAGCTCCGCCAACCCCCGGCAATGTACTCGACCCCCTACTGGCACAGTTAGTTATGGCAGCAATATATATTTCTTATACTGTATGAGTAAACCCAGACACCAAGGCAATAAAATGTACTTTAAGCTTTTGGTAAGAAAGGTTAACAATGGTAACAGTTCACAGGTAATAAATTGCAGAGCCCTGCAGCAATAAACATACTATGCATTAAAATGAACAGTAAAGGTGCGCCGCGTGGGCGACCGTTAACTAGGCATCCTGTGACGCAGTAACTAAATGAACTAACTAGCTGGCCAGGCCTGGCTCAGATATCTAAAACTCAGTCTATAGGGGATGATGGTTTCTTCACCGGCAATTCTTTAAAGGTGGTGCACATTAACAGAGTACCATTTGTAATCCAGTGGGAAAGTTGTGATGGAATAAACACTTTACTGTATGAACTCTGAGTTCAGCTCTGATAAAGATCTCCAGTGAGAGTATCAGATATAAACTTGTGGGCCACGGCAGTCTATAGGCACATTAGCAACAACAGTATATGGTCTGAGCATACGCTCGCTCACCCCTCCGGACGCGATCCCAGTCCGGGAACTCCCACCGACTGTGTCCTCACACACACAGTGTCTCCAGCGATCGGGTCCCCGATCCAACCAAGGCTGTAGACAAGCAAAGTCAGATGCCACCCAGGCTCGCAGTGGGGTGGAAGGCTCTTTGGTGCTGCGCAAGGCCTCAGGCTTCAGGCCTTGCACTCCGGCACATCCGCACAGGAGGATCAGTCACTGAAGTCTCGTGTCCCAAAGAGGCCGAGCCAAGCCTCGCCTCCTCCTTTTATAACCCCTCCCATGAGTCTCTGGGGTGGAAACATGCCGAAAGGAATTCTGGGTAAGGTAGTCCCGAGAGTCTTAAAGGGGACCCCGCTACACACTCCCCCCACTTAAATTCTTTGATCCCCAAAGAAACCTTAGCAAACACTGCGTACAACCCCAGACAACATTGCATAAGAGGTTGGCATAGGGAATTCCCACCAAAACCGAGGGGTTGGATTCCCTTTCCCACAGGTCATACTATCCTGAGTGACCTGCCTAACTGTGCCAGAGAGTGAGTGGGGGTTGCCCTCTACCAAATGTACAGTGGAGGGGTCCGGATTCCCTACACTCCTCCTAGCAGTGATCACAGAATCTTCTGAGCTCTTCCCCATTTGTGGGTAGGTCAACTTTCTGGGAGGCCTTATGACTCTGCGGGCCCTTTGTTCCCTAGGGGTTTCTGGCTCTAGCACCACATGCTCTTCTTCTGGAACAGGCTCAGGCAACACGGCGGGCTCTGTAACATCTGCTTCAAGAGCCGAGGGATACATAGAGTCTCTAGGATCCTGTTCAGGGTAAACATCTCGGGCATCTTCCCAGTAATCAAATGAAGGACTATATGGGATGAATTCAACGGCTTCTGCATTCAGTTGTGTATCTATAGTGTCTTCAGTAGTTGGAAGATCTATAGCAGAAGTCCCTTGAGTTGGGGAAGGCCACAGCCACTCAAGCCCTCCCTCCTCATCTCCACTGAGTTCAGAAGCTTCTATATCTTCAGTCCGAGAGGTCTGGGACTGAGTGTTTGGCCTGGGGGTATCCAGAATAGAAACTGGTTCAGGGGAGTCTCTCACTGGAGGTATCCTGACTGCTTCAGCAAGTGGGAGCAGGTGGTTTCGATGCCACGTCTTCAATGGGACTACCTTTCCTTCCGGCTTCAACTTGTAGACAGGTAGGCCCGGCAACTTCCTACAGATGACATAGGGTTCAGATCTCCATCTGTCTGCAAGTTTGTGTTTTCCAGGGACCCCCAGATTGCGTAGCAGTACTCGGTCCCCGGGCTGCAGGTCTTGTATCCGGACCTTCAAGTCGAAGTTTCTTTTGTTTCGGCCTCCCCTTTGATCTGAGGCCGCTTGAGCTTGTTCATAGGCTACTTTCAGGCTGTGTCTGAGCCTGTCCACAAATCCTTTGTGGGATGTGGCTGAGGAATGGTCTAAAGAGGTGCCAAAGGCCAAGTCTACAGGTAGTCTTGCTTCTCTCCCAAACATGAGTCGATATGGGGAGTAGCCTGTAGCATCACTGGTGGTGCAGTTGTAAGCGTGTACTATAGCTGCTATGTGTTTGCTCCAATGTTGTTTCTTCTCACTTTCCAAAGTCCCCAACATGTTGAGCAAGGTTCGGTTAAACCTCTCCGGCTGAGCATCCCCCTGTGAGTGGTAAGGTGTAGTTCGAGTCTTCTTGATTCCCAACGAATCCAGGAGTTTCCGGATCAGTAGACTCTCAAAGTCCCTTCCTTGATCTGAATGAAGTCGCTGGGGCAGCCCATAATGGACAAAATACTTCTCAATAAGTACCTTGGCTACTGTGGAAGCCTTCTGGTCTTTGGTTGGGAAAGCTTGGGCATACCGGGTGAAATGATCGGTTATCACCAGAACATTTCCTAGTCCACTCAGATCGGGTTTGAGGCAGAGGAAATCAATGCATACCAGATCCATTGGGCCTTGACTCTGTAGATGGCCCATTGGGGCAGCTTGATGGGGTAAAGTCTTCCTCTGGATGCAGCGTGCACACGAATGGCAGTACTCTTCTACTTCTGCCCTCATGCAGCGCCAATAGAACCAACTTCTGACAAGTTGAAAGGTCCTTTCCGCCCCTAAGTGGCCATGATTGTCATGTAGGGCCATCAGAACAGTCTCTCTGTGTTTTTTCGGAAGAAACAATTGCCATTTATCTTCCAGGTCATCAGAGGGGCCCCTTCGGTAGATCACTCCCTGATGCACCTGTAACCTGTCCCACTCTTTCCTCAACAGGCGAGCTTCCTTTGAGGAGTGACTCAGAAGTCTGTTTGGATCCTGATTCTCCAGGGCTTCCAGAGCTAATTTGGGGTCTTCTAATTGGTCACATCTTAGCTCCTTTTCTACAGTTTTGGCAGATGGTCTTCCTCCAGTTGAGTTACTCCACAGTACCGTTTGGGGACTCCTACCATGGTAACTCCTATCTCTTCCGCCCTTGAGCCCCCTCTAGCTTGCAATTCAGCCCCCTGACATAGGGCCCGCACCCCGTCTGGTGCCACTTGAGTCCAGTCTTCCATGTCATGGGTGGAACCATGAGATCTTCTGGACAAAGCGTCTGCATCTCGATTCCCAATCCCTGGCCTGTACTTTAGGCTGAAATTGAATCCAGACAATGCGGCCAGCCACCTGTGTCCAGTGGCGTCCAGCTTTGCTGTAGTGAATAGGTAGGTCAGGGGGTTGTTGTCGGTCTTCACAGTGAACTCCGCCCCATACAGGTAGTCTTTGAGCTTGTCTACTACCGCCCACTTAAGGGCCAGGAACTCCAGCTTGTGAGTGGGGTAGTTTTTCTCAGAGGGGGTCAGGCTCCTGCTCACGTAGGCAACAGGCCGTAGTTGCCCTTCGTGTTCTTGATAAAGTACTCCTCCCAGACCGTCATGACTAGCATCTACGTGTAGTTCATAGGGTTTGGTTGGGTCTGCATAGGCCAAGACTGGAGCAGTGGTTAGGCTCTTCTTCAATGCCTGGAAGGCCTCTTCACATTTCTGGTTCCACTGATCTTTGACTGACTCTCCCAGCTTCCTGGGCCCTGAGTCGTCCTCTTCTCCCTCAGTCTTGAGCAGTTCATTCAATGGTCTAGCAATTCGGGCGAATCCCTCCCCAAACCTCCTGTAATAGGAGCAGAACCCTAAGAAGGATCTGAGTTCTGTTACTGTGGTGGGCCGTGGCCAGGAGGTAACTGCCTCCAATTTCTCAGGGTCTGTGGCCACCCCTTCTTCAGACACTATGTGCCCCAGGTAGTTCACAGAAGACTGGTAGAACCGACACTTCTCAGGCGAAAGTTTGAGTCCCTCCTCACTGAGTCTCCTCAATACTTTTTCCAGCCTCTCCTCGTGTTCCTCCAGGGTTCGTCCAAAGACAATGACATCGTCCAGGTATACAAGGACTTCAATAAGGTTCATGTCTCCTATAGTCTTCTCCATGAGACGTTGGAAAGTAGCTGGGGCTCCAGACAGACCTTGGGGCATCCGGTCGAATTCAAAGAACCCCACTGGGGTTATGAAAGCTGTCTTCTCCTTGTCTTCTGGGTGCATAGGGATCTGATAGTACCCACTCTTGAGATCCATAACGCTGAACCACTTGGCTCCAGACAAGCTCTGTAGGGCATCCTCTATCCTCGGAGTGGTGCACTGGTCGGGTATGGTTCTCCTGTTCAGAGTCCTGTAGTTGATACAGAGCCTGAACGATCCATTCTTCTTCCTGACCACCACTATCGGGGAGGCATAGGGGCTTCTAGACTCCCGTATCACACCAGTCCTTTTGAGTTCTGCAAGTTGTTCCCTTAGATCCTCCAGATCCGCTAGTAGGACTCGCCTGACTCTCTCTCTGAAGGGCTTATCTTCTTGGAGGCGGATCCGATGGGTGGCACTTCTTGCACACCCCAAATCGAACTCATCTTTGGAGAAGATCTTCTCCCATCTGGTCAACTGGGCCTTGGCTCTCTCCTTCCAAGCCCTGGGCATATTCGGGTTTTCCATGGATAGCTTCTCCCAAGCATCTCCTCCTTCACCCGTCCCCTTTACTTCTGACAAGTTGACAGGGGCAACAGGGCTCACCTGGCCCAGCAGCATCCTGGCTGGGATTTCCATGGGGCCATCTGTATTGTTCCTAACACTCACTGGAACTCTACAATGGGCCTTCTTCAGGGCCTTCAGCAAAATCACTTCTGGTATCACTTCCAGACCGGGGGACTCTTCCCTTGGGTCGGACTCCAACATGACAAAGGGTCCAGGCTGCTCCCAAGTAAGCTTCACAGTGGCTCTGAGACAGGTTACTTCGCCGGGCTGCAACACTATTCCTTCTCTTCCAAGTCTCCACACCTTCCCTATCCCCTCTCCAGGGGTCTTCTGCTCTAGGACCAGCCGTTGGTAAGCCGTCTTCAGCATGGGGTGGATCTTGGTGGCTGCTGACCCCTTCTCTTTCACTAGAGGGGTCAGAAGTCTTCGGACCAGGTCCGTGTTCGTCCCTATTATAAGGGAACTCTTGTTGGCTCCTGGCGGCCGAGGGCACACAACCGCCAGGGTGTCAAACACTTCGGCTTTTCCAGCCACAGATGGGTCAAAGATCATCTTGACGGGCAGATAGCCATAGTAGGGGAAATTCTGGGTTCCAATCCCACATATCTCTAGTCCCTCTATCTTCTGGATGGGCAGGTGACTCAAGTGCTTATCGTAGAAATCTCGGTATAACAGGGTCACTTGTGCCCCAGTATCCAAGATGGCTCTGGTGTAGACTCCCTCCACTTGAATGGGCACTATAGGAGATGGGCCTACCAGCTTCTCCGGATATGGCCTGGCAGGGGTCGCCTTCTTCTGACCCTTTCCTTTCGGACTCTCTCTCATCCAATTCCCTTTGAACTTTAATCTTTCTTGAGCCTGGTATGCATTGATTTCCCCCCTTTCAATGGGTGTAGGGACCCACTGAGGGATACTATTATTCTTCTTAGGTGTGCACCCCCTCTGGGGAGTGCTGTGTCCCTTCTGAGGGGTCTTTCCCCCTTTTTCTGGGATGTATCTCTGTTGAGGAATGTTGCGTTTCCTCTGAGGTGTTTTATCTCCTCTTTTCTTCTGCTTCGCATTCAGCTTGGAGCTCACTGAAAGTGATGGGCACCCGGTTGACTCCTTCACCGGGGCCCTCTGGAGTTTCCTGCCGGCTTGCGGTTGTCTGGTTTCTTCTTCTTGGGACTGGAACATGTAGCTGCAATATGGCCAATTCCTCCACAGTTAAAGCAGACTATATATCCCCATTCTTGTAAAGATGCGGGTGCTGAGGCAATTGGGAATAATTCCTTCCTTGGTACTTCTCTCTTGGGACCCTCTGTGTCTTTTGCCATCAGAGAGGTCAACATCTCTAACACCTTGGACATTTGAGCTTTTAGAGTGTCTACCTCTGAGTCTCTTTCAGGGGTCATCACTGGATTGACTAGCACCTGTGCGGGTACAACATTTGCCTTAATCATTTGCTGGTCCTGTTGTAGCGCCTCCTCATCTCTGATGATTTTTATCAAGTCAGCATAAGTCAGTAATGTTCCTCCTCCCGAGGTCTTCAGGTGCAGCCAGACTGGATCCGAGCGTAATGCTCCCTTTAAAACTTGTTTCATTCTTGCCGCACAGCAACCTGTTCAGTCTTCTAACATACTCTGAAAGTTTCTCCTTCGGTTGTTGGAAAGTATGTTCAAATTGGTAGACCATCTCTGTCACCTTTTCCAACTGACCAAACTCTTCCTGTAGCATGGCTAGACAGTCTTGAGCCGTGCAGTCTGCATTCCCAAACCGAAAACTTTTCACTGCTTCTGCTGCTGCGCCTTTAAGGCTTTCTATCACTCGTTGCCTCTTCTGCGCTTCAGGCACCTCCCATGCCTCTACTGCTTGTAATGCCTGCTCCACCCAGGTGTCAAAATCTTCTTCCCCTGCAGGGACAGGGAGCTTCCCCGAGAATGTCTTTAGTCTCTGGTAGCTAGTCTCTACATGCACCGTGCTTGTCTTCTGACACTTGGTTAGCAGATCCCCTATTGCATTTATCAGTTCTGGTGATATAGCAGTGACAGGTGCAGGCGCCACTGGAGGCGTCGCCCTGTCTCCTCTTTCAGGTGGGGTACGGGCTGCAGCCTGCGGTGATCCCGTCGGTGAAGGCTCCTTCTTAATTGCGTGCGCCAACCTATAGGATCTATTATCTGGCGTCTGTACACAGTTGCGCTTACAAGCCTCTGGCATCCCGTCCAAGTACTCCACTAGTGCATACTGGTATGAGATGTCTGGGTCTGACTTTATTCCCATCACCCACGGTGTGTGATCTGGGGTCACTGACTTCATTAACTCCTCTATCGTTTCAATTGACCATTCCTCATCTGGTAGGTTGATGACTACTGATTGGCTTGGGTCTGTCTTAGCCACTTCGCACCACGCTCTTATTCCTTGCGGGTCCATGACGGCACCTCTGGCGTTTAATTGCTGTATCAGGATCCCGGACGAGAACCCCCACGTGTAGTGATACCTTCAACTAAGAAGGCCGCAGATTTAGTTTGGGCCCTGAAACAGCTCCGCCAACCCCCGGCAATGTACTCGACCCCCTACTGGCACAGTTAGTTATGGCAGCAATATATATTTCTTATACTGTATGAGTAAACCCAGACACCAAGGCAATAATGAAAGGGGTATAAAATTTACTTTAAGCTTTTGGTAAGAAAGGTTAACAGTGGTAACAGTTCACAGGTAATAAATTGCAGAGCCCTGCAGCAATAAACATACTATGCATTAAAATGAACAGTAAAGGTGCGCCGCGTGTTCGACCGTTAACTAGGCGTCCTGTGACGCAGTAACTAAATGAACTAACTAGCTGGCAAGGCCTGGCTCAGATATCTAAAACTCAGTCTATAGGGGATGATGGTTTCTTCACCGGCAATTCTTTAAAGGTGGTGCACATTAACAGAATACCATTTGTAATCCAGTGGGAAAGTTGTGATGGAATAAACACTTTACTGTATGAACTCTGAGTTCAGCTCTGATAAAGATCTCCAGTGAGAGTATCAGATATAAACTTGTGGGCCACGGCAGTCTATAGGCACATTAGCAACAACAGTATATGGTCTGAGCATATGCTCGCTCACCCCTCCGGACGCGATCCCAGTCCGGGAACTTCCACCGACTGTGTCCTCACACACACAGTGTCTCCAGCGATCGGGTCCCCGATCCAACCAAGGCTGTAGACAAGCGAAGTCAGATGCCACCCAGGCTCGCAGTGGGGTGGAAGGCTCTTTGGTGCTGCGCAAGGCCTCAGGCTGTTGGAGCAATGGTACAGTGCAAATGTGCAGAGTTGTAGTATCAAATATTCCTTGTACAACTAAAAAAAAAGTGCAACTTTTTCATGCAAAAATAGTGACTTGATATATTCCAAAGTGATGAACGTATAATAAAAATTGATTCAAGTAAAAAAGTCCAAATTGGGCAAAAAATATTGGAGTGATAAGTGCTGTGGTTAAGTGCTGGAGGGTGTTTCTTCTATAGTATTCCACACTGTGAGTGATCCTCTATTGGTGAATAGATGGCCTCCTACCTCACTGCTGTGAGGTTACAGCATATATGTAAATCCTGTGCTGATCTGGCCTGGTACTGCTTGGATCCTTAAAGTATGGTGCCTGGATATGTTCACCATGGGTTCCTCTCTGAGAGGTATGGGGTCTCCAGTTTAGCATACATGCGTTTTGGCAGGGAAGAGAAATGAAGGAATTCCCAATATGGTGTAGTATGTTTGGTAAAAACTTGTTTTTTATTTAAATAAAAAAGGTACTCACATTACAAAAGACGTTTTGTGCAAAACAAATATGAGCGCAGAGCTCGTCCGCGTCACCTCCAGTGCCTGTAGTGTCCCTACGTGTATCGTCACCGATCACGGGGTTCCCCCATTGAAGTAACGTGATCGGTGACGATACGCGTAGGGACACTACAGGCACCGGATTTTTTGCCCAATTTGGACTTTTTTACTTGAATCACTTTTTTATTATACGTTCATCACTTTGGAATATATCAAGTCACTATTTTTGCATGAAAAAGTTGCACTTTGTTTTTAGTTGTACAAGGAATATTTGATACTACAACTCTGCACATTTGCACTGTACCATTGCTCCAACATTTGCTGGTTGGCAATGCAATAAGCTTTGCTTTTGGATAGCTTTGCTTTTGGATTGCTTTTGGATTACTTTCAAGGTTTTAGCATTTATATGTGTAAGATTTATTTTGCTGTCCCAACTTTTGGACATCTGCACTTTACCGTTACTTCAGTACTTGCTTGTTAGCAATACGTCGTACCAGGTTATTAAGGCATTGAATAATTTATCAACCTATCAATTGTGATACCTACTGTCAAGTTTAGATTTTGCTCTTCAGCACTTTCTGGCTATGTAGGCCTATTATTACATTTCAGTATTTTTATCTGCACTTGCACTTCAACATTTCTTCTGCACTTGTTGACTTTTGATGTCACGAGTCTACCTTTTACCCTTTATTGTTCCACTTTTAGTACTATTTGTACACTCTTTGGAGCACTAAGTTTCTTATTTTGACCTAGAGTAAATCACAACAGCTCAGCACTATATTTTTTATACACTATTCTCATTAAGGTTATGGTCTTTACCTTTTCCAGTGTTTAGTAGCAGTTGTAACAATATCTCATCATCTCATAGTAGCGCGGAAATATCTTTTTATACATGCTATGTAAGTTATTCTGCACACTGCACAATGTCACTACAAAGAGTTCTAAGATGCCCTGTACCACCCCAGCCTGCCCTGTGCCACCCTAGCCTGCCCTATACTACCCCAGCCTGCCCTGTGCCACCCCAAACAGCCCTATACCACCCCAGCCTGCCCTGTGCCACCCAGCCTGCCCTGTACCACCCCAAACAGCCCTATAACACCCCAGCCTGCCCTGTACCACCCAGACTGCCCTATGCCATCCCAGCCTGCCCTGTGCCATCCCAGCCTGCCCTGTGACACCCCAACCTGCCCTATGCCACTATAACTTGCCCTATTGCACCCCAATCTGCCCAATGCCACCCTAACTTGCCACAGCAAGTTAGGCAGCCTAGACAGAGGGGGGTAACACCATATTTTATCGCACCGGGTGACACCAACCCTAGTGACGCCACTGGCCAAATCCACAGAATAAGCGTGTGGGCTGCTTCAATACTTACAGACAATTCAGATTTAGGGGGTCCTTGTCCTGGTCCCCTTCACAGGAAAGATTGCATGTTTTCTACCCAACCCTGTTTGTAGTTTGCAGGGGATGGGGGTTAGCGTTCAGTGGCAGATCGGAAGAGGTTGAACCTTTTTGGCCCTCTTAGAGATCTTTAAGATGGAGTCCATTCAAACAGTACAACCAAATGGCTGGATGCTACTGCTGGATCGTCAGGATGCCTATCCTCACATCCCAACTTTTTTTCCTTCTTTCCTTTTCCTTCCAAAATAAGTAAGTTTGGCGATCGGTTAGACACATCTCGACTTTAACAGCCTACCCTTTGGCCTATAAATATCTCTGAGAATGTTTGCAAGGGTCTCAGTGCCGTGTCAGCTTCACTCAGTGGACAGGTTTGCCACTACCTGAATGTCATTCTTCTTCTATCCAGAGGACTGGAACAATTGCTGTTGCATCAAGAGATCCTCATATATGCTCTGCAGAGATATGGCTGGGTTATAAACTTCCAAAAAAAAAAAAGGGAGCGCAAAGTCAACTTTCTCCAACCCAACGGTTAGTGTACCTGGGGGTGCTCTGCTAGTTCCTCTGATTTGCCTCCATCAGAGAAAGTGGTGACAGTCAGGAACAGAATTCTGAGGACAGATACTTCCGCTTGTTTGATGGCTTCTCAGTGCCTCAGTCATCTGGGCACAACGTCGTCATGCATATCGATAATACCTTGGGCACATGGGCACCTGCACAAGTTTCAACTAGGATTATTAGTGCAAGGGAGGATACAGGATCTATCACAGTAATAATTCAGTATGCGTAGTGGTCTGTGGTGATGGAAAGACCTTGAGGAAGTCATGGCTTGTTAGAACCTTAAAGAAGTACCTGTCCACAATTGCTCCTTTCAGGTCATCTAATAAACCTTTTGTTATTACAGCTGGTAATCATCAAGGAAAAGAGGATACTGCCTGGACTCTAGCAGGCTTGGTTGTGCATATAGGACAAGGGATCACGAGCCTCCGTCAGCGGCAGCGGCGCACTCTACCAGAGCGGTTGCAGCCTCATAGGCAGCACATTCGAGAGCATCAATGGTGTCCATCTGTAGAGAGTTATCATGGTCATCCCAGCATACCTACTCAAACTTTACGGAGTAGACCCCGTGCCTTGCCATCAGGGGACTTTGTATGAAGGAATATTCAGTCCTCTGTCCCATCCTAATTAGAAGATTGGTTTGGCAAGTAGAACCCACCCTTTCAGCTAGTTATTTATCAATAGTATGCTACCATGGTGGAGTCAGGAAAACGTAAAAATGTATCAAATATTTACCATAATTTTCCTTTCCTGACGCCAAACCATAGCAGCATATGGACCCACCCTGTACGTTTCGGTAAGTAGATTGTTACAAAGAATGGGGGGTGGCTAACTTGTCCTTTTTTTATGCTATTCACTGGTCCTGAGGGAGTGGTCAAGTGGCGGAGCTCTATCATTAGTATGCTGCCATGGTTTGGCGTCAGGAAAGGAAAATTACGGTAAGTATTTGATACAATTTTACATTTTAGTACACTGCAACATATATGGCATGGGTGATCGACTGGTGCAAACACAGTGATTGAATTGTGGGTCTCACTTGAACAGGACTGCTCCCCTGTTCTGTTATCGGGGCTGCCCTGGGACAGAACACAGGTGCCCAGAAACCTGCTCCAACATTCTCTCATAGGACTGACATTCCAGGAAGTTGAACAATGCTTTTCATGGTGTAAAGTTAGGAAATAGTAGGGGTACAATGTACCCCTTACCAATTCACATTGGGGGGTGGGATCTGGGGTTCCCCTTTGCTAAAGGGGCTTCCAGATTCCATTAACCACCGGGCAAGGGTTGTGGGGACATCCTCCCCATGTTGAGGGCATGTGGCCTGGTACGGTTCAGGAGGGGGTGGCGCTCTCTCGTCCCCCCTCTTTTCCTGCGGCCTGCCAGGTTGTGTGCTCAGATAAGCGTCTGGTATGGATTTTTGGGGGGAACCCCACAACATTTTTTTTTTTTTAATGGCGCAGGGTTTCCCTTAATATCCATACCAGACCTGAAGGGCCTGATATGGAATTTGGGGGGAACCCCCACGCATTTTTTTTAAGATTTTGGTTCACAGTTCCCCTTAATATTCATACCAGACCTAAAGGGCCAAGTAATGGACTGGGGGGGAACCCCTGCTGTTTTTTTCAATTACTTTTATCTGTATTGCCGGGACCCGACAATTCATTAATAGCGGCGAGTAGTTTTAAATAACTTTTTTCCCTTTAGAAATTACATTTTGTGCAGGGACAGATCTAAACACGGGAAATATGCGCTACTTTACAGACATACTATAGACATCCCCAGGTACGAAATTTAAAGGAATATTTCACTTTTATTGTTTCACTTTAAGCATTATTAAAATCACTGCTCCCAAAAAAACTGTAGTTTTTAAAACTTTTTTTTGCATTGATACATGTCCCCTGGGGCAGGACCCAGGTCCCCAAACACTTTTTATGATAATAACTTGCATATTAACCTTTAAAATTAGCACTTTTGATTTTTCATGTTCGTGTCCTATAGACTTTAACGGTGTTTGCGTGTTCGAACAAATTTTTTCAAATTAGCACTTTTGATTTCTCCCATAGACTTTTAAAGGGTGTTCCGTGGCTTTTCAAATTTGCCGCAAACACCCCAAATTGTTCGCTGTTCAGCGAACGGGCAAACAGGCAATGTTCGAATCAAACTCATGTTCGACTCAAACATATAGCCCATCCCTAGTTAGGAGTTTTCCATCTCACATGAAGCCTATCCTAGTTCATCCTGAGTTCCTCCCAGGTCACTCAGACCAAATTTTGCATACATGGCTCCCACTGGGTATGGCTAGAGCCTCACAGTTTGTTTTGTGCATGGCAATTCAGAGAATGGAGTCATGTGCCACACCTTATCCTCTTCCTATCAATTTGTATTGTCAGCACACTCAGGGGATGACCGTATATTTCTTGCCAATTGGGAGATAAATCTTCTATGTTCCTTTACCTGGGACAAAAAATAGAGGATTCTTTGCCCATGAAGCATCCATTTCCAATAAATATCAGGAGATCTCCTACAAGATCATAAGTAGGTGGCACAGGACACATGTGGCCCTAGCAAAATGTTTTCCCAAGCACAACCCTAATTGTTGGTGTTGCACTACCCATTAAGGCACATTAATACACGTCTTCTGGGAGTGTACTGCACTACGACCTTTTTGGCACCAGGTTACAGAAATTATAAAACAAATCACAGGTTTTGCAATACCTGATGACCCTGCTGCCATTCTTTTCCACCTTAGACCCATGTCCAGGAAACACTATAAAAAGTCCCTGCTCATTCACTAACTGAATGCTGCTAATGTCTATTTCTGAAAACTGGAAAAAACCTACCTACCTCCGACAATGGTTTGACAGGATGAATGATATTCAAACCATGGAAGGCCTTACTGCTGATCTCAGAGATAAATCTGCAGACCAGTCCAAGAAATGGTTCTACTCGGAAGAATGTTAATGCTCATCCCAATATGAACAATATGACTAAGAGGCCCTTACTCCCCATTTCTACTCCTTACCCCTTCTCCATTTTAACTCCCCACCCCTCCTCTTCTCTTCCCCCCTTTTTTTGTTCTCTGTCTCCTTTCACCATCCCTCTCCGCCTCAGGTTGGAACCCTCCTCCCCTCTTTCTCTAACTCTACTATCCCTCTGTGACCTGAACACACCCCCGGATGTTTCACCGATTTTGCAATATTGTCTATTCCAGTTGGCTGTCTGAGTTTACACTGTTACAATCTATTGTGCACTTGGGTTGTAAATACTACTTACCCACTGTATACCATTATATACCTGGTCAGTAATATCATGACTTGTTTATGTATCATGATTGTCTAATGCTATATTGGTGAATCTCTCACAATAAATAAGACATGTTTAAACAAATAAAAAAAACACCCACAACGATCAAAACAAGGAAAACAACAGCAACACAGCAATATAACCTTCTGGTGACAAAGAAAGTAGTCCTAACAAGGGCTTTTGTAACTTTGTAGGCTTACACTCCATTATCCCTAGCCACACAAACTACAATTCACTGTAAATTATCTGTTCTGCATAAAGGACAAAGCTGTAGTAGCACACTACAATATACTAACCAACTCTCTCTCTCCCTAAAAGCAATGTCAACTGTCCCTCACTCCATAAACTTGAAAAAGGGCTGCTGTTAGAAAAACAGCCTTTTATAGTATGTGGGCTACAACTTCAGTGGAAACAATCAGTGACCAAGATCTTACATGTGAGCAAAGGACATGTGCAAAACTTTGGGCAATAATGGGTTTGGCAATGCCTTATAAGCGGATCAGTTTCCACTAATCATCCAAAAGTTTGCTTTCCAGCCTAACTTCCAACCAGTGACACTAATTGCATTCCTACTCAGAATTAGGGATGAGCTTCGAGTTCGAGTCAAACTCATGTTCGACTCGAACATTGCCTGTTCGCCAGTTCACTGAACAGCGAACAATTTGGGGTGTTCGCGGCAAATTCGAAAAGCCGCGGAATACCCTGTAAATGTCTATGGGAGAAATCTAAAGTGCTAATTTTAAAGGCTTATATGCAAGTTATTGTCAAAAAAAGTGTTTGGGGACCTGAGTCCTGCCACTGGGGACATGTATCAATGCAAAAAAAAGTTTTAAAAACTGCAGTTTTTTCAGAAGCAGTGATTTTAATAATGCTTAAAGTGAAACAATAAAAGTGAAATATTCCTTTAAATTTCGTACCTGGGGTGTGTGTATAGTATGCCTGTAAAATAGCACATGTTTCTCATGCTTAGAACTGTCCCTGCACAAAATGTATTTCTGAAGGAAAAAAAGTAATTTAAAAGTACTCGCGGCTATAATGAATTGTCAGCTCCCGGCAATACAGAGAAAAGTCATTGAAAGTCATTGATAAAAAATAAATAAAAATGCGCCCAAATCCCCCCCAAATTCAATTACCAGGCCCTTCAGGTCTGGTATGAATATTAAGGGGAACCCTACGTCAAATAAAAAAAAAATGACATGGGGTTCCCCACAAATATCCATACCAGACCCTTCAGGTCTGGTATGGATTTTAAAGGGAACTCCGCGCCAAATTAAAAAAAATATGGCGTGGAGTTCCCCCCAAAAATCCATACTAGACCCTTTATCCGAGCACGCAACCTGCAGGCCGCAGGAAAATGAGAGAGCGCGCCCCCTCCTGAACCGTACCAGGCCACATGCCCTCAAAATGTGGAGGATGCTTTGGGGGTCTGTGACCCCTCAAAGCACCATGTCCCCATGTTGATGGGGATAAGGGCCTCATCCCCTCAACCCTTGCCCGGTGGTTGTGGGGGTCTGCGGGTGGGGGGCTTATGGGAATTTGGAAGACCCGTTTAACAAAGGGGACCCCCAGATCCCCCCCACTATGTGAATTGGTAAGGGGTGACCCCGCTCCCTCTGATATAGCGCAGGTTTCCCTTCTATCAGAGGGGGGCGGGGTCACCAGCACGTCACTGGGTAAGCCCAAGTTTCCCCTTGCATCAGAGGGGCACGGGGTCACGTGATGGGTGGCCCCGTCCTCAGCTACATACGAAACCTGTTAGGCTGCCGCAACGTTATTCCCGGGGTGTCTCCGGTGGAGACAGGATGCTGTTCCTCGCTGCGCTGGACATCTCATCGCTGGAGCCTGGACCTGGAGAGGAGATCATCAGTCGCAGGATACCGACAGCGTTGGAGTGGAGACCAAGAGTGGATTACCACCGCTGGAATCTTTTTTTAATTTATATATTTTTTATTTTTAATAAAGGACTTATCCCAACGGTGTCTGTGTGTTTTTTTAAAAATTTTTACACTTTCTTTGTGAAATGGTAGGGGTACAATGTACCCCTTACCAATTCACATGGGGGGGCCAGGATCTGGGGTCCCCTTTGCTAAAGGGGTCTTCCAGATTCTGATAAGCCCCCTGCCCGCAGACCCCCACAACCACTGGGCAAGGGTTGTGGGGATGAGGCGCTTGTCCCCATCAACATGGGGACATGGTGCTTTGAGGGGTCACAGACCCCCAAAGCATCCTCCCCATGTTGAGGGCATGTGGCCTGGTATGGTTCAGGAGGGGGGGCGCTCTCTCGTCCCCCCTCTTTTCCTACGGCCTGCTAGGTTGCATGCTCGGATAAAGGGTCTGGTGTGGATTTTTGGGGGGAACTCCACGCCATTTTTTTTTGCGCGGAGTTCCCCTTAAAATCCATACCAGACCTGAAGGGTCTGGTATGGATATTTGGGGGGAACCCCACGTATTTTTTTTTTAAATTTGACGCAGGGTTCCCCTTAATATCCATACCAGACCTGAAGGGCCTGGTAATTGAATTTGGGAGGACCCCCACGCATTTTTTTTTTTTTTAATAATGACTTTCAATGACTTTTCTCTGTATTGCCGGGAACAGACAATTCATTACAGCCGCGAGTACTTTTAAATTACTTTTTTTTCCTTCAGAAATGACACTTTGTGCAGGACAGTTCTAAGCATTGGAAACAAGCGCTACTTTACAGGCATACTATACACACCCCCTAGGTACGAAATTTAAAGGAATATTTCACTTTTATTGTTTCACTTTAAGCATTATTAAAATCACTGCTCCCGAAAAAAACTGTAGTTTTTAAAACTTTTTTTTTGCATTAATACATGTCCCCTGGGGCAGGACCCGGGTCCCCAAACACTTTATATGACAATAACTTGCATATAAGCCTTTAAAATTAGCACTTTAGATTTTTCATGTTCGAGTCCCATAGACTTTAACGGTGTTCGGATGTTCGAACAAATTTATTGCCTGTTCGCATGTTCTGATACGAACCGAACTGGGGGGTGTTCGGCTTATCCCTACTCAGAATATTTCAGGCAAGCCATCATTCTTATACAGCTCATACCACATTTAGTTTACTATGTTAGCAAAAATACTTGCTTTCAAATAACTTAGATAGGTAATTCATGTTTCTTGGTTTGAAAGATAAATAATGAACACAAAGGTTTAGGTTGCAAAGTTTAGATAGATACAATAGATAAAAATATAGATAGATAGATAGATAGATAGATAGATAGATAGATAGATAGATAGATAGATAGATAGATAGATAGATAGATAGATAGCTAGATAGATAGATTTAAATGTATAGCTGTCATCCAGAATTATGAAATCTTCTACATTACAGTACATATTTAAACACTATCTCAAAGATGACACTTTGCCTCTCCATTTTCAGATGTTTTCTACAGTGCTGCATTAATAATATAGTCAATAAAAAAAATTATTTAGCTCATTTATCAAAATAAAAAAATCAATATTGCACTGGGGCAAAAATCACTTCCAGGCCTATTAATGCTTTTCAAGAGATCAATTATTTTTTATTTTTTCAAACACACCTTCACATAGGTTGGACTTTATAGACTTGTGTCTTTTTTTAAACCTCACCTACTATGTAACTAATGTAAACTTAAAGCAAACAAAGATATTCAAACCATTGATAAGAAATGTATTAATACATGCATTTTATAGAGGATTTTTTTTCCCATTTTAGAATGTTATGTTTTAATGCAGACTTTAACAAGTCTGTCTTCTTGAAATAAAATGGAAGGTAATTTCATATACCATGGTAACTTAATTTTAACAGGTAAACTGTTTAACTTTGAGTAGCTACACTCATTGCATTTGAAAATGGCATATTTTTGATTAGTCTAAATATCTGCACGAAGAGCTGTCTAATCTATAGAGAAAGTATTAATAATTACAATGTACAAAAGGTAAATAGTGTTGATCGTCACTATACAGAGGTATCTGCATGAAGCTTTACCATACTCTTTCCAAAATACAAAAGGGAACAGGTTGAGTTTCACCACAGCCTATTACCACTGCAATATAAGGAGCTGGGTTATCAAATCTATGGGGTTACTCAATATGTATGAATTTAAACATATTCCTAGCAGGGGTAGGGCTAACTGTAGGGTATCAGGGCATATAAAATGTAATTGTTTAATTTTTAATATGTTTTTATTTTGGGGTTTTGTATAAATAAAGATTTGTGGTATTTAGGTGGATGCTTTTCCCAATGAGTTGTGCATGTCCAAACTGTATTTTAAAAGAGAGGTATTTTTTTTTTTTTTTTTTTATAA
Organism: Rana muscosa; assembly: GCA_029206835.1. Taxonomy (NCBI): domain Eukaryota; kingdom Metazoa; phylum Chordata; class Amphibia; order Anura; family Ranidae; genus Rana; species Rana muscosa. Next base: position 1,236,235,581 of record CM055122.1, read on the forward strand.
ATTCATACTTACCTATGTGGATGCAGCATCAGACTGATGCTGCACCTGTCCCATCTCTGCACTGAGAACCGAGCCACCGAACATCGCCAATGGCTCGGTTTTCACAGATCCCCGAGAGGAGAGCTGCTGCCTGTCAGTCAGCGTCTCTCCTCTCTGCTTCTCCACACTCACAAGAGCGCTGAGGGGCGGGGAGCAGCTGTCTCAGTGTCTCAGTGGCTCGCTGAGGTGCTGAGAATGCCATCAATAAAGGCAGCTAGCGGATCCAGGCTTGTAAGTCGGGATGTTGTGCTGTCTTGACTGATAGCAGTGATGTCAGCAGAGAGCGGACTTCATACATTGGCTAAATAGGTTACATAGTAGGTGAGGTTTTTGTACTCGCTCCATTTCCAGTACATCCTTCCTGAGGAATGGTGCCCAGAACTGGACTGCATACTCCAGGTGTGGCTTTTCTCCAATCCACTGGTACCATTCCAGTCTGTAGACTGTCAGTAAAAATTAGGAACAATGGTCTGGCAATTACTTGACTGAGTTCATGAAATTGTCCTGCAAGACATTTAGGAACTGGCGAGCCTTAGACGAATGTGTGGTTCCCTCTGCCCAGTCTATGTCTGGATAATTAAAATCCCACATTATGATAACACTTTCCATCCTTGCTGATAATCCAAAGGAGGTCCGCCTCCCCCTCCTCCCTCAGATTAGGGATTAGGGGGCCTATAGCATACTCCCAGTATTATTTTCCTCTTAGCTTCATCCCTTTGGAGCTCTACTCATAAGGATTCCACCTCCTCCCTAGCTCCCTTAGTGATGTCATCTCTCACATTCACTTGTACATTATTCTTGATATATAGACATACCCTCCCCCGTCTTTACCCTCTATATCCCTGTAATAAAGGGTATACCCTTGAATGGTTGCCAGCCAATCATAAGGGCTGTTGAACAAGGTCTCTGAAATTCCCACAAAATCCAAATTATCCTAGTACAACAGTATCTCTAGTTCACCCATCTTGTCCGCCAGGCTGGTGGCATTGGTGAACATGCCACGTAGTTTAGATCGGACGCATACTATCTTCTTATTGGGTGTTCCGAGATTGCAACTAGGACTTGTTACTATACTTACCTTGTTTGTTTGTTTTTTTAAGATATTTTTATTAGGTTTAAAACAAACCATCAAACAGAAAGAAACATACAAAAAAGCAACAACAATACCACCAGACAACCTGGTCATAAATATTAGGCAATACACTCAAACATAGAAAAATAAACTGACATCAGTGCAAAATATAAAGTAGGCACAAGGTAAAAGGCTCAGGTATAATACCGGGATATAGCAAAAGCGGTGGTGCAGACATTAGAGATCCCTGGGGCATGGCCCATCAATGGTCAAGCAAGAGTAGTACAATCAGTGCTGGGAGAGGGTTAGCGGACTAGCCAACCATCTACCCCAAATTTTGTGGTACGTTTATACAGTGGGATAGCGTCATTAATAAGTTTTAACCAGAGGGATTTCAGAGAGGTCTGTGCGCCCTTCCAGGACAGTAAAATTGCTTTTTTAACATAGAAGAAGTGTATACGGAGCAGTCTCTTGGCATGTGATGATAGGTGTAATTCGCCAAAAATGCCTAATAGGCAGTTCTTGGGGTGAATTATGTTTAGGAGGCCTAGCGCCGATGAGATGAAAGCACCCACTTCTTCCCAGAAATCCCGGACTACCGGGCATGACCAGAAACAGTGTAAGAAATCGGTCTCTTGGTCACAGCCGCGGAAACAGGCAGCCGAGGGCAGAAGACCCATCTTGTGTAACCTAGCCGGTGTGAGGTGGGTTTAATGAAAAATTTTGACCTGTATAATGCGGTCCCGGGAAGCAAAAACAGAGGTTTTATATGTATCACTAAATTCTGACCAGTCCTTGTCTACCAGGGAGATGTCCAGGGAGGTCCATTATACCTGAGCTTGAGACAAGTTTAGTGGGATCTGGCTGTCTGAGCAGTTTTTCCAATGGGAGCAGGTCTGTGGGATCATCCAGGGAGCCAAACTGGGCACGAATAGCGTGCCTGAGCTGGTAGTAATAAAATAGGTACAATCTTGGTAGATCAAAGTCTAAATGTAGCTGAGAAAAAGATTTAAAGCCCTGAGCATCGTACAGGTGGCATAAATATTTAACCCCCCTGGAGTACCAGCGTTTGGGATCAGGAAGGGAGTATAGTTCCTGCAGATTAGGGTTAAACCACAGGGGGTTGTTGGGAGATTTCAGCCAGGTGTGCCTGGATACTTTTGTGACAATATAATGGAAAGAGGAAAGGGAAGTGGCAAGTAGGGAGATTCTGGGGCGATCGGGGACCCAGCCTCTGTTGATAATATTATGTAGGGTTTCCAGGGAAGATGCGATGGCTCCCTCCGTGGAGGTAAAGGAATTGTCCGGAACCGGGCACAGCCAATCGTGGATGTGAACCAACTGGGATGCCAAATAAAATAGAAAGAAGTTGGGAAATGCCAGTCCTGCCAAGTGCGCTGGCAACCGTAGTGTTTTTAAGTGCTACCTTGGGGGAGCCACCCTTCCACAGGAAAGTAGTACATATTGAATCTATGCATCTAAAAATAGATTTAGGTATTTTTCAAAGAGGAATTGGCAAGGATATAGAGTAATCTCGGTAGGTAGATCATTTTGAGGACATTGGCCCTCCCCATAAGACCCAGAGGCAGATCCATACACTGCTTGGTCTGCTCCTGAAGGCGGACCAATAGAGGATCTAAGTTATTGGCGACATATGAAGATAAAGGGGTCTGCACCAGAACCCCAAGGTACCTAAAGGAGGATACCACTTGAATCTTGGAATCTGGGTGAATCAGGGGAGGCTCAGACACGTTGAGGAGGAAAAGACTAAACTTATCCCAATTCACCCGGAAGCCAGAATAATCTCCAAAGGTATGAATCTCCACCAACAGGGCCTGAAGTGAGTCATTAGTATCAGCCAGATACACCAATGTGTCATCCACATAAAGTGAAATGCGCTCCTCTATATTAGCAATTGGGAGACCTTTAATCGAGGGGGAGGAGCGAATGCGAACCACAAGCGGCTCCATGGCCAGGGAAAACAAGAGAGGTGACAACGGGCACTCCTGTCGTGTGCCCCTAGTAATCCGGAAAAGGGTCAGGGATAGAGGAATTGACCCGCTCCCGAGCTACCGGGGAGGTGTAAAGGAGTTTTATCCATGCTACAACACGGGGGCCAAAGCCATACATCTGTAACAGCTGAAACAGATATGGCCATTCCACACTGTTGAATGCCTTGCAAGTGTCCAAAGACACAATAGCACGAGTGGGAAAACAGTCATGTGGATATTGCAGGTTGTGAAACAGCCTGCGGATATTCATTCTGGTGGACCTGCCGGGGATAAAGCCCCCTTGGTCACTATTGACCAAGGATGTGACTACAGTGTTCAAATGGTTTGCTAATATTTTGGCCAGAATCTTAACGTCCACATTAACCACTTCAATACAGGGCACTTAAACCCCCTTCTTACCCAGACCAATTTTCAGCTTTCGGTGCTCTCACACTTTGAATGACAATTACTCAGTAATGCAACACTGTACCCATATAAAATTTGCGTAATTTTTTTCACACAAATAGAGCTTTCTTTTGGTGGTATTTAATCACTAGTGGGTTTTTTATTTTCTGTGCTATAAATAAATAAAGATCGTAATTGTTGTGAAAATTTGCCTTTTTCTTTATTTCTGTCATAAAATTTTGCAAATTAGTAATTGTTCTTCATAAATTTTGGGCAAAATTTATACTGCTAAATATCTTTGGTAAAAATAACCCAAATTAGTATATATTATTTGGTCTTTGTGAAAGTTATAGAGTCTACAAACTATGGTGCCAATCCCTGAAAATTGATCAATCTGATCACACCTGAAGTACTGACGGCCTATCTAATTTCTTGAGATACTAACAAGTCAGAAAAGTACAAATACCCCCCAAATGACCCCTTTTTAGAAATGAGACATTCCAAGGTATTAAGTAAGTAGCATGGTGAGTTTTTTTAAGTTGTTATTTTTTCCCACAATTCTTTGCAAAATGAAGATTTTTTTTTTTTTTTTACAAAATTTTCAAATTAACTGGTTATTTCTCTCACAGAGCATATGCATACAACAAATTACACCCCAAAATACATTCTGCTACTCCTCCTGAGTATGGGGATACCACATGTGTGGGACTTTTACACAGCCTGGCCACAGTTTTTGGAAAATGTGGAAAAAAATTAAAACACATTTTTCTTTACACAAAGTTGTCAATTTATAAGATATTTCCAACACATAGCAAATACAAAGCAAAAATGACACCCCAAAATACATTCTGCTACTCCTCCTGAGTATGGGGATACCACATGTGTGAGACTTTTACACAGCTTGGCTACATACAGATGCCCAACATCCAAGTAGCACCATCAGGTGTTCTAGGAGCATACATTACATATATAATTTCTTGGCAACCTATCATTTTTGAAGGCCCTTCATATTTCACATAGCATGTACATACCAAGAATTACAATCCAAAATAAATTCTATTGCGGAAAGGGTAAAAAAAAAGTATTACCTGTGCTTTTAGTAGTGTCCACAGAAGAGAGAACTGGTCCAGGCAGCAGTCGGGGATGTGCCTAGCGACAGCAAATAGTAATTATCCAGGCAGCAGGCAGGAATATTGTCTATGGTCAGCACAAGGATATTGTCAGCACAGCCAAAGCATTTGTCCATAGAAATTGTCCAGGCAGAGACAGTCAGCACAGCCATAATATTGGTCCTGGTACACTGTTACCTGCAGACACTCATTATTGTACCGCTCTCCAGCCCTTTAGAAAAATACTGCCTCTTGCTACAGCTAATTATTTGCATAGTCCAGGTAGCAGGCAGTGGTATGGTCCGTTCATGTGGCAGGCAAAGGCATGATGGCAGTAAGTCAGCAGCAGGCTGAGGGGCGCAATCGGGTAAGACCTGTGCACAGGGGCACAGGGGTAGAGGCTTCGACCCACCCAAATCTCTATGAAGCCTCCAGACTCCAGACCCTAATCTGGAAATTAAACCCGGAGAGAACAAGAAAAATTGTTTTCTCCATCCGGAAAAACTATTCTGGAGCCCCTCACATATGTGAGACCCATGTGTACTACAGTAGTAGGGCAACAGATCAGTCCAAGCGGTAGGCAAAAGCATAGTCCATAAAATAGGCCAGGGTCAGTTCACGTGCAAGCAGTACAAGAGGTAGGCAAAATCATAGTCACAAAACAGGCCAGTGTCAGTTCACAGGGAAGCAGTCCAAACGGTAGGCAGAGGCATAGTCAAAAAACAGGCCAGGGTCAGTTCACGTGGAAGCAGTCCGAACAGTAGGCAGAGGCATAGTCAAAAAGCAGGTCAGGGTCAGTTCACGTGGAAGGCAGTGGCATGGTTATTTGGGGAAGCATGGAAAATGGTCAGCACAGATTATGAAAATGGGGGGGAAATGGTTAAAAATATGGGCTAATATTTTAGGGATGTATGATAAATTTCAAAGCATTCACCAATGCAAAGGCCAGGTTGGGAGGGACACCGGAGACAATGGTAGCTGGTATCTTTTCAAAGTACTCCTTTGCTGCACACGCAACATCTTTTTTGCTGTCTTCGGCCTGCTTCAGATGGTGGGATGTTGTACGGGAAGTGCCGTTCATGAAGTCTGCTAACAGCATCAGAGCGAAGGTTTTCTGGGGGGGGGTCTTTGTTGATAGATGAGGGACGTGACTACTTCTTCTGAGAATTGTAGGAAGGGGGCAGGGTTTTCTGTGGATTTGGTGTAGACTATATAGGAATTATAAAAGGCCAAATGGATGAGATAAATTGCTACCTTCTTGTAGAAGAATCGGGACCTCCTAATGGACAAACAGGGCTGAATCATTTGGTCATTAAAATCCACCCCCCCCCCATGTAGAGATTATAATCTTGGACACATGTCGGCTTTTCAATGGGACCTCATCTTCGCTGAACTACAACAGCAGTGTCATCGTGAATGGTGGACATCATGTGCACGTCCCTGTTATCCTTACACCTCAAGGCCAGCACTTCATTGCACCTCAGTGTTGCTCTTTCCCCCCTTCGCAGCTTTTTGTTTACTATGGATTGTGGTTCCTATTTTTACTGGAGGTTCCGCAGGCCAGGGTTTTTTCGATGTATAAGTGTCTGAAAAGGGGCAGGCTGGTATAAAAGTTTTCAAGGTATATATGATATCCTTTTTTCAGAAGTGGGTAAGCCAGGTCCTATACAATTTTTCCAGCTGTGCCCATGTAGGCCGAGCACTCTAGCTGGGAATCTCTTCCTTCATATATGCGGAACGCATAAAGATATCCCGTGACTCTCTCACAGAGCTTGTAAAATTTTACACCGTGTTTGGCCTTTTTGCTAGGAATACATTGTTTTATTCCTAGCTGGCCTAAAAAGGGTACCAGGGACTCATCCACACATATATGCTTCTTGGGACATAGAGTTCTGCAAATCGATTGGAAAGGAAATTTATCAGTGGGCAAATTTTTATACAGCTTATCGGAATTTTGATGATTGCGGGGAGGACACTGGGTGTTATCATTAGGCCTCATGCCCACTGGCGTTTTTACAGCTGCGTTTTTGAGCGTTTTTTACAGCTTAAAAACGCCTGTCCATGTTATTGTAAATATTTTTTTTTTTTTGAAAAAAAAAAAAAAAAAAAAAAAAAAAAAAACGTCGGAGCTAAAAACGCGACCGCGCGTTAGTGCGCGTTTTTTGCGCGTTAGTGTGCGTTAGTGCGCGTTTTTGCGCGTTTTTTGACGCTCGCGTTTTTTCCTGCCTAGTTCTGACGCTGAGGAACGCACTGGCCCTGGGTTTTTTTTACAGCTTACAAACGCCTATGCTCTTTACAGCTCAAAAACGCCTAGGTGGGCATGAAGCTATAGACTAACATGGACAGGCGTTTTTAAGCTGTAAAAAACGCTCAAAAACGCGGCTGAAAAAACGCCCGTGGGCATGAGGCCTTAAAATGAAAGAATCTCATTATCATCTCATATCGGGACCTGGGCATTACGGCAGAATACATGGGCATGTGGTAGATGGGTTTGATGGACCAATAGGCATGTCCTTGATTTTTTTTTGTAAGCCCCATGTTTATGGTGAGGCCCATTTGAATTTGAACTTGGCAATATACTGCTGGGCATATAAATTTGTCTGGCCCACAATGAACTGCAGCAAAGTGTCAGGCAAAAACAGATGAAAGTAATCGATCTCTGTGAAATTTTGGGTGTTGGCCTGCACACCTGGCTGTGCTGTGAAAGGGGGAATAATTGGTGATCCCGAGTTGGAAGGCAGCCATGTTGGGTTGGCAAGACCATCTGGCATGTAGGGATGAGCTTTGAGTTCGAGTCAAACTCATGTTAGACTCAAACATTGCCTGTTCGCCCGTTCGCCGAACAGCGAACAATTTGGGGTGTTTGCGGCAAATTCGAAAAGCCGCGGAACACCCTGTAAAAGTCTATGGGAGAAATCTAAAGTGCTCATTTTAAAGGCTTATATGCAAGTTATTGTCATAAAAAGTGTTTGGGGACATGAATCAATGGAAAAAAACGTTTTAAAATTGCAGTTTTTCCGGGAGCAGTGATATTAATAATGCTTAAAGTGAAACAATATAAGTGAAATATTCCTTTAAATTTTGTACCGGGGGGGGGGGTATAATATGCCTGTAAAGCAGCGCTTGTTTCCTGTGCTTAGAACTGTCCCTGCACAAAGTGTAATTTCTGAAGGAAAAAAAGTCATTTAAAAGCACTCACGGCTATAATGAATTGTCGGCTCCTGGCAATAGAGAGAAAAGTCATTGATAAAAATAAAAAAAATGCGTGGGGGTCCCTCCAGATTCAATTACCAGGCCCTTCAGGTCTGGTATGGATATGAAGGGAAACCCTGCGTCAATTTTTTTTTTTAAATGACGTGGGGTTCCCCCCAAATATCCATACCAGACCCTTCACGTCTGGTATGGATTTTAAGGGGAGCTTCACGCATCCAACATGGGGAGGATGCTTTGGGGATCTGTGACCCCTCAAAGCACCATGTCCCCATGTTGATGGGGACAAGGGCCTCATCCCCCACAACCCTTGCCCGGTGGTTGTGGGGGTCTGCGGGCGAGGGGCTTATCGTAATCTGGAAGACCCCTTTAACAAAGGGGACCCCTAGATCCCGGCCCCCCCTATGTGAATTGGTAAGGGGTATATTGTACCCCTACCATTTCACAAAGAAAGTGTAAAAAATTGTAAAAAAACACACAGACACAGTTGGGAAAGTCCTTTATTAAAAATAAAAAATAAAAAACCCATTTAGGCGATGTAATCCAGTGTCCCGCGGTGATCCGATGTCCAGCGCTGCAGTCTCCTGCAGTCTCCACTCCACACGAAACCCCCAAGACGTACGAGGGGGTGGGGTCACCGTCACATCATAGGGTAAGCCCCAGCTTTCCCTGCTTGCCGGGGAATAGCCAATGACGTAGGTGGGATCACGCCTACGTCATTGGCTATTCCCTGCAAGCGGGGAAAGCCGGGGCTTACCCCTATGATCTGATGGGTGACCCCGCCCCCTCGTACATCAGACCCCGCCTACGTCATTGGCTGAGCGGACCTGATGGGGAACATGATTTGATTCCTCTGCAGTGTAATAAATGAATAGACCCCGCCCCTTCTCATGTTCCCTATCAGGTCCGCTCAGCCTTACACCCAGTGAAGGTGACCCCGCCCCCCTACGTCATTGATTGAGCAGACCTGATGGGAAACGTGAGAAGGGGGAGGGGTCTATTCATTTATTACACTGCAGAGGAATATAAATCACGTTCCCCATCAGGTCCGCTTAGCCAATAACGTAGGCGGGGTCTGACATACGAGGGGGCGGGGTCACCCGTCAGATCATAGGGGTAAGCCCCGGCTTTCCCTGCTTGCGGGGAATAGCCAATGTCATTGGCTATTCCCCGAGTGGAGACTGGAGGAGACTGCAGCACTGGAACACCGCGGGACACTGGATTACATCGCTGGAATGTTTGTTTTGTTTTTTTTTAAAAAAAGACTTTCCCTACTGTCTGTGTGTTTTTGTTTTTTTTTACACTTTATTTGTGAAATAGTAGGGGTACAATGTACCCCTTACCAATTCACATAGAGGGGGCCGGGATCTGGAGGGCCCCTTTGTTAAAGGGGTCTTCCAGATTCCGATAAGCCCCCCGCCCGCAGACCCCCACAACCACTGGGCAAGGGTTGTGGGGATGAGGCCCTTGTCCCCATCAACATGGGGACATGGTGCTTTGGGGGGTTACAGACCCCCAAAGCATCCTCCCCATGTTGAGGGCATGTGGCCTGGTACAGTTCAGGAGGGGGGCGCTCTCTCGTCCCCCCTCTTTTCTTGCGGCCTGCCAGGTTGCGTGCTCAGATAAAGGATCTGGTATGGATTTTTGGGGGGAACTCCATGCCATTTTTTTAAAAAAATTGGCGCAGAGTTCCCCTTAAAATCCATACCAGACCTGAAGGGTCTGGTATGGATATTTGGGGGGAACCCCACGTAATTCTTTTTTTTAATTTGATGCAGGGTTCTCCTTAATATCCATACCAGACCTGAAGGGCCTGGTAATGGAATTTGGGAGGACCCCCACGCATTTTTTATTTTTTTTATCAATGACTTTTCTCTGTATTGCTGGGAGCCAACAATTCATTATAGCCGCGAGTGCTTTTAAATGACCTTTCTTTCTCGTACATCACGGGACACAGAGCGACATAGTCATTACTAATGGGTTATATAGATACCGTCAGGTGCTGGCACTGGCAACTTCCAAAACCGGAAGTACCCTCCCCTATATAAGCCCCTCCCATCCGGGAGCACCTCAGTTTTTTGCCAGTGTCTAAGGTGTTGGCCAAGAAGAAACATGTGTTTTTCACTGAGCTTGCGTACAGGTTCTTTTGGGCCTCAGTAAGCTATTCCGGATCCGACCAAAAAAGCTTCATAGCTAAACGGTCGGTACCCGGGCCTTGCAGAGAAGAGCAAGGTTTTGCCTGTAATGCTTCTCTTAGGAGAGCTGGACCCTGGGATCCAGAGCTCTGGTCATACCCACGACCAAGATGTTTTCTGTGCAGGGTGCTATACAGGTCCAGGGGAGTGGAATCCTTGGGAACCCGGTCCCTGAAGGTTTGATTACAATGCCTGCCATGATAGGTGAAGTTTGGGCTTTTGTGGACCAAACAAAGTCCTGCGGCGGGGAACAGGTAAGTGGGGGCCCCCAGGAACTTGGTTCTATTGGGGGACCCCCAAGCCTAATTTGTCTTTCTGTCTGTTACCTAATGGTATTCCCGCAAAATTCTGTGCATGCCTGTAACTACTAAAAAAATTTAATAATTTTTAATGGTGGTCAAGAAAAAAAAAAAAAAAAAAATTTTTTATATATATATATATATTTAATATATTAGACTGCGGTACCTGTGTTTGTCCACTAGAGGCCGCTGTGGAACGTTTCTTGTCATGTGGACTAGTTTCTTTTCATCAGAGCGAGTCCAGGCAGATGGTGAGTTCTCTTATGGGAAACTGCTTCCTCTGCCATGTTGCAATGCTCGTCCATCCCCCGGCCTGCGGCTCTTGTCCCTGGTTTCCATTTTCGAAATTAGCGCCGAAGGCGCACGTGGCCACGCGCGTGCACGCGCCTCTATATATAGAGGTGAGCCGGGAAAGGGGGCGGAGCCTGGGGATGACGCTCTGTGCGCGCCGCAGCGCTTCTGCGCATGTGCGGGCGTCCCAGCATGTTAAAAACCACAATTTTGTGTGGTGAGCTGGCTATGAAGTACAGAGACAGAGCTGGCAACATTTAAAGAAGGCATACAGCAAGCGGTTGATACAGGCATCCCCTAGAAAGGCACATTAGTAGACACCAACTGTTTCTTATAGCAGCATTTATGCTAGACTATTGTCAGTAACTGGTGTATTTCGGCTGGAATACCTCAGCTTTGTGGCTTAGGAATATGCCGTCTAAAAACTCCGGGACTAGAAATTCCAGGAGGAATAGGGGGTCTCCATCGGGCTCTGAGGATCTTGGGCATGCTTTGGCTGCACCAGTCTCCCCTGAAGAATCAGAGGTTAGTGACCGTAGAGCACCCTCAGGAGTACCTGGTACTGTGGCTGTCCTCAGTTCACCTGCTCCTGTGTATGTAACAGAGGAGGTTTTTTCCTCAGCTCTGGGAGGGCTGGAAGAGAGATTGTCAGCATTGATAGCGGCTTCCCTGTCACAGGAGAAAAGCGCCCGATCTCCGTCTCCTCCCTCAGAGTGCCTGTTAACAGAGCAACAGTCCCATACAGGGATCGACCTACCTGAAGGGGATCAGGATGAGGTCGATTCGGTTGTAGAGGAATCAACAGTGGAAGAGCCGTTCTCAGCATCACATGCTGAAAGGTTATGGGTTCAGTCCCTGACTAATATGGTCTGATCAGCATTTAAAATGCCACTTGCGGAGCCATCATCCACTTCTGTCTCCTCGTTGGGGTCGCTAAAAGCTCCCCAGACTGTTTGTTCCTTTCCGATCCATCCTTTACTGGAAGGGCTCATTTACCAGGATTGGGAGCATCCTGACAAAATATTTACTCCCCCCAAGAGATTTCCAGTGGTCTATCCCATGGAGGATAAGTTCATCAGAAAATGGAGGGTCCCTACAGTGGACGCAGCCATCTCTTGTGTGAATAAATCACTGACATGTCCGGTGGATAATGTCCAAATGTTCAAGGACCCAATAGATAAGAAATTGGAGTCCTTATTAAAATCTGCTGTTTCTACAGCAGGATTGGTGACACAACCAGCAGTGGCAGCTATTGGGGTCTGCCAAGCAGTGAAGGATCAGTTGAAACAGGTCTTAAGGGACTTGCCAGATCAGCAGGCTCTTGCCCTAGCTGATCTACCTAGAGCCTTATGCTTTGCGGTGGACGCTATAAAGGATTCAATCCATCAGGCCTCCCGCCTTACGCTGTCTGTAGTACATATGCGCAGGCTTCTATGGCTCAAAAACTGGTCTGCTGAAGCTCCCTGTAAAAAATTGCTGGTCAGCTTCCCATTTCATGGTGAACGCTTATTCGGGGAAGACCTGGACAAATATATCCAGAGAATTTCCAGCGGTAAAAGTACACTTTTGCCGGTTAAAAATAGAGTTAGAGGTCCCTCTTTTAAGAGGCCTGCTTCTCCAGTCCCTAGGACATCGGCTGTGAAACAGTTCCGACGGCCTCCTCGGTAAAAATCAGGGACAATTGCAGGGTAACAAGAAGCCCTGGAGCAGGAGAGGTACAAAACCTCCCCCAAAGTCAAATGCATGAAGGGTTGCCCCCACTCAATCGGGTGGGGGGAAGACTTCAGTTGTTCACAGAGACCTGGCGGGACACGATCCGAGACAGATGGGTGCTCTCCGCAGTAAATCTGGGATACAAATTGGAGTTAAAAAACTCCCCTCCTTCCCGCTTTATAAGGTCAAACGTGCCAAGGGATCCCCAGAAGAGAGGATCCCTCCTGTTGGCACTAGAACAATTATTGCTCCAAGCAGTAATTATAGAGGTTCCCCTGGAAGAATGGGGGTTCGGGTTTTACTCAAACCTCTTTACAGTCCCGAAGCCAAACGGGGACGTGAGGCCCATATTAAATCTAAAAGGGCTAAACAAATTCCTACATATCAGGACTTTCCGGATGGAGTCGATCCGATCGGTAGCCACTGCCCTACAAGGGGAGGAATGGTTAGCCTCGATCGACATCAAAGATGCTTATTTGCACATTCCCATCTTTCCAGCCCACCAAAAATTTCTACGCTTTGCGGTAGAAGGGCGCCATTTTCAGTTCAGAGCCTTACCCTTCGGTCTGGCCACAGCACCAAGAGTGTTCACAAAAATTCTGGCCCCATTATTGGCCAATCTAAGAACACGAGGTGTAACGATAATGGCATATCTAGACGACTTGTTGCTGATAGACCACTCAGTGGAAAAACTAGAAGTGGTTGTTCACGAGACAATCAAGTATCTGGAATATCACGGTTGGATTATCAACCGAGACAAGTCAGCCCTAAAACCAGTCAAAAGTCTGGAATACTTGGGGCTAAGGCTGGATTCAGACCAGAGAAAAAATTTCTTGCCTCAAGAAAAGGGGTCGTCTTTGAGAGATTTGATCCACTTAGTGGGTTCAAAAAGACAGCCATCCATACGCCTGTGCATGAGGCTGCTGGGAAAAATGGTGGCATCATTCGAAGCAGTACCCTACGGTCAATTCCATTCAAGGAAGTTGCAAAGGGCCATACTGTCAGCCTGGAACAAAAAAGTTCAGGCTCTGGACTTACCAATGTCCTTGTCCCCTTCCGTTCGCAAGAGCCTCCGCTGGTGGTTGGTTCCCCAGAATCTGGAAAGAGGGAAATCCTTCAGTCCGATTTCCTGGAAGGTGGTCACTACAGATGCCAGCCTTATAGGCTGGGGAGCAGTACTGGAGCAATGGTCTCTCCAGGGCAGATGGTCGGATGCGGAAAAGGCCCTGCCCATCAATCTCTTAGAGATACGAGCAGCTCGGTATGCCCTAGTAGCATGGACATCCAAACTCCAAGGGTCCCCTGTCAGAATTCAATCAGACAATGCCACAGCAGTGGCATATATCAATCGTCAGGGGGGCACCAGGAGTCGTGCAGCCCAAAGGGAAGTAAATTACATCCTGAGATGGGCAGAAAGATATGTCCCAGCCATATCTGCGGTATTCATTCCAGGAGTGGAGAATTGGAAGGTGGACTTTCTAAGTCGCCAACAATTATGCCCAGGGGAATGGTCCCTTCATCCCGAGGTTTTCCAGACAATATGTCAGCGGTGGGGAACACCGGATGTAGATCTGCTAGCATCCAGATTCAACACAAAAGTGGACAGGTTTGTCTCTTGGACAAGGGATCCCCTAGCTTGCGGCTCGGATGCCCTAGTGTTCCCTTGGGATCAGTTCAAGCTGATATATGCATTCCCACCGCCACAATTGTTACCTCGATTACTCCGCAGAATCAGGGTAGAAAAGAAACCAGTGATTCTGGTGGCTCCAGCATGGCCCCGAAGAGCATGGTACGCGGAGATTGTAAAAATGTCTGTGGGGAGTCCTTGGACCCTCCCAAATCGTCCGGACCTGCTTTCGCAAGGACCGATATACCACCCTTCCTTACCAGCCCTAGGTTTGACGGCCTGGCTATTGAAGCCCACATTCTAAAAAAGAGAGGGCTCTCTAATGCTGTGGTATCTACCATGATCAATGCCAGGAAGCCGGTATCCAGGCAGATCTACTATAGAATCTGGAAGGCGTACATCGCCTGGTGTGAGGCCAAGAAATGGCATCCACGTAAATACGTAATAGGTAGGATTCTGGACTTCCTACAATGGGCTGTAGATAGGAAGCTTGCCTTGAGTACTATCAAGGGTCAGATTTCGGCCTTGTCAATATTTTTTCAAAGGCCCTTGGCTTCGCATTCACTAGTCAAAGCCTTTATACAAGGAGTGATGCGTATTAGTCCTCCGGTTAATATTCCCATATGTCCATGGGATCTAAACTTGGTTCTGTTGGTTTTACAGAAACAACCATTTGAACCATTACAGCATATTTCCTTGGTGCTTCTCACCAGGAAATTGATTTTTCTAGTAGCCATTTGTTCGGCTAAAAGAGTGTCGGAATTAGCAGCTATGTCCTGTAAAGAGCCATATCTGGTTATCCATAAGGACAGAGTAGTATTACGTCCTCAGCCAGCCTTTCTTCCTAAGGTGGTATCGAGGTTTCATTTGAACCAAGATGTGGTTCTTCCTTCTTTTTTCCCCAAACCTACTTCGGTAGAGGAAAAGTTATTGCATTCTTTGGATGTAGTAAGAGCAGTTAAAGCTTATCTAAAAGCCACTGCTCAGATTCGCAGAACGGATACTTTGTTTATTCTGCCGGAAGGCCCCAGAAAGGGTCAGGCAGCGTCAAAATCTACTTTAGCCAGGTGGATTCGACAGGTCATAATACAAGCCTATGGCTTGAGAAGGAGACCGCCTCCGTTCAAAGTTAGAGCGCACTCCACGAGAGCAGTTGGAACTTCATGGGCAGTGCATCACCAGGCCTCCCTGGCTCAAATCTGTAAGGCCGCAACATGGTCTTCAGTTCACACGTTTACTAGGTTCTACCAGGTGGACGTTAGAAGTCAGGAGGATGTCGCCTTTGGGCGCAGTGTGTTGCAGGCCGCAAAAGATCCTCATGTCTGATAGCGCTCAGCTTATATATGGTGTATCCCCCCCCTCATTTGGCATTGCTTTAGGACATCCCATTAGTAATGACTATGTTGCTCTGTGTCCCGTGATGTACGAGAAAGAAAATAGGATTTTTATAACAGCTTACCTGTAAAATCCTTTTCTTGGAGTACATCACGGGACACAGAGCTCCCGCCCCTCTTTGGGGACACTTATTGCTTTGCTACAAAACTGAGGTGCTCCCGGATGGGAGGGGCTTATATAGGGGAGGGTACTTCCGGTTTTGGAAGTTGCCAGTGCCAGCACCTGACGGTATCTATATAACCCATTAGTAATGACTATGTCGCTCTGTGTCCCGTGATGTACTCCAAGAAAAGGATTTTACAGGTAAGCTGTTATAAAAATCCTATTTTTTTCCTTCAGAAATGACACTTTGTGCAGGGACAGTTCTAAGCATGGGAAACAAGCGCTGCTTTACAGGCATACTATACACCCCCCCCCCCCTCCCCGGTACAAAATTTAAAGAAATATTTCACTTTTATTGTTTCACTTTAAGCATTATTAAAATCACTGCTCCCGAAAAAACTGCAATTTTTAAAACTTTTTTTGCATTGATACATGTCCCCTGGGGCAGGACCCGGGTCCCCAAACCCTTTTTAGGACAATAACTTGCATATTAGCCTTGATAATTAGCACTTTTGATTTTGAACGTTCGAGTCCATTGTATTTAATAGGGTTCTAAAGTTCGCGCAAACTTTAGGTCTGTTCGCAGGTTCTGGTGCGAACCGAACCGGGGGGTGTTCGGCTCATCCCTACTGGCATGTATGTAGCGGCCCTGGCTCTTGGGGGACGTGACACCCCAGTAGTTTGGGGAGTTGAATTTCATGTGCTGGTACTCAGGTGTAATGTGGCAGCACCAGTACTGGCCCTGGGCATTTGTTCATGGGGCCTTTCACTGGCTGCAGCACTGGTACTGGGCCTTTGTTCCTGGGGCCTATTGCTGGCAGCAGCGCTGGTACTGGGCCTTTGTTCCCGGGGGCCTATTGCTGGTGGCAGCGCTGGTACTGGGCCTGGGAATATAATCCTGGTTGCTGGTGGCTGCCTGGTTTCCAGAGTGCCGTGCCCTTTTAGGAGGGACCCATTCTTCATCAGAATCATTACTATATTCAATCGGTTCAAATTCTGAATTTGATACGGAATCAGAATTTAAATATGATGAGAACTCCCCTGTGCTCTCATCAGTCATGGAGAGGATCTGGAACGCCTCCTCACTGGTATATACTCTTTTGGACATGGCTGTGTGGCGGGTAGCTGTGCGACAGGTGACAGATGGGTGGCAGGTGACGGTCACTGATAAGCTGTGCGATGGGTGGCAGGTGACGTTCACTGATAGGTGATAATGGTGTGACGGGAGATGGTCACTGATGGGTGACAGGCGATGGTCACTGATGGGTAACAGGCCACGGACGGTGACAGTGATGGTCACAGATGGGTGACAGGCCACGGTCACTGATGGGTGATGGGTGACAGGCCACGGTCACTGATTGGTGACGGGTGCACCGCTGATGGTCACTGATGGGTGACGGGTGACAGGGCATGGTCACTGGTGGGTGATGGGTGATGGGTGACAGGGCATGGTCACTTATGGGTGATGGGTGCACCGCTGATGGTCACTGATGGGTGACGGGTGACAGGGCACGGTCACTGATGGGTGACGGGTGATGGGTGACAGGGCACGGTCACTGATGGGTGACGGTTGCACCGCTGATGGTCACTGATGGCAGTCTCTTATGTGACAGGTGATGGGTGACAGGGTACGGTCACTGATGGGTCATGGTTGACAGGGCAGGTCACTGATGAGTGACGGGTGACAGGGCACGGTCACTGATGGGTGACAGGTGACAGGTCACAGTCACTGATGGGTGACGGTTGTACCGCTGATGGTCACTGATGGTAGTCTCTTATGTGACAGGTGCACTTTTATGGGGTGCCTGTTGGGTGACAGATGACAATTGGGGGGGGGGGGCGATGGACAGGTGTGGTGTTGGTGCAGACACTACTGAACATAGATCTGTAACTCACTCCTCCTGGCTCTTCTCTCCTCACACTGGAAACGGTGTGTGAGGAGAGAAGAGATGGCAACAGTTAGTTACAATTCTTTGTTTACACTTAGTGGTCAGGCTGTGAATGGATCACTCTAGCCGATCACATGGTACACAGCCCTGGCCAATGGCTGTGTACTATCGTCGTGACGAGCAGTGTTCCCGGGAACACGCTGCCACCAACGGACACGCGCAGCACGCTCGCGGTCGCACGCATGCGCCGTGTCAAGTGGGGCATTACCATCCGTGATCAGCCGTGACTTCATTACGGCCGATCACGTGGTAAACAGCACTTCCCAACGGCTGTTTACCTCTGTTGGTGACGAGCGTGTCTCAGTACAGGGATGCGAGCACGCGATCGTGCGCATTCCCTGTTTAAATTGGCCGACGTCATATGACGTCCGGTCAGAACGAGAGAGTCTTCCGCCCGCCGTCATTTGACGGTGGGCAGTGGACAAGTGGTTAATAAGAGAAATTGGATGGTAAGATTTGCATTTAAGTGGGTCCTTACGGGATTTTAATAGAAGTACAATCAAAGCCTCTCGCATCGTTACGGGGGAGGATCTCGACATCTAGAGCTTTGTTATATGTTCGCAAAAGAAAGGGGCACAAAAGGTCTTTAAATTGTGAATACCATTCAGTCGGGAAACCGTCTAAGCCCGGAGTCTTATGTGCAGGCATTTGTGAAATGGCTGCAGCAATTTCCTCAACCGAGATAGGTGCATCCAGCACATCACGCCCCTCCGTTGACAAGGAGGGGAGAGATATGTCAGCCAAGTAGTCATTCAATTGGGAGTCATAGTAGTCAACCCTAGAGGTATACAGGTCTTTGTAAAAGCATAAAAAGGAGTCTAGGATATCCCCTGGGTTGTCACTGATGGGGGCTTGAGCAGTAAGGATACGTGGGATGGAAATGGGAGAATGGTCAGGTCTAGTCAGATATGCCAAGAGACGTCCAGCTTTATTACAGATCCACAGAGAGAGGGGCATGATCAGAAACCCCTCTAGGCAGATATGAAACGGCAGAGACAACAGGGAGGGTCTCAGCCGGAGCAAACGCCATATCCAGTCTGGACATGGTGTGGAAAGAATCCGAGTGGCAGGAAAAGTGGCGTACATCAAGATGTTTCCATTGCCACACCTATGTAAGGCCATGAACCTGTGCCCAGTCTAGAAAAGAGGGAAAGGGTCTACCTCCACCACCCAGGCGGTCCATAGTTGGATCTAATATAGCATTAAAGTCCCCCACATAAAGTAAAGGGCCAGAGGGTCTAGTCAGCAGCTGAAGTGACAGTCTAGAGAGTACCTCCACCAAAAACAGGGGGGGCACATAAATGTTCACCAGGGTAAAGGTCACAGTAGAAATTTGCAAAGTAAGAACAATAAACCGCCCGTCCGGGTCGGTTTTAACTTGTACCGTCTAAGCCGGGAGAGATTTGGCTAGAAGGATGTAAACCCCCCTGGAGTAATTAGTATGAGTGGCATGATAGGAGTTAGACAACCACGGGCGTTTTAGGGCCCTTGTTTTAGAGCCTGTAAGGTGAGTCTCTTGGAGGCAGATGTTGTGAGGGCGATATTTTTTTAATACTAAAAAGACCAGAGATCTCTTCTGTGGTGCATTCAGACCTCTAGTATTCCAGGAGACTATCCTTTGTCATTGTAAAACATACAGTAGTAAATAAGCACAAAGTAACATGCATACAAGAATATAAATGACCAGACAGGCCGCGCCACCTGAAGCGCATACATGCATATGAGTAAAAAAAGTGCGTGGATCCGCCATCAGTAAATCATGAGCCAGCAATGAAATAATAAAAAACATTAATAGTCAGCCATAGGCAGCAACCTGAGAAAAAATATAGGAGTAAAAAAATGCAAAAAGGAACATAGAAAAAAAAGAAAAAAACACCAACAAAGTCCCACAAAGTCCAGATAAAATCCCTTGCCCTCCTCCCCGCTCGGCCAACCCCAACATAGCGAGCCTTGGATCCCTGAACTGTAAAACAAAAATCCCCCTCCTTAAACTGAGGGAGAGCTGTACCATGGCCTGATACGGGGGGTGTAGTGGAGTCCAGAGTGACTCCCGAGCAGCATTGTAGAGGTGAAAAGCATCACAGTCCAACAGCGGATGTAGTAGATTGCAGAGTAAACAACCGGCAGAAGTTGTAGGTGGCATAGGCCGGTTAATAAGGAGGAAGTTCAGTCTATTAGGATTAAAGATGACAGGGTAATAGTTCTCAGGCCTATTGCAGGGAGGCGTACCATACTTTCATGAAAATCCAGATCAGACAGTGCAGTCAAGGTAAACGAGTTCTCCAAAATGGAAGGATGGACATATCCATAATCAGTTCAAGGCAAACATATAGGAAAATGCAGGGGCCTAGGACCACAGATATTAGGCCGCCCTGTGCCTAGGAAGAACTCCGTATTGATCATTGAGCCAGGCCATAGCCTCCTTGGGGTTGTTGTAGAAGTGCACTTTACCCTCATAAATGATGCGCAGCTTGGCGGGGAAAAAGCATGGCGTAGGAGAGGCCCACCATATGCAGGCGGACCTTCACTGCCGCAAAGGAGGTGCGTTGTCGCTGGACATCTGCTGAAAAATTGGGGTACACTGAGATGGTGTTGCCATTGTATTTAAGTGGACCCTTCTACCGGGCCAGGCGCAGAATAGCAACTTTGTCTTGGAAGTTGAGGATCCTTGCTATAATGGATCATGGGGGTGCTCCAGAAGGTGGGGGACGCAGAGGGGTGTGGTGGGCACGCTCAATGACATGTGAAAAGGATGGTGCATCAGTCCCAAAAATGTCTCTCAGCCAATTATATAGGAATTTTTCTGGGTGGGAGCCCTCCGCCCTTTCAGGGAAACCAACGAAGCGGAGGTTGTTCCAAATCATCGATTTTGGCGTGAAGGGCCGCCATTTCCCCCGTATGATCCCTCACCATGATAGCTAAGGGGTGAACAACAACCTCAAGGGTGCTGATACGTTTTTCAGCCTCCCCAGCTCTGTCCCTTAACTTTTGCACATCTTGCTTCAGGAGAGAAAAGTCCATGCGGACTGATGCAATCTGTGCAGTGAGAGAGGCCTTGCAGTCCTGTATAGCATGCATGATGAAGGCCACGGTGGGCTCAGCAGGAGGGGAATCAGGGCCTGAGCCATCCTTACTGTCTATGGGGGAGTTCTGAGACTGCAGGGGGTCTGGCTGTGCACCGTGGGGAGCGGGGGCAGATTCACTCACCAGAACCTGTGATTTCTTGTGAGGAGTGGAGATGGGTGGATGCAACAGCGTGCCATGCTGCTCTGCCTGTGTCCTGGAGCCATCTTGCCATTTGAATCGGGCCAGCTGTCCCGCCACGGATGCTGGCGTGGGTGGCCCATATTTCACCATGGATGCCAGCCTGGAATGTTCCCACTACCGTGGGGAGTATTTAGAACTTGGTCTGGTGCAAATCAGACTTAGGATGCCTGCAGAATGCCACTTGGAAGACAGAGCTGAAGTCTCACACGTCTGCTCCCTCTGCCACCCGGACACGCCCCCTCTTACCTTGGGTTTATGTGCACTTCAGACCTCTCTCCGCTGACAGAAGTGCAAATTGCACTCCTGTGACCCATAGGCTAAGCCCAGCCTAAATAGCTCAGGCTGGACTTCTCCTTTAAGGCTTGGTAGCCCACTTTTATTAAACAAAACAGAAAGTTCACATAAATATCAGTTGCTCACACAGGGGTTCTTCCACATCAAAATGAATAGTCAACTGAAAATGCCAAACCACCTCTTGTTAACAGCATCACTGCTCTTCTTACCTGTCCCTCTAACTGTTTTGCTCAGATCTCCTGGTACACTTGGTTCGCTTAACCTTTAGTCGCAGCACCCTGCTGCATGGCTCACCCCTGGTCTCTGAATAGGGGTTCTACTGACATTCCGATAGGAGCCCACAGGACTCTTGGGACAAGACCTCCTGTCTCCTGGGTGCTGGCTGGGGCACCTCTGACCCTTTATTGAGACCTCCCGTCTCTTGACTTCTGGCTGGGCCACCTCTGACCCCTGGGTGAGACCTCCTGTTTCCAATATGAGAGCTGTCTCCAAACTGGGAGTCCTGGGCTATACTCAGTCTTGAGTATAAAATGACCCTGCACACCAGTGACACTTTGGAAACTTCAAGCTCTAGGCCCCAATCCAGGTTTACAGAATCCATACAAAGTCAAAAACACTGCTTTCTTTGCTCAGAAACGATAGTATTAAAATTCACATTAAGCCTTTATGTGAATCCTGTGTCATTTTCTCCTACATTTCCACAGTGCAGGGCCTAACAATGTCACAGATTGTATTACTATTTTATAAAAAAATATATGCTTGTTTGTAGTGCTTCAAAAGTCCTGCTACCATCCATGCAAACCAAATCTTTATATGAATTAATGGTATGTGGCACATGCTCTCTGAGCCAATATTACTAATATAAAAAATACAACAATTTAGATTGTTTACAAAATTATTTGTCTTTGCTGTTTATGTTATCTTCTGGATTGGTGAATTAATAGTGAATTAATAGAGTGATTGTTAGAATTTAGAGCTTTTTTTTGTAATACAATATTTAAATGTCCCTAAAGAAACTAAAAGAGTACCCCAGACTGGTTAAAGGATAAGTTTACCTTTGGTAACATGTCCACCTTTTTTAGGGGGGAACATGTAACAAGTTCCCACTCCTGCAGTGTCTCCCTGATCTGCTGCATTTAGTGACAGCAAGTGGGAGATCTTCTTCCCCCTGCTGGCCCTCACTATTTATTAAAATAAAATGCGGACATGTGGGGCTTTGTCCGCCTGGCTGTGTCATCCATTCACAGAGGTATGTAAATGGAAGAACCATAGGTACCAACAGCTGTCTGCTTGTAGTTCTGAATGAACTACCAGGGCACTGTTAAGTGCTCTGGTAGTTCATTGACTCCTCCTGACAGTGTGTATCTGTCTGTCCGTACAAGGTAGTCTGCAGGAGCTCTGCAAGGAAAGGCTTTGCTGGCTCCTAGTAAAAAAAAAACAATAAATTCAAAAAATTTACCTGCAGAAAGATGTACGTTTATAATTTTTCTTTAAAAAGATGAACTTATATTTTAACAAATGTAAGCTGTTAATAGGCACTAGGGATGAGCCGAACACCCCCCGGTTTGGTTCGCACCAGAACCTGCGAACGGACCGAAAGTTTGCGCGAAATTTAGAACCCTATTAAATACAATGGACGCGAACGTTCGAAATCGAAAGTGCTAATTATCAAGGCTAATATGCAAGTTATTGTCCTAAAAAGGGTTTGGGGACCTGGTCCTGCCCCAGGGGACATGTATCAATGCAAAAAAAGTTTTAAAAACGTCAGTTTTTTTCGGGAGCAGTGATTTTAATGATGCTTAAAGTGAAAAAAAAAAAGTGAAATATTCCTTTAAATATCGTACCCGGGTGGTGTCTAAATTATGCCTGTGAAGTGGCACATGTTTCCTGTGTTTAGAACTGTCCCTGCACAAAATGAAATTTCTAAAGGAAAAAAAGTAATTTAAAACTGCTTGCGGCTTCAATGTAATGTCTGGTCCCGGCAATATGGATGAAAATCATTGAGAAAAATGCCCCCCCAGCCCACTACCAGCCCCTTTGGGTGTTGTATGGATATTAAGGGGAACCCTGCACCCAAATTTAAAAAAGGACCTATATACTCTGAACAGCAGTATACAGGCAGTGCAAACAAGACAGGGACTGTAGGTTTGTTCTTAAGTAGAATCTGTTTGTAATTTGGAACAGGTAAATTTTTTAAGTGTAGCTCCAGCCCAAAAATCTATTTTTAAGCTTTTGGAAAACATAGGGAAGGGTTACATGCAATTACATGCCATTGTTGAACAGTGGTAGGAAAAATTGGGCCTTTGGTGGTGGTGCTGTAAGTCCTCACAGTTACTCTTGGTGGGCACAGGAATGGGCCCAACTGTGAAATATTAGATCAAGAATTGTAATTACATGCCCCTGTTAAACAGGGGCAGAAAAATTGGGCCTTTGGTGGTGGTGTTGGTGGTGTTGCCACAACACTGTAAGCCCTCACAGTTACACTTGGTGGGCACAGGAATGGGTCCTGCTGTGAATTATTAGATCAAGAATTGTAATTGGAAAAAATAAATCAAAAAAGTGCAACCCAGTTTGATTGATAACAGTGAATCTCTGAAACAATGTGAAATTCCAACCGATATCCCAACCGATATCTCAATGCTGGAATATAAGTGAAACAAACATATATAAATGGAAAAAGATAAATTGATAAATTGATCAAAATAAAATAAAAATAAAAATAAAACTTATGACATAAAACTCTCAATTGATAAAAGTCCATATGATGTAAATCTATGGGAGACTAGTCCAAAGATGACATACATAGGATTGTTGCCGTGAAGGTATTCCTATGCGGCGGAAGGCGTAATACTCAGACAGGTTGATAGTTTAAGCTTCACATCCAATAGTAAGTAAATGGCTTGCTTACCAGATATAAGATGATATTGGGCTCAGGACTAGGCCAACCTGCCTTCACACGATCTGTTCTCGGTGTTCACCACACATGGATCGATTGGGAAATCTGGAGGCGGTCACTTTGGCGCTGAATCCCACAGACTGCAGACATTTCGCTTGCCGTAAAGTGAGTATTGTGTTTTATATAACTCACATTTTCCACATACAGCAAGTGGAGAACAGCATCCAGAAGTCAGCAATCAATTACCAAAGAGAAGGAAGAAGAAAAAATCCTCATGGTGCAGTATTTCTTCATAAAAAACGTATTTATTGCACAGGCTTCATAAAACACTGACATCCATGGAACAGAGACAAATTTTCAAAAACAGCCGCGGTTAGCACCAGCTGGCTGGAACGTTATGGTGTCAGAGACTTGTGGCTCCACCCTACATGCCCCTGTTAAACAGGGGCATAAAAATTGGGCCTTAGGCACTGGTGCCACAACACTGCAACCCCTCACAGATACTGTACTTGGAGCGCAGCAATGAGCCCTGCTACAAAGTATTGCATCAAAAATTGTAATTACACGCCCCTGTTAAACAGGGGCTGAAAAATTGGGCCTTAGCCACTAGTGGCGGTGCCCAGAACCAAAAATGTTCTTACAAGCTATCAGCATGATCATTGAGGAGGAAGAGGATAGTCACTCAGCATAACAGGATAGTCACTCAGCATCAGCATAGGCAGTCTTGAAGGGATCTGACATTTCAAAAACAACTATTCGGTTACATCAGCATCAGGTGCTTGGTAGCTGGTGGTGATCAGAGACTGATTAATTTTTATGGACTGGCGCACCCTGTGATCGGTTACAAAGCCTCCAGCAGCACTGAATGTGCCTTCCGAAAGAACGCTGGATGCAGGACAGGCCAGTAGCTCAATTACATACTGTGCAAGCTCTGGCCAGTGATCCATCCTCAAGACCCAGTAACCCAGAGGATTTTCAGTGGGAAAGATGTCCAAGTCTGGTCTTGCCCCTAGGTATTCCTGCAACATGTAAACCAGACGCTGGTGATGGTTGCTGGAACCGATCATACCTTGGGGCTGCGGACTAAAAAATTGTCTAAACGCATCGGTCAGACGGCCACCTTCTCCACCGCTCCTTCTTTGACTGACCGGAGCCTCAGCAACACGTTGTCCAGGACCAGGAATTTGTAACCTCCCAGTCTCTGGAAAAGCGTTGCACAGACCTTTCTGCAAGGCCTCCTGAAGATGCTTCATCCTCTGCTCCCTCTGCGACGGCAAGATAAGGTCCGCAACCTTACCCTTGTAATGTGGATCAAGGAGGGTCAGCCAGTAATGATCCCTCTCTTTGATTGCACGAATACGAGGATCCCTCCGCAGGCTTTGCAGGATCAGGGAGGCCATGCAGCATAGGTTTGCTAAGGCATTTGGTCCGGAGTCCTCTGGGTCACTGAGGACAACATGATCCGCAGCCACCTCCTCCCAGCCACGTACAAGTCCATGGGTGTCTTGGGACTGTAATTGATCCCTTGAAGACTGCTGCTGATGCTGAGTGCTAGGCTCCACCTCCATGCTGACACAATCCTTCTCCTCCTCGTCCTCTTCCTGTGTGATAGCCAGGCCAACAGGAACACTGTATGGATAAAGGGGGCCTTGAGAGGTACGGAAGTCCTCCTCTTCCTGCCTCTGTTCTGCCTCAAGTGCCCTGTCCATTATTCCACACAGCGTGTGCTCCAACAGGTGGACAAGAGGGACAGTGTCACTGATGCATGCACTGTCACTGCTCACCATCCTTGTGGCCTCCTCAAATGGTGCCAGGACAGTGCATGGATCCCTGATCATGGCCCACTGGCGTGGGGGAAAAATCCAAGCTCCCCTGACCCTGTCCTGGTGCCATATTGCAACAAATACTCATTGATGGCCCTCTGCTGCGTGTGCAGCCGCTGCAGCATGGATAACATAGCGTTACACCTGGTGGGCATGTCACAGATTAGGCAGTTCTTGGGCAGGTTGGATTCCTTTTGCAGGTCAGCCAGCTGAGCATTGGCCTTATATGACCGGCGGAAATGCCCACAGAGTTTCCTGGCCTGCTTCAGGACCTCCTGTAAGCCCGGGTACCTGCCCAAGAACTGCTGCACCACCAAGTTAAGGACTTGAGCCAAACAGGGCACATGGGTCAGTTGTCCCTGTTGGAGGGTGGAGAGGAGGTTGGTGCCATTGTCGCGAACCACCTTTCCTGGCTTAAGCTGGCGTGGCATCAACCACCTCTGAGCCTGCCCCTGCAGAGCTGACAGAATCTCTGCCCCAGTGTGGCTCCTGTCCCCCAAGCACACCAGCTCAAGCACCGCATGGCATATTTTTGCCTGCGTACTTGCGTAGCCCATTGAACGCCTACAGGAAGAAGAAGAGGAGGGGGTGGAGGAGAGAAGTGTCTCAGAATCACCAGTAGTAACATTTTGGAGGCGTAGTGGCGGAACAACCTCCAACACTACTGCACCTTGTCCTGCATCCTTCCCAGCTGCCAGCAGAGTCACCCAATGCGCCGTGAAAGATAGGTAACGTCCCTGTCCATGCCTGCTGGACCATGAGTCAGCGGTAACATGCACCTTACCTCTGACCGCCCTGTCCAGCGATGCCAAGACATTGCCTTCCACATGCCGGTAGAGAGCCGGAATCGCCTTCCGTGAGAAAAAGTGGCGTTTGGGAACCTGCCACTGAGGAACCGCACATTCCACAAACTCATGGGAGGGGGCAGAGTCTACCAACTGAAAAGGCAGCAGTTGAAGTGCCAGCAATTTAGCCAAGCTAGCATTCAACCACTGGGCATGTGGGTGGCTGGGAGCGAACTTCTTTCGGCGGTGCAGGGGCAGGGAAATTTGTCTGGTACAATCTGACGTCGGTGTACCAATAGCAGATTGCCCGCAAGTACTTGGCTGTGACACACCTAATTCTACACCTTCATTCCTCTCAGTGCAGGTTTCAGAGAGGACTGAAGGTATAGTGGGGTTGGAGATCCCAGCTGATGAGGAGCAAGGAAAGGTCCGCTTTGTTCTTTCGTGTGGGTCTTTTAGGTAGGCTTGCCAACGAACTGCATGGCAGGTCGACATATGTCTGGTCAAGCACGTGGTGCTCAAGCAACTGATGTTTTGGTCACGCGAGATACGCCTGACACATATGTTGCAAGAGGCAACGGTGCGATCTGCTGCACACGTCTGAAAAAAGGCCCACACCAAGGAACTTTTGGAATAACGCACAGACAGCAGCGCCCTGCACATGCAGAGCTCTGCGGTGTGATGCAGTCGGTGTGCTTCCCTTAAGCTGGCCCCTGGAGGGAATCCTGCCTCGTTAGAGATGTGCATCCTCCTCCTTCTCCTCCTCTCTCCTATCAGGCACCCACGTGGAGTCAGTGACCTCATTATTCCCTCCCTCCTCATCACTGGAGCAAATCTGGCAGTATGCTGCAGCTGGGGAAACATGACTGCCAGATAGCTGTCCTTTTTGGGCACCCCCTCTCTCTGGGCTCACGTTACTACCCCCTCTCTCTGGGCTCATGTTACTGCCTTCCTCTAGCTGGGCTCCATCATCGAAGCCTTCAAAACACTGGGCATCCTCCTGGAGCATGTACCCAACACTGTGGTCAAACAGTTTGGAGGACTCCTCAGGAGGACATGGTGGGGCTGGGGAAGGAGTGACTGATGCCATTGAGTCGAGGGAAGAGGCCGCTTTGGCAGCTGCTTTACCAGACAAAGTACCCTGAGCCTGGGTGAGAGAGGATGAGGAGGATGAGGACAGCTTGGTCATCCACTCTACCAAGTCTTGGGCATGTTGCGGCTCAACATGGCCAGCTGCCGAAAAGAAGGACAAGCATGTCCCACGGCCACGTGCTGATGAGGATGCACCATGTCCATGACCAGCAGCACTATTGCCTCTAGACACAGAGCCTGCTTGCCCTCTTTTTTTGCCTCGTGACTGTCTGCCTCTCCTTGTTTGCCTTCCAGACATACTAATGGCCTGCAGTGAGATGTAGCTGCACAAAGGTGGGATGTGTATATATATATATATATATATACTGATTATAATGCAGCTATCAGAATCAACTGCCTGCTGTGGTATTAGTATGAGAAAAGCAGCAATTGTCTTCAGTTAGTTAGTGAAAGAGGACACAGTACACTAACTGAAAATACTTGCAGCTCTCTGCCTGTGGTTTTATTGTGAGAACACCACTATTAGTCACTAACTGTATTCAGGTAAGCTTTAGGTGAACGCTATGCAAAGCACACAGTACACTAAGTGAAACACTGACTGCAGCTAGCACAATCACCTGCCTGCCTGTCACAGTTTAGAGAATAACAGGAACGGATCTAGCTAAACTGAATACAGTGTATAAATATATATACAACACCTAGGATGCATATATATCCTCTACACACTGTAACTGCAGCTAACTGACTCGCCTGCCTGCTCTATCTAACGCAATATAAATGACACTGTCTCTCTCTCTCTGTAAGCTCTCTCTTTAACCAACACCGCAACACACTACACAAGGCCACCACAGAGGCAGCCTTATATAGGGTCGGGCGTGTACTAAACACCCTGAGACATAATTGGCTTTGGCCAACTATGGCTCTCGGTTTTTTGCGTGTTGTGATTGGCCAAAGCATGCGGGTCATAGTGTATGCTTGGCCAATCATCAGCCAGCAATGCACTGCGATGCAGTGAATTATGGGCTATGACGCGCCACTCGAATTTGGCGCAAATGGTTCATAATGTTCGCAATTCGACGAACAACTGAACAGGCGATGTTCGAGTCGAACATGGGTTTGACTCGAACTCGAGGCTCATCCCTAATAGGCACATAGACCAATGTTTGATTGAATAAATATAACAACAGGTGCTAACAATCAATGACATAATGTGACAAATTAAAAATTAAAGAAGGAACAGTGGCCATCACAAGCTGGATGAGGCATATACTTCTATTTCTTATGTTGATTATGATTAACGTCTAGAAAGGGGTTCATGGTAGATTTGCCATGAAAAGTTGTTGCAATTAATTAATTTAAAAGGTATTCAATAGTAAATACAGGGATAGGGTTACTTGATTGGTTGTGCTAAACATTTCCAATGGGACAGTGAAATGGACATTCATATTTTTTATGAAAAATGTGCCCCGGTAAGTAGGTGGAATTGCTGAATATAACATGGTAAAATGTTTGTTCGGGGCAGATAAAAAAGATCATTGTTGAACATTTTGTCTGCACATAGCGGTTAATAAAAAAAACCACTCACATTTACTTTAAACTAGCATGACCGATTGTAGTAAATCAAGGAGAAATATGAAACTAGAGCACAGTTTACAAATTTCCCAGTCTGTCTCTTTTCATCAATACTAGTTAAAATGCAGAAGATAAATTTACCTTGGACAGCTTGACTGTGCATTGCTTATTGATTAGATAAACTATTTGAGTGATATTCTATGACAAAATAACTCACCAATTTAGCCATCTTTTTCAGTTGATGGGTTCAAATTGTAACTGAAATGGCAGGAAAGTTAAATCCCAAAGGTTCCAGCAATAGGAAATGTAAAGTAGTAGATACCACTTGGGATCGTTCAGCTATAGTAAGTTTTATCTTACAGTCAAATCAAATTAAATTCTTCTCATGTCACATGTCTGACCTCACTTTATCAAGAAGATTGTTCTGTGTTGATTTATGAGAAAGTAAAAAAAATGTATATATATATATATATATATATATATTGTGAGGGGGTTAGCTCGGCAGCGGGTGTGTGTGACCCCCGGGATGGGCTCCCCACACAAAACAGGCCCAGCAAACGGAGGTTGTGGTTTTCAAAATCAAAAAAAGGTGCGGTTTATTTTCTATTTACAGTGACAAAACACAGCAAAGCAAAAGAAACATAACCAAAATAAATCCTGGTCAAGTTGACCTCTGACTAAACATACAGGTTTCCTAACTAACAACTGGGATCAGCCTAGTGCTGTCCTAGTCCCTAAGTCCCTGGTTTAGTAAAAGTCCAAACAAATAGCCACACAGGCTTTGCCTCACCGCACAGGGGTTCACTCTCCCTAGACAGTCCACACAGGTCTGGTTCCAGGCATGAGCTAACATCTAATGAAGCTGGGAGTTCTTATAGAGGCCTAAATGAGCTGACAAGGTTCAGCTGGTCTCCTCATCTCTGTCTGCACGACGCCCCACACTCTCCCTAGAGGTATGAGTCATCCATGAGCCCACTAGCCTTATACAACTCTCCACCTAGTTGTATAAGTCGGCGTAAAGCCTGAATCTGGGCGAAATATATCTACCCCCCTGGATGCAACCAGGTGACTTTACCTTCCTGCTGTCACATACCCCCCCCCTCTTGTTTTAACCTCGGGGTTGGAACACCAGCAATCAGGCATTCATGTACTCGAGACAAAGCATCCACATTCCCCATTTGAACGCCAGGGCGATGCTTTACTGTGAAGTTGAATTCCTGGAGGGCCAGGAACCACCTATTCACTCTTCTATTTGTTTCCTTGTTTTGAGCCATCCACTTTAACGGAGCGTGATCCGTAACCATGTCAAAGTGCCTACCTAGCAGGTAGTACCGAAGGGAATCTAGAGCCCACTTCACCGCTAAACACTCCTTTTCAACGGTGGCGTAATTTACCTCATGGGACTTCAACTTCCTGCTGAGGTAAATGACTGGGTGCTCTTCCCCGTTCCAGACCTGGGACAATACTGCTCCTAACCCCACATCTGACGCATCACTTTGTGCGACAAAGTCTTTAGAGAAGTCGGGTGAGTACAACACTGGCTGGCTACATAAGGCTTGTTTCAAGAATTGGAATGCTGCCTCAGCCTCGGGGGTCCATTTAATCATGACCGACCCTTTCCCCTTCGTCAGGTTGGTTAGGGGCACAGCCTTAGAAGCAAAGTGGGGAATGAATCGCCGATAATACCCAGCGATTCCCAGAAAGGCTCGTACCTGCTTCTTGCTGTTGGGACGTGGCCAACTCTGGATGGCCTCGACTTTGTTGAGTTGGGGTTTTATTACTCCCCTCCCAATGGTGTACCCAAGATATTTGGCCTCCTCCTGCCCAATGGTACACTTCTTGGGGTTAGCCGTAAACCCCGCTTCCCGAACAGAGTCCAGGACTGCTTGCACTTTTGGCAGATGTGAGGCCCAATCTGTGCTATGGACAATTACGTCATCCAGGTAAGCCGCAGCATACTTCCGATGGGGCCTCAGCATCTGGTCCATTTTCCGCTGGAATGTGGCCGGCGCATTCTGTAACCCGAACGGCATTCTTTTATATTGGAACGCCCCGTCTGGGGTTACAAATGCGGTTTTCTCTTTGGCCGACTTGGCCAGGGGGATTTGCCAATACCCTTTTGTGAGGTCAAGAGTCGTCATGTATCGGGCTGTTCCCAGCCGGTCGATCAACTCATCTATACGTGGCATGGGGTAGGTGTCAAATTTTGTAACTTTGTTCAACTGACGAAAATCGTTACAAAATCGCCAGCTCCCATCCGGTTTAGGCACCAACACGATGGGACTAGACCAATCACTTTGGGACTCCTCTATCACCCCTAAGTTCAGCATTTTCTGTACTTCCTCCCGTATTGCCTCCCGTCGAGCCTCTGGGATCCGATAGGGTTTTAACTTCACCCTTTCACCGGGCGGGGTAATGATGTCATGCTCTACCCCAGATGTTTGTCCCGGCAGCTCAGAGAATACCTCCTTGTTGCGAAGCACAAACTCCTTAACCTCCTGTTGTTGGGGTTGTGACAAGGTGGCTGCTATTCCAACCTCAGGAATCACGCAACCAGTTTGAGCTGGTGACCAAGTGTCTGCGACTAGGGACTCTCTATCCCTCCAGGCTTTCAACAGATTAACGTGATAGATCTGTTCGGGCTTTCGCCTTCCTGGTTGTCTGACCTTGTAATTCACTTCGCTCACTTTTTCCATTATCTCGTAGGGGCCTTGCCATTTGGCAAGGAATTTACTTTCAACCGTAGGGACAAGTACCAATATCCTATCCCCCGGGGAAAAGGTACGGGTCTTGGCTCCACGGTTGTACACTCTCTGCTGTGCCAACTGCGCTTGGGCCAAATGTTCCTTCACGATGGGCATTACCTGTGCAATTCGATCTTGCATCAGGGCGACATGCTCAATCACACTCCTGTGGGGAGAACTCTCACTTTCCCAAGTTTCCTTGGCAATATCCAACAGCCCTCTTGGGTGTCTCCCATACAGTAACTTAAAGGGGGAGAATCCCGTAGAGGATTGGGGCACCTCCCTAATAGCAAACATCAAATAAGGAAGTAAACAGTCCCAATCCTTTCCATCTCTATCCACCACTTTCTTCAACATTTGTTTTAGGGTTTTGTTGAATCTTTCAACCAGCCCATCGGTTTGGGGGTGATACACAGACGTACGCAATTGCGTCACTTTGAACAATTTACACAGCTCTTTCATAACCCGGGACATAAAGGGTGTACCTTGGTCCGTAAGCAGTTCTTTACAAATACCCACCCGGCTAAAAACAAGAGATAGCTCTTTGGCTATGGTTTTGGCCGAGGTATTTCGGAGAGGGATCGCTTCTGGATAACGGGTGGCATAGTCCATTATAACTAATATGTACTGGTGCCCCCTAGCGGACTTGATTATAGGACCTACCAAATCCATGGCGATCCTCTCAAACGGGACCTCAATGATGGGTAGAGGGACCAGCGGGCTACGGAAATGTGGCATCGGGGCCAACCTCTGACACACAGGGCAGGAGGAACAATAATTTTCTACGTCCTTCATCACCCCCGGCCAATAGAATCTCTGTAATACCCTCTCTCGGGTTTTCTCTGTCCCCAGATGACCTCCAAGAATGTGCCCATGGGCCAACTCCAACACCAACTTCCTGTAAGGTTTGGGCACCACAAGCTGCTCAACGGTTTCTTCTGTCCTTTTTGCCACCCGATACAGTAGGTCCTTCTCTACGCTGAAGTATGGGTAAGTGCAGGTATTATCTGGGTTCACTAACTCACCATCTATTTTCACTACGTTTTCCCGTGCCTTTATTAGGGCGGGGTCTTTCAACTGTTCTGTGGCAAAGTTTTCCCTGTGAACCTCAAGATCAGAAAACTCCACAGACGGTAGGTTTTCGTCTGAGGAGGTGGGCTCCTCTCCAGTTTCTTGAGTCTCCCCTGCCAATACTGATAAGGGAAATTCCGGAGAGTCCTCACCACTCTCAGGGGAGTTCTGGCTATCACATTCCTGGTACATAGGGGCACCAGTGAGGGGCTCAGGATCATCCCACAGTTCCCAGAACTTCGGAAAATCCCTTCCCACAATGGCGTCATGCGGTAACTGAGATACTAAGCCCACTGGATGAGAGAGGGTACCTTTGGGGGTCTCGAAACACACTGTAGTCACTGGATACTCTCGGGTGTCCCCATGCACACAAATAACAGCTACCTTGCTATTCCCAGAGACCTCTGTTTTAACTAACTCAGCCTTTATCAGGTACACAAGGCTACCTGAATCCAGCAATACCACAACATTTCTACCATTAACACACATTTTGCATAAATGTTTCTCAGTTCCTCGAATGGCAGTGCATGCGACTGTCGCACACAGCGACTGACGTCTGCCCGTCAGAAAGTCACACTGCATGGGTTCCTCCACAACCGGGCAATTGGCTGCAATATGTCCCGCTTGCCGGCAGCGGTAGCAAACGATCCTTCTTGCCGCCTCTTGAGCCGCTGATTTCCCCGGCTGTTCTCGCCAAACTTGGGGTAGAGCTCCCACCCTCTCACTCTCTCCACCCTCACCCCTTGGAATCCTCTTATCCGCCCCTGGGGATGGTCTGGTCTTAGGGTGGAAAGTCCGAGTGTCTCTGGAAGAGGCCGTCAGGTTCTCTGTAGCCAAGTATTTCTCCACACGATCCACAAGACCATCGGCCGTCTCTGGGTCTCCATGGCTTACCCACTTTTGGATGGCAGTAGGAAGAGCTCTCAAAAACCGATCCATTACAACACGTTCCACAATCTTTGGTGCGGACAAAGTCTCTGGCTGTAGCCACTTTCTGCTCAGGTGAATGAGATCATACATTTGAGACCTGGGGGGTTTTCCAAGCTGGAAAGTCCAGTTATGCACACGCTGAGCCCGGACAGCCTGGGTGACACCCAGCCTTGCCAATATTTCAGCTTTTAGCATCACATAGTCTTTTGCTTGGTTAGGCTCTAGGTCATAGTAAGCTTTCTGCGATTCACCAGTTAACAGAGGAGCCACCAGTCCAGCCCACTGCTCCTCAGGCCACTTTTCTCTTTCAGCGGTCCTTTCAAATGTGGTCAAAAATACCTCTGGATCATCCGCTCCAGTCATTTTTGTCAATAAACGACTCACCCCAAAGGACGCGGTATTAGTGGGACGGCTTTCCTCACTGGTCTGCGGACGTTGCTGCATTACTGCTTCCATCTGTTGTTGTAGTCTCTGCTCTTGCTTCTGCAACAGGTCTATGAAGCGGGCCTCAGATTGCTGCTGGGCTCGTTGCTGAGCCTCCAGACTCTGTTGCAAAGTTGCGTTTGTCTGCTGCTGGGCTGCAAGGCTCCTTTGCAAACCTGCATTTGTCTGCTGTTGATTGGCATTTGCTAGAGCCAGCTGCTTCAGTATCTCCTCCATGCTGGCTTAAAAAAAACTGCCTGCATTCTCCACCAACTGTGAGGGGGTTAGCTCGGCAGCGGGTGTGTGTGACCCCCGGGATGGGCTCCCCACACAAAACAGGCCCAGCAAACGGAGGTTGTGGTTTTCAAAATCAAAAAAAGGTGCGGTTTATTTTCTATTTACAGTGACAAAACACAGCAAAGCAAAAGAAACATAACCAAAATAAATCCTGGTCAAGTTGACCTCTGACTAAACATACAGGTTTCCTAACTAACAACTGGGATCAGCCTAGTGCTGTCCTAGTCCCTAAGTCCCTGGTTTAGTAAAAGTCCAAACAAATAGCCACACAGGCTTTGCCTCACCGCACAGGGGTTCACTCTCCCTAGACAGTCCACACAGGTCTGGTTCCAGGCATGAGCTAACATCTAATGAAGCTGGGAGTTCTTATAGAGGCCTAAATGAGCTGACAAGGTTCAGCTGGTCTCCTCATCTCTGTCTGCACGACGCCCCACACTCTCCCTAGAGGTATGAGTCATCCATGAGCCCACTAGCCTTATACAACTCTCCACCTAGTTGTATAAGTCGGCGTAAAGCCTGAATCTGGGCGAAATATATCTACCCCCCTGGATGCAACCAGGTGACTTTACCTTCCTGCTGTCACAATATATATATATATATATATCTGTTAGCTTGCTATACTAAAATTTTAAAATAGGTTATGGAAAAAAAAAGAGAAAATAGGGATCAGCAAACCTAGCACAGATCAATTCAATGAACATTTGCCAAACCCAGCAGGAAATCTGCAAACCCCGAACATGTCACCCAAACCCCAATGAAGTCTATAGGAGCTGAATCTTATAATTTTGTTCTGCCATTATTAAGGCTAAAAGAATCAATATACCTTTCTGTGCTATGAACAACAAAAAATGTTAACATATAATCCAATAAATTAATAATATACCCCCCACAAAATGTGAACATAAAACCCCAGCCGTATGTTAATAAATAAATCTCAAAGTAAATATCAAATACACAAAATACTGTGCTTAAAACAAACAGTCAATAAATAAATCATTACAAACACAATTCACTCTTCATAACACAAAATCAACCATGAAGATATATAATTACAGAAATTCAACAAAAGTCCAAAGCAATAAAAAAAAGGTCTAATGGAGTATTGTGTAAACATTTTCTCCACCAAGTGCTTCTTTCCAGGTGCTTGAATTTTTACACCAAAAAGTGCTCCCTTCACCACAATCAAGGGTTGCACTTATCAGACCCATATCACTATCTAAAATAGATTAGGCAAACAGAGCTCATAACAGGTGCTCTTTTATTTATTACAGGTGTATATATATATATATATGTATATATGTATATATATATATATATATATATATAGATTTAGGAGGAACCAAAATTTGAACCGTTAATGGCCAGGCTGATTGTACCAAGTTTATTGATCGATTTACTTGGGATCAACTAGCCTGCTGGATTCTCCTATGATTATCGCTAGTGGCTGCTATAGCCGCTAGCTAAATCCCTGTATATACTGACCATGGAGATTCAGGGACAATTATCTACCCCACAATGGAAAATTAACCCACAGTGGCTATCATTGATGTCAGAGGAGAACTTAATAGAATCACAACTGGTAGAATAAAAAAACAAAAAAAACAAGGACTCAAGATCTTTATTAGTAGTCTGGGATACTATGAAGACTTATCTACGCAGAATAATGATTGACAAAATATGTAAAATAAAGAGCTTATCAAGACAGAGCAGGATTATATTATGGACCTTACAAAAGAAAGGCGTTTAGCATGGCAGAGGCCCAAAAAATATATAATACATTATCTTTTACTAAAGCAGAAAACAGCAGATTTTTTCAAAAACAAAAACATTATGAGATGGAGGAACAGGTGGGACGTATGTTGGCTGTGATAGCTCAAGCACAAGAGGGCTCAATAGCTATCGCAGCAGTCAAAGATGCAGGAGGGGTGGTGATGCACGATACAAGTAGTATTCAGAATATATTTGTCGACTTTTATACCTCACTATATGAGTCCAAGTTATCAAAGTAAAAAGATTGGATAAGGGCGTGGCCTGGAGAGCAATGGGATAGGACGCATGTAAGGAGAGCTCCACTTGCCCATACTCCTTACCTACAATCCTGCTTGCATCCTTGGTAGAAACTGCCATCCTTCACACCCGGAGACTTATCCTGCTCCTCCTGAGATTTTTGGAGATTTCCAGCTTGCTGGAACGCCGCCGCCGCCATCACGGAGCATCCCGGCCGCATA
Source organism: Rana muscosa (assembly GCA_029206835.1). Classification (NCBI taxonomy): domain Eukaryota; kingdom Metazoa; phylum Chordata; class Amphibia; order Anura; family Ranidae; genus Rana; species Rana muscosa. The sequence continues at coordinate 1,236,272,400 of CM055122.1, forward strand.
CTTCAGGAAAGACCGCGGCTTCGGCCTAGTCCCTGGTACGGCGGCCATCTTGGTACCCCCGGCGGCGCTCCTGGACACCCTCACGGATCCCTTTTTACTCACAGTGGCTCATAGCCTCCTCGATCGGCCTCTGGACTGCCTAATCCCCCTCCAGTGGTGCCTTATTACTCTGCACCTGCTGTGGGGAAGGATCACTGCCTCAGCCTGACTCCTGGAGCGGCGGCCATCTTGCTACACCCGGAGGCGGCCTGGGCAAGTATTATAGGCCCCCCTGATTCCCCTGAGCCTTGATTCCCTGGGATATAGCAAAAGGACAGTGCTATTGCCTGACCACTACCTGCGGGTCACGCTACATCACCCTTGGACGGCGGTGGGAAAGGAGCCGCAGAGGGCTCGGCCTATTTAGCTGCGGCCATCTTGGTACACCTGGGACTCCCCTGATCATCCCCGCAGCATGTCCCCATCAAAAAAAAACTCAGAGGCCGTTGACAAATTGGCCAAATACCGCAGGCTGGATGAGGACCAACAGGCCAAGGATGGCGCTGACGCGTCCCTGGGCGCGGAACACTCTGTGGTGGCTACTAACAGGCTACTGGATGCCATCGCCCTATGCCAGAGCACGCTTACCACCAAAATCGAGGAGGTCAAAATTGACGTGTCTCTTATCCGCCAGGATCTCTCTACCCTCAGGGACCGCGTGACGGAGACGGAGAGCCGTATTAGCAGAGCGGAAGATATTTTACACCCTCTACAACATACCACGGATGAGGTGCGCCGCCAGCTGCAACAGATTAGCGCAAAACAAGACGACATGGAAAACCGCCTTCGGAGATGTAACCTCCGTTTCATCGGTCTTCCTGAATCTGCTGAGGGCAATGATCCGGCGAGCTTCCTTGAAAACCTCCTGACAACAACCTTTGGCAGAGACGCATTCTCGGTAATGTTCGCGGTGGAGAGAGCCCATCGAATCCCTGCCCGTCCTCCTCCTCAAGGAGCCCCGCCACGTACCCTGATAGCGAAGTTTCTCAACTTCAGGGACCGTGACAAGATTCTCCGCCTGACCAGAGAGAAAGGGAACATCCCCTATACCAACACACATGTGGCCGTCTTCCCGGACTTCTCCAATGAGGTGCAACGGCAGCGGTCCAGATTCCAGGATGTTAAACGGCGCCTCCGCGTCCTGCACCTCAAATATGCCATGCTGTACCCCGCAAAGCTTCGTGTGGAATGCGATGGTCGAACCCACTTCTTTGAGGACCCTGAGCTGGCATCCACTTGGATTGATCAGAGAGATCGGCGAGACTGAGCGCGCCGCACTGCCTACAAGCTGTGAGTACTTTTATTTCTCCCCCGCTCCCCCCTGTGCCGGTTATGCTCTTTATCCTCATTCTGGTGTTTAGCCCCACAGCGGCTATTTTGTTAGCAGGTACCCCTCACCGGGACAGGGGGAAGGATCTGAAACCCCCCCCCTTTTTTTTTTTTTTGTCTCCTCATATTTCCTTGGATCTCGCAGCAAGCTCGCCGTCTCCGGGCGACCCAACTGACTTTTGATCCCCCGGCCTCCCCACATGTGGGAGATACTTGTGGAGAGCAGTCTACCGAACATGGATTGAACTTCCTCCAATACTATACCTAACACCCTGATGGCAGGTGGGGCCCCCTCCTGTAATGCTGAAATGGTGCTGCACGTCTGTGGCCCCTACACCCCAAGCACTTCTCAGAGAAGAAGTCGCCCCCCTAGGATCCCTATGGACCTTTTTCATCCCCCCCATCTACCTGACTGTTTGGTCCTATTTTTTAGTTTTCTTTTTGTCACGGGTATCTATGTCCCATTGAAATTAAGTCCCTTGCCTCCAACGTTTTGTTCACGTTGGATGTCCCCTGTTGATACCTGGTTATGGGATACTATGTTCATGCCGAGTTGGGGTGGCAATGGACTGGGAGGGAAGGGAAATGTTGTGGTTATTCTTTATTTGCCACTATGTTTGCAATTGTTTATCTCTGCTAAAGGTACTATGTTATTGTCATACATGCACTATCGATATTGGTATTATTTACGTTTTATACCATCTGATGTGTCCTTCTCTGCTCTGCTGGTCCTGGTCTGGCTGCGGTTTATTATACGCGCCCTACGCCCACCATGAGTTCCCTGAAGTTCCTTACGTGGAATGTTAGGGGCCTACGCAACAAGATGAAACGCACAGCTGTCCTGACGTTTCTCAAATCTCAGAGGGCTGACGTCATCACATTAGTCGAGACCCATGTCACGGGCCACCTGCAATCCTCCCTCAAAAAACCCTGGATAGGGTGGGCTTACCATGCTACCCACACCTCTTATTCCAGAGGAGTATCGATCCTGATCGCCAAACGGGTACCATTTGATCTAGTACTACTTCGCACGGACCAGCAGGGCAGATATGTGTTTGTGCACGCTACCATTAACGGGTCTCCTATCCTGCTGCTCTCTTGCTATGTCCCCCCCCGTATAACTCTGCTGTAATTAAGGAGGGCCTTGCCTTTATGACTCAATATCCCTCTGTACCGGCAGTGTGGATGGGGGACTTCAATATGACCCTAATCCCCGCTCTGGACCGCCTGGGCGCGCTGAACCCCCCCCTTGATCCACCGGCCCATACCAGACTGCACCGCATAATGACAGACTTCGCCCTTGTCGACACTTGGCGCCACAAACACCCACACACCAAGGTCTTCTCATGCTTCTCAGCTAGTCACAACACGATGTCGCGAATTGATTTTGTGTTTGTCTCAATGTCCCTGCTGCCTAAACTAGGGGATGTAGGCTTTGCTCCGAGGGTACTCTCGGATCACGCCCCCTACTGGATCACGATCCAGCTCCTGAAAGCTTCCCCTGCCCCTTCCTGGCGGTTAAACCCGTTCTGGCTGACTGCCCTGCGGGAACAGGAAGACATCCCCACGGAATTGCAATACTACTTTACGGCCAACGGGGGCTCTACCACATATGACGTGGTGTGGGAAATGTTTAAGCTCCACGCTCGTTCCCTGCTTTCTATGCGTATCAACAGGCTCAAACGGTCATCAACACTTATTGTCCAGCAGGCGGCAGACCACCTACAGGTGCTGGAGGAGGCGTTTCATCGAGACCCCTCTCCCAGCACGGCCAATAACCTCAGGATTCAGGCGCAACAGGTCTCCCAATTGCACATAGAGAAGGCTAAGCAACGAATCTTTTTCTGTAGACAAAGGGTGTTTGAGTACGGAGAAAGATCGGGCAAACTGCTCGCGTATCTTGCCCACTTGGATCTGCGTCCCCCTGTGGTGGTGTCCTTGACCGACCCCCAGGGGAATGACATCACCGACCCACAACTGGTGGCGGAGGAATTTGGGAGATTCTACCGTACACTCTACACATCCAGAGTCACCCACACTCCCCAAGATACCAGGGACTACCTAGCGGGAGTTCAATTCCCTAGACTGACCAACGACCAGCTTGAAATCTTAGAAGCCCCTATTACCGAGGAGGACATCACCGAGGCTATCTCCTGTTTGGCCTCATCTAAGGCACCAGGATCTGATGGTCTACCTCTAGAATTCTATGCCACCTATTCCGAAATTCTAATCCCTAAACTTAAAGACCTGTACAAATCCATATTTGATTCAGGAGTTCTACCCCCCTCCATGAGAGAGGCTCAAATTGTCGTAATTCCCAAACCCGGTAAGGACCCTAAATACCCGGAGTCGTATAGGCCTATTTCCTTATTACAGGTAGACATTAAAATATTAGCAAAGATCCTAGCCTCCCGCCTTAATCAGGTTATTCTGTCATTGATCCACCCTGACCAAACAGGCTTTATGCCAGGGAAAAACACTGCCATGAACATTCGTCGCCTATTCATGAATATTCAGGGGTCCCACGATGAAATTGGTTCGAGGGTCGTGGTGGCTCTGGATGCCGCCAGGGCCTTCGACTCCGTGGAGTGGAACTACCTGTGGGAGTGCCTCTCAAGATTTGGATTTGGCCCCAGCTTCATTCGCTGGGTCCAACTCCTCTATCAATCCCCGAGGGCCAGAGTATTTGTGAACGGTTGGCTTTCCGACCAGTTCCCGCTGGAAAGAGGGACCCGACAAGGCTGCCCCCTTTCCCCCATGCTGTACGCATTGGCTGTGGAACCGTTGGCCATTATGGTCCGCGCAGATGCCTGTATCCGAGGCCTCAGGATGGGGAACTTGGAAGAAAAGATCGGGATGTATGCCGATGATACACTCCTGTATCTGGCGGACTCGGGTCCCTCTCTTGTAGCAGCCCTCCAGTCCATAGAGCGTATGGGTGGACACTCAGGTCTGAGTATTAATTGGTCCAAGTCCCAGATTCTCCCGATTGACCATTTCCCCCCCTCATTCACGTCTCCTCCTCTGGCTCTTCCAAGGGTCTCCCTGATCAAATACCTTGGGGTGCAGGTCACCAGATCGCTCTCGGACTACAAACTACTGAACATTGAACCCCTGTATGCCCTGATCAAGACCAAGACACAGACCTGGGCCAGACTACCCCTGGGTGTTATGGGTCGCATTAGTCTGGTTAAGATGATACTCCTTCCAAAAATACTGTATTTGGTCTGGCATGCTCCCCTCTATATACCGCAAAAATGTTTCAAAATAATTGAATCCATTCTGAATTCATTTATATGGGGTCATGGCAGACACAAATTATCTTGGAAAATTCTGAAGAACCCCGTGACATTGGGAGGAGCTGCTCTCCCAGACTTCCAGGACTATTATCTTGCCTCCCAACTGTCACACTTCTATTACTTTGACAAACGTGAGCTACCAAGATACCAGACACTTCTCTGTGAGCATCCCGACGACCCAGCCCATACCCCACTTCAGTCAGTCCTTAGAACCCCATCGACGAGACGCCCCTCCCAACACAAAGCTGACATGTTGGCTCACCACCGGAGGGTATGGCGGATGGCACTACAAAAAATTGGAACCCCGCAAGTACACTCTCATACCCCTCTCTGGTTCAATACATGTTTGCCAGAATTATTGTCCATCCCAGACCCCGCGGTGTGGACACGCCATGGGATCTTATATTTACATCAGATCATGACCACCACAGGCCTTAAAACATTTCAAATGCTAAAAGATGAATTTTCCCTCCCCAATTGCCGTTTCTTCAGGTATCTGCAACTCCGCCACGCTATACAGGCCCAATTCTCTGGCTCCAACCCGTCCATGGCAGTCCCCTCTATAGTGGACACAGTCACGGGGAATGAGCCCGCCAAACTCATCTCCACTCTGTACTCCGCCATTCGTCTCCCTAGCGCCATAGCATTGGCCTACGTGGCCAAGACCAGATGGGAGGTGGATGTTGGACTAGTGGAGGATGAGGATTGGGATGAGATCTTGGAAGACGTGAAAAAAGTCTCCCCCAAGCTATCGGACCGCCTCACACAGTTGTACATTATACACAGAACGTACCTGACCCCTCAGAGAATAGCACGTTTCAAACCCACGTACAATCCAGGATGCCGCCTCTGCGACCGCACCCCGGGCTCCTTTTACCACCTTATTTGGTCCTGCCCCATTATCCAGACATACTGGACACAGGTGATACGCTTCCTACACAACCAGATGGGCTCCCCTGCTACCCTTGACCCAAAGATGTGCCTACTTGGCCTGTTGCCAGAACTAGATGCTGACAAACCCCTGCGTACCTTCTTACATGAGACGCTATTCTTGGCGAGAAAAGTAGTGGCCCGAAACTGGATGCAGGCTCTGTCCCCCACAGTCCAGTGCTGGAAAAAGGCGGTTAACGATGCTCTCCCATATAAAAAACTGATTTATGTGCATAGAGGGTGTCCCCTAAAGTATGAGAGGGTATGGGATAGATGGTTGGCGGATGGGGAAACGTGTACTTGACATGTTGATTTCTCATCTTTGTTGTATGCCGGCTCCACTCTCATCGGTGTCTTCATCTTTTATGTCACACAGATGTTTCATTATGTTCATGTATGTACTATTGCTTTGGCCATACTGGATTTTACTGATGTATGTACCATGCATATACTTCTTAATAAAGTTGGTTTTTTTTCAATTAAAAAAAAAAAAAGATTGGATAAATTTGATCTTCCAAAACTTAAATCAGCAGAAAAAGAATTTCTTGACGGTCCTATATCCCTGGAAGAGCTAAAACAAGCAGTTGCACAGACCCATAATAATAAAGCACCAGGGTTGGATGGACTACCGACGGAAATTTATAAAAAATTTGGTAAGATCTTGTTACCAGAATTATTAGAAGTATTAAATGATGCTTTCAGAAAACAAAAACTTCCAGAGTCAATGCAGGAAACAATAATAATAGTGATTCCAAAACAAGGTAAGGACCCAATGTTACCTGAGTCTTATCGCCCTATCTCTCTCCTTACCTCAGATGTCAAGATATTGGCCAGGGCCCTTGCAAATAGGTTATCAAGATATATTAACACCCTAATCCACGGGGACCAAATGGGCTTTATTCCAATGAGAGCAGCATCAACCAATATTGGTAGACTTTTTTTTAAATATGCAACTACCCATGGATAATATGGGCTCTAGAGCAATATTGTGTTTAGATTCCCAAAAAGCCTTTGATATCTTGGAGTGAGAATACCTATGGGCTGTATTGGAGGCTTTTGGTATAATAGTCCTGGGATTTCTAAAATAGGTAAAAATGTTATACAGTGACCCAAAAGCAAGGGTAAGAATTAATAATACAATATCTAGCTTGTTCACTCTTTCTAGAAGGACAAGGCAGGGCTGTCCCCTGTCCCCACTATTGTTTGCCATAACGGTGGAGCCTCTTGCCCTCGCCATTAGACAATCAGCGGAAATAATTGGGTTCTGTCGGGTGGGGAGAGAGGATAAATTGGCCATATGTGCAGACAATGCCCTTATTTTCCTGGGGGATACTTCAAAGTCATTTAACGGAACTTATTTGCCTGATCTCCACATTTGGGCTATTTTCGGTCTTTCAGATTAATTGGGATAAGTCTGTATTATTACCATTAGATGAGTTAAAACCCCTCTATTAGATCAAGCTTCTCAAATCTAAATTAAACATACAGTGAAATACTTGGGGATAGAGATATCTCAGAATGTAAAAGACTATATTAATTTGAATCTTAAACCTCTATTAGCGAAATTTAAGAATAAATGTCAGAGCTGGTGTAAGCTCCAGTTGACAGTGATTGGCAGAGCAAATCTTATTAAAATGATCTGGACCCCACAAATACTTATGTGTTTCATAATTCCCCTGTATGGATTATAGCATTTTGGCTGAGAAAAATTGAATCTCTTTTTAGGGAACTTATTTGGAGAAAAAAACAACCCTGCATAAAGTTAACTACACTAATGCTAACTAAAGAACCTAAGGGACTGGTGATTCCCCATCCTAAAAATAATTTTTTAGCCTCAAGGCTACAACATTTTTGTGGATGGACAGTAATATCAAATTCAGATCCTATACAGAGCTTGCTGCTATCAGTATATGATGAATACTCATTCATTTCTTTATTGGAGACCAGAAATCAATTTTCCGATAAAAGATTTATAACGGGTAAATTATTTGACAAAGTATGGCAGGAAATGAAAAAAAAATGAAATAAAGGGCTATACATTATGTACTCCCATATAGAACAATAGTAGTTATGGGGAACTGATGAATCTGGAGATATGGAGGTTTAAGGGACTAAGGTATATGATACAGTTATTCCAGGAAGATGTAATGAAAAACTTTATTGAATTAAGAAACAAATATAATATCGCAAACCAAAGATTTTTTTAATTTTTACAGCTTAGGCATGCATTAAAAGCACAGGGCCGATCACATGAATTTAAATTGAAAAAATCAGTGATAATAGCCTTGTTGGTTAGGACAGAAAGAAAAAAGGGTCTGATATCACAATTATATGATATATTATTTAATCAATTCCAAGAAGCTGTGGACATACCAGCAAGGCCAGCCTGGTCTTGCAATATAGGGCCAATTTCAGATGAACAGTGGGTATTGGCATTGTCGGCAAAACCCCTGGCTTCCCTATCCCCAACGCAAAATTTAACACAATTATTTATTTTACATAGGGCTCATTTTAAACCAGAGAAAATGTTTAAATGGAAATGTAGAGATACAGCCCAATGTCTCAGATGTAAATGTATCCCCGCTAATTTAATACATATGCTATGGAGATGGCCTAAACTCCATCGTTATTGGCATGAGGTTGTGTCTATGATCAACAAAGTTTTTGGGACTGGGCTGTCTCCAGAGCTGGGCGGATGTCTTCTGGGTATTCTGGATGAATCCAGGATCTCGGGAGACATGAAGGTATCAATAATAAGGAGCCTATTCCAGGCCTGTAAGGTTATAGCACAAAAATGGATATCCCCATACCCACCAACAGTAGCAGAATGGAAAACACCATTTAGGGAAACCCTAATTAAGGAAAGATATACCTTTTTACATAGAGGTTGTCCAGAGAAATTTGAAAAGATATGGAGAAGATGGTCTGATATTTTGGATGGATGATGAGATGGGAGTAGATAAACGAATGAGCAATAGGGAGAGGGAGGGGGGGACATCTGGGGTTGCTTTTGGGTGGGAGGGTTATGTTTTGTTATGGGTTGTGTTGGTTTTCCCTTTTTTTTTTGTTTCTTAATACGTTCATGGGTGGCATGTTGTCTGTGTTTCTTTTTCGTAAGTCACAGTACACAGAGCCCATAGTCATTATTACATGGGTTATACGCCACCTTCAGATGATTGAACACTGGCATAACCAAAGACAGGAAGTCCCCCTTTATATAACTCCTCCCACACAGGGAGTACCTACGTTTTTTCGCTAGTGTCTAATGCCGCTTTCCCCGCGACCATTTTTCTCGTCGGGAAAAATGAATTTTTTTCTCTTTGACGAGAAAAACAACCGTGTGTGGGCTTTTGATAATTTTTCCCGACGAGAAAAACGGCATTAATCACGAAGAGAAAAATTAGAACATGCTCTAATCTTTCTCGTCGTGATTCACGGCATTTTTTTCCACGGCAGTGGGAGCCTACACGCAGTCGTTTCTCTCAACCAAGAGAAAAAATGTCGGGAAAATCTATCGTGTGTACGCGGCATTAGGTGTTGGTAATGGTTAATGAAGTGCTAAGAATAGCTCCGTAGCTGGTCTTGGATCAGGGAGCTATGCTATCGGATCCATTCAAAGAGCCAGAATCAAAGGCTAAAGTGGATGGTACCCGAGCATCTGAACAGAAGAACAAGGCTTTGCCTGTAATGCTTTTTTCTAAAAGATCTGGACCCTGAGTTCCAGCGCCTTGGTCACATTCCATACCACAGGTTTGCTCTGGCAGGGTGCTGTACAGGTCCAAGGGAGTGGACCCTATATGCAAAGGGAACTCGGTCCTTGAAGGTCTGTCATGACACAATGGTTGAAGACTGGGCCTGTCTGTGATTTTCCAGCAGGTCCTGCGGCGGGAAGGGTAAGTCAAAGAAAAGTCCTAAGAATTTCCTTATGGACGTCTTTGTTCTTGGGTGGATGGTGTCCTGCCTGTTGTTACCACTAAAGGGTGTATGTAACATACCTGGTGTCAACATTACCATTTTTACCCGGACAGACTGTGTCAGCAGCGATTGTGGACAGCGTCTGCTCCTCACTCCACTCCTGTCAGACTACCTGGGGGGGTTATGGGGGATCCCCCCACTGTTCCAGGCTCTGGGCACCCCCTTCTTTGAGCCCCCCATCCCCCGCCCCCTGGCATTCTCAGCAAACGGCGCTACTGAGCATGTGCGCATGCACAAGATCCCCTCCTCTGGAAACAAAGGTGAGAGGACCTCACGGGATGGGGCTTAGCGCCGCCAGCATGCACATGTGGCATGCACGTTTCCCACGCAGGCGCAGGCTGGCTTATGTTTTTAAAAAGTCTGCATGGCTGTGTTGAACTCATGGCTGACGGAGGGGCTTTTATCCAGGAACGTAAGCGCTGTTTTGGGGTGTTGGGCACAGGCATCCTCAGACATTGATAGCAGCACATTAACCTATTGCTGGACTTAGCACAGCAGTGGATGCATATTGTTAGTACCTCTGCTTTGTGCTTAGGACTATGTATTCCCGCAAGAGGGGAACAAAAACAGTGAAGAGGAGCACAAAAGCGTAGCGGTCAGGGTCTGAGGATCCTAGTCAGGCTTCCACAGTATCATCTTCTCCTGAAAGACCTGAAGTGGCTGATACAGCTGAGCCATCGAGCTTGTCAAGCATTGTAGCTACCTCCAACATTCCAGCCTCTGCATATGTCACCAAGGATTATTTGGCTGCTGCATTGACTGGTTTGGAGTGGAAAATAGCTGGTATAATGGCATCTTCTTCCCAGGCTGGAAAGAAGCGTGGTAGGTCACCTTCCCCTGCCCTGGACCCATCCTCAGGGGATCAGAAGTGGGCAGGGGATGCGGATATACCTTTGGAGGACCCATTAGAGGGGCCGGAGGATGGCTCCTCCTTTGAGGATTCAGTCTCAGAAGAGTCCTTCTTAGCCTCACAATCTCAAAGGTTGCTAGTTCAATCCCTTATGGAATCAGTCTGTTCTGGATATAGGTTGCCCCTAGCAGAGACGGCTGAAGTTCCCTTTTCCTCTTTGGGTTCCCTAAAGCCTCCTCAGGGCGCATATGCTTTCCCTATGCACCCGTTGCTGTAACAGCTTATTTATGCTGACTTGGATCATCGAGACAGACATTTTTTGCCTCTCAAGAGATTTTCCCTTCTCTATCCTATGGAGGAAAATTTTCAAAAAGTGGAGTGTGCCAGCAGTAGACGCTGCTATATCATCTTTGAATAAGAGTTTGACTTGTCCAGTAGACAATGTCCAAGTGTTTAAGGATCCATCAGATAAGAGGCTGGAATCTTTGTTTAAAACCTCATTTGCTGTTGCTGGTGCAGTAGTGCAGCCTGCAATAGTAGCAGCAATAGGCATTTGTCAATCCCTGAAAGACAAAATTAGGCAGGTTGTCAAGGGAGATGAAGTCCCGGATTTAGCAGAGCTTCCAAGGGCCTTATGTTTTGCGGTTGACGCAAAATTAAAGATTCTATTCATCAGACGTCACGCCTTGTGCTTCTGTTGGTACATATGCACAGAGTACTGTGGCTGAAGCATTGGTCAGCAGAGCTACCTTGCAAGAACCTATTAGCTGGTTTTCCTTTCCATGAGGAACGATTGTTCGGAGAAAATTTGGACAAATACATCCAAAAGATCTCAGGTAGTAAGAGTACCCTTCTTCTGGTTAAGCGGAGGAGTAGATGTCCACGGTTTAAACGCTTTTCCTCCCCGATATCTGGGGCGACAGCCTCCAGGTAGTCACGATGGCCTCTGCCGTCAGGGTCAAGAGGTAGGCCTCAAAACCCGGTTCGAGATCAGAAGAAACCCTGGGAGCAGAAGTCTGCAAAGCAGAGTCCCAAGGCCTCCATATGAAAGGGCGCCCCACTTGATTGAGTGGGGGAAAGGCTTATGCAATTTTCAGGAGCCTGGCGGGAAGAGATCCAGGACAGATGTGTCATCTCCACAGTATCTCTAGGTTACAAGTTGGAGTTTCAAGAGTACCCGCCGTCTTGTTTTCTAAGGTCAAGTGTTCCCAAAGACCCAGTAAAAAGAGGGTCTTTGTTCCAAGCGCTAGACCGATTGATGTCTCAAGGTGTGATAATAGAGACCCCCTCAGAAGAGCAAGGTTTGGGGTTTTATTCAAACCTCTTCATAGTGCCAAAGCCAAATGGAGATGTCAGACCCATTCTAGATCTCAAGGGTCTGAATCGGTTCCTAAATATCCGCTCTTTTCACATGGAGTCAATCAGATCCGTAGTGGCTACCCTGATGGGAGGGGAGTTTCTAGCGTCAATAGACATCAAGGATGCGTACCTGCATGTTCCAATTTTCCCCGCTCACCAGAGGTTCCTGCGGTTCGCAGTAGAACAGCGTTATTTTCATTTTGTGTCCTTGCCCTTCAGGTTGGTCACCTCGGCAAAGCTAACTGTAATGGCATACTTAGACAACCTACTGCTGATAGATCAAACCGTAGCACGGTTAGACCAGAATGTACTCAGCACGGTCGGATACTTGGAACATCTGGGTTGGATTCTTAACTTAGAGAAGTCATCCTTGCGACCAGTAAGGAGACTGGAATACTTGGGTCTGGTTATAGACACGGCCCAGGAAAGAGTGTTTTTACCTCAGGCAAAAATCAGCGCCATAAGAGAACTTGGCTCTCTCGGTCAAGACAAAGAAGGATCCTTCCATCCGTCTGTGCATGAGATTATTAGGGAAAATGGTAGCTTCATTTGAAGCAGTTCCCTATGCCGATCTCCATTCAAGATTGCTTCAAAGCAGTATCCTGGCTACATGGAACAGGGAAATCCAGGGCTTTGATTGTCTGATGTACTTGGCTCCAAGGGTCCAGCAGAGTCTCAATTGGTGGTTGGCTAGCAAGAATCTGCAGAAGGGGAAAACCTTCATACCAGTTTCCTGGAGGGTGGTAACAATGAACGCCAGCCTCTTGGGCTGGGGAGCAGTCTTGGAAGGAAACTCTATCCAAGGGAAGTGGTCAGAGTTCGAGAGAACCTTGCCCATCAATATTCTAGAACTTCGAGCAGTGCGTCTGGCTCTAAAAGCCTGGACGGGCAGATTGTGCAACTGCCCTGTCCGGGTTCAATCCGACAATGCCACAGTGGTGGCTTACATCAATCACCAAGGCAGCACCAGGAGTCGCCAGGCCCAAAAAGAAGTGGACCACATTCTAGCTTGGGCAGAAGAGCAGGTGCCTTGCCTATCTGTGGTTTTCATTCCAGGGGTGGAAAATTGTCAGGTGGATTTCTTGAGCCGCCAACAATTATTCCCAGGGGAATGGTCTCTACATCCCGCCATCTTTCTGGCTATATGCCAGAAATGGGGTACCCTGCATGTGGATCTCTTTGCATCAAGGTTCAACAAGAAGTTGGACAGCTTTGTATCAAGGACCGGGGATACACTCGCAGTCCGGACGGACGGTTAATGACTCCATGGGATCAGTTGTCACTGATTTATGCGTTCCCCCCCCAATTCAACTGCTGCCACGACTGCTCAAGTATCAAGGAAGAATGGAAACCGGTAATTCTAGATGCCCCAGCATGGCCCAGAAGGTCCTGGTATGCAGAGATCGTAAAGATGACAGTCGGGGATCCTTGGACTTTTCCGTCTCGGCCGGATTTGCTTTCGCAAGGGCCAGTGTTCCATTCTGCCTTACAAACGCTAAGTTTGACGGTTTGGCTATTGAAGCCCACATTTTAAAGGGTAGGGGGCTTTCAGGTTCAGTGGTTACTACCCTGACTAATGCAAGGAAGCCAGCTTCTAGGTCAATTTACTATAGGGTCTGGAAGGCCTATGTTTCTTAGTGTGAATACAGTGGATGGCATCCTCGGAGGTATGTCATAGGCAGAATCCTTGCTTTCCTACAATTAGGTGTAGAAATGAAGCTAGCCTTAAGTATGATCAAGGGTCAGATCTCAGCTTTGTCTGTATTTTTTCAAAGACCTCTTGCTTTACATTCATTGTTCTGGGCATTTATACAAGGGGTAACGCGTATTAATCTGCCAATTAAATCACCCCTGTGCCCGTGAGATTTGAATCTAGTCTTGTCGGCATACAGGCTCAACCCTTCGAGCCAATGCCCTATTTTCCTCTGATTCTTGTGACAAAGAAACTAGTGTTCTTGGTCACAGTAACCTCTGCAAGGAGAGTTTCAGAGTTGGCAGCTTTTTCTTGGCAAAGAGCCATATTTGGTTATGCATAACGATAAGGTGGTGTTGCGTCCTCGTCTGTCCTTTCTACCTAAAGTGGTATCTAGTTTTCATTTAAACCAAGATTTGTCCCAACCTTCATTCTTTCCGGAACCACATTCCGAAGAAGAAGAATTATTTCACACTTTCGATGTGGTGAGAGCAGTTAGGTTCTATCTGGAGGCAACTGCTCAGTTACGGAAGACTGATGCCTTATTTGTGCTGCCAGAAGGCCCTAGGAAGGGGCAGGCAGTGTCAAAATCAACTATTTCTAGATGGATTTGTCAGGTTATTATTCAGGCTTATGATTTGTAAGGAAAGGCCCCACTTTTTCAACCTAAAGCGCACTCTACCAGGGCAGTAAGTGCTTCATGAGCAGCGCATCACTTTCTCATTTTCCAAGACTTTAAGTGTACAGTGGGGCAAAGTCCAGGGAAAGTGTATTAGAATGCCTATTTTTTTTAGATAAGTTGCAAGATCTTTTCTTAACCTTTTCTCTAAATTGCTTGGACTTGAGATCAGAATGACTGAGCCCCTAGCACTTATGCGGGGCTCCATGGGAAAGTACAGAGGGCTGCCTTTCTTTCCCATTCTCTCCCCCCTCCCCTTTTATTGTTTTAGGTTGCTCCGAGTGATGGCAGAATGTGGTACACCATAGCGACGGGTCCTGATTGGCTGAATCGGGTGGGATTGAGTGGGGCATAGGTTATAAAGCTGGCGGCTGTCCCACTCTGTTCACTGCCTGAGGAGACCCCCGCTGAATATATATGAATTTTTGTCATGGCATTTGTTAGTGGGGTTTGTCATCCAGTTCAATTCTGGATGGACTAGGTCAGGGGTGCCCAACCTTTTGAAGCGCGAGGGCCACTTAAGCGACTTGGTAACCGGACGCGGGCCACAACGAGTGGAGCGGGCGGATTGGAAGGTCCGTATCCGCTCTGCATATGCAGAGCAGACACGGACACAGCCCACTCTACTTTTTTTTAGTGGATCGGATTGGAGGTAGGACACAAGTCAGATTACATCTGCCACTCCTTAGAGGTGAATGGAGGGTCCAATTGGGTCAGACTGACCGTGTGAAAGGGCCCATGGCTGCTTTCACACTGATGCGCTGCGGTTTACCTGCACCGTGGGTGCAATTCAGTGTACCTTTGGCTTTTCTGCAATTTGCAATAGACTTCTATTATATCCTGTAGGTGTAGTGCACTTTCAGAAAGCTCACCAATTTTGCAGGTAGTAACAGAAGTCTATGCCTTAGTGCAGGTAACCCACATGTGCACCACGCTGCATCTGCGGATCAGTTTGAAAGCAGCCCAGTAACCACTGCAAAACAGATGTGCCCATATATACACTGTGATTTTAGTAATAAACTGACCTTTAATAACAGTATTCTATTCCATCCCAGAGCAGGAGGTCGCGGGCCACATCAGAGGGCTCCGCTGGCCACATGTGGCCCCCGGGCCACTGGTTGGGCACCCCTGGTCTAGGTGATAGTATTAAATAAATAGATTTATGGTTATGTAACTTTAAGATTTAAAATATTGCTGCTTATGGATTATTATTGTTCAATTTTGGGTTACCCCTTAATAAATGCTGTGGCCATTATAACCAACTTGAAATAAATTGTGTTATGTCTCTTTATTTAATATCTTTGAGTCCTTTGAGCTGTCCCGTGTAAAAAAAGCATGCCAATTTGTGCACACATACTAGGGCTAATTTAGGCTGGAGTGATGTGTTTAAAGAGGAAGTAAACCCTCTCTAAAAAAAAAAAAAAACACCCTGCAAGGCAAAGGCATAATGAGCTAGTATGCATAGCATATGTAGTACATACCTGAGATCGAAGCCCCCGCAGCGGTCCTGGGTGACCTCCTCCGTATCCGCCATGATACCCGGAGTGACTTCCGGGTATCGCTGCTCCGGCGCTGTGACTGGCCAGAGCAGCAATGATGTCACGCCCGTGCATGCGTGGGTGCCGCCACTAATGGCATGAGGTTTGACCTACAGGTAAGCCTTAATTTAGGCTTAATGTCTTTCTGTTTTAGTCTGTTTTTGACAACACAAAAATCTTGATTAAAATATTAACTTGGCCAAGTTCAAGAACAAGCTTGAAATAGGGCAAATTGGTAATATTAACAATGTCCTCCAAAACATTCTCTTCATCAGATCATGTTTCAGGAAGAAATATGTTTAATAAAGACTCAAATGTGTCTGTCTATCTATCTATCTATCTATCTATCTATCTATCTATAGATAGATAGATATATATCTATATATATATCACACACTATACTCTATATGGAAAATCATAAATAACGAGTAAAGAGTAATAAAGAGTAAAACCTAAGCTAGACATAAGACACATGGAACAGGTATAAATCCCCCTGCATACTGCATGATCAGCCACCTTCTGTCCATGACACATCATTTCTAATAGAGAATGATTTGGACTCTTAAAATGGAATTGGAGTTCTACACACAGGAGCTAAAACCATAATTCTTCATTACCTGTGTGAAATTTTCAATTTACAGTGTAAACTACACAGACCATTTAGACTTATTCTGTCACTGAAAAGTAATCACTGAAAATAATTCACACCTTGACCAGAAAAGAAAAGCTGAACGAGAAATAATTACCATTTCCATAAGTTATTTCTGTTTATTTAAACATGTGTTTTGGAAAAATGAAAGCCTCGTTTTACTAAACAACAAGATTTTACACTAGAATAAAGCATTACAAGCTATACTACAGACAGGCATTATTGGTTTAAATTGTATTAGAAGTATAATCTGACCAAACAAAACTAATCTTAGCAGGATTTTTACAAATACATTACATTAAACCAGCAGATGATTATTTAGCAGTAGTATGTTGACATAAAAAGATTATGTAGAATATTTATACAAATATTACATGTAATAACTACAGAAATGCTTCATTACCCATAGTAAAAGGATGTTCATTTGTTCAGTGGACATAAATAATACAAAGTTATTTGTACAAGAATGGGTTTGGCTAGATTATCACAATCTAAATCTATGATCCAAACAGCCTGATATACTTAAGTTCTTTAAGAATGTGGTTTAGATGCCTTACTTTGATTTGCTAAAATAGATGTGACAGTGTATTTCCAAAAAAAACATCCTCTCCACTTACACTGGTAGGGGAATGATTTATGGTTGGATTGTAATAACTTTCTCAATGTTCTGATGCAATTTTATCAATGAATGGGTTTTTTATAGTAAATAAAAATAATAAAAAAAAATGTGTGGTCACTGGAGAAGGAAGTGGAGATAAATTTCTGCAGTGGGGATAGAATCACTAATAAAAACCTTACAAACGTTCTATCTGCTTGCTATTCTAAGCTAAAAAAAAAAAGTTTTATTAGGCGACATTTTGCAATGAAAAGCTTTCTTAAAGGAACACTTGACCTCCAGAAGATTTACCCCCCTTCATGACTAGGCCATTTTTTGCTATATGGCACTGCATTATTTTAAATGACAAGTGCGGGGTAATGCAACGTTGTTCCAGAATAAAATTGATGTCATTTTTTTCCCCACAAATTTTTTTTGGTGGTATTTGATCACCACTGTGTTTTTTATTTTTTGTGCTATCAGCAAATAAAGACCGACAATTTTGAAAAATTTTGAAAAATAAATCAATATTTTTTACTTTCTACTATTAACCACTTGCTTACTGGGCACTTAAACCCCCTTCCTGCCCAGGCCAATTTTCAGTTTTCAGCTTTCAGCACTGTCACACTTTGAATGACAATTGCGCGGTCGTGCGACGTGGCTCCCAAACAAAATTCTTTTTTTCCCACAAATAGAGCTTTCTTTTGTTGGTATTTGATCATCTCTGCGGTTTTTATTTTTTGCGCTATAAACAAAAAAAGAGCGACAATTTTGAAAAAAACACAATATTATTTACTTTTTGCTATAATAAATATCCCAATTAAAAAAAATATATATATTGTTTTTGCTCAGTTTAGGCCGATACGTATTCTTCTACATATTTTTGGTAAAAAAAATATCGCAATAAGCGTTTATTGATTGGTTTGCGCAAAAGTTATAGCGTCTACAAATTTGGGCATAGTTTTATAGCATTTTTATTAATAATTTTTTTTACTAGTAATGGCGGCGATCAGCGATTTTTATTGTGACTGTGACATTATGGCGGACACATCGGACACTTTTGACACCATTTTGGGACCATTGTCATTTTTACAGCGATCAGTGCTATAAAAAAATGCACTGGTTACTGTAAAAATGACACTGGCAGGGAAGGGGTTAACCACTAGGGGCACTGAAGGGGTTAAGTGTACCTAAGGGAGTGATTCTTACTGTGTGGGGAGGGGACTGACTGGGGGAGGTGACCGATGGTTGTCCCTATGTACAAGGGACACACCATCTGTCTCCTCTCCCTAAAAAAGGACGTGGATCTCTGTGTTTACACACAGAGATCCACGTCTCTGTCTCTATAAATGCCGATCGCGCGTAACTTGCGGACATCGTGGCCGCCAGGCACGCGCATCGGCACCCGTGTGACGCAGCGGGCACAGAAGTTCCCCGATGCGCGCTCGGGAGCGCGCGCGGAGAACGAGGAAAGGGGAGGATAGACGTCCTCCCGGCATTCTAGGTCTGCGCTGTTTCCGTCATTCGGCTATAGCGCGGGCCTCTAGAGGTTAAACATATCCCCCCCAATTTTTTTTTTTATTATTTCTTCATACATTTAGGCCAATATGCATTCTGCTACATGTTTTTGGTGAAAAAAAAAAAACAATAAGTGTACATTGATCGGTTTACGCAAATTTTATAGTAGTATATATGGTATATATTTTGGATTTTTTTATACTACTAATGGTGGCAATCAGTGACTTATAGTGGGACTGGGATATTGCGGTGGACAATCGGACACTAACTGACGCTCTGATTTTCCTTGGTGTCTAGCACCTGTTCATTTTGCAATCCTTTTTTTTTCATTATGGACCGTTGCACATGCAACTGCTCCTGATGAGTGGAACCTCCACGAAACGCGTAGAGCCTCAGCCTTATGCTACACCACACAATCATGTGATTCTGAGATTCCGCAAAATAAGTGTCCAAATATTTTATTATTAAATTTCACAGTTTTATTAGTAATAATACAATTATATTGTTCATGAATTAGTCGCAATATCATGTACCAATATATCTATCACCCATAGACAGGTTATGAATTATGTCATTTTCATGCATAATAAATTGTTAAAGATCATACTCTTTTCTATCATGCTATCTTTGTTATTCTATGTATATGCTTTTGGAATCCATTATCATGTGATTTATATAATTTTATGCTCTTAGCTGTGCTTCATATAAAGTCCCAAACTATTTCCTTTTGATGTTTACCAATACAGTGATGAGTGCTAAAAATATGCACTGTCACTGTACTAACGACACTGGCTGGGAAGGGGTTAAAACTCTAGAGCAATCAAAGGGTTAACATAGGCAGAGCTCTGGTCTGTGTCTCTGCCAGATGATCGGCGAGTGCCGGCGGACATCGAGTGCCCAACTGGAATAATCAAAGCAGAAGCAGGCTACTGGAAGAGCGTGCATCACTCCTGCAGGCGGAAGTGCAGAATCACGCATATATACGTGAGCCAGAGCAGAGCTGCCACCCTGTAACAGTAAAACTGCTATAGGGCAGTCAGCAAGTGATTAAAGCCTAGCTTCACATTTATCGTCCCCTTAAATATTTTATTTGGGTCAAGCTGACCCAAGACAAACTATTTTCAGCACTACCAGGTGCACTTGCTGGGAGCACTGTATTAATTGTATGTAGACTACTAGAAGCAGTAAACACAGTTGCAACTATGGTTTAGGCCCCATGCACATGGGGCATTTAGCAATAGACTAATTTTTTTCGGTCCAAATCTAAATTCAAAATTTTTGCTTATTCAGAGATTCGGATGAATCCGAATTTCCAAAAACAAATAGTAACAATTTTTTTTAGAATTTGTTGCGTTTCATTTTGTTTATTTGTTTTCTAATAAATTCCAAATTTTCAGAACAATTCTAATTTGAATCAGTCGAAAATAAATCCACCATTCCAGATCCTGTGTGAAGAATAGCTGGTTTTTACGAAGCAGCCCTAATAACCGATGACTTATCAGCTGTCAGCAGGTTTCCGTACTGACAGCTAACTGTAAATAAAAGAATGCAATGAAAAAACAGTTTGGGGTCCCCCCTATCCACACTAGGCCCCCAGATCCCTCCCCAGAGAGTTTTTGACAATTTCTTTATTAACAAAAACAATGTCCTCTAAGTAAATCTGGCATCAATCATGATGAATGCCACTGACGAACATCTGAAAGAAAACAAGAGGTCCACACCTGACAAAGGCTCCTACCATCTGACGTCTGACAGTTCTTAAATAACCGGGCGACCCTGCCCCCTTTGTGACGTCATCAACTCAGCAGGTGATGATGTCACAAGGGGGTGGGGGTCACCCGGTAATGTCATCGGGTGGCCCCACCCCTTCGTTTTTTAGGAACTGTTAGATGGCAGGAGCCTTCGTCGGGTGCAGACTTATTTTATTATTTCTGGTTGGCGGCAGCGGCGTTAATCGTGATTGACGCTTGATTTACTTTGAGGGACATTCTTAGTTTTTGACAATTACTTTAAAAAAAAAAAAGTCTCGGTGTTTGTATTTATTTGTGATACTTTTTTGGTAAATGAGTAGGGGTAAAATTTAATTACAGGGGGCTTCCAGATTCCAATAGGTCCCCACCCACAGACCCCCACAACAATTGGCCAGGGCTGTGGGCAAGAGGCGCTATGGGGAAGAGGTGCTTTGGGGGGAGCCCCCTACCCCAAACAGCTGTAAGAAGCTGTCTGCCACTCAGAGTTTTAAAGGCTTCTGGCAGCAGTCCTGCATAGTGCACCTGTGCCTTCCATCTGCACCTCAATGCTGGAGTCTCATGCATTAGGGCTAAATGCCAAGTGTGAGTGAGGCCTTAAATGTATTGGATTTTATTTTTCTGTAATGTATGATTATACATAACATTTTTAAGATGTTGGAAATATATATATTCATATATATAGAAGAGTTACAAAATATGTGGATATTGAGAAGAGCCCTGTAAAGATTTTTATTGAAATATGTGTTGGAATGTAAATATTATTAAACAATAAAGAAATCTGGTACACATTTGGAGGAATTTGCTAAAAAAGGAGCACACAGCTGTGTATAGTAGCCAATCAGATTCTAGATTTTATTGTCAAAGCCTAATTGAATAACCTGAACATAGAAGCTGATTGGTTACTATGCACAGCTGCACCAGATTCTGTGTGCACCCATTTTAGTAAATCTCCCCCTTTGAGTACATCTAAAAAAAAAAATTAAAGCAAAGATGAATACCCAAATATAAAAAGAAATCACAAATATAGTGTTCCCATACAGATATTATCTTATTTTTGACTCTGTTATTTTAGGTATATGTTTGTTTGTAGAATAGGTATCACAAAACAGCACAACAACCTCTGTGTTCTCATTCTGAAAACTTCCCTTCACGTCCTATCAGGGGGACACCAGGACAAGAAATGAGAGGGCGCAGATGTCACTGTTCTTCCTTTCATATTATTTTACCTACCAATTCATATGACATAATTTCCTCTTTGACCAGATGTAGTTCCACCTTTTTTCCTTCTGTAGAGTTAACCACTTAAGCCCCGGACCATTTGGTAGCTAGAGGACCAGAGGTGATTTCAGAATTTTGCACTGCGCTGCTTTAACTGTAAATTGTGCGGACATGCAATGTTGTACCCAAACGAAATTTGCGTCCTTTTCTTCCTACAAATAGAGCTTTCTTTTAATGGTATTTGATTGCCTCTGCGATGTTTATTTTTTGTGATATAAACGGAAATAGACCGAAAATTTTGAAAAAAAAATGATATTTTCTAATTTTTGTTATAAGAAAAATCGAATAAAGTCAATTTTAGTCATACATTTAGGCCAAAATGTATTCAGCCACATGTCTTTAGTAAAAAAAATGTCAATAAGCGTATATTTATTGGTTTGCGCAAAAGTTATAGCGTCTACAAACTAGGGTACATTTTCTGGAATTTACACAGCTTTTAGTTTATGACTGCCTATCTCATTTCTTGAGGTGCTAAAATGGCAGGGCAGTACAAAACCCCCTCAAATGACCCCATTTTGGAAAGTAGACATCCCAAGGAAATTGCTGAGAGGTATGTTAAGCCCATTGAATATTTTTTTTTGTCTCAAGTGATTGAATAATGACTGAAAAAAAAAATTACAAAAAGTTGTCACTAAATGATATATTGCTCACACATGCCATGGTTATATGTGGAATTGCACCCCAAAATACATTTTGCTGCTTCTCCTGAGTACGGGGATACCACATGTGTGGGGCTTTTTGGGAGCCTAGCCGCGTACGGGCCCCCGGAAACCAAGCACCGCCTTCAGGATTTCTAAGGGCGCAAATTTTTTATTTCACTCCTCACTACCTATCACAGTTTTGAAGGCCATAAAATGCCAAAAAGCACAAAACCCCCCCAAATGACCCCATTTTAGAAAGTAGACACCCCAAGGAAATTGCTGAGAGGCCTGTTGAGCCCATTGAATATTTTTGTTTTGTCCCAAGTGATTGAATAATGACAAAAAAAAATTACAAAAAGTTGTCACTAAATGATATATTGCTCACACATGCCATGGTTATAAGTGGAATTACACCCCAAAATACATTTTGCTGCTTCTCCTGAGTACGGGAATACCACATGTGTGGGACTTTTTAGGAGCCTAGCTGCGTACGGAACCCCGAAAACCAAGCACCGCCTTCAGGATTTCTAGGCACAAATTTTTGATTTCACTCCTCACTACCTATCACAGTTTTGAAGGCCATAAAATGCCAAAATAGCACAAAACCCCCCCCCCCAAATGACCCCATTTTGGAAAGTAGACACCCCAAGCTATTTGCTGAGAGGCATGGTGAGTATTTTACAGCTCTCATTTGTTTTTGAAAATGAAGAAAGAAAATATTATTTTTTTTATTTTATTTTTTCAATTTTCAAAACTTTGTGACAAAAAGCGAGATCTGCAAAATACTCACAATACCTCTCAGCAAATAGCTTGGGGTGTCTACTTTCCAAAATGGGGTCATTTGGGGGTGTTTTGTGCCATCTGGGCATTCCATGGCCTCCGAAACTGTGATAGGCAGTGAGAAGTGAAATCAAAAATTTACACCCTTAGAAAGCCTGAAGGCGGTGCTTGGTTTTTGGGGTCCCGTACGCGGCTAGGCTCCCACAAAGTCTCACACATGTGGTGTCCCCGTACTCAGGAGAAGCAGCAGAATGTATTTTGGGGTGTAATTCTACATATACCCATGGCATGTTTGAGCAATATATCATTTAGTGACAACTTTGTGCAAAAAATAAATAAAATAAAAATAAATTGTCTTTTTTCCGCAACTTGTGTCAACATATAAAATATTCCATGGACTCGACATGCCTCTCAGTATATAGCTTGGGGTCTCTACTTTCCAAAATGGGGTCATTTGGGAGGGTTTTGAACTGTTCTGGCATTTTATACACAACATTAGGAAGCTTACATCCACTCTTCTAACCACTTGAAGACAAAGCCCTTTTTGACACTTTTTGTTTACATGAAAACATATTTTTTTTGCAAGAAAATTATGTTGAACCCCCAAACATTATATATATTTTTAAAGCAAAGGCCCTACAGATTAAAATGGTGGGTGTTGAATTTTTTTTTCTACACAGTATTTGCGCAGCGATTTTTCAAACGCATTTTTTGGGGAAAAAAATACAGTTTTTTAAATTTTAATGCACTAAAACACACTATATTGCCCAAATGTTTGATGAAATAAAAAAGATGATCTTAGGCCGAGTACATAGATACCAAACACGACATGCTTTAAAATTTCGCACAAGCGCGCATTGGCGACAAACTACATATATTTTTAAAAGCCTTTAAAAGCCTTTACAGGTTACCCCGTTAGATTTACAGAGGAGGTCTACTGCCAAAATTACTGCCCTCGTTCTGACCTTCGTGGTGATACCTCACATGCATGGTGCAATTGCTGTTTACATATTACGCCAGACCGACGCTTGCGTTCGCCATTGGGCAAGAGCAGGGCAGGACAGGGGTGTTTTTTTTTTTTTTTTTTTTTTTTTTTTTATTATTAATTTTGCTTTTTTATTTTATTTTTAAATTGTTCCTTCCATATTTTTTTTTTTATCATTTTTTGAAAAAACTGGGGTCTTCTAGACCCTAGATCTTTCCTTTGCCCTCAAAGCATCTGACCACACCAAGATCGGTGTGATAAAATGCTTTCCCAATTTCCCAATGGCGCTTTTTATATCCGGGGGGGGACATTCCCTCCCACTGCTTGTAAAAGCAGTCCAGAGGCTAATTAGCCACTAGGATTGCTTTTACATGAAATTCGGCCGCTGGCTGAAAAGAATGATACCAAGATGATACCTAAACCCGCAGGCATCATTCTGGTATAAACATTCAAAGTCCAGCAACATACCAGTACGTTGCTGGTCCTTGTTGGACATGTATTGTAATCTTTTTTTTTCATGCAGCCAGTTGGCTGAACGAAAAAAGAGATTGATCGGTGGGTATGCACACCATTAGAATACCGCCCTTCATCCACCCACTTCTAATGATGGGCATACATGCACCATTTATATATGCCGAAGCATGGGGGCATCCTCCCGCAAAAAAGTTATGCCGCACACACATGGTCGGACTTTTCCACGGGCAAGCCTCCGTCGGAATTTCGACCGTATGTACGCGGCATTAGGAGCAAAATCGCTCCTCCGCCCCTGCTGCCCCAATGCTTCGGCATATATGCTTTTTCTTTTTAACTGTGGTGGTGAAATCACCTCCTACAGCACTGGAGTCGCAGGGATCAGGCCTGTCTCTGCGAACGCTGCAGTTATGTGTGTTGTGTTTTGTAAGTGACAGTGATCGATCGATACTGCACTTGGGTGGCCTGGGCTGGACGAAGGGGCAAAACGCAGGTGCTAGCAGGTATCTGGGCTGATCCCGCTAACACTGCATTTTTGGGAACCCTAAACTGCTGGGGACGCTAGTATAGATCTGATCAGATCAGATATTGATCTGATCAGATACTATACCACTAAGGGGGGTGTATGCTTCACGCGTGGGTGTTAGCGTTACTGGCACTAACCTGACGCTGCCTGGGGTGTGACGCAGACCCTCTCTGACGCTAAAACCTAATTGATATCACCCGCCGGGCGATCAGGGGGTTAAACCTTTATTGGGTTATATATACGGCGGGTGCCCTGACACTATAAAAAGCAAACTAACTAACCAGCGTCACCCGTAACACTTATATGGTGATCACTGGTGAAAGGGTTAACTAGGGGCAATTAGGGGGTTAAAACCTTTATTAGATAATATATGGGGGTACCTGACGCTATAAAAACCTGCGGCGAACCTAAAAAAAATTACTGGCTACCGCTCTGCATCACCGACGCTAAGACAGCGATCAGAAAAATGATTGCTTAGCGACAGTGGTGATAGGGGGTGAAAGGGTTACCTGGGGGGCGATCAAGGGGGTTAAACCTTTATTAGATAATTTATGGGGGTACCTGACGCTATAAAAACCTGCGGCAAACCTAAAAAAAATTACTGGCTACCGATTTGCATCACTGACACTAAGACAGCGATCAGAAAAAACGATCGCTTAGCGACAGTGGTGATAGGGGGTGAAAGGGTTACCTGGTGGGCGATCAAGGGGGTTAAACCTTTATTAGGTAATATATGGGGGTACCTGACGCTATAAAAACCTGCGGCAAACCTAAAAAAAATAACTGGCTACCTATCGGCATTACCGACAATAAGACAGCGATCAGAAAAACGATCGCTTAGCGACAGTGGTGATAGGGGGTGAAAGGGTTGCCTGGGGGGCGATCAAGGGGTTAAACCTTTTTTAGGTAATATATTGGGGTACCTGATGCTATAAAAACCTGCGGCGAACCTAAAAAAAATAACTGGCTACCGATCGGCATCATCGACAATAAGACAGCGATCAGAAAAACGATCGCTTAGCGACAGTGGTGATAGGGGGTGAAAGGGTTACCTGGGGGGCGATCAAGGGGGTTAAACCTTTATTAGGTAATATATAGGGGTACCTGACGCTATAAAAACCTGTGGCAAACCTAAAAAAAACTGGCTACCGATCGGCATCACCGACAATAAAACTGCGATCAGAAAAACGATCGCTTAGTGACAGCGGTGCTAGGGGGTGAAAGGGTTACCTGGGGGGCGATCAAGGGGGTTAAACCTTTATTAGGTAATATATGGGGGTACTCGACGCTATAAAAACCTGCGGCGAACCTAAAAAAAATTACTGGCTGACGATCGGCATCACCGACGCTATGACGGCGATCAGAAAAATGATCACTTAGCGACAGTGGTGATAGGGGGTGAAAGGGTTATCTGGGGGGTGATCAGGGGGTTAAACCTTTATTAGGGGGGGTTAGGGGGCTACACTGGACCTAAAACTAAACTTTGGTGACACTTTTACAGTCACAAATGTCACTGATTGCAGTGATCAGTAAATAAATGGTCACTGCAATCAGTGACACTGTGGCTGGGGGCTGGGGGGTGATCTGGGTGGTGATCTGGGGGGGCGATTTATGTACCTATGTGTCCTGGTGTCAGTGTAGTGTTTTGTGCACTAACCTGGCATCTTCTCCTGTACGACGCTCGGTATATGTGAGCGCCGCAGGAGAGATGACATCACTTCCTCTGCCTGTGTAAGCATTACACAGGCAGGGGAAGCTCTCTCATTCGCCGGGAGCGATCGAGAGGGGGTGGCCAGAATCGAACGGCCGTCCCCTCATGCCTGATCGCTCCCGATCAGTTAACCACTGCTCACTGTAAAGAAGGGGGGTCCGATCGGACCCCCCAACTATACAAAGGCAGTCACGTAGATATACGTGATTCTGCCTGTCGGTGCCATTCTGCCAACGTATATTTACAGTGGGCGGTCGTTAAGTGGTTAAGGATGAGCTTTAGGTTTGGGTTGAGGACCCATAGGATCAGGGATAAGCTTTAGGTTCCTGGAATCTGAACTTAGGCCAGGTGGCTTAGGGAAGACAATAGTGAACTTTTTGTTATGCGCCAGCCCCTCACTATAAAAAGGCAGGGTTTCCTGCAGACATATTTAAAAATGTGCTTAGGTAGGATAGGAAAAGCATAGGGAGTGCTGCTCATAAAATGCATAGAAACAGATTAGTGTAGGACTTGAAGGAATTGGTGTCCTAAACCAGATGTACAATTTTACTCTGCTTTATCTTCATTCTTTTTTATTATAATTTTTAGTCTAGGTTCACATTGGTATGATTTGGCATGCGATTTGATTTTGACTTTGTGGCGCTGCACCAATTCCCAAAAGTAGTTTCTGTACTACTTTTGGCAACTTCAGGGGGTGATTTGTATTGACATCTGTGTAGGAACCCGCACAGACATCTGTCAAATCATCGCTGAAGTTGGACTGCATTGCCGGGTCGAAATCGTGCGAGTTCGGGTGAACTCGCACAATTTCAATCTCGCAGCAATGTGAAATGTAGGCTAAAAGCTTTTAGTGGGCATGGCGCTGCTCTGTATTTGTATACATGTTAAAGTTCAGGTACTTGTATGCAATGCTAACAATGTGCTCAATAAAATATATAAACCAGTTCCTTCCAGTTAAGTGACAGGTGCTTTTTTTTTTACTAAACTAATACAATTTTGAAAAAACAGTCCTCTAAATAAATAAGCATGTGCAGATCAAATGAACAGTCTTCTTAATTAAATAAACATGTGTAGATCATGAATCATAAAATTCTATTGCTGGGCAGAGAGCTCTCCCTTCAAGGGAGGACACAGACCTCTGTTGTTGTTATGCTTATTCTTTATGCAATCGGCCCCTTCATTTCGATA
The DNA here is from genome assembly GCA_029206835.1 of Rana muscosa. NCBI lineage: Eukaryota > Metazoa > Chordata > Amphibia > Anura > Ranidae > Rana > Rana muscosa. The sequence goes on from CM055122.1 coordinate 1,236,300,184, forward strand.
GTATGCAGTATATTCTCCTCTGCCCAGCTCTGACTAGATGCACCTCCCCTTGATCAATTGTCTGTGTGTCTTCTTTCTGCTGGCATCCTAGGAGCTGACTGCACCATGTATTCCCTCCTCTGCCATGCTGATCTCGTGGATCACCTTTTTTTTATACTCTGTAGACAGTTTCAGCCCGAATACAAATTCAGACAAATTTTTGGTTATTAAGAGATTCAGATTCATGAAATAGTAACGAATAGTAACAAATTTAGTTGGAATCTGTTAAAATTTGTTTTGTTTATTTGTTTTCTAAATAATTCCAATTTTTCAGAACAATTTGAATTTGAATCGGTCGAAAAATGATTAACCGATACGAATTCTGTGTGAATAAATAGTTGGTTGTTAAGCAGCGGGCCAGAAAGCCGGCCGCCCGTGTCCTTAACAGCCATGAGTCATCATCTGTCAGCTGGCTTCCCCAATGACAGATGAATGTAAAGAAAAGAATGACGGCAATTGCCCGGCAATAGAAAAATGTAAAAAGAAAATGCATAGGGTCCCCCCAGCCCATACCAAGCCTTTTGAGTCTGGTATGGATTTTAGGGGAACCCCACGCCAAATTCAAAACAAAAACCGGTGTGGGGTCCCACCAAAATTCATACCAGTCCCTTATCCCAGCATGCAGCCTGGCTGGTCAGGAAAAGGGGGGAACACGATCGAGCGATCCCCATCCTGAACCATACCAGGCCACATGCCCTCAACATGGGGCGGTGGGTGCTCCACCCCAAAGCACCTGGTCCACATGTTGATGGGGAAAAGGGCCTCTTCTTGACAACCGTGGGCTGTGGTTGTCGGGGTCTGCGGGTGGGGGGCTTATCGAAATCTGGAAGCGGGCTCCCAGATCCCCACCCCCTCTCCTATGTGAATGGATATTGGGTACATCATACCTGTACCCATTCACCAAAAAAAGTGTAAAAAAGTAATAAAAGCAGGAAACAGTGTTTGACAAATCCTTCTGTGACATTGGAAGGGGTGGTGCCACCGGGTGACATACCTGGGTGGCCCCATCCTTGCCTATAAGAGAGCTGTCAAACCCGAAGAAAGCTCATACGTCCGGAGACCTCTTAGGAGGTGAATCGTCGTTTAAATATTTTCTATTTTTCTGGTTGGCGGGCGATGTGATTGACGGTGGATGGACATGGAGAGACACTATTTTTTTTTCTTTTAATAAAGGATTTGCAAAAACGGTTTCCTGTTTTTCTTACTTTGACACTTTTTTTGGTGAATGGGTACGGGTACGATACCCATTCACATGGGAAGGTCGAGATCTGGGGACCCCCTTGTTAAATCTTCCAGATTTCGATAAGCCCCCCACCCGCAGACCCAGACAACCACAGCCCACAGTTGTTGGGAAGAGGCCCTTGGCCCCATAAACATGGGGACAAGGTGCTTTGAGGTGGAAGGTGCAGAGCCCCCCTGCCCCAAAGCACCCACCCCCCCATGTTGAGGGCATGTGGCCTGGTTTGGTTCAGGATGGGGGGGCACTCGTTCGTCCTTTTCCCGATCAGCCAGGCTGCATGCTCGGATAAGGGTCTGGTATGGATTCTGGACCTCACACTGTTTAAAAAAAAAAATTGGCATGGGGTTCCCCTTTAAAATCCATACTAGATCCGAGGGGCCTGGTATGAACTGGGGGGACCTTATGCCATTTTTTTTTACAATTTTCTATTTCCGGGCAATTGTGGGCATTCTTTTCTTTACCGTATCAGAGTAAAGGGGGCTAAATACAAATGCATGGTCAAATAAAATCCCAATAAAAAACATTTAAATTTTTGGTTGTAACATGACAAATAGTGAAAAATGTCAAGGGGTATGAATACCTTTTTCAAGGCATTGTAAAGGAAAGTTAACCTGCAAGTGCTCAATCAAAGGAGGGGGTACTGAGATATTTAATGCCAAAGATTTGGAAACATTTACTTGGAGACCCGATGCAAGTCCAAATTGGTAAAGCAGTTTAAAAATATTGGGGGTTGAGATAAGGGGGATGTAACAAAAGGAGGAGATCATCCGCAAATAAAGCACATTTATGTTTTTGGGGACCACATAATTCTCCCTTAATATCAGGATGGTTTCTGATAGCTAAAGCCAAAGTTTTTTTGGCTATTGTGAAAATTAGGGACAAGAGTGGGCAGCCTTATTGAAAGGATCTGAATATCATCCCTGAAATTTCACCTAGGTGCTAGGATTATAGTAAAGGGAATGTTGGATATCCAGAAAGTTGGGGCCAAGTCCCCATATTTCTAGCACCTTGAAAATATATGGCCATGTCACTGTATCAAAGGCTTTTTGAAGGTCAATAGAAAGCAAAAAGCCTTTCTGAGGGTGCCACTGTCCCAAGGTGATTTGAGTTGAAAGACAATGTCCATGGCTCTCCTTATCTGGTCCGGTCTTTGCCTCCCTAGGATAAAGCCTACCTGGTCTTTATGCACATAATGAGCGATGAAGGTAGAGAATCTGTTAGCTAATATTTTTGTTAGGATTTTGAGATCATTGTTAATCAATGAAATTGGGCGGTAATTGCTGATTTCACTTGTATCTTTACCTGGCTTAGGCAGGACTAAAATGTAAGCCAAGTTTTAGAGTTTATCCAATGCGGAGCCTGATTTAAGAGAACCAAACCAGGTAAGGAGAAAGAGTGGGGGCAAATATTTTATAGTAGCAAACCATCAATCAGTACCAGGGGCAGAGACTTGTATAAGGAATTTAATGACGTCCATGACCTCGAGATCGGTGACAGGCCTTTCAAGGAGGGGTGTATGTTTTGCTGACAATTTTGGAAGAGGTATGCTGTTGAGGAAATCCTCCAATTGTAAATGCGAACATGAGTTCTTCTCCTCTTTAAAGGTTTGTATAGAACTCATGGAAGCATTCCATAATACCCTGTGGATTTTGTGATAGAGTCCCAGAAGGGGTGCAAATTTGGGGAAAGGCAAGGGAGCGAGGTTTAGGCGATAGTTTAGCCGCTAATTAAGAGCCTATCCTATCTTTTTTAGAGAAAAACGGTGCCTCGACCATCTGAGGTATTTTTAGGCCTCTGTGGTTAAAGCCAAGTTTAGGGATAACTGAGCTGCCTCTAGCTGATCCAGAGAATCCCTAATAAGGTTTTGTTTATGGGACTTGCTTAATAATTTCCTAAGAATTCCCTAGTAAGTTTGTCTATTTTGGCTCTGTGTTCTCGCTTTAGGCCAGAGGTAATTTAAATGATCTATCCTCCTATTACTACTTTATGGGCTTCCCATAAAGTTTCTGGGGAAATGTAATCAGTGTCGTTTGTTTGAAAACTTTCCTTCAAGTCTTTTTCAAGGATTGAGCATTGCACAGGGTCACTTAGGAGGGCCTCGTTGAGATACCAAGTAAAGCGTCTGAGTTTGTTGAGTGCTGCAGGAACAGTAGTTCCATGCAGTGGTCTGAAAGGGGAGTGTCTAATAATAAATGTAGTGGCATACAGTATTTGAGATGCTTGAAGAAAAATATGATCTATCCTAGAATAAGTGTGGTGTGGAGCTGAGTAATGGGTGTAGTCTTTAGTGAGAGGATTGAGTTCCCTCCAAATGTCAATCAAACCTGATGAATAGAGAAGATTGGCTATTTTCAAGCTTTGTTTAGGGGGCCGTTTAGTACAAGGGAGGCCCCTCACAGATTTATCTAGCGGTTGATCGAAAGCTAAGTTCAAGTCCCCTCCGAGGACTATCATGCCCTCCAGGTGTGGTCTAAGGGATGTCAACATGGAGGAGAAGAAATGAGTTTGGTCGCTGTGATTATAGTATGAGACAAACGTGTAAATCGATCCATCTATTGTTCCGTTCACCAAGATGTATCTACCAAAGGGATCCTTGAGGACTTCCGTTTAGGAAAAATTCAAATTTTTAGAGAAACACATGACCATGCCTTTAATTTTTTTTAAAGGCATTTAATACGTAAAACTGGGGGTAATGTTGATATAAAAAGGAGGTGTTAAATAAGATGAGAAAGTGGGTCTCTTGGAGCATGAGGACATCTACAGTATCTTTTGGGAGTGATAGAGCTTAAACAGTTTCCGTCTTTTAACAGGAGAGAGAGGCGATGCATAGTGGAGAGAAGTATTTGCATTTTCAGGAAGGATCTTACCCTGAGATGAGTGGTTACGATCCGCTGTTCTGAGTCCCAGACCTGATGTTCGCCTGGATCTGGTGTCCAGGGGAGATGGAGCCCTCTAGGTGACCCAGAGGGGAGGAGAGGAGAGAAAGAAAGAGAAAGAAGGAGGAAGTCTACTGAAAATAGGAGACAAGGCAAGTGAGTAACAATACCCAAAGTAGAGCAAACCCCAAACCCCAATGTGACAAGAAGGGGCCAAGCCCCTTCTTGCCACAAAACATTTCGCAGAAAACATCCCCAAACGTAGGAACAAAAAAAATCCCTGAATGGAGTGAAATTCCCATTCAGAAACAGCTGGAGGAGCAGGTCATCCGCTACGGCCACCTTGCCTAACTATAGCTGGAGATAAGAGGAGAGGCAAAGCCCCATTAATGCGTAGTAGTTTGAGAAGTGGATTGAAAACCCAAGCCCCTGATCCGGCCAGGGGGGACTCCCTCTAGGAGTCCATCCCAACCAGGGCGGAGGTAAAGGGAGAACGCGTCACAAGTATATGTGTTGCATCAAATTGAAAGGTGTCCCTTGACGCACTACATCCTTTGAATAAGTACCCATCAGCACTATACGGTAGTCATTCCGATGGAAAGAACTGGGGTGGTAACAAAAATGTAAGACAAACAATACGAGATAAGCAAAGCATATGTATGGCTCATATGGGTGAAGAAAATAGAAAGATACCAAGGAATCTGAGTGTTGAAGAACCGGACCTTGTAGATTCCTGAATGTTGGTCTTGGATCAGGGGGGCCGAAAGTCTCTGGACCTCTTTGATTGTTTTTTTTGCCAGGGGGCTGGGCGGTGGGGGTCTATTGGAGGAGTTGGAGCCTCTAGAAGCTAAGGTTGTTGTTGGATCTTGGGAAATTAGGCCCAATTGCAGAAGCAAATGGTCTCCATCAGCGAACAAAGAGAATGCGTAGGATTTGTTCTGTAAGGTGAAGTTCGGACGGAAGGAAAAGGACCATCCATATGTGATGGATTTCTGATTCAACACTTGGAGGAGAGGTTTCAGAGATCTCCACTTTTGAATAGTATAGGGTGAGAGATCTGCAAAGATTTGTATAGGGTGGCCCTGAATTGTGAGGTCTCCCACTTCTAGTGAATGACGCCTGAAGTCTTCTTTTACTTTGTAGAAGTGTGGCTTTACCACAATGTCTCTGGGAAGGCCATTTTTGTGTGTGGGGTTATAGGGGTCTATGAGCCCAGTCCATCTCCAAGCGGTGTTCCGGTATATCAGGATAAGGTCCTTTATAAATGAGTGGACCACTGAGTCGACCTCCTTTAACGATTCAAGGGGACCCCTGATTCCAAAGTTATATTGCCTTGATCTATTTTCTAGATCATCTATTTTGGAAAGTGCAGTGTCCAGTTGGTCGTGCAGTTCTTGTATTCTGACTGTGTTCTGATTAGTTCTGGCTATTGTCTGGTCAGCTTTAATTTCAATAGCCTCTATCCTGGCCCCTAATTGATGTAAATCAGCCAGGATGGTGGAGGTAATTTGGGCAGCAGTTTGAGCTAGGCCTCTAGTGAGTATTTTAGAGAAGGTGGTCATATTGTAAGATACATCGCTTGGAGTGGTGGGCAGACCTTGGTTAGGGTCTCTAAACTCCTCTGGGCTGGTAGCTCCTCCATGAGGGTGAGGAGTAGTTCATCTAGGGTTCTGCCACTTAAAGATTCTGTAGATGCAGAGGACATCATGGCAGGAATCTGATTACTCACTGTGGTGTGTGTTTGTGATCATCCGTGGCATCCTGATCTGCTATGAATTCCTCTGTCCTTGGCCCCTCGCCTCATGAGATGGCTGCGGGCTCTATTTTGGAAGTGATCACGGCCGTAGGCCCAGGATCTAACTGACGGGATAGATCCCTTCTTGCTGATCCTCCACATATTAGGGGGGTTTTCAGGACCTCTTCGATTGGTAGGCTGAGAGGCTGACCGGGGCTGTAATGCCTTGAAGCTGCAGCGGGGTTAACTGGCTGGAGTGGTGCAGAGCTCTCAGTTCAGACATCCATCCAGGGAGCTGCCGCTCATGCGCCTTTCCTGTTTATTTTTTATGCACTAGCACTTTATTGGTTATCACTGCCATTTATTGATTTTGATTAATTTATTTTATCTATTTATAGACACCCATTTATGTACAGTGATGTCGCGAACATAAAATTTTCCGTTCGCGAACGGCGAACGCGAACTGCCGCAAATGTTCGCGAACGGGCGAACCCGGCGAACCGCCATAGACTTCAATAGGCAGGCGAATTTTAAAACCCACAGGGACTCTTTCTGGCCACAATAGTGATGGAAAAGTTGTTTCAAGGGGACTAACACCTGGACTGTGGCATGCCGGAGGGGGATCCATGGCAAAACTCCCATGGAAAATTACGTAGTTGACGCAGAGTCGGGTTTTAATCCATAAAGGGCATAAATCACCTAACATTCCTAATGTGTTTGGAATAACGTGCTTTAAAACATCAGGTATGATGTTGTATCGATCAGGTAGTGTAAGGGTTACGCCCGCTTCACAGTGACAGACCAAACTCGGACAGACCAAACTCCCCATTTAACGCACCGCAAACAACTGCAAACAGTCCATTTGCACAACCGGAAGGCTTTAATGATCACCTTAGATGATCACAAAGAAAATTTATGTTTTTTCTATGCAAAATTATCAAGCCGATCGCTTTTGGTCTGTTCACAATGAAGCAACGACCTTACCATCTGGGGTGTGCCAACAACGCCATTGCCAACACACTCATAGAGGTGGTCGCTTCATTGTGATACGCAAGCCCCTTCACCACAACAAGGTAACGATCACGAAGGGGAATTGACACAGGTATGTGTTTTTTTGTTTGTTTTTTTTGCAGCCACAGTGCAGCACCAGAGGCCAGAAAAATTAGGCATGTACACATGCCTGTAAAATTAGGTATTGTTGCAGCCGCTGCTGTAGCAGCGGCCAGAAAAAATTATGTTTTTCAGGCAGAAAGTGCCCTAAAACATTGCGGCTTGTGGACCATTTTTAGCCCAAGGCAGCTCATCTCATCAGGCTTTTTTTAGTCAAATGTATCGCCCACTGTCAGTCCCTTCGGGATCCATGCCTCATTCATCTTAATAAAGGTGAGGTAATCTAGACTTTTTTGACCTAGGCGACTTCTCTTCTCAGTGACAATACCTCCTGCTGCACTGAAGGTCCTTTCTGAAAGGACACTTGAAGTGGGGCAGGCCAGAAGTTCTATCGCAAATTGGGATAGCTCAGGCCACAGGTCAAGCCTGCACACCCAGTAGTCAAGGGGTTCATCGCTCCTCAGAGTGTCGATATCTGCAGTTAAGGCGAGGTAGTCTGCTACCTGTCGGTCGAGTCGTTCTCTGAGGGTGGACCCCGAAGGGCTGTGGCGATGCGTAGGACTTAAAAAGCTCCGCATGTCCTCCATCAACAATACGTCTGTAAAGCGTCCTGTCCTTGCCGGCATGGTCGTGGTAGAAGGAGGATTACTTTCACCTCTTCCCCTGTTAGATTCCCGTTGTGCTGTGACATCACCCTTATACGCTGTGTAAAGCATACTTTTTAATTTATTTTGGAACTGCTGCATCCTTTCCGTCTTCCTGTAATTCGGTAACATTTCTGGCACTTTCTGCTTATACCGGGGGTCTAGTAGCGTGGCCACCCAATACAGGTCGTTCTCCTTCAGCCTTTTTATACGAGGGTCCCTCAACAGGCACGACAGCATGAAAGACCCCATTTGCACAAGGTTGGATGCCGAGCTACTCATGTCCTGTTCCTCGTCCTCACTGATCTCACTGAAGGTCTGTTCTTCCCCCCAGCCACGTACAACACCACGGGTACCAGATAGGTGACAACGAGCACCCTGGGATGCCTGCTGTGGTTGGTCTTCCTCCTCCTCCTCAAAGCCACATTCCTCCTCTGACTCCTCTTCCTCAGACTCCTCTTCCAGCGTTGCCGCAGGTCCAGCAAGCGATGCTGATAAGGCTGTTTCTGGTGGTGGTGATGGTGACCACAACTCTTCCTCTTCCTCTTCACGCTCATCTACGGCCTGATCCAGCACTCTTCGCAGGGCACGCTCCAGGAAGAAAACAAATGGGATGATGTCGCTGATGGTGCCTTCAGTGCGACTGACTAGGTTTGTCACCTCCTCAAAAGGACGCATGAGCCTACAGGCATTGCGCATGAGCGTCCAGTAACGTGGCAAAAAAATTCCCAGCTGCGCAGAGGCTGTCCTAGCACCCCGGTCATACAAATACTCGTTGACGGCTTTTTCTTGTTGGAGCAGGCGGTCGAACATTAGGAGTGTTGAATTCCAACGTGTCGGGCTGTCGCAAATCAAGCGCCTCACTGGCATGTTGTTTCGCCGCTGGATATCTGAAAAGTGCGCCATGGCTGTGTAGGAACGCCTGAAATGGCCACACACCTTCCTGGCCTGCTTGAGGACATCCTGTAAGTCTGGGTACTTATGCACAAAGCGTTGTACAATCAGATTTAACACATGTGCCATGCACGGCACATGTGTCAACTTGCCCAAATTCAATGCCGCCAACAAATTGCTTCCGTTGTCACGCACCACTTTGCCGATCTCCAGTTGGTGCGGAGTCAGCCACTGATCCACCTGTGCGTTCAGGGCGGACAGGAGTGCTGGTCCGGTGTGACTCTCTGCTTTCAGGCAAGTCAACCCCAAGACAGCGTGACACTGTCGTATCCGGGATGTGGAATAGCCCCTGGGGAGCTGGGGGGGTGCTGTTGATGTGGAGCAAGACGCAGCAGCAGAAGAGGACTCAGCCGAGGAGGTTATCGAAGAGGATGGAGTAGGAGGAGTAGAGGAGGTGACAGCAGGCCTGCCTGCAAGTCGTGGTGGTGTCACCACCAACTCCTCTGCAGAGCCACGCATTACATGCTTGGCAGCCGTCAGCAGGTTTACCCAATGAGCAGTGTAGGTGATATACCTGCCCTGACCGTGCTTTGCAGACCAGGTATCAGTGGTCAGATGGACCCTTGCCCCAACACTGTGTGCCAGACATGCCATGACTTCCTTTTGCACAATAGAGTACAGGTTGGGGATTGCCTTTTGTGAAAAGAAATTTCGGCCGGGTACCTTCCACTGCGGTGTCCCAATAGCTAAAAATTTTTTGAAGGCCTCAGACTCCACCAGCTTGTATGGTAAAAGCTGGCGGGCTAAGAGTTCCGACAAGCCAGCTGTCAGACGCCGGGCAAGGGGGTGACTCTGTGACATTGGCTTCTTACGCTCAAACATGTCCTTGACAGACACCTGACTGTGGGCAGATGAGCAGGAACTGCTCAAGGCGAGAGACGTAGTGTCAGATGGTTGAGAGGGGGCAAGGAGGACAGCAGTGGTTGACGTGGCTGAAGATGCTGGACCAGGAGGAGGATGGTGGCTTTGAGCTTGTGTGCTGCTTGTACTCGTCATCATGTGTTGATCCCATAGGCGTTTGTGATGTGAGATCATGTGCCTTCGCAAAGCAGTTGTACCTAGGTGGGTGTTGGATTTCCCACGACTCAGTTTCTTTTGGCACAGGTTGCAAATGGCATCGCTGTTATCAGAGGCAGACACACACAAAAAATGCCACACTGCTGAGCTTTGCAATGGCGGCATTCTGGTGGTGGCAACAGCATGCGTTGATTGGCGTGCTGTCTGGCTGACCCCGGGTGCCGATACATGCTGTCTGACTGTGCCACTAGCTCCTTGCGACGACCTACCCCTCCTTCCAACTCGTCTCCTCCTCCTCTCTGTCTCCCCATCTGAACTTTCCCCCTGTTCTTCTTCTCTTCGAGCGGGCACCCACGTGACATCCACATTGTCATCATCAACCGCTTCACTTGTATCTGACAACTCAGCAAAGGAAGCAGCAGCGGGTACAACATCATCATCATCACACCGTACATCCATGTGTGTAATGCTGCCTGACTGACACATATCCCTTTTATCTACATCCTCTGGCAATAATGTTTGCGCATCACTCATTTCTTCCAACTCATGTGTAAATAACTCCTCTGACAGATCAAGTGAAGCAACTGTGGTGCTAGTGTTGGTGGTGGCGGCAGGCGGGCGAGTGGGAACTTGAGAGGTGCCCAAAGCTGAGCTGGAGAAGGATGGTGCGTCAAGGTTCCGAGCGGAAGCTGTAGAAGATTGGCTGTCCTGTGTTAGCCAGTCAACTATGTCCTCAGAACTTTTCGAGTTCAGGGTACGTGGCCCCTGAACACTGGGCATTATTCTTGGGCCAAAGGGAATCACAGCACCACGACCACGACAGCCCCTGTGGGGTGGCCTGCCTCTGCCTGTCATTTTTTTTAGATTAGTTTAGTTGTACTATGCGTGCAAGCTACTGTGACACCAGATATGAGTGGCACTGTGCACTGGCAGAAGTTGGCACAGTAGACACTGTAGGTCTGACACACACGCTGGCAGGCAACTGACTGCTCATCTACTGCAGTCAAAACTGTTGTGGTTTTTTTTTATGTAAGCTACTGTGCCGGGGAAAAAAAACAAGCAGACTGGTGTTTTACCAGCCCTAAAAAGGACTTTTTGGGGTGCTGTCAGGACGCTGTGCTTACAGCAGAGATCAGATGAGTCTTTCAGGAGTGGAGTGAACACTGAATACACTGGCCTAGCCTAGCTTTCCCTATAAAATCAGCAGCAGCTAAACTGTCCCTCCTCTGGCTAACACTGCAGCTTAAGTACAGACTGAATCTAAAATAAATGCTGTCCAGGAAAAAACAAAAAAGCAGACTGGTGTTTTACCAGCCCTAAAAAGGGCTTTTTGGGGTGCTGTCAGGACGCTGTGCTTACAGCAGAGATCAGATGAGTCTTTCAGGAGTGGAGTGAACACTGAATACACTTGCCTATAGCTTTCCCTATAAAATCACCAGCAGCTAAACTGTCCCTCCTCTGGCTTACACTGCAGCTTAAGTACATACTGAATTTAAAATAGATGCTGTCCAGGAAAAAACAAAAAAGCAGACTGGTGTTTTACCAGCCCTAAAAAGGGCTTTTTGGGGTGCTGTCAGGATGCTGTGCTTACAGCAGAGATCAGATGAGTCTTTCAGGAGTGGAGTGAACACTGAATACACTGGCCTAGCCTAGCTTTCCCTATAAAATCAGCAGCAGCTAAACTGTCCCTCCTCTGGCTAACACTGTAGCTTAAGTTCAGACTGAATCTAAAATAGATGCTGTCCAGAAAAAAAAAACAAGCAGACTGGTGTTTTACCAGCCCTAAAAAGGGCTTTTTGGGGTGCTGTCAGGACGCTGTGCTTACAGCAGAGATCAGATGAGTCTTTCAGGAGTGGATTGAACACTGAATACACTGGCCTAGCCTAGCTTTCCCTATAAAATCAGCAGCAGCTAAACTGTCCCTCCTCTGGCTAACACTGCAGCTTAAGTACAGACTGAATCTAAAATAGATGCTGTCCAGGAAAAAAAAAAAAGCAGACTGGTGTTTTACCAGCCCTAAAAAGGGCTTTTTGGGGTGCTGTCAGGACGCTGTGCTTACAGCAGAGATCAGATGAGTCTTTCAGGAGTGGAGTGAACACTGAATACACTTGCCTATAGCTTTCCCTATAAAATCAGCAGCAGCTAAACTGTCCCTCCTCTGGCTAACACTGCAGCTTAAGTACAGACTGAATCTAAAATAGATGCTGTCCAGGAAAAAACAAAAAAAGCAGACTGGTGTTTTACCAGCCCTAAAAAGGGCTTTTTGGGGTGCTGCCAGGACGCTGTGCTTACAGCAGAGATCAGATGAGTCTTTCAGGAGTGGAGTGAACACTGAATACACTTGCCTATAGCTTTCCCTATAAAATCAGCAGCAGCTAAACTGTCCCTCCTCTGGCTAACACTGCAGCTTAAGTACAGACTGAATCTAAAATAGATGCTGTCCAGGAAAAAAAAAAAGCAGACTGGTGTTTTACCAGCCCTAAAAAGGGCTTTTTGGGGTGCTGTCAGGACGCTGTGCTTACAGCAGAGATCAGATGAGTCTTTCAGGAGTGGAGTGAACACTGAATACACTTGCCTATAGCTTTCCCTATAAAATCAGCAGCAGCTAAACTGTCCCTCCTCTGGCTAACACTGCAGCTTAAGTACAGACTGAGTCTAAAATAGATGCTGTCCAGGAAAAAACAAAAAAGCAGACTGGTGTTTTACCAGCCCTAAAAAGGGCTTTTTGGGGTGCTGTCAGGACGCTGTGCTTACAGCAGAGATCAGATGAGTCTTTCAGGAGTGGAGTGAACACTGAATACACTGGCCTAGCCTAGCTTTCCCTATAAAATCAGCAGCAGCTAAACTGTCCCTCCTCTGGCTAACACTGTAGCTTAAGTTCAGACTGAATCTAAAATAGATGCTGTCCAGAAGAAAAAAAACAAGCAGACTGGTGTTTTACCAGCCCTAAAAAGGGCTTTTTGGGGTGCTGTCAGGACGCTGTGCTTACAGCAGAGATCAGATGAGTCTTTCAGGAGTGGAGTGAACACTGAATACACTTGCCTATAGCTTTCCCTATAAAATCAGCAGCAGCTAAACTGTCCCTCCTCTGGCTAACACTGCAGCTTAAGTACAGACTGAATCTAAAATAGATGCTGTCCAGGAAAAAACAAAAAAGCAGACTGGTGTTTTACCAGCCCTAAAAAGGGCTTTTTGGGGTGCTGTCAGGACGCTGTGCTTACAGCAGAGATCAGATGAGTCTTTCAGGAGTGGAGTGAACACTGAATACACTGGCCTAGCCTAGCTTTCCCTATAAAATCAGCAGCAGCTAAACTGTCCCTCCTCTGGCTAACACTGTAGCTTAAGTTCAGACTGAATCTAAAATAGATGCTGTCCAGAAAAAAAAAAACAAGCAGACTGGTGTTTTACCAGCCCTAAAAAGGGCTTTTTGGGGTGCTGTCAGGACGCTGTGCTTACAGCAGAGATCAGATGAGTCTTTCAGGAGTGGATTGAACACTGAATACACTGGCCTAGCCTAGCTTTCCCTATAAAATCAGCAGCAGCTAAACTGTCCCTCCTCTGGCTAACACTGCAGCTTAAGTACAGACTGAATCTAAAATAGATGCTGTCCAGGAAAAAAAAAAAAGCAGACTGTTGTTTTACCAGCCCTAAAAAGGGCTTTTTGGGGTGCTGTCAGGACGCTGTGCTTACAGCAGAGATCAGATGAGTCTTTCAGGAGTGGAGTGAACACTGAATACACTTGCCTATAGCTTTCCCTATAAAATCAGCAGCAGCTAAACTGTCCCTCCTCTGGCTAACACTGCAGCTTAAGTACATACTGAATCTAAAATAGATGCTGTCCAGGAAAAAACAAAAAAGCAGACTGGTGTTTTACCAGCCCTAAAAAGGGCTTTTTGGGGTGCTGTCAGGACGCTGTGCTTACAGCAGAGATCAGATGAGTCTTTCAGGAGTGGAGTGAACACTGAATACACTGGCCTAGCCTAGCTTTCCCTATAAAATCAGCAGCAGCTAAACTGTCCCTCCTCTGGCTAACACTGCAGCTTAAGTACATACTGAATCTAAAATAGATGCTGTCCAGGAAAAAACAAAAAAGCAGACTGGTGTTTTACCAGCCCTAAAAAGGGCTTTTTGGGGTGCTGTCAGGATGCTGTGCTTACAGCAGAGATCAGATGAGTCTTTCAGGAGTGGAGTGAACACTGAATACACTTGCCTAGCCTAGCTTTCCCTATAAAATAAGCAGCAGCTAAACTGTCCCTCCTCTCGCTAAGACTGCAGCTTGAGAATGAATCTAAAATGGATGCTGTCCAGGAGGTGGGAGGGTCTGGGAGGGAGGGTATGCTGCTGATTGGCTGGAATGTGTCTGCTGACTGTGAGGTACAGGGTCAAAGTTTGCTCAATGATAATGAATAGGGGGCGGACCGAACATCGCATATGTTCGCCGGCCACGGCGAACGCGAACAAGCTATGTTCGTCGGGAACTGTTCGCCGGCGAATAGTTCTGTACATCTCTATTTATGTATTTATTTAAGCACAGGCACTTTAATTTGACTTTTTAAACAAATTAATTTAATTTAATTTAATTTGACTTTAAACAAATGTATTCCTAATTTGCTATTGTTTATTATAATTTTATATTTTTGCACATATTAGCATTGGTAATCACACTGTTTGGTTCAGTTCACATAGAATTCTGATGAACTAGCGCTGCACTTATTCCTAAATTGTGATACTCTGCCTGAGTATTGTGCTAGCAGCTTTTTCTATTACACCTTGTGGCCTTTAGCCCACGTTCACACTGGGGCTGCGGGAGTGAAGCCTGCGAGTTCAGCTGAACTCGCACGATTTCACTCCAGCTGGCAGTCCCGATTTCTGCCGTGATTTCAAAGACATCTGAAACAGATGTCAATGTAAATCACGGCTGAAATCGCAAAAAGTAGTACAAAAACTACTTTTTGTAATAGGTGCAGCGCCGCAGATGCGGGTTCGCACCGATTAGGACGGTGCCATTGGCCGCAATTTGCGGCAAATTTCGCCGATTTGACATGTCAAAACGCATGTCAAATCGCACCAGTGTGAACCAGGGCTTAGTGCGGGAGCTTTTTCCTTTATAATTATCCTGGACGGCTGAACCTGTTCAGCATAAATCTAGGCACCTTTCACCCATCAGGGAAGCCCAGATGCAGCATACAGCCTCCCATAGACATGAAAGGCTGTGCACTGCTGTACTCAAATATACACAATGATGTTATTGTAATGTAAACACAAATATAGCATATGCAAAAAAAATTACATTTTTTTTTTTTATATTACCATACAATATACTGTACAATGCATGCAGGCTTTCCTGGCAGGGAAACATGCTGGCATTTACTTTGATCAAGCTCAGTCACCTGTGTGCAGGAGCCCCTTACTGTACAAAAAAGTGAAATAAATCTACATTGACATTCATTTGACAAGAAATGTATTTGTCACAAAGAACAAATGCTGAACCTCTATTGTGAGCTATTGTTTGGTTAATGGTTGAATAGATTGTTTAATTTATGACTAGCAGTACAGTATGCAAATTTCTTATAATAGAGCTGAATTTGAAAACTGCTTAGTTACTTGACAAGGATTTATTTAAAAATGTTTATGTATATCACACTATAAATTAACAACAGTACAACATACCGTATTCATTTTATGAAAATAAAATAAAAAAACACTGAAAAGACCCCTGAAAATGGAGGTTCTTAGCAACAACTAAAGTTAAATGTTTGTTTCTGTAAAATACTCTGTGGAAAATCATTAACTTGAGATCTATACATCAGCAAAATTGAATCTGAAATCTAAAGAGCAACCTGGGAATTGCATCCCTTAGTGGACAATCTGCTTCTGTGCTTGGTTTCACAAGCTGTAGCCAATCACTGGATCAATTGGGCTCTTAAAAGTCACTAGAGAAAAGATTCCTTTGAAATGCACTGAGGAAAGTCACTTGTTATAGTTATTAATCCCCATGAAACTTCCCTGGGCTGACATGTTGAAATATGTGTAATTGGGGGTGATACTCATTTCATTATTGATTGTAGACTGACCCAGATGCCACACTTTCTAACAGAGCTTCCCCCTTAGATAAGAGTTTCATAAATCACAAACCCATGCACAAATGTAAATACATAATGCTATAGTTAGCTATTATGTTATTCGAAGATTGTTTAAATGATATAAAAGCACAATAAATATTGCCTTCACAAATTCCAATTTTTTTTTTTTGTGAATACATACTTTATAATTTTATGTAGGTTGACATTTCTTTAATTATTCTCCCATAAAGTTTAATCCATTTTACACTGTTAATTAAAAAAAGGATATAGTAAAATGCAATAATCATGGATTTTCATTGTTTATGAGCATTAGGCTCCAATCAGAAGTGAACTTCTTTTGGGCGACACGCGTCCCGATTTTGTTTGCGCCATTTGATGGGGACATGTTGTATGGGGCAAGGGCCTCTTCCCAACAACCTTGTGGTCTGCAGGCAGAGGCTTATAAAGAGGAATCCCTCTTTAACAAGGGAGCCCCCAGATCCCGCCACCCCATCGTACCCCTACCCATTCACCCAAAAAAGTGTCCAAAAAATTTATGAAGACAGCAGGCAGTTTTTGACAATTCCTTGATTAAAAAAATAAAAAAAACAATATGCCCCGATGTGGATCCATCCTCTAAAACGCTGTCTGCTGAACCTTTGGACCCCAAAAAAAAATAAAAATGCTCCACCTGTGACGAAGGCTAACCGCCGAATGCATGCTCTTCTGTTTGACAGTTTCCTAATTAGGTAAGGGACGGTGATATCACCTGGTGGCACCACCCGCTTGTGACACAGTATGCACTGGTCAGTGATGTCAGCACCCCCCATGTTGAGGGCATGTGGCCTGGTATGGTTCAGGAGGGGAAGGGCGCTTGCTCGCCACCCCCTTTTCTGACCTGCTGGGTTGCATGCTTAGATAAGGGTCTGGTATGGATATTGGGGGATCCCACGCCATTTTTCTTTTAATTTTGATGTGGAGTTTCCCTTAAAATCCATACCAGACCCAAAAGGGCCTGGTATGGATTGGGGGGACCCCCACGCCATTTTTTTCTTTATGTCAGTTTTTCTGCAGCAGGTTCTATACACGGTACAGATGCACCACTTTACAGGCAGACTAAGGGAACCCCCCACCGGCACTATATTTAGAGGATTTTATTTTATTTTATTGTTTTGCCGCGTACACACGATCGGACATTCCGTTAACAAAACCGTGAATTTTTTTCAGATGTTCGCTCAAACTTGTCTTGCATACACACAGTCACACAAATGTTGTCGGAATTGCGAACGTCAAGAACGTGGTAACGTAAAACACTACGACAAGCTGAGAAAAATTAAGTTCACTGATTCCGAGCATACGTCAAATTGATTCCGAGCATGCGTAGAATTTTTGTGCGTTGAATTGTGTACACACGATCGGAATTTCCGACAACAACTTTTGTTGTTGGAAAATTTGAGAACCAGCTCTCAAATTTTTATTGTCGGAAATTCCGACAGCAAATGTCTGATGGAGCATACACACGGTCGGATTTTCCGACAACAAGCTCACTTTGAACATTTGTTGTCGGAAATTCCAACCCTGTGTACACGGCATTTCACTTTAAGCATCATTAATATCACTGCTCCTTTTAAAGCAATCTTAAAAAAAAAATGTGCATTCATACATGTGCTCCAGGGCAGTGCTGGAGTACATAACACACAGAGAGCAGGGGACATAAATATGACACACACAGAGTGCAAGGGTCAGGAGTGTAAAAAGCACAGCATGTAGGGGTTAGGAGTAAATAATTGCACAAAATGCTTGAGTCAGGTATGTGTAATGTCCAGGGGTCAGGAATACAAAATGAATAGAGTGCAGGGGTCTGGGTTGCGTAATTTCCTAGCACAAGTCCCCCCTCCACATTCCACCTACACAAAAATGCACAAATCCTCGTCCTTCCTAAATCCCCCCTTCCGAGCACAAATCCTCTCTTCTACCAAATTTCCCCCAGCACTAATCCTCCCCTCAATCCTCTCACCTCAAAATCCCCCTCCCCATCACAAATCCTTACTCCAGCACAAATCCTCTCCCCTCAAATCCTCCCTCCTCAGCACAAATCCTTCCCTGAGCACAAGTCCTCTCCTCCCCCAAATCCCTCCAGCACTAATCCCACTTTCCAACAGCAAAGCTTTCCTCCCTAAATTCCACACCCAGAAAAAATCCTCTCCCCAATTCCCCTCTTAGCAAATATCCTTCCCCCAGCACAAATTATCTACTCCTTCAATCCCCTCAGCACTTCTGCCCGCCTCTCATTAAATCCCACTTCTCAGCTCAAATCCCCTGAGTACAAATCCTCTCCTTCCCCAAATCCCCCAGCCCTAATCCTCTTCCCCAAATCCCCCTCCTAGCAACCCCCCCCAAATTACCCCCAAATCCTCTCCCCTTAAATCCTTTGTCTCAACATAACACAGCACACTCTCCTCCCCAAAATCCTCCCTAGCAATTATCCTCTCCACCCAAATCCCCCCTTCCTATCACAAATTCTCTCCTCCTTAAATCCCACCTCCTACCACAAATCCTCTGCCCCCAAGTTTCACCTCCCAGAACAAATCCTCTCCCCCTCCCAAATCTCCCTTCCTAGCACAAATCCTCTCTGACCAAATCCCCCCTCCCCAGAAAAAACATCCTCCCTCCCTAGGAAAAATTCTCTCCTCCCCAAACTCCCCCCAGCACAAATCCCTTTTCCAGCACTAATCCTCATCCCAAATACCACCCCCCCCCCTCCCCAGCAATAATTCATCTGAAAGTAGTTGCACTTTATTTAAAATATTATGTTAGCTTGTATATGTATTGCTTTTATTTATTTATACATTTAGCTATATTTTTTTTGTACATGGATCATAAACCATAGCTTGTTTTTGAAGTTTTTCAAATTAATTGTCTTTTTTGGGAGGCAAAGAGTTTGAGAGTCATAATCAGGTTTTTATTTTTGTAGTTTGGTCTTATGGATTTCTTACTGGAAACTCCTCCACTGTATATAAATAGCTAAAAAAATAACTTTGTATTAAGGGGTATTTTAAGGGAATCTTGAGAATTTTAGTAAGTACTTTTGGACTAATCCCACTTCCCAACACTAATTATCTACCCCCTAAATCCCACCTCCCAGTACAAATCCTCTCCTCCTGAATCCCCGCTTTCCAAACCCCCCCCCCCCCCAAGCACAAATCCTTTCCTCTACCAAATCCCATCCCCATCACTAATACCCCTTCCAGCACTAATCCTCTCCCTATTAAATCCCACCTGTCAGCACCCCCCTCCCCCTTCTCCCCTTCCCAGCAAAACTCCCTTTGCCCCAGAACAAATCCTCTCTTCCCCTGAACTCTGCCCAGTGCTAATACTCCCACTCAGCACTAATTCTGCCCCCTAAATCCTACTTTACAGCACAAATCCTCCCCCAGCATGAATCCTTACCTCTTCCAAATACCCAACCAGCAATAATCCTCTACCCTCAAGTCCCATTTCCAAGCACTAATCCTCCCCCACCAATTTTCCCAGCAACAATCCTCTCCAACACCCCTCCCAAAAACAAATCCCCCAGCACAAATCATCTTCTCCTCTCAAACATCCCTCAATAAATAATCCCACCTCCCAGGACACATCATCTACCCGCCAAATCCTTACTCCTCAGCACAAATCCTTCCCCCAGAACAAATACTCACCTCCACCAAAGCCCCTCAGCATTAATCCTCCACCCCCAAATTACCCCTAGCACAGATCCCCCGAATCACCCCTCCCCAGCACACACCCCCAACACCTATCATTTCAATCACCCAAATCCCTCCTCTCATCACAAATTCTCTCTTTCCTCAAAGTCACTTTCATAGCACACATTCATCACCTCCCATGCTACCAACATGAATCCTCTCCACCCAAAAAACAATCTTGCCAGCACAAATCATCTTCCCCTTCAAATTCCTTCTTTTAGCACAAATCTCCCCATACATTCACTCTTCTAGCCCAAATCCTCTCTTCTCCCAAATCCCAATTCCTCCCACCCCTGGCACCAATCTTAGTTATACCCCTGGTCATTCTGCCTCCAAGACAATTACCCCTTCCCTGAATTTACAGACCTAACATGCAACACGGAATGGGAGACATTGTTTTCTCAGACTTCTCTTTATTTGTGCCTTGGGAGACCTCAGTGAGGAAGAGAAGCTTAGAGGAAGCTTCTCTTGGCTCCAAAGTGGCAGCCAGTAGGAAGAGATGGCAGATGCTGCGGTGGTGGGAGATCACAGCCTTGGGGTTGCACGGTACATGCACTGGGTGCTCGGTGCTAGTGAGCTCTGTATGTACTGTAAGTGAAGCAAAATGCAGTGAACAGTGTACTCTGCAATAGAATTAAAATGCAGGCACGGTACAGAATATTTCCAGGTAAATGTTATGGAAAATCAGCAGTGGAAAATCAATGGAAATGCGTTTTTCCCTATTTATATTTAACTAAACCATTTACAACTTTCAAAGCCTAAAAGTTATTTAGCACAACACTCATTCCTGAAAGCTAGTAGATATAAGCATTACCCGAGAGTAAAGCATTGTTGTTTATGGGAACACAGTGTTATGAAATGATTATTTAAGTATTTTAGTCTTATTAGAATATACTTGCTATGTGCCTCTGTTCAATGTCAGTCTTATACTATGATTTAGTCTTAAAATACCGCACTTTTTTCCAATTTCCATTCTTAAAATTTTGGCTCTGGAACAAGTTCTGCTCTGCTGGAGCTAAATGATTGATCTCAGCTAATTACATGGTATTCTTGTACTGTAAAATTGCATGCTCTTATAACATTTGGATGTCAGGAAACTTTAAATCATTTTGTTAGGGCTAACCTGCTTGTTCAGACATGACCCTTTAATATATTTCTGGAGCATCTGTAAAAGTCAAACCAGGCTTCGAAACAACAGTCCCCACAAGGCTACTTCACTTATTTAAATACACTAATGACATGCATATGGCTTCTTGCTGGAGACCAAGTAATCATCATTCAATATGGGATAGCTAAAATGTTTTCATTCAGCTGTCAGTCAAATAAAAAGACATCAATCACTATGTCATAGTAGTTTACAATTCATTTTAGAACAGAAAGAAGGAAAAAATATATATATATATATACATTATATATGCACTACATAAATACACACAAGCAAAATATATATACCATTTCTATTGTAAACATATTTTTATAAATAAAAAACTGTTTTCATGTCTTAAGAGCCCTTACAAGAATATTACTGACAAATTATTTGAAGACCTCAGGGTGCTGAGGCATGCAAATATCAGCTATTCAGCTGTGTCTAAATCAGGGTATACTATGGTAGATCTGTATTTGAACAAAAACAGCAGAAAGAGGGCGCCTGGGTCAGTGTGATAGTAAAAACAAGTAATGCCGCGTACACACGGCCGGACTTTGCCACGGGCAAAACTCAGTCGGAGTTTCCGAAAAATAGAGAACCTGCTCTCTATCTAAGTCCATCGGAAATTCCGACGTGAAAAATCCAATGGGGCATACACACGGTCGGAATATCCGATGAAAAGCTCCCATCTGACTTTTTCCATCGGAAATTCCGACCTTGTGTATGCAGCATAACACTTTATTCAGATACTTACATAAAAGCTGCACACAGGGTGGATGTGGATCACCAATCAAGAAGCCAGCCATCACAAGGGATGAGAGGACCACTGTGGGGATAAGTTAGGACTCGCCGCAAGGTGATATTTCCTAGCAGCATATCTAAAAGGAGATGGATATATACACAGACTCAATTTATAAATAAGAACAAATATAAAATGAATAACTGAAAAAGAAAAAAAAAATAAGAAAGCATTGATTCTGTCCAAACAGTATACATGTTCCCCTCTAGAGGGCAGAAGGTTTTCTTTTCTTCTTTTCTTTTAACCTAGGAATAGTGTTGGACCCACTAAAAATGGAGTACTTTGATGCAGTGGCGGGCTTAAGCTCAGTATGGCCATATGGTTTGACTAAATCCCCATATGTACTTATTAAGAGCAGGTGTTTTAGGCAGTCTTGCAGGATTTAAAAAGCAACCATTTTTTGGTGTATGTGTGCGCTATTTATATGTTCAATTTGCCTGAGGAAGGAAGCGGCACCTCAGAAATGCACTGCGGCCCATCCCCCTCCTGATTTGGTTTCTTGCTAGCTCTGTGAGAGCAGGTGTGAGAGCTGGAGATGCCGCCGGTTATATACCTCCTTACGTGTCCGAGCTTATCCCAACAGTGGTCTTTTTATCCCTTGTGATGGCTGGCTGCTTGATTGGTGATCCATATCCACCCTGTGTGCAGCTTGCAAGATACTTTTATGTAAGTGTATCTGAATAAAATGTTACTTGTTTTTACTATTACACTGACCCAGGCGCTCTCTTTCTGCTGTTTTTGTTTGTGTCTGAGGGAACTGCCATTTCCTGCTGAGGAGCTGCCAGTGACTGTGTGTGATATCCCCATCCACCTGTGGATCCATCTGTCCTGCGTACTTTTCCTTGATATTCCTTACTACTACTACTGGACTGTATAGACTAATTCTTACCTAAATCGTTTTGAGTATATCTTGTGTCCCCCCCCCCCTGTTATTGATCCCTTATGGTGATTCCTTATAGCTGCCAGTGAGTGCTGACTCACATACTACCTGCTAGTTCTGTGTGATATATTGCTAGATCTGAGTTTGCTTGATCTGGTTCACTTATTTTTAGTCCTCATTCAAGTCCATGTAATTCCTTTAAAGTGCTTTTGTGCATTAAACTATTTAAATACTCAAATTATCAAAAATCCATTGTTTATAGTTCTTATATAAACATCCAGATCCTCTTCAATATTTTTTTAAGTGAATTCTAAAAAAACAAAATAAATACCAGATAAATATGACCCCTCTTTAAGGTCTTAAAGTGCTTTCAGGACTGCCACTTATCCACTTCAAGATTTCCGTTGTCATAAAATAGAGGAAAGAGCAGTCCCTCCCCCTGAAGACGTTATTAAGATGAAACATACGTCGGGGTAGGGGTGCAGTAAGCTAAATCGTATGGAGAAAGAACTGGCACCTGGAGGTGGTGAGGCACAGTAAACAGATTAGGCTCGCACTGAAAGATAGTTGAGCCGGCTGGTAATATAACAGAGCGTTGTAACCCAGGTGCAAGGGGAATGCACTGTAACATGTGAGCATATTTTATGATGGCTTGTGAGTAGGGAGGAGCCGAACACCCCCCTGTTCGGTTCGCACCAGAACCTGCAAATAGACCTAAAGTTTGTGCAAACTTTAGAACTCTATTAAATACAATGGACTCAAACGTTCAAAATCAAAAGTGCTAATTATCAAGGCTTTTTTCGGGAGCAGTGATTTTAATAATGTGTATAGAAAATAATACCGCGCTACTAAAAAGATCCAGGTATAAGGGTCATCTGCTACAAAGCACTGAAAGGTAAATTCCGTGTGCCTTAAAGTGAATATGGTATATAGGAGTAGTGCTGAGCTGATGTATATAGTGTGCTGTGTTTCTGTGCTAAACCTCTATCTTTAAATTATTAATATGACACCCTTGAGTTATTTCTGAGGTAGCTAACACATAAACATACAGAGAATTAATTGCATTAATAAATTACTAATTTACCAACAATGGTGTGGTGATGGTAAAGTGCAAAAAGTGCAAATATTCTGTGACACAGTAAATAAATATAAAAGACAGATAAAATTAATATAATACAAAGTGCATGTGTCTGTGATGGTACTAAGCAGTACCTAGCTATTGTAGTGCAAGTGTGCATAAATTATGTTACTAAGCAGTAACAATCAAGTTCTAGGTGGATCCGGTAAAGTGACTGTCCTTTCTTTAAAATGAAAAGAAGAGAAGGATTGGTAATGTCAATTGTGCATCAAAACAAATATGATCCGGGAATGGGAAGAAATCCCTTATTGACGTGCTGTGATAGGTCCTGGGTTGTGGGTGATACAAGTAGCTTCATGCTTTTCAAACTGTGACTCCTTAAGCATATGGGTGGCCCCTTACCTCACTGCTGTGAGGTTACAGCATTTGTGTATAATAGAGCCTTTTGTCTGACCTCCTCCTATTCAAACGATCCTTTTACAGCCTTTGCTGGGGTCCTGCCTGGTTCTATGTAGGGTGTTGGGGGGAGGGGGGATCGCGATTCCTATAGAGGCTCCACAGGTTGGTGTACATGTAATAATGGGGAAGAGCGAAGGAATCCCAAATAGTGTGATATTGTTTTTAATCCCCTGATGAAGTCATGTGACCAGTGACGACACGCGTAGGGAAGTGCAAGCACCGGAGGTGACGCGGACGAGCTTGGCGCTCGTATCTGATGTACCCTGCTCTGTACATTTTAATGTGAGTACTTTTAAACTATGTGATTAAAAAGTTTTTTTAAAAACAATATCACACTATTTGGGATTCCTTCGCTCTTCCCCATTATTACATGTACACCAACCTGTGGAGCCTCTATAGGAATCGCGATCCCCCCTCCCCCCAACACCCTACATAGAACCAGGCAGGACCCCAGCTAAGGCTGTAAAAGGATCGTTTGAATAGGAGGAGGTCGGACAAAAGGCTCTATTATACATAAATGCTGTAACCTCACAGCAGTGAGGTAAGGGGCCACCCATATGCTTAAGGAGTCACAGTTTGAAAAGCACGAAGCTACTTGTATCACCCACAACCCAGCATCTATCACAGCACGTCAATAAGGGATTTCTTCCCATTCCCGGATCATATTTGTTTTGATGCACGATTGACATTACCAATCCTTCTCTTCTTTTCATTTTAAAGAAAGGACAGTCACTTTACCGGATCCACCTAGAACTTGATTGTTACTGCTTAGTAACATAATTTATGCACACTTGCACTACAATAGCTAGGTACTGCTTAGTATCATCACAGACACATGCACTTTGTATTATATTAATTTTATCTGTCTTTTATATTTATTTACTGTGTCACAGAATATTTGCACTTTTTGCACTTTACCATCACCACACCATTGTTGGTAAATTAGTAATTTATTAATGCAATTAATTCTCTGTATGTTTATGTGTTAGCTACCTCAGAAATAACTCAAGGGTGTCATATTAATAATTTAAATATAGAGGTTTAGCACAGAAACACAGCACACTATATACATCAATGATTTTAATAATGCTTAAAGTGAAACAATAAAAGTGAAATATTCCTTGAAATTTCGTACCTGGGGGGGTTTATAGTATGCCTGTAAAGCAGCGCTTGTTTCCCGTGCTTAGAACTGTCCCTGCACAAAATGTCATTTCTGAAGGGAAAAAAAGTAATTTAAAAGCACTTGCGGCTATAATGAATTGTCGACTCCCGGCAATACAGAGAAAACTCATTGATAAAAAAATAAAAAAATGCGTGGGGGTCACCCCAAATTCAATTACCAGGCCCTTCAGGTCTGGTATGGATATTAAGTGGAACCCTGCGTCAAATAAAACAAAATGACGTGGGGTTCCCCTTAAATATCCATACTAGACCCTTCAGGTCTGGTATGGATTGTAAGGGGAACTCCACCCCAAATAAAATAAAAAATTACGTGGAGTTCCCCCCAAAAATCCATACCAGACCCTTTATCCGAGCACGCAACCTGGCAGGCTGCATGAAAAGAGGGGGGGATGAGAGAGCGCCCCCCCTCCTGAACCATACCAGGCCACATGCCCTCAACATGGGGAGGATGCTTTGGGGGTCTGTGACCCCTCAAAGCAGCATGTCCCCATGTTTATGGGGACAAGGGGCTCATCCTCACAACCCTTGCCCGGTGGTTGTGGGGGTCTGCGGGCAGGGGGCTTATTGGAATCTGGAAGACCCCTTTAACGAAGGGGACCCCCAGATCCCGAGTACATTGTACCCCTACCATTTCACAAAGAAAGTGTAAAAAAATGTAAAAAAAAAACACACAGACACAGTTGGAAAAGTCCTTTATTAAAAAAATAAAAAATAAAATAAAAAACCCATTCCAGCAATTTAATCCAGTGTCCCGTGGTGATCCGATGTCCAGCGCTGCTGTCTCCACTCCACACGAAACGTCATTGGTTAGCGGACCTGATGGGGAACTTCCTCCGCAGTGTAAGGAATGAATAGACCCCGCCCCTTCTCACGTTTCCCATCAGGTCCGCTCAGCCAATGACGTAGGTGTAAGGCTGAGCGGACCTGATGGAGAACGTGAGAAGGGGCGGGTCTATTCATTTATTACACTGCGGAGGAAGTTCCCCATCAGGTCCGCTCAGCCAATGACGTAGACGGGGTCTGAGCCCCCTCGTACCTCAGACCCCGCCTACGTCATTGGCTGAGCGGACCTGATGAGGAACTTCCTCTGCAGTGTAATAAATGAATAGACCCGCCCCTTCTCACGTTCCCCATCAGGTCCACTCAGCATTACACCTACGTCATTGGCTGAGCGGACCTGATGGGGAATGTGAGAAGGGGTGGGGTCTGTTCATTTATTACACTGCGGAGGAAGTTCCCCATCAGGTCCGCTCAGCCAATGACGTTTCGTGTGGAGTGGAGACTGCAGCACTGGACATCGGATCACCGAGGGACACTGGATTACATCGCTGAAATGGGTTTTTTATTTTTATTTTTTTATTTTTAATAAAGGACTTTCCCAACTGTCTGTGTGTTTTTTTTTTACACTTTCTTTGTGAAATGGTAGGGGTACAATGTACCCATTACCAATTCACATAGGGGGGCCGGGATCTGGGGGTCCCCTTTGTTAAAGGGGTCTTCCAGATTCCAATAAGCCCCCCGCCCGCAGATGGATTTTTTTTTTTATTTGGCATGGATTTTCCCTTAAAATCCATACCAGACTTGAAGGGTCTGGTATGGATATTTGGGGGGAACCCCACATCATTTTTTTTTTTATTTTACGCAGGGTTCCCCTAATATCCATTCCAGACCTGAAGGGCCTGGTAATTGAATTTGGGGGGGACCCCCACGCATTTTTTTTTTTTTTTTTTTATCAATGACTTTTCTCTGTATTGCCAGGAGCCGACAATTCATTATAGCTGCGAGTGCTTTTAAATGACTTTTTTTCCTTCAGAAATGACACTTTGTGCAGGGACAGTTCTAAGCAAGGAAAACAAGCGCTGCTTTACAGGCATACTATACACACCCCCCAGGTGCGAAATTTAAAGGAATATTTCACTTTTATTGTTTCACTTTAAGCATTATTAAAATCACTGCTCCCGAAAAAACGGCAGTTTTTAAAACTTTTTTTTGCATTGATACATGTCCCCTGGGGCAGGACCGAGGTCCCCAAAACATTTTTTATGACAATAACTTGCATATAAGCCTTTAAAATTAGCACTTTAGATTTCTCGCATAGACTTTTACAGGGTGTGCCGCAGCTTTTCGAATTTGCCGCGAACACCCAAAATTGTTCGCTGTTCGGCGAACGTGCGAACAGGCAATGTTCGAGTCGAACATGAGTTTGACTCGAACTCGAAGCTCATCCCTACTTGTGAGTTATATTATATTATATTATAAAATATTATATTAATTATATTATATTATAGATATATTATAGATAATAAAATTGTTTTACACTTTTAGACTCCTCTTTCCTCTATTTTATGGAGTGGATAAGTGGCAGTCCTGGATGTATTAACCCAGTGGGTACCATGCGCTTTAAGATCTTACTCTTCACAGAGAGGTCATGGTTATCTGGTGAGTTCTCTAGTGTGGTGGTTATGCAGGGTGGAGGATTAGAAACATGGAAGTAATCATATATGCATGGAGCATTTTCATTAAAGAATAGCACCTACTTGGATTGTATACAGACAGAGGTGGAAAAAATTTGGACATTTAGCACAATAATTTGTTTATACATGTTTGTACATATATGCTTTGGTTTTTTAGAATTCTAAAATATTGTAGAGGATCTGGATGTTTATCTAAGGACTATTAAGTGGAACATAAACAATGGATTTTTGTTAATTTGAGTATTTAAATAGTTTAATGCACAAAAGCACTTTAAACGGAAGTTGGAAAATAATATCTGTTTTATGAAAAACACATACGTATGTTGCACTAAAATGAGGGTTAATTTTGCACTAGAATATGTGATAGTAATTACAGGAAATAACACGATTGAGCGCTGTTTACTGAGATCTAAATAGTAAAATGTACTAACTGTTGTAATGAAAAAGTAATGATGGGGATGCATGCACGGCCACAACGGTTGATAGACGGGTGAAGCCTGAGCTCAGCCGATGGTATGTTGCCTCTGCTTCCAGGTAAGCTTCTACTAGCCACATTCAGCATGGGGATCCGGTACAGTACATGCATACTTTTGACCATCCCCATGGGGAAAATCGGCACGCAGAAAGCTCCCACATCACCACAAAGGGATTAGAGGCCTCCCTGGGACCCTTTTACAGAGCGCTTTCACCTCTGGTCATCCACTCCTCTCCAGGCCTCACAGGATGCTACTCCTGGGCTTGCAGACTCAATCATAGATCTGGGTGAAGACAGATACTGACATTACTGCTCATATATCAATGCATTTCTCTGGGCCCTATCTCACAACTCCCATATTAAATGACCGCTTGCAGGCCCTACCACAGAACCAGTGTTGCCAAACCCCCCAAGTGAAATTTACTGGCAAGACTCCAAAAATTACAAACGGCACAAATTTTTAACTGACGCTTCAAAAAAGTACCTTAAATGGCTGCTTTTCTGTGCTTAACTGTGCAACTATCAGTATTTAAACTATATACATATAGCTAGTGCTATTAGCAATGCTTTTATGCTAAACAAAAGTCAAAAAAAGAATTTCTCTATTTACATGAAGGTCAGGTTAATATAACACAGCCAGCACAGAGTTCCCCCTTACAGTGCAAGGGAGAACTCTGTGGACCCTGATGTAAAGGACAATGCCACAGATCATGATCTAAGGGGGAACTCTGATGTAAATGGGAGCGCAGAGCCCCCCTCTTACATCAGTGACCCCCCTGAGACTGACCTCCTCTCAGGTGCACCATGCAGGGCTCAGTCAGGCAACTCCAACTTGGCGGCTCTGGTTTTATTCTATAGTCTCCGCTACACAGTCCACACACATCTGACTTCTCTTGTGATCCCCAATCTGGCGGCGCTCCCACTCTTGACTCCTCTCCAGGCTCCCCCTCAGAGACTGCAGACATGATACAAGATGAGATGGTCAGAGATTGCAGACATGGTACAGGAGATGTCAGAGACTGCAGACATGATAAAAGATTAGATGGGCAGAGACTGCAGACATAGTACAGGAGATGGTCAGAGACTGCAGATATGATAAAAGATGAGATGGTCAGAGATTGCAGACATGGTACAGGAGATGGTCAGAGATTGCAGACATGGTACAAGAGATGGTCAGAGATTGCAAACATGGTACATGGTACAAGAGATGGTCAGAGATTCCAGACATGGCACAGGTGGTCAGAGATTGCAGACAGGTGGTCAGAGATAGTCAGAGGATATGGACATGGCACAGGTGGTTAGAGGATATGGACAGGGCACAGGTGGTCAGAGGATATGGACAGGGCACAGGTGGTGGTCAGAGGATATGGACAGGGCACAGGTGGTAAGAGGATATGGACAGGGCACAGGTGGTAAGAGGATATGGACAGGGCACAGGTGGTGGTTGGAGGCTGCGGACAGGATACAGTCATGCGGACAGGATACGGGAGATGGTCATGCGGACAGGATACGTTAGATTGCATAGTGCATACAATGATTTTATACAATCTCACCACTGCCATTTTTGCCTGGAAACTGCTGCCTGTGCCAGTCTGTGGAAGCCAGTCAAGCAATGGATGGAGGTTGTAGCCAGGCCAGGGGACAGGGTCCAGTGGTGGGAGTTCAAAACAAGTAACTATGCATGCACAGCTGCACGCCACTCACTAACCAGGGGGCTGCAGTCAGGTGTAGCACTCAGTGCTGGCCAGGGGCCTTACGTGTCCATCCAGGGGGTTGGCCAGGCCGGGTCCACAGCGCCCTGCGCTGTCCATCTCTTGCGGTACTGATGGTGCATCCGCCTCAATTGCATGCCCGTGTCCACTCTGTCTGCCTACGCGGCTTGCGGTATGACATTATCAGCAGGCGCAGGGGCAAGCCAGGCGGCGTGGGGCGGGCTCATGCTCGGATTATCTCGGGGATTTCCGAACTCCGGAGTTGGTGCTGCGCATGCGTAGTTCTCACCTGAGCCCGTCGCACCCATTTTTACTGGCACCGTTCCGGCTCCCACGGACAATTACGGGCACAGAAAAAGTGCCCTGTTTTTACGGACTGCCTGTAAATCTACGAGCGGTGGGCAACACTGCACAGAACGTTACCTGCAGAATCTTCACAGAGATGGGGAAGATCGCACAGAAGCTAAGGGGTGACATGGTCATCCTGGAGGAATGAACTTACCAACTTGGAACCAAATTAGATGATCTCATCCAATATGTCCATGCCCTAAAGGAAAAATATCTTTCTTTAAAGCACAATATCTCCCAATTACAACTTCAGCAGGAAGATTTAGAGAATAGGGGGAAGCATCAAAACCTATGCCTTTGGGGATCCCATAAACACTTGGGGACACTAACTCACGATTCCTACTTGCTGGTCCTTTTTATCACCCCCCATCTATGCTAGACATAGATTGGTCCCACAGGTCCTTGGGATGCAAACCACCTGCCAGTGGGCGTCTGAGAGACAATGTCACTCAATTTCAGAGACCCTAATTATGAACGCTCAAAACAAATCTACCATAGATTACAAAGGTGAAAAAATTCTAATTTTCAGTGACCTCTCTCCTATAACCCTCACCAAATGTCGCAAACTGAGACTGATCACCTCACATCTACAAAAATATTGGGTGCAGGGGGGCGTGGCCTGACGCGAGAGCCGGATGGTCGCATACATCCGGAGCTCCGGAATCACGGGACAAAAAGTGGCATAAAGCAACCCCATACGAGGGATCTCTGCACCGGGCAATATAGTGACAGTGCCTGGGAAGGTACCAGGACCATGCCGGGCAAGCGCTGAGGTGATAGAAAGCCTCAAAGGCTCACTGACTTTTATCGGTTCCCGGCGGAGACGAGGGGCAAGATGGCGCCACGGCCTACTCTCCTTCACCTACATCCACCCAAGGGAAAGCCATCAGCAAAGGTAAAAAGCAGCCGAGGGGCACTTCTCACACAAGCCAGCATCCCTGCCCTCCCTCCCCATCCACCAGCAGCCTGGATAAATCCAGACCAAGGATGGATGGCAATAGATCTAGCCCGGCGTGCAGCCAGGCCTCAGAGTCAGGGGAAGACACCAGGGAGATGCCAGAATCTATATAGACATTCCCCACTCAGAATCAGCCAGTGCTTGACACTGTTCTGAAGGACATGTTACTATCTCTGCGCAGCACAATCCAATCTGACATGGCATCATATATGCATACTTTTAACAGAGAGATCCAAGCAGTGGAGAGCAGGGTGGATCATATAGAAACAAAAATGGGGGAGTATGCGGAGACCATAAACGATCTGGTGGATGCTAACGAAGTGAGAGAGAGAGGGATACAGACTGGATCAAAGCAAAGCTCGCTGACATGGAAGATAGGTCCAGGAGGAACAACCTAAAGATAAGGGGGTATCCCGAATCGATCCAACAATCAGATCTAAATCGTTACGCTGCAACCCTATTTAAAACAATCCTACCGGATCTCACAGATCTAGATGTTACTATTGATAGGATCCATCATCTCCCCAAGCCCCCTCACCTATCTGAGCACATCCCTAGGGATGTCCTATTGCGCCTTCACTTCTTCCATGTAAAAGACCAAATTATGTCAGCCATACGGAAACAGGAACTGGTTCCCCCGCAATATCAAAATCTTAAATTTTACTCCGATCTCTCTCAATATACACTCCAAAAAAGGAGGAGCTTGAACACGGTGACAAAGGTTCTTAGAAACCATAAGATTCTGTACAGGTGGGGCTATCCAACTAAACTCACCATGACAAGGGACAACCACACGCACACAATAACTTCTTTGGAGAAGGGGATCGCTCTGCTGAAAGATTGGGGCATTCTCCTGGACCAGGAAGAAGATGCTCTTGCTACAAGCACCCCACGTCCAATTGAGCATGAGCGGAAGAAAGTAACGGCGAGGAACGCCAAATCTCATGTTTAACATCACTCGGATGTCAACAATATATTACTAGGTCCCTGTGAAACATATCCTAGGGCCGAACTTATCCCCCAACTAGATTTAGCAGCCCATGCTGCCTTTGACTGTTCTACCTTTTCTACTCTCCGGGCCCTGTTTAGGGAGAGTGTTCCTGTTTTTTATTTTTCAGTTACTGTTCTGTTTCTCCTTTTTTTTCTCCTCTATGCCAAGTTTTTCAGATGACTGGATCTCGAAACGAGATTGGAGAGCCTTATTCAGCCGTAGTCGAGAGCATGTACTATGTGGAAGTGACTTCTACACTGTGCCTGACCTTCATACTTTTGGTCTTCTTTCTACCAAAAGTGAGTACTTTCTCCTTTTTTGCTGTTTGGGACCACCCTTCTTTTTGCTATCTGTGGGTGATCGGCAAAGAAACTCCACTTCACCACAGAGTTAACCCCAGGATATCTCCATAACAGACTTGTCTACTCTGATGGCTCTGAACATACTCTCTATTAACACTAAAGGACTTAATCATCCTGTGAAACGCAGTTTGTTGTGGAAGGAAACACTTGCACACCGCTGCGACATAGTTTTCTGCGCAGGAGACTTATTTCAAAGCTTCTAACCCAAGACTCCAAGACTAAAGGGGTACTGATAGCCATTAGGGACACCGTAGCATTCAAACTGAATGACATAGTGTACGATCCTTTGGGTAGGTTCCTTATATTGACCTGTGACTTGAATTCCTCCACGTACACTATAGTGAATTCTTATTCGCCCAATAAACATCAAATTCAGTTCTTCAACAGACTGATGAAGAAAGTGTCCCGCATTCAAAGAGGAATGCTAGTGGTGTGTGGGGACTTTAATTTTACGCCTGACCTCTCCTTGGACTCTACCTCTCACTCTAAACGGGTGATCCCTTCACTTATGCCCTCCATCCTGACACATAATTTGTTTGATGCCTGGCGTTGCCTGCATGCCAATGAGCGTGACTTCACTTTCTTTTCACCACCTCATCTAACCTATACAAGAATCGATCTATTCCTGGTTGACCAACAGGTTTTGCTAAGAACATCTAAGGTTATAATTAATACTATCACATGGTCGGACCATGCCTCCGTAGTTCTTTCCACAGTGGACTCGTCATCAGTTAACGCGAGGCCGATATGGAGAATGAACACTTTTCTCCTACAAAAGGAGGAACATATTGGAGTTTTACAGGCTCAACTATCTGAATTATTTTCTAACAATGAAGGATCAGTAGAGGACCCTTTCACATTATGGAATGCACATAAAGCGTTCATGAGAGGGATATGTATCCAAATGGGGGCAAGGGTAAAGAGGCAGAGGCAGAAGCGACTGAATGATATTATAACTGAAATTTCCACCTTAGATAAGCAAAATAAAATTAACCCCTCCCCTTCAAAATCTCAAAAAATTTCAAAACTACGATGCGAACTTAGAATTTTACTGTTAGATAATTTTGAGAAGGCCAGCAAAAAACTGAAAATGTCGTATTATGCTAATGGAAATAAAGCAGGAAAGTTATTAGCACAAAATATCAGAGGTCACAGGAGTAAAACAAAAATCCCATACATTATACATCCTGATACCAAGCAGAAACTTTATTACCCTCAACAAATAGCGGATACATTTAGCATTTATTACAAATCCTTATACAACTTAAAGGATGATCCCGCAACCTACCAACCAACCACAGAGGGCATTAACAAATTTTTATCACAACTGTCTGCACCGCATCTAACACCTGACCAATTAACCTTTCTGAATGCCCCGTTTAATGTTACGGAGATTCAGAGAGTGATTGACTCTTTACCTGCGAATAAATCACCGGGCCCTGATGGGTTCTGTGGTGAATACTACAAGGTGTGTAAGTCTATTTTATCCCCCCATATGAAACAACTTTTTGACACGGCAGCTGCCTCTGCTTCTTTTCCTCCCAAAATGTTGGAGACGCTTGCAGTCACTCTGCCAAAGCCAGGGAAGGATCCAGACTCCCCCGCAAACTTTAGGCCGATTTCTCTTTTAAATATCGATTTGAAGGTTTACGCAAAATTGTTAGCTACCCGCTTAGTAGACATTCTGCCCAACCTTATCCATTCCGACGAAACGGGTTTTACCAAAAATAGACAGACATCTGATTCCACTAGGAGGCTAATTAACATTATACATCTGGCTGGTGTGAGGAAAAGACCTTCTCTGCTTCTTACTTTGGACGCAGAGAAGGCCTTCGACCGCATACATTGGCAGTATTTGGTCAAGGTTTTGCAGAAATTTGGATTTGATGGCCCTATACTATCGGCCATCTTGGCCTTATATTCCAAACCCTCAGCTAGAGTATATTTATCAGGCATACTGTCTTCCCCCTTTCCCATAACTAATGGCACACGTCAGGGGTGTCCCCTATCCCCTTTAATTTTCAATTTATTGATGGAACCCTTAGCTATATATATCAGATCACACCCACAAATTGAGGGCTTCGCTATTGGGGGGTCTGAACACGTCATCAGCCTTTTTGCTGATGACATCATTATGATCCTTTCAAATGTTGAAACTTCCCTGGCTGCAGCACATGAGGCTCTTTCAGTGTTTAATCAAGTCTCGTATTACAAAGTTAATGAGAGTAAATCCCAAATACTTGGGCTAGGAATAAGTAATAAGGTGAAAACTAAAATTAAAAAGAGTATCCCATATAGTTGGAGTTCTAGTGGCATACAGTATTTGGGTATAACGCTAACTGAACAGTCTTCCCAATTGTTTGATGCAAATTATACGCCCTTCATCCGGAGACTTGATACTAAATTCTGTAACTTAGCAAAAGTAGAACTATCTTGGTCAGGAAGGTTGGCTGCCTTTAAGATGTTAATATTGCCTCAATTTATATACTTGTTCAGAGCTTTACCAATCGTGGTTCCTGAAGCTTTCTACACTCAATACATACTTATGGCAGGGGAAAAAAGTCAGGTGTGCTTTTCAAAAATGTATTAAATCTAGAAGAGCTGGGGGGGTAGGTCACGTTGTATTGAAAGATTACTATACCGCAGCTATTCTTGCCCAAGCTAGACAATGGTTTGTGCACACTCCTACACCAAGGTGGACTGAATTGGAAAAACAACCATGTATTAATCATAACACGTTTGATCTACTCATAACGAGCCCTTTTATGACGATCAAAATGAACAATAGTTTGCCTACTATAGTAGCCACTCTCCGTGCCTGGAATATATTTGTAAAAATTCCTACCTCCCAATCCATAACTAAAGCTATATCACTCCCCATCTCAAGTTTGCAATTATTTATCCCTGACTTGCACATTAGTACTTGGAAGTCAAATGGTATTGCCACAGTAGAGGACTTATCTATTGGTCCAACAATGAAAACATTTAGATCACTACAGCTCGAATACGGCCTGGACGCAAATGAGATATATACTTATAAACAAATAGCGCATCTTTTTTCGACCATTCGCCATAGATCTGTTTCTATACCGGTTTGGAGTTTCCTTTATTTTACTAACCCCAACTCCTCTATAAGGGGCATATCTAATTTCTACAACTATTTGAATCAGAAATCTGATTTTCATAAAACACCTTCCATGAACACCTGGGAACTAGATTTATTATCTAAATATTCTCCAGAGCAATGGCAATACTCCCTTAAAGTAACTTTTACTTCCACTAGATGTGTTAACTTGTGGGAACTCCATAACAAAATTCTCCTGAGATGGTATTTAACACCCACTAGGCTAGCGGGTTTCGATGCCCACTCATCCCCTCTATGCTAGAGACAGTGTGGGCTCAGGGGTTCTCTCATACATATATTGTGGGCTTGCCCAACATTGAAAGCTTTCTGGGCCCAGGTCTTTGATCTTATAAGAACGGTTACTAGCGCCTCCGTCTCTACAAATCCAGGACTAGCCATTTTATCGGTGGGGATTGAAGAGGTCCCCCCCAACCTCAGGAGTATAGTCTCTCACATCCTTATGATCTTTGTACAAGAAACACATTTTCATAAAGGAGGTTTTTTTCAAACTGATTCCAGGCCTTAGGCTCGATTCACACCTATGCATGTTGCTTCTGAGCATTTTTGCCTTGCTTTTTGCAGTGCTTTCTGCGTTTTTCAACATGCGTTTTTACCGCGATTTGCGTTTTGCGTTTTTTTAATATTTCTTTATTTTTTTACATTTCCTTTAAAAAAATAAAAAAATAAAAACGCAAATCGCTGCAAAATCGCGGGAAAAACGCGGTAAAAACGCTGCAAAAATGCGGTACTTGCGTTTTTGATGCAGGTCCATTGACTTCCATTACATGCAAAATGCTGCTTTTTGCAGGGAAAAAAAGTCCCCGACCCTTTCCAAAAACGCAGAGGCACAAAAATGCATTGATGTGAACATGTTCCATAGAAACCCATGTTAAAAAATTTCCATGCATTTCTGCAAAATGCAAAATGCACCAAAAAACGCATTGGTGTGAATCAAGCCTCAGATTCTTCAGAAAAATCAGGGGTTGGCATCCTCATGAGAAATCCAGTTGCTAACCCAAACATTAGATTATCTGTTGCAAAAATCTAGTCCACTTACAATAGTAGGGGTGATTTTAATTTAGTAATTCCTACCTATAGAGGCAGACAATCATTACTCAGTGGACTCACATCCAAGAGTCTTACTAATCTGTCTACATCATTCTGCAAAGTTATAAGAGAACTTCACCATTTTGATTCTTGGAGGGTTAAACATCCTTTACATACTTGTAAACAGATTTCTTTTTACTCCCCTGCTCATGGGATGTACTTTGGTACAATCTTGGCAAAAACATAACTCCTCAGATATTTGCCCTATAGCAAGGTCATAACATGCAGCCATTATAATAGACTTATAGGTCCTGGGTAAACATCCCAAAATACTAGACATGTGCAATTCGTTTAGTTCCGAATTAGTTTTTTAACGAATTTTGACAAATTAGTTAATTCCGAAATTTCCGAATTTTTCAATTTCCTAATTTTCGGATTTCCGAAATTTTAGAATTTTTGAATTTCCGAATTTCCGAACTTTTGAATTTTCGAAATTCTAAAATTCTGAATTTCGGAATTTCGGAAATTCTAAAATTAAAAATTTCGAAAATTCTAGATTCGAAAATCCGAAATTGCAAAATTCGAAATCTAAAATTCGAAAATGGGAAATTTGGAAAGTTGAATTTCCGAATTTTCAAATTTACGAATTTTGAATTTTCCGAAATTCGGAAATTCGAAATTCGGAATTTCCGAATTTCCGAATTTCCGAATTTCGAATTTTCGAATTTCCGAAAGAAGCAAAAAAACTAATGAAACAAACGAATTTTTTTTTTTCGAATTTGCCGAATTTCCGGAATTCCGAATTTTCGAATTTCCAAATTCCGAATTTTCGAATTTCCCAAATTTACGAAAAAAGCAAAAACACAGATGAAACGAAAACAAAAAAAACAAATTTTTCGGCAGTGCACATGTCTACAAAATACTGTATGTCACTGAAATGATTCATCAAACATTTTGAAACTCAAAATAGGTTATTCACTTCTTTTGTGGATTTTTTTCAATTGAATAAAGGTATGTTACTCTAGACATCTACACTTTGGGAGATTCACAAAATGTTTTTCAGAGGCCAGTGTATTTCCACCGGTACCCAACTTAAAGGGGTTGTAAAGGTTTGTTTTTTATTTTCTAAATAGGTTCCTTTAAGCTAGTGCATTGTTGGTTCACTTACCTTTTCCTTAGATTTCCCTTCTAAATAATTTTTTCTTTGTTTTCTTTGTCTGAATTTCTCACTTCCTGTTCCTCCTCAGTAAGCTGTTCAGGCTGACTCAGCACCACTCGGATGATGGTGTGAAGTTTAGTGAGGAGAAACAGGAAGTGAGAAATTCAGACAAAGAAAAAAACCATTTAGAAGGTACATCAAAGGAAAAGGTAAGTGAACCAACAATGCACTAGCTTAAAGGAACCTATTTAGAAAATAAAAAACGAACCTTTACAACCCCTTTAAGGCCGGGTTCACACCTATGCGAATTGGTTGCGGCTTACACTGCATCCAATTCGCATAACATTATAAAATACATTGATTTCAATGAGGCTGGTTCACATATGTGCGATACATTCACACTGCGCATTGCCGAAAAAACGTGTGCGTTCTCTAGGCATTGCGGTGCGGCTCAGGTGCGAATTCAGGCCCATCATGTTCTATGGGCACGCATCTGATTCGCACATGTGTTGCGTTCTGAACAGGGATCTTGAGGGGGAACTCCACGCCAAATTTTTAATAAAAAAACGGCATGGGTTCCCCTCCAGGAGCATACCCTCCGAAAAAAACCGGTGTGGGGGTTCCCCCCAAAATCCATAGCAGACCCTTATCCGAGCATGCAGCCCGGCCGGTCAGGAAAGGGGGTGGGGACAAGCGAGCGCCCCCCCCTCCTGAACCGTACCAGGCCGCATGCCCTCAACATGGGGGTGGGTGCTTTGGGGCAGGGGGGCACCCTGCAGCCCCCCCACCCCAAAGCACCCTGCCCCCACGTTGATGAGGACAGGGCCTCTTCCCGACAACCCTGGCCGTTGGTTGTCCGGGTATGCGGGCGGGGGGCTTATCGGAATCCAGGAGCCCCCTTTAATAAGGGGGCCCCCAGATCCCGGCCCCCCACCCTATGTGAATGAGTATGGGGTACAGAAGAGAAGAGGGAAGATGGTGACGAAGAAAACCGGGCCCCTGCTAGCAAAAGAGCTGAAAGAAGATAGCGGAGGCCCGGCAGAAGGAAGAAAGAACCGGAGAGCGAGAGAAGAACCGGAGAGCGTGAAGACGACACCAGAGACCCCCGAAGTTGGAAGAAGACCCCCGAAAGTTGGAAGAAGACCCCCGAAGTCGGAAGAAGACCCCCAAAGTTGGAAGAAGACAATGTACCCCATACTCATTCACATAGGGTGGGGGGCCGGGATCTGGTGCCCCCTTATTAAAGGGGGCTCCCGAATTCCGATAAGCCTCAGGCATACCCCGACAACCAACAGCCAGGGTTGTCAGGAAGAGGCCCTGACCTCATCAACATGGGGGCAGGGTGCTTTGGGGTGGGGGCCGCAGGGTGCCCCCCTGCCCAAAAGCACACACCCCCCATCTTGAGGGCATGCAAGGGGGTGCTCGCTTGTCCCCACCCCCTTTCCTGACCGGCCGGGCTGCGTTCTTGGATAAGGGTCTGCTGTGGATTTTGGGGGACCTACTTAAAGCAGAAAATCAACTGCTTGCCTCCCCTTTTTGTATCTCATTTGTGCATGGTTACCATTCTACGAAATCAATATAACTGAACTCAAAAACTCTTTCCTCAGGAAAAAGAAAAAATTATATGAATTCTTAAATAAATGCTGGCAAATAGATTGAGAGCTAGACCACTTCAGTCTACACCAGATTTTATTCTACAATAAAATGGTAATCCTATGTTTGACCCACAATTTATGACTAACGTCTATGTGCATTATTACAAACAAATTATATAGCTGTTTATCTCCCAAATTCCCCCCCAACCCCCTTTTCAACCTGATAAATTTAAAGGTTTTTGTGAGTTCCCTTAAATTGCCCAAACTGACTTCAGCTGATTTGGCATCTCTTAATGCAGATATTTCTATAGATGAACTTGTTGCTGTGGTAAAAAACCTACCCCATCATAAATCACCTTGACCCGATGGCCTACCTCATTCTTTCTATAAACATATTCTTCCCATTATCGTTCCCCACCTGCTTGATCTTTATAGATTATTAATTAAAAGGGAAACACTTATGCCCTGTACACACATATATAAAAGGTAACAACTGCGCTAGCAAACAGTTAAAAAACTTCTAAACATTAGGCAGCAGAAATAGTGTGACAACACCTCAAACAATAAACAAAGAAAAAACTGCGCCACTTTTAACCAAAGTCTATTAGGAATTCGGAACTTATTTAGATGTGTATGGAAATCTATCAGGCATCACACCAAAATAGTCCAGTGGCATTTAACCAATCATCTAAATTAGTCCATAGGTCATTAGGGTGACCCCAAACTTCACACCACCGTGATTACTCAAAGCAAGCCGTGAAGAATCCACCACCAAAGAGAGGGGAAGCAGCTTACCAGAAGCCAAGCGGTTAATGGCATTGGACCTTTGACCCAGCTGCAGCCTTTGGTGATGCAAAACGTCCCTTCTACAGCCAGTATTCTCATTCGGATGGTCCGTACACACAGTATCCAAATCATACACCCAGCATGGAATAGAAAAGGGCAGGCCAATAGCGTAATTCCGTATGGTATTAGATTTATTAAAAAATATAGGTCATACTTACAAAGTAAAATCAGCATGTAAACAGTAAAATGCCGGCCGGCATGTCGGAAGCCTCACTCCTCGAACGTGGTGACGTCACTGAGCGTCCTACTAGACGCGTTTCGTCATTCAATGGACGTTTTCAATAGGAGTGGGCGCTACAGAGACGCACCACGCTTAAGAGAGGCCGGACCACAATGTGAAGTACATGGTTCGGCCATCTTAGTAGTGGGCAAATATGCCCATATATTTAAAACTGGTTGCCCCGCTCCACAAACCTACATGTAAGGGGGACTAATTGCAGCTAGAATGCTCATCTAGACGAAAACACAGGACTTATCCTGCGGGCAGAAAATGGTTTAGTTTTTTGGCCTGGGCCGTGATTAATCCCGGAAGTAGATACCCATAGGGGTAAGCTCACGGTAATTAAACAGATATCTAATTTGAGGAAAAATAATTTATAGTTATAAAATGTGTATAATGTAAAAATGTAAAAATATACATATTAGTGCGCATAAATATCATTTTTACACACATTTGAAAAACAACGTGAGGGTGACCTCTAGTGGCGAAACCAGAAAGTGACATTAACCTGAAATTAATCTGTACATTTTTAATTGCTATTTGAACAAGGATATTGGCAGTATTCTGTGTGAACTAATGTGAAGAAAGAAAAAAAGGAAGGAAAACGACATCCAATGGCAAAACCCATAGTGTCATTACCATATAAATAATTCAACATTTATTTTCAACCCCACTCCCCCAAAACGCATAGATTAGAATCCCAAAAAGAAGAAAGACCCCTATTTGATCTCAAGAAGAATGAGAAAAAGGGGAATTATTTAAATATATTTGATGAGTTTATAATCAAATTTAAGTGCAAGATAACTATCAGTGTGTGATGATAGTTACATTTAAATAATAAAAATTAATAAGAATTAATAAAATTTATGTACACCAATGGTGAACATTACCCCAAATGTTACAAGGCTTCCACCGTATATCACACATTGGGTTTACATAGTAGATATTTCTAGGCATTATTAATAAACGCATTCACATCAGTATCTATGTTTAGCCCATAGGGCGAATAGGTCTTCAAACGGTGGATCCAGGCCATTTCTAGTCTAGAAATTTCCCTAACAAGATTACTCCCCCTCCAGTTAGGTTTTAATTTATCTATCCCCAAGAAGAGGGTATTTGAGGGGTTTCTGTCATGCTTGAGCAAATAATGTTTTGACACAGAGTGGTTCTTAAACCCTGTTAGAATATTTGTTATGTGCTCATTGAGTCGCACCTGAAGTGGGCGTTTTGTCCGTCCCACATACTGCAGGCCACATGGGCACTGCAGTAAATACACAACACCAGTGGAGGCACATGTGATACAGGGTTTAATGATATGCTGTAGCCTTGTAGCGGTGGAAATAAATGTGGTCGTTCGCCTAACACGGTTGGAATTCAAGGCACACACTCTGCATCTCCTACATTGATAGTACCCTGTGAGTTGATCAAAAAAGCCCCTCCCATTACTAGGGGGGTTTATAACCACAGGAGCAATACGATTTTTTAAAGATTGTACTCCTCTAAAAATCACCCTAGGCCTATCCGGAAGTACATCTTTCAGCACGTTATCATTGGCCACAATGTGCCAATGTTTTCCTATTAGCTGTTTTATAGCCTTATGCTGGATGGAATAGGTGGTGATAAAGGGTACTCCAGGTGGAAATTGTCCACCCTCTCGTGGTCCTCTTTCCACCAACAGGTTATCCCTTCTGGTATTCTTAACCGAATCCAAAGATTCTTGTAATGCATCCACCTCATACCCCTTTTCTAGAAACCGGCCTGTC
The DNA here is from genome assembly GCA_029206835.1 of Rana muscosa. Taxonomy (NCBI): domain Eukaryota; kingdom Metazoa; phylum Chordata; class Amphibia; order Anura; family Ranidae; genus Rana; species Rana muscosa. The sequence goes on from CM055122.1 coordinate 1,236,342,223, forward strand.
AAAACCTCAGCCTGCTTTAAAAATTCTTGGTCGTCAGAGCAGTTCCTACGGAGCCTTAAATATTGGCTCTTTGGAACCGCTCTGAGCCATGAGGGGTGATGGCAACTCCCGACGGGAATAAAGGAGTTCCTGTCCGTTTCTTTAAAGAACGTGGAAGTTGCAAATTTATCCCCTCTAATAGTTATCCGTAGATCTAAAAAGTGAACTTCTGTCTGGCTGATCTCATATTTCAACTCTATGTTTCTCTGGTTGTTATTCAGAGAAGACATAAAGTCTATTAGGCCCTCTTGTGACCCATCCCATAGGAGGAGGATGTCATCAATATACCTAGCCCAAAGGGCTACCTGGGGTCTGGCCCTGGAATAGATGACATCCTCCTCCCATCTGGCCATAAAAAGATTCGCCAGACTTGGGGCATACTTGGCCCCCATGGCCACACCAGTGGTCTGCCTGTAAAAATTGCCATTGAACCAAAAATAATTCGAAGCCGCAGCGAATTCCAAAAGGGCCAACAAAAATTCAATCTGCTGGAATGGGAGACCTGAATCTCTATCCAAATAAAAACGTACAGCCTCAAATCCCAACTCGTGAGGGATGATGGTATATAAGGACGTAACGTCCACTGTAGCCATCCACATACCCTCCTTGGGTGTAATCCCTGCCAAGAGATTCATGACGTGTCTTGAATCCTTGGTATATGATGGAATCTTCCGTACCAAGGGCTGCAAAAAGAAATCAATATATCTGCCCACCCGGGACGTGATGGAATCAATCCCACTCACTATGGGACGTCCCGGGGGGCAGACAGGATTCTTATGCAATTTAGGTAGGTAGTAGATGGTAGGTGTGCGAGGGGCCTTTGGAATCAGAAACAACCTCTCTTTGGGGGTAAGAATCCCCTCATAGAACCCCTTAGACACCAGAAGTTCCAATTCCCTGACATATTTTAACTTTGGATCAGAGGGCAACATAGTGTAGGTAGAGATATCGTCCACTATTTTATGCAACACAAGCATATAGTCCTCTCTATCTAGAATAACGATCCCTCCCCCCTTATCGGCGGGTCTAATCACCAATTCTTTATTCCCACAAAGCAAGTCCAACCCCTCCTGTAAAGTCTTATTCAATCTCGCCTTTTTAACCTCCATTTGATCCAAGTCCCTTAATAGGACATCTCTGAAAATCTTAAGGGAGGGAGCCAAAACTCCAGGAGGGTTAAACAGGGATGCATTAGCCAGCCCAGAATGAACGTAATTATTTGAAACAACCTCCTCAGTACTGGTAATCCCTGCCATATACCTTTTGATATTTAGCTTCCTAATGAACCTATGAATGTCCATATAGGTGTGAAATTTGTCCAAACCCTTAGGGGGCGCAAATTTAAGGCCCTGATCTAGGAGAAGTTTTTCAGGTTCTGTTAGAACCTGCTTGCTTAAATTAAAAATACCCTGTCCTGTTAAACCTTGGGTCTTTTTTGTTGTTCTCGACCGCCTCCCCCCTCTGGTTCCTCTCCTCTTTCGCCTAATCTTTTTACCCCTTGAGCGGGTTTGTGAAAACCCCAATTATTATATCCATTCGGCCCTCCTGAGCCTCGGGGGGGTAGTGAGAGTCCGGTTTGAGATTGATGAAACAATGGACTATGGTTGGGTCCATCATACGATGGAAAATAGTGTGGGCCATTTACTCCATAATCCCCACTTAGCCCATCCATATCCCTCAAAGGGAAAAAGGAATTCTGAACAGGGACACCATAATCCCACCCAGAAGCTCCCTCCCTCTGGAAATAAGAGGGAGATTGAGAGCCAAACTCGTGTTCCCGCCTCCAGCTCTCTGAATGTTGAATATAAGGGCCTCCCCCTCTCTGGTTCCCATGACCCCCCCCCTCGGGGGTTCTTACCCCTTGGTCTCATCGGAGGCTCGTAATGATGTGAAGAAGAGCTATTGCCATAACCACTCACCTGACCTGGCCTGGAGGGCCATTGCCCTGTACACACGATCGGATTTCCAATGGAATAAAATCCGATGGATTTTTCCATCGGATATCCAATGAAGCTGACTTCCATCAGTCTTGCCTACACACCATCAGTCAAAAATCCGACCGTCCCAAACGACGTGAAGTAAAACACTCCGAAGAGCCGAGAAAAATGAAGTTCAATGCTTCTGAGCATGCGTTGACTTGATTCTGAGCATGCGTGGGTTTTTTCTCCGATGGAGTTCCCCACAGACGATCGGAATTTGCTATAGTTTTTTTTTTCCATCGGTATAATTTAAAACATGTTCTATTTTTTTATACCGATGGAAAAAAGACCGATGGGGCCCACACACGATCGGTTTGTCCGATAAAAAAAGTCCATCGGTCTTTTTTCATCAGAAAAAACTATCGTGTGTACATGACATTACAGTTGCAAAAAAAAGTATGTGAACCATTTTGGAATGATATGGATTCCTGCAAAATTGGTCATAAAATGTGATCTGATCTTCATCTAAGTCACAACAATAGACAATCACAGTCTGCTTAAACTAATAACACACAAAGAATTAAATGTTACCATGTTTTTATTGAACACACCATGTAAACATTCACAGTGCAGGTGGAAAAAGTATGTGAACCCTTGGATTTAATAACTGGTTGAACCCTCTTTTGGCAGCAATAACTTCAACCAAACGTTTCCTGTAGTTGCAGATCATTCGTGCACAACGGTCAGGAGTAATTCTTGACCATTCCTCTTTACAGAACTGTTTCAGTTCAGCAATATTCTTGGGATGTCTGGTGTGAATCGCTTTCTTGAGGTCATGCCACAACATCTCAATCGGGTTGAGGTCAGGACTCTGACTGGGCCACTCTAGAAGGCGTATTTTCTTCTGTTTAAGCCATTCTGTTGTTGATTTACTTCTATGCTTTGGGTCATTGTCCTGTTGCAACACCCATCTTCTGTTGAGCTTCAGCTGGTGGACAGATGGCATTAAGTTCTCCTGCAAAATGTCTTGATAAACTTGGGAATTCATTTTTCCTTCGATGATAGCAATCCGTCCAGGCCCTGACACAGCAAAGCAGCCCCAAACCATGATGCCCCCACCACCATACTTCACAGTTGGGATGAGGTTTTGATGTTGGTGTGCTGTGCCTCTTTTTCTCCACACATAGTGTTGTGTGTTTCTTCCAAACAATTTAACTTTGGTTTCATCTGTCCAGAGAATACTTTGCCAGTACTGCTGTGGAACATCCAGGTGCTCTTGTGCAAACTGTAAACGTGCAGCAATGTTTTTTTTGGACAGCAGTGGCTTCCAATGTAGTATCCTCCCATGGAATCCATTCTTGTTTAGTGTTTTACGTATCGTAGATTCGCTAACAGGGATGTTAGCATATGCCAGAGACTTTTGTTGACACTCTAGGATTCTTCTTCACCTCATTGAGCAGTCTGCGCTGTGCTCTTGCAGTCATCTTTACAGGACACCCACTCCAAGGGAGAGTAGCAGCAGTGCTGAACTTTCTCCATTTATAGATAATTTGTCTTACCATGGACTGATGAACAGCAAGGCTTTTGGAGATACTTTTATAACCCTTTCCAGCTTTATGCAAGTCAACAATTCTTAATCGTAGGTCTTCTGAGAGCTCTTTGTGCAAGGCATCATTCACATCAGGCAATGCTTCTTGTGAAAAGCAAACCTAGAACTGGTGTGTGTAACCAACACCTCCAATCTCATCTCATTGATTGGACTCCAGTTGGCTGACACCTCACTCCAATTAGCTCTTGGAGATCTCATTAGTCTAGGGGTTCACATACTTTTTTCCACCTGCACTGTGAATGTTTACATGGTGTGTTCAATAAAAACATGGTAACATTTAATTATTTGTGTGTTATTAGTTTAAGCAGACTGTGATTGTCTATTGTTGTGACTTAGATGAAGATCAGATCACATTTTATGACCAATTTGTGCAGAAATCCATATCATTCCAAATAGGTTCACATACTTTTTTGCAACTGTATGTCCATTTTATGTACTCCTTTACTACTGTCATACTCCAAGGATGCTACCTTTCCTGCTAACTATAGATCCTTAGAATTGCTCAACTCTGACTATTTTTTTTTTTTACTATAATCCTGGCTAGTAGGCTTTCCCAGATACTGCCCAGACTAATTGACAGAGACCAGGTTGGATTTATACTGGCTAGACGAGACCAGGTTGGATTTATACTGGCTAGACAAGCAGGGGATAACGCCCAGAAGACCATTGACCTAATAGACCTGGTAAATATCCACAACACCTCAGCCCTGATATTAAGCTTAAATGCTCAGAAAGCTTTTGGTAGGCTAGGCTGGCCATATACCATATGTTCTCTACTCCATGATACTTTGGTCTTAAAGGACTATTTTTTTTACGTTATTCAAGCCCTGTACTCACATCCTACCCCCCAGGTTAAACTTACACATGCTGTTTCATTCACCTTTCACATGTACTCTATAATAGAACCAGGCAAGGCTGTCCGTTATCCCCTTTATTGTGTCTACTTTGCTTACAACCTCCAGTGACAGCCATTAAAAAAAAAAAAATCCTAAATGGATCCCTATTAGACATGGAGAATATAAACTTCCTTTATTTGCAGATGGTATTCTACCTACTCTCACTAGCCCACATAGAAATCCTGCCTGACTCTCCACCCATTGCTTGCAGACTTTAGTCATTTATCAGACTATAAGATCAGTGGTTCTCAACTCCAGTCCTCAGGACCCACTAACAGACCAGATTTTAAGTATTACCTATGGGAGATGCAGACTAGAATACTGCAATCATTGAGCAGCAAATGATATCATCTGTGATGTATTTCAGTTATCTTGAAAACCTGGCCTGTTAGTGGGTCCTGAGGACTGGAGTTGAGAACCACTGCTATAAGATAAATTCCACAAAGGCAGAGGTCCTGCCTATCTTTTGACCCCTGCCCAACTAATAGTTCTACAAGCCAATTGCCCATATAACTGGTGTCAACACTCTATTAAATACCTGAAACTTTTAAAACAATGGGATGGTTGCTGTGAGAGACGTGGCATCAGACCCTGGCCACATTCCCCAACTTGTGATGAATGGCTGGTTAACCTCACATCTAGGGTTGTCCCGATACCGATACTAGTATCGGTATCGGCACCGATATCAAGCATTTGCGCGAGTACTTGTACTCGCGCAAATGCTCCCGATGCCCAGTCCGATACTTTTTTTTTTTCCAGAGTGGACGCAGAGAGGGGGTGGAGAGCGGGGGGCAGAGAGCAGGGCGGAGAGCGTGGCGGGGGCGTAGACCAGGGCAGAGAGCGGTGACGGAGAGTGCGGCAGGGGGCGGAGAGTGGGGCGGGGGGTGGAGACCAAGGCGGAGAGCGGGACGGAGAGTGCGGCGGGGGGCGGAGAGTGCGGCGGGGGGCGGAGACCAGGGCGGAGAGCGAGTCCCTCACCTGCAGTTGAAACTGGTAAGCTGGCAGGGGTGCAGGGCGCAGCCGCATCAGGATCGGTGACCGGTGATGTCGCATTCGGTCGCCGTCAGCGGCTGAACGTCCCCACACCCATCTTGGTACACCCTGCACTTGGCTGCAGTAAGCAGCAGACATCTTGTTACACCCAGCCCGAGCTATATGGGCTGGGTGTAACAAGATGTCTGCTGCTGCTTACTTCAGCCAAGTGCAGGGTGTACCAAGATGGGCGTTGCAGCAGTTTTTTTTATTTTAAATCCTGTGTCATTTTTTTTTTCCCGCAGCATTTCAGTGCCAGCCACCTATCAGTACCCACAAGTGCTACCTATCAGTGCAATCAGTGCCATCTACCAGTGCCACCTATCAGGTGGCACTGGTAGATGGCACTGATTGCACTGATAGGTGGCACTTGGTGGCACTGATGTGGCACTTGTGGGCACTGATATGTGGCACTTGTGGGCACTGATGGCACTGAAAGGTGACACTTGTGGGCACTGATAGATGGCACTGATTGCACTGAAAGGTGGCACTTGTGGGCACTGATATGTGGCACTTGTGGGCACTGATATGTGGCACTTGTGGGCACTGATAGCACTGAAAGGTGGCACTTGTGGGCACTGATAGGTGGCACTGATAGATGGCACTTGTGGGCACTGATAGTGCAATCAGTGCCACCAAGTGCCACCTATCAGTGCTGTCAGTGCCCACAAGTGCCATCTATCAGTGCCACCTATCAGTGCCCACAAGTGCCACCTTTCAGTGCTATCAGTGGCCACAAGTGCCACATATCAGTGCCCACAAGTGCCACATATCAGTGCCCACAAGTGCCACATATCAGTGCCCACAAGTGCCATCTATTAGTGCCCACAAGTGCCACCTATAAGTGCCACCTATAAGTGCCCATAAGTGCCACCTATCAGTGCAATCAGTGCCATCTATCAGTGCCAGCCACCTATTAGTGCCCATCAGAGCCAGTCACCAGTCAGTGCCCATAAGTGCCACCTGTCAGTGCCACCTATCAGTCCCCATCTTTCAAACTGTCACATGAAGTATCGGTAATCGGTATCGGCGAGTACTTGGAAAAAAGTATCGGTACTTGTACTCGGTCCTAAAAAAGTGGTATCGGGACAACCCTACTCACATCATACTGTCACACATACACGACAATGACAATCTCAGCTTCCCCCTGAACAAAGGTTTTCAAGCTCGTGGGATCACAATCAATTCCATCAGTCTAAGAGCGATCATTGCTGGGTTTGGTTAACTAAGCAATTAAGGCCCCTTTCACACGGACGGATAGAATTGTGCTTTTAGCTGCGTTTTCTACCGCAGCTAAACGCACACAATGCTTTCCTATGGCCCCATTCACACATTGCGTTTAGCTGCGTTTTCATTACATGCGGTTTGGTGCGGATAGAAAAAATAGAACTGACTGCGTCCAGGAGCGATTTAGCGCAGCTACCTGCACATAACCGCAGGTAATTGCAGTGCACTGTGTCAGCTGCGGATAGCAGCGCCGAGCTGGCTCGCTCATCGGGAAAGGAAAAATGTGTTTTCCTTTCCCAATGAGCGACAAGCACAGGGATCCGACTTGGATCCCCACCAATGCCAGGCACTGTTTGGTATGAATCTTGAGGGGGAACTCCACGCCAATTTTTAAATAAAAAACTGGCATGGGTTCCCCTCCAAGAGCATACCAGGCTCTTCGGTCTGTCAGGAAAGGGGGTGGGGACGAGCAAACGCCCCCCCCCCTGCTGAACCGTACCAGGCTGCATGCCCTCAACATGGGGGGTTGGTGCTTTGGGGCAGGGGGGTGCCCTGCGGCCCCCCACCCCAAAGCACCTCATCCCCATGTTGATGAGGACAAGGGCCTCTTCCCGACAACCCTGGCTGTTGGTTGTCGGGGTCTGCGGGCGAGGGGCTTATCGGAATCTGGGAGTCCCCTTTAATAAGTTGAGTTCTTTGAATTGCACTGCTGAGGTACATTTTCTTTTGTGCCATGCCTGCATGCTCAGCTCTGTACACCCAAAAAATATTTTAGGGACCAATACCTGTCCACAACAACAGTTTGATAGCTAGCTAAAATCTTCTTTTTTATGAATGGGGAGGAGAAAGAGAAGAAGGCAGAAGGAGAGGAGGAATTGAGGTAGTAAGAGGAGGCTCAAGAAGAGAAAGAGGTCACATTAGCAAGGCTTGCCACCTACTACCTCCACATGGCAGCACCTCTACCACTACATTTTAGACTTGTCTGAATTTTTTTTTCTTGGGCAAGCTTTATTTGGGAAATGGGCTTTGGCCATGGTATTCCATATTTGATTTTTGCTGCTACCTGCCCTTCCCCCTGGCTGTTAAGTTTCCCTCCTGCATTAGCAACTGCCTGCTTTCTTGTCCCCCTGTGTGGTGGAAGGGCAGACATCCTATGGCCATAGGTTCCCCCCCCCCCAGCTATGCTTTCAGCCTTGCATAGAAGGAAAGAAATTAATTAATTTTAAAAATCAACTGGCTGCTAAGTGCCTGGCAAAGCAGAGGAACTGCACACATACCTGGCCCCTGCTATGTGCAGCCTGACTACCACATCAAGACCAAATAAATCAAGAAATAAATAAAATACAAATATGAATACATATGGAGGGGTTGGGGCACAAAGAGCTTGGCCAAAAGGGGCTCAAAGTACTGGACTTGGAGGTGAATAAATACTAGTTTTTTTGAAGCTTCAATGTTTATGTCAAGATAAAACCTGCCTTATTTCTCCCGCTTATCTTATAGCTTGACCACGCTGCTTACAAACTGTCCAACCAAGAACAATATTTGTACACTGTATTTTTTTAATAAAACCTGTCTTGTTTCTTTCTACCTATTCAAGTACTGTCCTGATACCGGGCAATTTCATTCAAACACATATCACATATACAGTATATAGTCTTAATAATTTTGGAATAATTGGAGATACAGGATGAGAGAGGGTTTGGGGTATGTGTGGGTGTTAAGGCTTCGATCACCTACTGGTGGCACTTTTGTGCCTGAACCTGAAGGGTGTAGTCCCATTGTACACCAGTGACTTTCTCCCAACAGCTATTTCCATCTGAATCTGTCTGCTGGGAGGGTTTCTCCAGTGCTTCAGTGTTTGTCCTTTGAATTCAAGCTGCATGGACCATGTGGGGTGCTTGAAACTGACCACCAATTAAAGAGGGACACTAGCCACCAAGTAAATTGGAACTCATTACTGACCATTGGGTTCAAGGGGGCACTCACAACTGGCCACCAAGTTAAAGGAAGTAGATGAAAAAGAAAAGAAGAAAGGTGTGAGATGTTGGATCTCATAAAGCAGTAGGTGTTCTCACGCAGGCCTCAAACGGTGTAGACTAAACTTTTTTCAGGTTCAATTTTTTAGGTCAGCACATTTTAGGGGGTTAAAGGGTCCCCCTTCATCAGGGCTTGCTACCGGAAAAGTTATATATGCCTCATTAGTTTGTGCCACAAATACAGGCAAAATATGTTCTACTTAAAGCATAAATAAAGGCCATTTTTTATTTATTTTTGGATACAGAGGGATAAGATTGTTTGTCAGTTTTTATTGCTGCCTGTGCCCCCGCTAAGGAGATTCACACTCTCTATTTTTCCTGTTTACCATTATCATTGACAGTGAAAGTAAAAGAAAATCCCACATTTTTGGCTTGTCCCCAGAAAAGTAATAGAGGGTAAATCTTCCAATGGGTACACTAGTTCTGATGACATGGGGGTCCCCAAATGAAATCCCTTCATTTGCAGGGATTTCTTCTCGCTTCCTGTTTGGCTATTACCCTCCCTTATGCGGCGTACACAAGATCGTTTTTCATGCCATTTTTTAAACCGACGTTTTTCTCGTCGTTTTTTTTTCATGTTTCCTCTCAAGCCTGTCTTGCGTACACACGATCATTTTAAAAAACGTTCAAGCAAAGCGCAGTGACGTACAACACGTACGACGGCACTATAAAGGGGAAGTTCCGTTCAGATGGTGCCACCCTTCATGTTAGTAAAGTTTGTTGAGCGACGATTCGCGCTTTTCAGCCTCCTGCTTTTCAGTCCGTTACAGCGTGACGAATGTGCTATCTCCATTACAAATGGTAGTTTTACCAGAACGTGCGCTCCCGTCTCATACTTGATTCTGAGCATGCGTGTTTTTTTTTCACCTCGTCAAAGCATACGCACCATCGTTTTTCACATCGTTAAAAAAAACGACATGAAAAACGACGTGAAAAAATAGAGCATGTTCGAAATTTTTAATGGCCGTTTTTCACGTCGTTAAAAATGCTCTGGAGCATACACACGATCGGTTTTAATGCCCATTTTTAAAAATGGCATTTTTAACGGCATGAAAAACGATTGTGTGTATGGGGCATTACTCTATCCAAAATAAAAAAAAATAAAAAAAAGTTGATCAAATGCTTGATCCTACCATAAACCTTCCTTCTTTAAATGTAATGTTGCAGTAGGTGCCATAAACTGCACCCTGACTATACAAATGTTGAAATAATATATCCTATGATATATATACATATACCCATGACAGTGTCCAGCTTCCCATGCCTTTTACTTGACAATAGCTTGCTTATTAGTCCCAGAGATTGCCATAAATAAATAACAAGATTTGCCCCCAAGGACTTCAATAAGATTCCCCTTTAAATCCTGGTTTGTTCACAAACTTCAGAATTTGAGCGAGATTTGCAAATGGAGCCAAGGCAGATTCAATCATGCCTCACAACTGTGCCATAAAACCCCTCCCCAATATTGTAAACTAGAAAAGATAAAAAGCATGGATCTGTACTTCTCACTAGTCCACTTCTGTTTTGTTTTTTTATTTTTTTTAATGGTCCACTTTTATTTATTATTAAATTATTGTTAGGAAATATTTTCTATTATTAACATGCTGGTAGGGTCTATTGATACAGTTTTCTGTTGATTTTAGATGACATCCGAATGCAATAAGACAACACATTTGCCCTTCAAGACAATGCAATGCACTACCATGCATTGTTTTCCTGAAAAATGGTCAGATGCAGTTTGTGCTGCAATTGTATGTGTTGGCAGCCTATCTAAAATAAATTGACTTCCTTATTGCAACAAATGTTAACACACATGTTTTACCGAACCATACTCAACCTAGCTTTAATCACTACAGTGATGACCGGCAGGGGCCTGTGATTTGTGCCGTTCAGGAGTTTGACTTCACTGTGACTTTGCTGTATGTGTATTCTAATGCCCCATACACACGATAATTTTTCATGCCATTTTTTAAACCGACGTTTTTCTTGTCATTTTTTTTCATGTGTTTTCTCAAGCCTGTCTTGCGTACACACGATCATTAAAAAAAACGCTCGAGCAAAGCGCAGTGACGTACAGCACGTACGACGGCACTATAAAGGGGAAGTTCCGTTCGAATGGCGCCACCCTTCATGTTAGTAAAGTTTGTTGAGCAACGATTTGCGCTTTTCAGCCTCGTGCTTTTCAGTCCGTTACTGCGTGACGAATGTGCTATCTCCATTACGAACGCTAGTTTTACCAGAACGAGCGCTCCCGTCTCATACTTGATTCTGAGCATGCGTGTTTTTTTTCACGTCGTTAAAGCATACACACTATCGTTTTTCACGTCGTTAAAAAAAACGACATGAAAAACGACGTGAAAAAAGAGAGCATGTTCGAAATTTTTAATGCCCGTTTTTCACGTCGTTAAAAATGCTCTGGAGCATACACACAATCATTTTTAATGGCCATTTTTAAAAATGGCATTTTTAACGGCATGAAAAATGATCGTGTGTATGGGGCATTAGTCATTGACTCAAACAGTTCATGTTAGGCAGTGCGCGGGACTTGCAATCAGGGGAAGCAGGTAAGGCAGAGCCTAAAAAAAAAAAAAAAAAATTGCGATTCGAGGGTCGTAGCTCGGTGACCTAAGGTCACAGAGACCCCAAATTTGTAGGGTAGGGGGTAGGTAGCCTAAGTCCTACTCCCCCACTGGTAAACTTGGGGCTCCTACAACCTATGATTCCGGAGATACAGGGTTCCTTGCGCAGCCTGTCAGAAGCTACATACATAGCGGCCTGTTTAAATACAAGCTGACACACTGTTTGCAGCAGACTGAAAGGTTGAGCTCACAGTGCCTCTCACTTCTTGTCAGAGGCACTGAGCTCAAAGAACAGCTTGGAGTCTTGGACCAATAGTAAAGTACCATTAGCCCCAGCTGTCCAATAAAAATGCTGCAGTGGAGGTATGCCTCTCACTGAAGTGTCATAGAAGGAGGCATGTGTCTAAAAGACAAATGCTCCCTTCCAGCCCAGCCCTCTTAACGAGAAGGAAAAAGCATGGGTTTATGGGTATAAGATTTACCCACAATCCCATGTTTTTCTCACACAGTTAAAGGGGTTGTAAAGGTTTGTGTTTTTTTCACTTTAATGCATCCTATGCATTAAAGTGAAAAAACACCTGGCTGTCACGGGCCCCCCAGCCCCCCTGTTTTACTTACCTGAGCCCGTTCACCTGCTCTGCGCATCCATGGCGTCCTCTTCTCCATGGAGTCTCTGTGTTGATTGGATAGATTGATAGCAGCGCAGCCATTGGCTCCCGCTGCTGTCAATAAAATCCAATGATGCGGCCACCGGGGGGGCAGGACCGAGTCATACACGCAGAGTGTATGAAAGGGAGCGCACCCGCAAGGTAACCCCCTCGGGAGAGAGCTTCCCAGAGGGGGTTAGCTATTGCGGGGAGGAGCCGCGAGAGCCGCCATGGGACCCCAGAAGAGGAGGATCGGGCCACTCTGTGCAAAACGAACTGCACAGTGGAGCTAAGTAGGACATGTTTGTTATTTAAAAAAATTAAATAAATGAACTTATACAACAACTTTAAGAGGGAGAATGAGAATCTGCTGCTGTTGAAAAGGTACTGTTATAATCAAGCTAAATCATATATTATTATGCTATATGTTATGCCATATTAATTTATTATTTATCTATTTACTGTGAAATTACTGGTTGGAAGTTATAACTTCAAACTTCAGTAATTTGTCCGTTAAGCCACAGTTTTTGAAAATATAGTAAATTACCTTAAAAACAATATATAATAATTATTTTTTATATTACTTGTGGTAATTAACCTCTTGCCACCCAGGCCTGTTCTGCCACTTCTCTCCTACATGTAATAATCATCATTTTTTTGCTAGAAAATTACTCAGAATCCCCAAACATTATATATATTATTTTAGCAGACACCCTAGGGAATAAAATGGTGGTCGTTGCAACTTTTCAAATGCGTTTTTTTTGGGGAAATTTGTATAATGTGAAAGATGATGTTACACCAAGTAAATAGATACCTAACATGTCACGCTTTTTGGTAAAATTGCGCACACTCGTGGAATGGCGCCAAACCTTAGTACTTAAAAATCTCCATAGGTGTAACCCGTGTGTATCTGGCTCTGATACTAGCCAATGCTTCACTAGCCACTGACCTTACCGCACGGCCATTAGGCACAGCTCCTATTTTCCTAAGTGCAAGTTTCATTTGATGCTGTACTCTGGGATTTACTTATTCTACTCTTTTTGGGCATCAGCACTCTTTTCTCTTCTCCAATGCGTTGAGTTGTGAACTGACCCTCCTCACATGGCTGCTGTTCCTGCACTGTATGTGATGACAGCAGAGCACAACCAATGGCCAGAGCACCAAAAAGCAATTTTGGAGGACTGGTTGCACAGTGTAGAGGGGTCCCATTGAAAGATTTTTTTTTTTTTTAATATACACCTTCACCTTTTGATGTCTTATGTGTTAGTTTTAGAGAAGTAAAAATGTTTTTTGCTGTTTATTTTGATCATCTGCTTCTGCAGATAACAAACTGTTTTCCCAGTCTGTACTTTGGCCAGTAGACTGTCCCTTCAAATGTCATCTCATTAGATGTAGATGTTTTACCAGCAATAGTTGACTAATACACATTTGCCACACATTGTTAGTAAACATTTAATTTTGACTATGCATGCAGAAATTATTGTTTATCTGTTTAGAAGACGTGAGTATTTATAGCATGGTCAATTCCGTCCCCTGTAGAGTGCTGATGCATCTGCACCTGAAGAGTTGATATTATTCCGTAAAACGTGTCAGGCTTGCATAGAGGCACCATGTCCATACAGCTGGCATCACACACCTTTTTACTATACTCTACTCAAGACTTTATTAGACCACTTTGTCTTTCAAGGGATTTTTTGACATGGAGGATAGCCTCCTATACCATTCAATGTGCTATAATTGTAACATGTATATATGGTCTGCAACATGTTATTTTCATGTTTTGACATTTTATGTATGTACTAACTGTTATATGCCTTGTTTCTCATGGTTACAGGAGAATAAAATATACGTTTCTCAAACATTTACTACCTGTAAGCCTTGACATATATGCCTCATTTAAAGTTCCAACCTACTCCTTTTATACATCTGTTATGAAAGAAGTCATTACATCAATCAAGTTTCTTATAGCAAACAATGCAATTTCACTTATCAGAGCTTTGGTTGCTATTGGTAACATTCCTTTGACCTTTTTTTGCTTTATATGTTTTACCTAAATATGTAGAGAATGTTTTTTTTTTTTTTTTACAAATAAAATCAACTAGATCACTGGTGTGACTGTAACATAAAAAAAAATGTATTTGTTTTTACCTGATAAATGTTTTTAAATCAATGTATTATAAAATATATTTTATTGATGTTTATTTTTTGTCAAAAGAATAACCCCATCTTTAAAAAAATAAATACAATGGTGTTTTCAGCAGCCTGCTATTCCCATATATTTTGCAATTGTGAATATTATTCAACCATACAGTTCATGCATGTGAAGTCTGCGTTTCTAACAGCAGAGGGCGTTTGCACAGCTGAAAAACTAAAGCAAATGATACTTTAACCCAAGACAATCCACGTTAAGGCTCTAGGAAAAATGCAGCAAACGAAGATCATTGCAGTTAAAATGTCCATGTTATGCTGAATTTACAAGCTTAATATTTTTAGTTTTGTGATTGTATTTAAAAGAATATCTATCATGTGTGCTACAGAAAAATTTCACAGTTGGCACAAAACTTTGATTGGATGTCACAAAGGATTCAGCACCTGGCTTATATATACTGTGTATATATATATATATATATATATATATATATATATATATATATATATAATTTATTTATATTTTTCCACTTATTGCAGCAAGTACTTTCTGTTACATTAGGTGATTCTATGTTTTGACTTTATAAATGTTCTGTTTGTTTCTGGCTGACTCAGCTTGTTTAATGGCTACAAATGTTAATTTTTTTTTTGTATTCTCTACGGTGCCAATAAAAAGAGTTCACAGCATTTTTTTTTATGTTTTATTCTATCACTTAGAGTCTTAGGCCTCTTTCACACGGGACGGATCCGTGCAGATCCGCCCCGTGAAGCTCCGCTTGCTCAGCGGGGATCGCTCCGTTGATCCCCGCTGAGCCGACGGATGACTGGGCGGTCCCCGCACACTGTGCAGGGACCGCCCTGTCAGAGCGCCGCTCTCCCCTATGGGGAATCGGATGACGACGGACCGTAGAGTCCGTTGTCATCCGATCCGCTCCGCCGACGGAAGGAAAAATAGGGTTTTCCTCCGTCACACTTTGGCGGAGCGGAGCGGGTCGGATGTCAGCGGACATGTCTCCGCTGACATCCGTGCCTCCATAGGGGTACATGGAGGATCCGTTTCAGGTCCGCCTAAAAAACTGACAGGCGGACCTGAACGGACCTCCGTGTGAAAGGGGCCTTAGACACAGTCGTTATGAAGTTGTCGTTACTAAGCAGAGGCTCTTCACTGATTGTAAATAAGTATGTTCACCCTGAATCACAATCACAATGATGCACATGGAAAACTAACAACACAAGATTTTTTGCTAACATAGAAGTGAACAGTCACTTTGAAAAGTTAGTATTTTTCTGTGTTTTTTGGGTGCTGAACAGGAAAGACCTGTATCTTTTTTTTTTTTTTTCTGTCTGTGTTGGAACTTTTTTTCCTGGCAAAAGATACAATAGGAAAAAACAAGAAAATCTTTTGAAATTGAAGGAAATTTCCTGCTTATGCCTAGAATATACTGGTGGTTTTAATCCTTTGCTACTTAGAGAACAAATAGTAATTCTATTCTATTCGAGTATGTTCTTTAAACTCAAAAAAGTACCTTCCATTGCTCTCAGCCAAATCTCCTCTTTTTTTTTTATTGCTATGATCTATTTTCCTCTTAGAGGGTGGGCATGTTCATTCTCCATGATCCCATGTATGTAGGTACATAACCACCCTCTGTTGCTCTTTCCCAAGATGGATTTGGGACTTTTGACTATGGACTATGGAATGTGTAGTGTGCACAGGGCAGTGCACATGGTAGTAACTAATATGCACTGCTCATTCCAAACAAACAAAAGTGAGGGGGAATATGAGAGGTTTGGCAGTTCCTGGAGGATGTTATAGGTAGGCAGAAAAACACAGTAAGGAACGATTTCATGAAAAATTGAGAGCAGGGCATTAAGTAGCAGATGTGTATGCATTATTTTTAAAGCATAAGGATATTGTTTAGTGTCACTTTAACTATTTGCTGGCAGTCATCTAAACTGACTAGAGCTGCACGGGAGATTTTTATTAGTTTATCCTACTACTAAAATGGCTAGTGATTTAATCGCCAGTTGTAGCAAAATGGACATATGGTTTCCTATAGAGCAGGATATAAGTAGCAAGCAGTAGCAAATGAATTTTGCATGTTCACACGGTGCACAGTTGATCACTAAAAGATGCCACTGCATCCTAGTTGTGCATCCTACTTCATCGAGAACAATTTGTTCCATTTGTTTAGTGATCATTTGCCACACCTAGTGAATAAAAAAATGCTAGCAATCTTAGTAGCAGAATTAAACGACCTAAATGGAACGCCAGGAAAAAATATATATATTTTTGAGAAGCAGCACGAATTTACCTCTAATGATGATTAACTAATGCTAGGATGGCCACTGGTTACCAAACAAGCCCTAACATCACTGGTGCTGGATAGGGATGAGCCGAACACCCCCCCCCCGGTTTGGTTCGCAGCAGAACATGCGAACAGGCAAAAAATTATTTTGAACACGCGAACACCATTAAAGTCTATGGGACACAAACATGAAAAATAAAAAGAGCTAATTTTAGAGGTTAATATGCAAGTTATTGTCATAAAAAGTGTTTGGGGACCTGGGTCCTGCCCCAGGGGACATGTATCAATGCAAAAATAAGTTTTAAAAACGGCCGTTTTTTCGGGAGCAGTGATTTTAATAATGCTTAAAGTGAAACAATAAAAGTGAAATGTTCCTTTGAATTCCGTACCTGGGGGGTGTCTATAGTATGCCTGTAAAGTAGTGCATGTTTCCCGTGTTTAGAACAGTCCCTGCACAAAATGACATTCTAAAGGAAAAAAAGTAATTTAAAACTACTCGTGGCTATAATGAATTGTCGGGTCCTGGCAATACAGATAAAAGTCATTGAAAAAATCGAGTCCATTACCAGGCCGTTTGGGTCTGGTATGAATATTAAATGACACCCTGAACCAAAATGAAAAAAAAAATGCGTGGGGTCCCCCCAAATTCCATATCAGGCCCTTCAGGTCTGGTATGGATATTAAGGGAAACCCTGCACCAATTTTATTTTAAAAATTATGTAGGGGTCCCTCTCAAAATCCATACCAGACCCTTCAGGTCTGGTATGGATTTTAAGGGGAACCCCGCTCCAAAATAAAAAAAATGGCGTGGGGTTCCCCCCAAAAATCCATACCAGATCCTTATCCAAGCACGCAACCTGGCAGGCCGCAAGAAAAGAGGGTGGGACGAGAGAGCGCCCCCCCCTCCTGAACCGTACCAGGCCACTAGCCCTCAACATGGGGAGGATGTCCCCATGTTGATGGGGACAAGGGCCTCATCTCCACAACCCTTGCCCGGTGCTTGTGGGGGTCTACAGGCGGGGGGCTTATCGGAATCTGGAAGCCCCCTTTAACAAAGGGGACCCCAGATCCCGGCCCCCCTATGTGAATTGGTAACGGGGTACATTGTACCCTTACCATTTCATCAAAAAGAAATTGTCAAAAATTTGGAAAACCATAGTAGACAGCTTGGGACAAGTCCTTTATTAAAAAGAAATGTGTCAGGCTTAGCACTGCTTAGCCATTTAGAGGAAGCTTTGTGTTTTCTGAATGTGTGCAAGGCTTTCCCTGAAGTGGCGTATTGGATTGATGATGTCACAATCTCCACCTCAGCCAAGGAAGCCCCTAATCATTCAGAAAATACATATTATAGAAGGATTAGAACCTCTGTTTTTTTCACTACTGTCTGTGGCTTCCCTTCTCTTTCTTTTCTTGTCTAGGTGACAGAGTGTAATAAAAAAAACAAACAAAAAAAAAAACTATTTTAGTTAGTAGAGTGGAGAAGGGCTAGAACTGCTGGCAAAACTGCTGTTTTATAACTGTCTGTATCTTTCTGGCAGAGGCTCTAACTATTCTCTACTCCAGCCAATACTAAGCTAAATCTAGGACTTTTCTTTAGTGAAAGTCTAAATTTGGCTGTGCTGTTGCTGAGCTTCAGATTATGAAAAATATTTGTCTGCTGTCAAACATATTCATTCATATTTTTCACCTACTGGAACATGTACACTGCTTTCATCGCTTATTCAACGGTACAGTAAGTAAATCTAGTAACGAATAAATAAAAAATGAACATGTCCTAAATGGTAAATTTATTATAATTTATCTTTTTTTTTAATTTGAACAGTAAAAGAAAAGAAATGAGGCTCGTTTTCTTTATCCTCTTCAGAGGTTTAGTCTGACATTGCAAAATTCAAATACATTTGTGCCACCTGTTGGAATTTGCTACTAATTGCATGCAGATGAAATATTACTAATTTAATTTACCAATTCTAGTAAAGGTATAATTAAAAGTAATAATCATACATTTTACTGTGTAAAAATAAAAGTGTATATTTCTCAGTTTTCTTCAATTTTATGCAATTTAGTTAGTTGCTGCCTTGCTTTGTTTTGTTACTGGGTTTTTTAAAGAAAGAACGTAACAAAGTAATCATATTTAGCAAATGTGTTTTAAGAAGAAATAACCAGTATTAAATTATACATTTTAAGACTAAAACACATAATAACATTAAAGTTTTGTTCCTAAACTGCAATGAAAGAAGCCTTAAACTGACTACAGTTTTTATGTGTGACAGTAAATTACTTTTTCTTCAGATGCCCCTTTCCTCCTCACAACACTATAAAAGCATGAGGCCGGGTTCACACTGGTGCGACAAACGCTCCAACATTGGGAGCTCATGTCGTATGACGTGTGAAAATCAATGTTTCCCTATGGGAGCCATCTTAACTGGTCCGACACATGTCAGTCCGACTTTGAAAATGCTCCCTGTACTACTTTGGTCGACTTTGATCCTACTTCAGCCCATTGACTATCATTGAAGTTGGATCAAAGTCGGAACGCCGTTTTGCATGATCCGACTTTGGCATGCGACTTATGCTCTGATGATCTTGAGGGGGAACTCTACGCCAAATTTTTAATAAAAAAACGGCATGGGTTCCCCATCCAAGAGCATACCAGGCCCTTGGGTCTGGTATGGATTTTAAGGGGAACCCCTCTACGCCGGAAAAATGGTGTGGGGTCCCCCCAAAATCCATACCAGACCCTTATCCGAGCACGTAGCCCGGCTGGTCATAAAAGGGGATGGGGACGAGCGAGTGCCCCCTCTCCTGAACCGTACCAAGCCGCATGCCCTCAACATGGGGGGTGGGTGCTTTGGGGCAGGGGGCGCCCTGCACCCCCCCACCCCAAAGCACCTTGTCCTCATGTTGATGAGGACAAGGGCCTCTTCCCGACAACCCTGGCTGTTGGTTGTCGGGGTCTGCGGGCGGGGGGCTTTTCGGAATCCAGAAGCCCCTTTAATAAGGGGGCCCCCAGATCCCGGCCCCCCACCCTATGTGAATGAATATGGGGTACATCATACTTCTACACATTCACCTGGAGGAAAGAAGTGTCAATAAAAAAAACCACTCTAGACAGGTTTTTAACTACTTCCCACCCGGCCACTGTATATATACGGCCGGGTGGGTGCTCTCTCCTTCTGAGTGGACGTTCAGGAACGTCCCTCAGAAGGAGGGGGATCGCGCGCGTGTCCCACGCAGCGGCGCGATCCCGATGCTCGCGTGTCACCCGGACACGGCGCATCTCGATTCGGCAGGAGGGCTCTGTGATTGGCCCTCCTGATCACATGACGGCCGTGTCCAATCACAGCCGTCATGTGATGTAAACAGAGAGCCAGTTGCTAGGCAATCAGCTCTCCTCTCCTCACACAGAAGTCGTCAGTGAGGAGAGGAGAGCGGATCGCTGCAGCTGGCTAGTGATCAGTGAGTATGAGCCATTTTTTTCAGCTTTTTACTCACTGATCACCAGCCTAGTGTCCCCACACAGTGTAAACACATACAAGTAAACAAACATGTCCCCAAAATACATGTCCCCACACACACATGTCCCCACATAGTAAAAACACCTGTCCCCCACATATGTGACAGTACAATCATATGTCCCAATGATCATTTGCACACATATGTCCGTGATCACCTGCGCACATCTGTACATGATCATTTGCGTACATATGTCCGTGATCACACGAACCAATTATTATACACTTAACTGTTTTTTTTTTTAGCAAAAACATGTAGTAGAATACATTTTGGCTTAAATTTATGACAAAATTCGATTTTATTGGATTTTTTTTAAAATAGAAAGACGAAAATATTTTTTTTTTCAAATTTCCGTTTTTTTTTCCGCTTATATCGCAAAAAATAAAAAACGTAGTCGTGAATAAATACCACCAAAAGAAAGCTCTATTTGTGTGAACAAAATGATAAAAATTTCATTTGGGTACAGTGTAGCATGACCGCGCAATTGTCATTGAAAATGCGAGAGCGCTGAAAGCTGAAAATTGGTCTGGGAAGGAGGGGGGCTAAAGTGCCCAGTATTGATGTGGTTAAAGTAATTTATTAGGCAGCTCCAGGGGTCTTCTTCCCTCTTCCCATTGTCTTCTTCCCTCTTCTCTTGTCCCGATGTTGACACGACGCTCTCTCCCGCTGTAATGCCATGTGCGCGGTGCGCAATGATTTATATAGGCATGGGGCATGGTCACCCGGTGACCCCGCCCCCTTATGACGTCACATTCCCATCATGCCTCGAGGGTGTGACATCATAAGGGGTGGGGTCACCTGGTGACATCACCCGGTGACCACGCCCCATGCTTATATAAGTCGTTGCGCGCCGCGCACACGGCATTACAGCGGGAGAGAGCGGAGTGTCAACATCGGTGGAAGAGAAGAGGGAAGAAGACGATGCAAAAGACTGGGACAACGCTAGCAAAAGAGCTGGTAGAAGATAGCGGAGGAGCCCGGCAGAAGGCACCTGAGAGCAGGAAAAGAACCGGAGAGCGTGGAGAAGGCACCGGAGAGCAGGAGAAGAGGCTGGAGAGAGCGGAGAAGTCAGAAGAGACCCCCGAAGTCGGAAGAAAACCCTCAAAGTCGGAAGAAGACCACCGGAGCTGCCTAATAAATTACTTTAAAAACCTTTAGTCTAGTGTGGTTTTTTTTTATTGACACTTTTTTCATACAGGTGAATGGGTAGGGGTACGATGTACCCCATAGTCATTTACATAGGGTGGGGGCCGGGATCTGGGGGCCCCTTATTAAAGGGGGCTCCCTTATTCCGATAAGCCCCCCGCCCGCAGACCCCGACAACTAACGGCCAGGGTTGTCTGGAAGAGGCCCTTGTCCTCATCAACATGGGGACAAGGTGCTTTGGGGCGGGGGGGCCGCAGGGCGCCCCCTGCCCCAAAGAACCCACCCCCCATGTTGAGGGCATGCAGCCTGGTACGGTTCGGGGGGGGGGGGCGCTCGCTCGACCCCACCCCTTTCCTGACCGGCCGGGCTGCGTGGACGGCTGTCGTGTCGCACCAGTGTGAACCCGGCCTTAAACTTACAATCAGCACATGCCTCTCTTTTAAAAAGTGATGCCTTCAAGAGTTGTTTTTTGTAGATCTACTAGTAGCAGCAGCAGCAGCAATAGTATTAACCATTTATATACTATGATTACCGCCCAAAAGCTTTATAAATAAAATTAATTTTAAAAAGTTGCAAAGTACGTGATCTTTAAAGAAACCTAATATGGTGGTTTTTTTTTTGTCTGCATATAAAAAACGCTACATTTTAACTCTTTAGCCTAGATGGAGCTTTACAGAAAAAATCCTTGCTTTCCATATCATGGATATAATATGATCATATTTTAGTCCTGTTTGCTTCATAGTGAAAGTGGTCTTATGCCACATACACACGATTGGATTTTCCGTCGGAAAAACCATCCAAAGAATTCCGCTCAAGCTTGGCTTGCATACACACGGTCACACAAAAGTTCTCGGAACTTTCGACCGTCAAGAACGCGGTGACGTACAACACTACGATGAGCCAAGAAAATGAAGTTCATTGCTTCCGATCCTGCGTCAAATTGTTTCCGAGCATGCGTCGGAATTTTGCGCGTCGGAATTGCTACAGAAGATTGGAATTTTTTCCATCTGAAAATTTGAGAACCAGCTCTCAATCTTTTGTTGGCGGAAATCCCGACAGCAATAGTCCGATGGAGCATACACACGGTCGGAATTTACGACCAAAAGCTCACATCAGACTTTTCTTGTCGGAATTTCCGACCGTGTGTACGCTGCATTAAGGAAAGTCTATGAAAGTATTACTATTGATAGTATCATCATTATCATAGTCAACATCATCATCAATCTATATTTCTTGTTATTGATGGGGATGAACAAAGGTGCTTGGGTTTTTTCACAGGCTGCTATTTAAAACTATCGGAAAGTCTGAAAATTGTGAACTTAAATCTGAATCCCATGGAAGTCTATGGCAGGGTGAATCTGGAAAATCAATTCTGGAAATTAGCAAGCCTAATATGCAAATGATTGTCAAACAAAGGGCATGGGTAGCTGGTCACTACCCCGAGAGACATGTATGTATGCAAAAAATACATTTTAAAAAACACCACTCAGCAGGAAGAGGATCTTTTGTCCTACAACATATAACTAGAAAATAAATACCTTTTTTAGGTAGTGTTGGATGCGACACCTATTTTTTATTTATCCAAAAGTATCAGAAATGAACTGTCTAGTGGGAGTGGTAGCCACAACAGATCTAAACGCTATAGGAAATTGTATTCTTAATGAATTGAAAAGCCTAAGCCCTCAATTTTGTACAAAATAGCCCATGGCATAACAGATAATAGTATAGTTTGTGTGCTTCTTTTTCCACAGTGCCAAACATTGTCTTAATTGTTTAATATAATGTAAAAACAGAGTACACCTAAACACTTGAAAACCAAAAATCCACATTCCCTGGATCCCCTCCAATTCTCTTATCCCCAATTACTAATTAAATATTCAAAATATAGACTTCAGGAATGTGTTTGGTAGAAAACTTGAAAGATCTCTTCAGTGTGAGTTTTTTTTTACCATATCTGCTGCCAACTACACCATTGTGCTCTGCTGCCTCTGCCTGCAGTCATGGCCATTGGCCAGATCTAGGAGGGTGCTGGGGTGGGTTACGTGTCCCCACATTTCACTTGTGTCCCCCTCCCAAAGCCAAGGAATATCCTGTGTTTCCTTTCTAAAACACGGGCTCCACAAACTGCCACTGCCTGCTGCCGCTTTCCACTGTCAGCGTCAGCTACAACCACTCGTGAACAAAATAAACAACTGTGGTTGGTTGCTAGGACCACCCGATGTCCTGGCAAACAATCCACATGCTTGCTCCCTAGCATTCAGAAGAGGAGGACAAAACTTTCTCCTACGGACCTGTTGCCAGTTCCCCACGTCCCAGCATTCCCCTGTAGCTGCCAGCTGCATTGTGACTGTGAACTCTGATGCAAAGAGGGTAAGGAATCCTTTAGATCCTGATTCAATGTTGGGGGGCAGCTCTGGAAACCCTGATATAAGGAAGGGGCTCTAGGAACCCTGATATGAGGAAGGGGGGCTCTAGGACCTGATATAAGGAAAGGGGATTCTGGGAAAAGGAAGGGGGGCTCTGAGAATCCTGACTTAAAAGGAGTAACTGTGGGGACCCTGATGTTAGAGGGGGGCTCTGGGAACCCTGATGTAAGGATGGGGGCTCTGGGGACTCTGATATTACTTGTGCCATCTTTGGTATTCAGGCAGTGGGGCTGCTGAAAGAAATCCGTTATTCTGCTCAGTTTTTATTAGTGTCTTTTCTGTTCCTGGAAATTATGTCTGGTGTTCCCCGAAGGTCTAGATGTGAAAACCACTGTGATCCGAGGGTCAGGGATGCTGTAGATCACTTTGGTTTGCCACTGTGGAACAGAGCTCGGCTACTCTGTGGCCATACTCCTCGGCTGCCGGCCATGCCCCCGGAGTTCTATTTTCAAACAAACTCCCCCCCAGATATCGACCCTGGGAAGCACATAAAAACTGTAATTAGAGGGGTCCTTAATTAAACATGGTTTGAGAATCAAACGAGACTGTGAAGCCGACCTGACTAAACTACTAGCAGACATACACGCGTTAGAGACCATAACACATTACTTCCCTCCAATTCAAGGCCAAGACAGCATTACAGTCCTGCCAGAAATATTACTATGAATTGGGAGATAAGTGTGGCTGACTGTTGGCCAGAGCCCTTCAAAACCAACATGATCTATCCTACATGCCCCTACATCTGATGGCAGGAAGATAAACCTCCCTCCTCAAATGGCGTCTACCTTCTGCGAGTTTTACTGGACCTTGTATAACCTACCTACTAGTCCGACACCTCAGAACAGTATCAAGGACTATATCCCCTCTTTGGGACTTCCCCAGTTATCAGCTTTGATATGTGAGGACCTGGAGGCAACCATTACTCTTGAGGAACTGCAGTTAGCCATAGGTTCATCCAAACATGGCAAAGCACCGGACCCAGATGGTTTCACACTCCAGACACTTTAAAAGCACCTGTTTCTGTTATTTCCAAGAAGGGCAAAGACCCTTTGTTGTGCGGTAGGTACCGCCCTATTTCTTTTATTAAATGTGGATTTGAAGTTGTTCACAGAAATTCTCGCCAGTCATAACCAACTGCACCTGACTAAATTGATCCATCTCGACCAAGTTGGCTTTATACCGAAGTGTGAAGCCTGAGACTATACTATTAAAGCCCAGAACTTAATACATTTGGGAAATCTCTCCAACACACCCTCCGTGTTTTTGGGAATGAACAACGAAAAGGCATTTGATTGCATTAATTGGTCCTTTCGTGTTCGCAGTTTTGTGACACCTGGGTCTAGGTGACAAGATGGTCAGGTGAATTTCGAGTGTATATTCGAACACGATGGCACAAATCAAGGCAATTGGTCTTCTGTCAGAACCCCTTCCTATCTCCAATGGCACCCGAAAGGGGTATCCTCTCTCACCCTCTCTCTTCACTAGAGCCATTTTAGGGTCAGACAGAACTTGGACTTTTCTTGTCTACGAATTGGAGATTCCCAACATATGGTCTCTGCATACGAGGATGATATGCTTTTTCACTTACCAATCCAACTATATCTATACCGAACCTTCCTAGCGAGCTTACTTGGCTCCCTCTCCAATTTGAAAATAAATCTGTCCAAATTGGAGGCGGTGGGTGTTTCCATGTCCACATCCCAAATCGATCCTTTGAGAGTAAATTTTAACTTTAAGTGGACTACTCCGGCCCTTAAATATTTGCACGCGTATATCCCCCCGCGACTGAACCAAACCTACGTGCTGAATTTCCTACCCTAGCTTAGTAAAGTACAAACCTTTCCAAATGGAACCAGGGCCTCTTCTCCTGGTATGGTAGGTGAAATATCATTAAAACTTCCATCTTGCCAAAATTTTCATATTTCTTTCAAACTTTGCCAATTCATATACCCTTGGAATTTTTCAAACAAACATATGCCCCACTAGTTTAATTTATTTGGGCCCACAGGTGACCTAGGCTACAACAACACCTACTAACTTTGTCTAAACACCACTGTGGTGTTGTGGTACCTGATATACAGAAATATCCCCATTCCCTTTCTTAGATGTATGCTCAGCTGATTGCTCCACCGGATGATTATGCTCCCCCCTTCCTACAGAAGTGTGAACTGACACTAAATAGAACTTTTTCCCAGGCTCAGCATCGGTGGATTATTAGTTTTGCTTTAAAATCATCCATCTGTACACTTATTCAAGAAACCAATTTTAAAATCCTTACTAGATGGTACTGCACACCAATGGTGCTTCATAAATATCTTCCCGTGATCCTGGACAGTTGCTGAAGATGCCAGGGAGAAAGAGGATCTTTACTGCACAATTTTTGGTCCTGCCCAGAATTGGTAAGAGGTACACCATATCTTGCAAAAGTTCACCGATTACATCCTCCCAGACGACCCTGTTCTTTTTCTCCTACATGTCTCTGATACTGCTGAGGAAACGTACATCAAATTCATTCCGCTCCTCCTCTTTAATGCTGCTAAATCGTGCATTGTGTTGCGGTGGAGAGACTCACGCCATCCATCTGTCTCGCTCTGGCTTTTGAAAGTTGAGGAAGTGAACTAGATGGAAAACCTATCTGCTCAAAACAGACATTAGGCTTACTCCAAAACTTGGGTCCATTGGAATATGTTTACATTCTCAGAAGAGGGGACAGCCCTCTTTGCATCCTGCGCTGACTGAAACACTGTAAATTACATTATACCTACCCTCCCTCCCGATTCACTGAGAAAGACTGCTATATTTTTTGCATTCATGGTGGCAGCTGATTCAGTTTAGAGGCGATCCCCATATCTAGGGATGAGCCGAACACCCACCAGTTCAGCTCGCATTAGAACATGCGAACAGGCAATAAATTTGTTTGAACATTAAACCGTTGAACATTGAACCGTTAAAGTCTATGGGACTCGAACATGAAAAATCGAAAGTGCTAATTTTAAAGCAGGGGTGTCCAAACTTTTTTCAAAGAGGGCCAGATTTGATGAAGTGAACATGCGTGAGGGCCGACCATTTTGCCTGACATTCTTTGAACCATTAAAATTCGGTCTAAGTGTATTCCTCCGAGCACTAATACACTGCCCAAGAATTCTCTTGCCTTTGTGGCTGTGTGTGAGTAAATAGATGAGCCCGGGCGTAATATTTGGATATACCGTATTTATTGGCATATAACTCACGCCTTCACATTAAGAGCGAAGTTTCAGGAAAAAAAATCAAAATTTAATAAAGAACTGTGAAGCAAAATAAGGGTCAGTGCCCATCTGCAGCCTCACAAGTGCCCATCTGCAGACCCACCATTGCCATGAATGTAGCCTCACTATTGCCAGGAATGCACCCACCATTGCCAGGAATGCACCCACCATTGCGAGGAATGCACCCACCATTGCGAGGAATTCACTCACCATTGCCAGGAATGCACTCACCATTGACAGGAATGCAGCACCATTGCCAGGAATGCACCCACCACTGCCAGGAATGCACTCACCATTGCCAAGAATGCACCCGCCATTGCCAGGAATGCACTTACCATTGCCAGGAATGCACTCACCATTGCAAGGAATGCAGCACCTTTGCCAGGAATGCAGCACCATTGCCAGGAATGCACTCACCATTGCCAGGAATGCAGCATGATTTGCCAGGAATGCAGCACCATTGCCAGGAATGCAGCACGATTTGACAGGAATGCAGCACCATTTGCCAGGAATGCAGCACCATTGCCAGGAATGCAGCACCATTGCCAGGAATGCAGCACAATTTTCTAGGAATGCAGCATAATTTTCCAGGAATGCAGCACCATTGCCAGTAATACAGCACAATTTGCCAGGAATGCAGCACCATTGCAAGGAATGCAGTACCATTTGCCAGGAATGTAGCACAATTTGCCAGGAATGCAGCACCATTTGCCAGGAATGCAGCACCATTGCCAGGAATGCACTCACCATTGCTAGGAATGCAGCACGATTTACCAGGAATGCAGCACCATTGCCAGGAATGCAGCACAATTTTCCAGGAATGTAGCACCATTGCCAGTAATACAGCCCGATTTGCCAGGAATGCAGCACCATTGCAAGGAATGCAGTACCATTTGCCAGGAATGTAGCACGATTTGCCAGGAATGCAGCACCATTTGCCAGGAATGCAGCACCATTGCCAGGAATGCACTCACCATTGCTAGGAATGCAGCACGATTTGCCAGGAATGCAGCACCATTGCCAGTAATGCAGCACAATTTGCCAGGAATGCAGAACCATTGCCAGGAATGCACTCACCATTGCAAGGAATGCAGCACCATTGCCAGGAATGCAGCACCATTGCCAGGAATGCACTCACCATTGCCAGGAATGCAGCACGATTTGCCAGGAATGCATCAACATTGCCAGGAATGCAGCACGATTTGCCAGGAATACAGCTCCATTTGCCAGGAATGCAGCACCATTGCCAGGAATGTACTCACCATTGCTAGGAATGCAGCATGATTTGCCAGGAATGCAGCACAATTTGCCAGGAATGCAGCATGATTTGCCAGGAATGCAGCAACATTGCCAGTAATACAGCACAATTTGCCAGGAATGCAGCACCATTGCAAGGAATGCAGCACCATTTGCCAGGAATGTAGCACGATTTGCCAGAAATGCAGCACCATTTACCAGGAATGCAGCACCATTGCCAGGAATGCACTCACCATTGCTAGGAATGCAGCACGATTTGCCAGGAATGCAGCCCCATTGCCAGGAATGCAGCACAATTTGCCACAAATGCAGCACGATTTGCCAGGAATGCAGCACCATTGCCAGTAATGCAGCACGATTTGCCAGGAATGCAGCACCATTGCCAGGAATGCAGCACAATTTGCCAGGAATGTAGCACCATTTGCCAGGAATGCAGCACCATTTATCAGGAATGCAGCACCATTTGCCAGGTATGCAGCACCATTTTCCGGGAATGCACTCACAAGCGGCAAAAATTTATTACAGGAGAATTTCCTGTTTACACAGCCGCCTCTTTAATAGAAAGTCCTGCCTCCTTTGATGGACAGAACAGTCGCCCAATGGCAGTGCGGGACTTCCTATTACAGAGGCCGCCCGTAAACAGGAAATTCTCCTGTGTGTGTACAGCGGCGGTGGCGCTCGTGCCGCCTACTCCCTGTCCGTTCCAAGGCATATACATATTTTGTCGCCCTTGCGTTGGGAGATCGTCGGGGGCCACAAAAGATATATATGTCTAAATAACTTGGCAGGCCAATCAAAACCGGAACGTGGCCTGCGATTGGCCCACGGGCCGGACTTTGGACATGCCTGTTTTAAAGGCTTATATGCAAGTTGTTGTCATATAAAGTGTTTGGGGACCCTGGTCCTGCCCCAGGGGACATGTAACAATGCAAAAAAAGTTTTAAAAACTGCATTTTTTTCGGGATCAGTGATTTTAATAATGCTTAAAGTGAAACAATAAAAGTGAAATATTCCTTTAAATTTCGTACCTGGGAGGTGTGTATAGTATGCCTGTAAAGTAGCACTTGTTTCCCGTGCTTAGAACTTTCCCTGCACAAAGTGTAATTTCTGAAGAAAAAAATATCATTTAAAAGTACTCGCGGCTGTAACGAATTGTCGGCTCCCGGCAATACAGAGAAAAGTCATTGAAAGTCATTGATAAAAAAAAAATGCGTGGGGGTCCCCCCAAATTCAATTACCAGGCCCTTCAGGTCTGGTATGGATATTAAGGGGAACCCTGCGTCAAATAAAAAAAAATGACGTGGGGTTCCCCCCAAATATCATACCAGACCCTTCAGGTCTGGTAAGGATTTTAAGGGGAACTCCGTGCCAAATGAAAAAAAAAATGGCGAGGAGTTCCCCCCAAAAATCCATACCAGACCCTTTATCCGAGCACGCAACCTGGTAGGCCGCAGGAAAAGAGGGGGACGAGAGAGCGCCCCCCTCTCCTGAACCATACCAGGCCACATGCCCTCAACATGGGGAGGATGCTTTGGGGGTCTGTGACCCCTCAAAGCACCATGTCCCCATGTTGATGGGGACAAGGGCCTCATCCCCACAACCTTTGCCCGGTGTTTGTGGGGGTCTGCGGGTGGTGGGCTTATCGGAATCTGGAAGACCCCTTTAACAAAGGGGACCCCCAGATCCCGACCCCCCCTATGTGAATTGGTAAGGGGTACATTGTACCCCTACCATTTCACAAAGAAAGTGTAAAAAATTGTAAAAAACACACAGACACCGTTGGGATAAGTCCTTTATTAAAAATAAAAAAAAGATTCCAGCAGTGGTAATCCACTCTCGGTCTCCACTCCAAAGCTGTCGGTATCCAGCGATGGATGATCTCCTCTCCAGGTCCAGGCTCCAGCGATGAGATGTCCAGCGCAGCAAGGAACAGCATCCTGTCTCCACCGGAGACACCCCGGGAATAACGTTGCGGCAGCCTGACAGGTCTCGTATGTAGCTGAGGACGGGGCCACCCGAACTCGAAGCTCATCCCTACCCATATCCCATTTCTAGTAATGCTGATTATTTTACTGCTGAGTGTTCCGACCAGGTCGCCCCTGCACCTTACGTTATCTATAACTGATGCTGTATTTCCCGATGGTTCAGGACCTATGATGGGGTCACTTCATGTATGCATGCTTCTATTGTGTTTTGTTTGACACTTTAAATAAAGTATTTGTACACAAAAAAAATGCTGCCATGCTATGTTGCAGCTGGCATACCTGGGGGATATGAGCCATACTGGACCACAGATTCTAGAAGCCCTTGAGGTGCAGGCAGGTCAATAGGTCCTGTGGGACAACAGCACCAACCTCCTGGCAACCCTTTGGTAGGGGAATTGCCTTTTTTCACACACGTACCTTGTCTGGCACTTGTTTTAAAACTGATGGTGGAACAATTTTTGGTTAGGAACCCTGCAGTAGGAAAGAGGAGTGTGCAACTTATTTAAGCCATCATACCTATTAAGTGTTCACCTGGCCAAAATACAGCAGTAACAAAATCTTCCTGCCAACTGCCTGATATGCAATGCATCATGAGCCAGAACTCCACTTTGGTCATTAGACCAACTCCAATTTGTACAACCTGTTTGTAGCAGAACTCCCGAACAAGAGAAAAGTTCTAACCTAAACGGTGAACCCCATTGAAGTCTATGGGAGCCGAACAGGAAAAATAATTTTGATGGCACCGCCCCCCTTGTGACGTCACGGACCAGTGCATACTGGGTCAGTGGTGTTACAAGGGGGCGGTGACACCAGGTGACGTCACCAGGTGGCCCTGCCCTTACCTATATAAGAACTATCAAACAGCGGAGGAGGCATTCGGCAGTCCTAGGTCAATGAAGATAAAGAGGAAAAAAAAAGAGGAAAAAAACACCTATGCTCAGATCTAAGCAGCACACAGTCCCCAATGTAGCAGAACAAAACAAAAAAAAAAGATTTGCCCATGGGACTTTGCAGAGTGGTGGAGTAAAAATTACATTGGATGTATAAAAATGAAAAAATATATTTATATTTGAATAAAAAACATACATACACTACTACATTAAATTATATAAAAATAAAGGTAGAGTTTCACCATAGTACATTTCAAAGGCCAAAATAGTTGGTAAATCATCATTTATTATCAGAAGCTGTAATCTCAAGAGTTAAAGGTGGCTTCCAGATTTTGATAAACACCCCGCCCGCAGACCCCTAAAACCACAGCCCAGTGTTGTGAGGAAGAGACCTTTGCCCCCATCAACATGGGAACAAGGTGCTTTGAGGTGGGGGGGGGCAGGGACCCCTGCCTCAATTCACCCCCCGTGTTGAGGGCATGTGGCCTGGTATGGTTCCCTAAACTTACATTTAGGGATGGGCCAAGCACCCCCCAGTTCGGTTCGCACCAGAACATGCGAACAGGCAACAAATTTGAGCAAACATGCAAACCCTATTAAAGTCTATAGGACACGAACATGAAATATCAAAAGTGCTAATTTTACAGGCTTTTATGCAAGTTATTGCCATAAAAAGTGTATGGGGACCTGAGTACTGCCCTAGGGAACATGTATCAATGCAAAAAAAGTTTTTAAAATTACCCTTTTTTTCAGGAGCAGTGATTTTAATAATGCTTAATGTGAAACAATAAAAGTGTAATATTCCTTTAAATGTCGTGCCAGGGGGGTCACCTCAGTCTGCCTGTAAAGTGGTGCATCTGTGTGACGTGTAGAACAGTTCTGCAGCAAAATTACATTTCTAAAGAAAAAATAATAATTTAAACTTGCTTCTGGCTGTAATGAATTTTTGGATCCCAGCAATATAGATGAAAAATCAAGGAAAAAATCGGGGCCCCCCAGTCCATACCAGGCCCTTCGGGTCTGGTATGGATTTTAAAGGGAACTCCACGCCAAAAAAAATAAAAATTGGCGTGGGTCCCCCCAAAATCCATACCAGACCCTTATCCAAGCATGTAGCCTGGAGAACAGGATGGGGGTGAGAGAGTGCCCCCCGAACCATACCAGGCCACATGCCCTCAACATGCCCCCTCCACATGCCTCAAAGCACCTTGTCCCCATGTTGATGGGGACAAGAGCCTCTTCCCGGCAACCCTGGCCATTGGTTGTCGGGGTCTGTGGGTGGGGGGCTTATTAGGATCTGGAAGCCCCCAGATCCCGCCCACCCTATGTGAATGGATAGGGGTACATTATACCGACCCATTTACCAAAAAAAGTGTCAAAAAAGTGTCAAAAAGTAAAAACCACAATAGACAGTTTTTGACAATTGCTTTATTAAAAAAAAAATATATATTGTCCTGCGATGTACATCCATCGTCAATCACGCCGCCCGACGGACCCAAAATATTGAAAAACAAACAAAAAAACTCTGCCTCCATGGGAGTCCTCCTGACGACTGTTGTCTTTTGGCTTTGACAGCTGTCATATAGGCAAAGGCTGGGCCACCCACTGACGTAACTGGATGACCCCAACCCCCTGACATCACATGGCATCAAATGACACACCTCCTGTATTAGAGTGCTCCCATTCTGGATGAAAGAACAGGTATTTTGGATAGCAGCATTGTCAGTCTGGGGGGAGGACAGTGCTAGATAAAGTTGCAGATTTAGATACACTAACACATTGAACCCAAACTCCAGCTCACGGTGTAGTACACAAGCAGGTATAGCATTTTTTTTTTTATTTGAGATAAAGGTGTTACATGAATAAATAAAAGCTGATCATCATGTAGCACTACCCCCATAGGAGCTGCTGTTTTTTTTTTGGGGTTTGCATGTTACCTCTTTAGCTTCGTTGTCAGGGTAGGAAAGTCTATATTAATTGAAATGTCCACACAAAAGTAAAACCTTCAACAGTCAGGCTTTATTCTTTTCTTCTGCAGTAAAACTTGAGAGAAAGTAGAAGGTAGGAGAAGAGTAAGGGAAGGTTCAGGCACGCGGTACAGAATACACAAATCAGTTCAAAGTTCTTATCAATCATTCACCCCTCTTTCAGTAGAGTGGGTATTGCTCACCCGGATAGTCCCCTCTCACATGGCCTAGCAACTGGAATTATGCACGAACCAGTAACCAGACAGCCTCTGCCACAGACTGCTCAAGATGGAGTCCGTCTCTGCCACAGACCTTCTTTAGAGATAGTTAAATGGATAGTCCAGGAATCCTCTGCCACAGGATTTTAAAATCCCAAACTTCCATCTGTACAGTAAGAGAGCCTTTAAGCCGATCCGGCGAACTGCAGGGCTTTTAGTAGATTGGATCCCTCCTTAACAAGGTCACCAGGCTTCACCCGAGACATCAGCCTTTTGCCAGTCTCCTCCAGGGCAGGTCCTCCCCCGGTTTCCTTCATCAAGGCAGCTTCCTCCCATCTGTGGACGGACAGCTTGGGATCCCCTCTTAAGATGTAGGCCCCAGCCAGCATAGGCGGGCCTACTCGAAAGCGATGTAGGCTCGGGCCAACGTGGCCCCGAGACCAGAATCGCACACACATACCTTGCGCCAGGAGGGCCACGAGGCAAACGACCCTGAACAATGGCGTATGCCCCTTAAGTATCCCCTCCCAGCAAGCACAGTGGGTCGACCACTCCCACTGTACCGCTGCCGAGAAGGGCCACTCAATGCACCATGGTTTGTCTATGTTCCAACAGGTGCCCGAGATGGTAACGCCACCTACAGACAATAAGGGAAACTGCTATCAGGCAAACCACAACCAGAACAGAGGCAATATTTGTACAAATTGACAGTCTGAGCCCAACTATTGGCTCAGACACCCTTAAATTTTAGAATAGCGTCCCCACCATTGGAGTAGGGTGTTACAATTGTAAGAACTCCTGTCAGTTATAAATGTTTTTCTCATCACTCTAACAGACACATTTGCAGATTTACTGTCTGGATCACCAGGTAAATTTAAATTAAAGAAAGACTAAATTAGAAAACGAATGCATCCATCACATCTAGCAATTGCTAAACTTCAATATAAGCCCTGGTTGACATTGGTGCATTTTGACATGCAATTTGGCATGTCAAACCGCATGTCAAAACGGCGATATTTGCCGCAAATTGCTGGCAATGGCACCATCCTAATCGGTGTGACGCTGCATCTGCGGCGCTGCACCGATTTCAAAAAGTAGTTTCTGTGCTACTTTTTGCGATTTCGGCCGCGATTTTTATTGACATCTGTGCAGAAACCTGCACAGATGTCTTTGTAATCGCGGCTGATATTGGGACTGCCAGCGAGAGTGAAATTGTGCGAGTTCAGCTGAACTCGCACGGCTTCACTCCCACAGCCCAGTGTAAACCCGGGCTAATAAATGTTTTCTTTTGGGTTTAATACCGTTTAAGGCTTGGAGTAATTAGAGCACATCAGACAATAGTTGCAGACAGTCTATTTTTTTGCAAAAAAAAAAAAAGTAACTGCAAGAAGAGTGTGCACTTAAAACACCTCACATTACATAACTCACATGCAGTGTCCCCACTCCCCATGTATCCTCTGCTATATGTTCATTTTTATAAACAAAATTCTATTTGAATCTCTTTATTCTACTACTAATAGGTAAATTAAATCAGTCAGTATAAATGAACATAATAAAATCCCAAATTATATAACAATTTATAAACGGTTCACAAAGCAGTAAGCTAAGTAGCTGCAGTGAAGTTAGCATCAATGATTGAGCTATCCAGGACTCTCTCTACTTGCCAAACATTTATTAAAGGGCTTTTCTGCCCACTTTTATTTAACAGAAACAGAAGGCTTCTCATTTAGGGGTGGCCATATTTGGTCAATTACATCAGCCTGAGGATTCCACACCTTTCTCTACTTCCAGAGGGCAGAGGGAGGTGCCATTTGGTGCAAGTAAAAGAGGAGATCAGACACATCCCATGGTTGGCGAGAGCTTTTTCTTTTTCTGGGCATCAGGCATTTATCAATGTGATTGACATGGATCTGCACCACAGGGTAACATGATTGATGATGAATGCATATCATGGGACTTTTTTTTAAATAAAGAACTTGTCAAAAATTGTGTGTGTATTTTTTTACTGTTTACTTTTTGTGTTAATGAGTAAGACGTATTATGTACTTTTATGTGCCCTTACGCATACACATGCAGTATCTGGATTCCACGTTTTATTAAAGAATGCTTCCAGATTTCCATAAGCCCCTCGCCTGCAGACCTGAACAACAACCATGCAAGGGTTGTGGGTAAGAGGACCTTGTCCTCATCATTGTATGGGGGTCCCCAGTTAACATCTAAATCAAACCCTGCCTCGTCTATGATAAGCAGTAATTTGCCTGCAATTTAAACCATTTTTTTTTCTTTGTAAATGTCAGTTTTGCTATAGTAGATTGCATACATTGTACAGATGCACAACTTTACAAGCAAGTAAAAAAGTACCCCCATGCATGTTATTTAAAGGAGTTTCTAATTTTTAATCTTTAAAAAAAGTATATTTTAAAAATCTCTACTCCCTGCCAAATGTTTGTTATCAGATTCCTGTTTCTCCGCTTACCAACTTCAGCTTGTATCTGACTATGTTTGTTCACCACCTGCCCTGATCTTTTCCCTGTCGCACTTTCTAATATTGCCTGAACTACTATGTCCCATACACTGGTTCAGTTCCAGGTCAATTGTTATTTGCACAGGTGTTTCTAATGCCGCGTACACACGATCGTTTTTCATGCCGTTAAAAATGCCATTTTTAAAAATGGCCATTAAAAATGATCGTGTGTAGGCTCCAGAGCATTTTTAACGACGTGAAAAACGGACATTAAAAATTCCGGACATGCTCTCTTTTTTCACGTCGTTTTTCATGTCGTTTTTTTTAACGACGTGAAAAACGATAGTGTGTATGCTTTCACGACGTGAAAAAAAACGCACATGCTCAGAAGCAACTATGAGACGGGAGCGCTGGTTTTGGTAAAGCTAATGTTGGAAATGGAGATGGCACATTCGTCACGGTGGAATTAATAGCATCGTTTTAATGCAGCGCATTCCGTTCTTCTTTTGACATTGAGAGTTTTATGCCCAACTTGTTTCTAAAGTAATTCCAAATTGCTCTAATGATTATAAAATATTATTTTTAAGCCGCACCTCCCTCCTAAATAATACTAATAATAATAAAATAAGTTATTTCTCCTTTTTTCTTTAAATTTTATATTCTTTTTGGTTATTTTTTTTGGGCCTTTTTTTAAGTTTTTTGGCTTAAATTATTCTTGTGTAAAGTTACCACAACAACCTTCCAAATGTGTCTCATTTGGCCTCAGGGAGGTTTGTGTCCCCTGATAATAACAATAATATAATTTGAGATGTCCCTGCCTGCTTCCTAGCAAGCTCTCTTTTGAAATACAAATCACATAGTCAAGTATTTAAAGGGCACTCAATTTTTTTTTAATTCAGAACATTAACAAATTAAAGTGGAAGGCAGCACTGGAGAGCCTGCTTGCATTTGTGCATCCCTTTCACCCCACAACAACCATACAAGATGTCCAAACCAAAATAGAGATTAGATCCCCCCAAAAAATGAGCCCAATCTTGTCTTGAGCTCCCAGAGGTCAGGAGCCCCAGCAGATAAGTCCTATATGTCCCCAGTCTGTGGTACTACAGCAGGCATTATTTTCTTCTCTTCCTTGTAGCCTTCTCTCCAGCCTTCTCTGCAGCCTTGGTTGGTTTCTTCCTTGGAGGCTGGGGATCAGGAGGAGAGGTTGTGGCAGGAGGAGTAGTAGGAGGAGGAGGAGGAGGTGGAGGAGTAGGGACAACTTCCGTTATGTCCGTGTACCTAGTGAGTTCACCCAGCATGCCCTTATTGATGACTTTCAATAGCAGGGTCTCACTGTAAATTTTTTGCTGCAACTCCATTTGCCCTAGTTTGTGGGCGAGGACTGCGGCAAATCCCTCTTCAACAGAGGGTGCCTCTCTGAGGACCGCTGTTGCCTCTCTGAGGAAGGCCCTGGTTTCCTCCTCCACCTGCCTACCTCTCCTTGGCCCTCGTGGTTTAACTACCAGGGGAGGCATCTGGGCTCTTGTGCTGGGCCCAGCCTCCTCCTGGGTGCCACTGGGCCCAGCCTCCTCCTGGGTGCCCCTGGGCCCTGCCTCCTCCTGGGTGCCACTGGGCCCAGCCTCCTCCTGATCCCCAACATCACCCTCTTCCTGGCTCTGCTCTGGCTGTAAAAAAAGAAAGGGACATTATTTATTTTGCCACATCATCATTCACAGACATTGTTCACCTCTAGACATTGTTGAAATCAATGCCAAAAGTTATGTCCTTTTCATTGATTACGCATCCTGGTTTTGTTGTCTTGGACACATAAAATTAGGCCACTACTGTATCTTGCTCTTCACAAACTTTATTGGTAGAAGTGTACATACCTTTAACAATACTAACATCTATTTAAAATCTATAATTTTGTACGATAGAAATATAGATAGCAAAACTTTACCTGGCTCCATATCTCTAAATCTGCCTCCTCAAGGCCCTGATCTTGATCCTCAGAGGAAGCCAGAGCAGGGTTGACAGGAAGGCTGGAGGACTGGCTGCAGGGAAGGCTGGAGGGTTGGGTACAAGGAAGGCTGGATTGACCTCTGGGGGGAAGGGTGGAGAGAGATTCGCGCACTTCCAGCTGGTCATCCAGAAAAGCAAGCTTACTGTAGTACCACAGACTGGGTTTATAAACCTTATCTGCTGGTGCACCTGACCTCTGGGACCTCAGGACCATAGTCCTCTGGGTCCTGTATGTCCCTCTGATGGTCCCAATTTTGTTTTTGACATCTTGGAGAGTTGTTGTGGGTATCTTTGTTTGCACAAATGCAAGCAGGCTCTCCAGTGCTGCTTTCCTGGCGTCTTTATTTTTATTTCCGCCACTTTTGGTTTGCCATAATATAGGGAGCTCTTGCCATTTGTCGATGAACTCCCCCATGAAGTCTGGGTTTTTAAAAGTATTCATGATATCTGTAAAAGCGAGAAACCAAAATAAAAATATATTTCAGGCAACATTCCTCAACTGTGCATTGTCTACATATTTTGAGCACACAAATCTTCTCGTCTGATGAACCTCAAAAAGTAAAATTGTTAGGTACCTTGGTCACGACGTTCGTTGCTAACTCTCTCTCCCGAAAAATGAACGTATTTCCCAGCAATGGATCTTCACTTTATATACACAGCGCATGCGTGAAACTCCGCACGCTTTCCCCGCCCCTGACGTTCGATATTGTACTTTCCCCGCCCCTTCTCGCTCGTAGTGCTGAACAAAACATGGCGGAGACACAGGTGGCTGAGATTACCTCTACAGAGGATGAAATTACAGAGGAGCCCAAATCAAGACCCAGGAGATATAAGGCATCCAACATGTCATTCGAGGAAATGGTGGAGATGGTCGCCATTTTAAAGAAGGAGGATTATGATGCCAAGCATGGTCCGTATAAAAGGCCTAATCTGGTCAAGTCCAGAATTATGGGCAAAGTGGTCAAAAGTCTCCACCAAAAATTCGGGGTGTGCAGAACGAAGGAACAGCTCAGAAAACGATGGTCAGATCTGAAGTTGCGGGAGGCCGACCAATATAAAAGAATCAAGAAAGTTATATTAAAAAGTAATTTGTTTTTTTTGAGTTTCCATGGTACATATTATTTTCTTGTATTCTGTCGTGTATTTTTAACTTTCATATAGTACACTGAAAGATACCATATTTTTTAGGTTCGTCCGCATAGTAAACGGACGTATTTTACCTCTTTCTCCGTACAGTTCCTCAAACGATGTTTTCGGATCATCCAGTGTGAACACCCATGTTTTTTTGATTATTTGGGGGAGTACATTTGGGCCACACTTATTTTTGGTGTGCTAATCCAAAGGAGATTTGTTCATTTTGAAAAACGATATGCATGGTAATGTTAAAGGGAGTGAATGCTCAGCAGCTGATGAAACATCTGAACGCAGTAGTACAAATGTGGGCCTAAAGCCAAAAAGCTTCAGGGAGTCACACACAGGTGATCCAGTGTAGATACTTTGGGGTGTTACAATGTTTCAAATTTGTTCACAAAATGTATATGCTCTGTTTTGGCCTATGTATCCAATCATTTGTCCCGGTTGGCACAGGGGTTAAAAATTAAAATGGAGCATGCTTCAAAAGAATGATTAAAAAGTTTTTTTTCCATGTTTCTTATTTTAGCAAAATTGAGTCGCTACTAATGAAACTATTCCTTTTATTTCAATCTCCCTAGGGATTCGAAAAGCTACCTCAGATGAGACGAGAATTGCAATACCTACAACAATACCCCCAGAACCCCAGGATGGAGAGGAATGTGATGTTGTGGAAGTTGAAAGTGGCACCACCACAGGTCAGAGAGAAACCAGACACATGCATGTTAAATAGATGTAGGCCTACATATTCTATCCTACATATTTCTTTTTACATTTAGGTGCAGTTCTGGCCGAAGACCCCAATAAGTTGTCACATCACAGTGCCCAGATCCTGATCCAATACCTGATGGTCTGCTGTCGTGACCTCGAAAAAATTAAGGGAGATTTGCGAGAGATCAGGGCAAATACAAAGCGGGTGGAGGAAAGGCTCCAAA
The DNA here is from genome assembly GCA_029206835.1 of Rana muscosa. NCBI lineage: Eukaryota > Metazoa > Chordata > Amphibia > Anura > Ranidae > Rana > Rana muscosa. The sequence continues at coordinate 1,236,381,839 of CM055122.1, forward strand.
ATATCATGGCTGTGCTTGGGCGTGTCTAATGTTTTTACACCAAATAACGTTTTACTTGCAGAGATTTCTATTTTTTTTGGTTATTTTACCCTTTAATGACTAGCACATGTTTAGCTTTTTCAAAATTTGGAGAACTATAGTTTGTTTATGCATGGCTGGTCATGCGTTTTAATACACCTGAAATTAAGGGAACATCCACATTTCTATGGAAGTTGCCCACCTAAACAAAAAAAATAAAGGTATTTTTACATAACAAATCATTGTGGCTTCATTATGTAAATGTGGTGCTGAGTGAACTAATCAATGTTTGGTGTTTACACTGACAATGAAGGCTAATTAAAAGATTTTTTAATCCACATGGCAAAACAAATGCACTAGGTAAACCTACCAGAAACATCAAACATTATACAATAAAAATGACAAACCAATCTTTACTTTTTAAAAAAGTTTTATTTTTTTGGTCTAAAATTATTAGAGATTGTCTGGCATTTCAATGGCCCCCCTACCCATAAAATAGTCCACATATTGGTTACGGACCTCACGTCCGGTTGGGGGGGCCAAGCCAGGACGGCCAGGTTCCAGGGCCACCAAAGTTTCTGCATTGATTAAAGAGGCCTCAGGCCCACTCAAAGATATATAACTCGTTGAATGCACCCTTAGGAAATTATGCAGCACACAGCACGTCATAACCACATGGTTCCATTTGTATGGGGCAAGGTGGATGGAGGTAAGGAAGAGGCGAAATTGGCTGGCCATGATCCCAAACGCATTTTCCACCACCCTTCTGGCTCTGGCCAGCCGATAATTGAAAACCCTCCTCTCAGGGGTGAGGGTGCGTTGCGGGAATGGCCTCATCAAATGGGGTCCCAGGCCAAACGCCTCATCCGCCACAAACACAAAAGGTAGTCCCTCCACATTCTGCTCTGCGGGTGGCAAGGCCAGCAGATCCAAAAGGAGCCATTCTCCAAACTCTGTCTGGGCAAAAACTCCTCCATCAGACATCCTGCCATTCTTGCCAACGTCCACATAGAGGAACTCGTAGGTGGCCGACACCACTGCCATCATCACGACGCTGTGGAACCCCTTATAATTATAATAAAAGGATCCCGAATGGGGTGGTGGGACGACCCGAACATGTTTGCCGTCGATGGCTCCTCCACAGTTCGGAAAGTTCCATCGCTGGGCAAACTCGGAAGCCACATTCTGCCATTCATGTGGCGAAGAAGGGAACTGTGGAATTAAAGAAATAACAAATTAATACTTGGAGCCAGAAACATTGAAAGCTGATTTCATACACACATTCATGGCCAACATTGGTAGAAACTGTTAAAAACATAAAAATTTGGAAGCAAGAAAATAAATAAATAAATAAATAATTATGGGGGGGGGGGGAAGGGTTGAAGATGAGTTGGGAATATCACACATGAAGGCTGTAGCACTCTGTATTGAAGTTAACAACAATGAAACATTCCGAGGCAAAATTTAGAGTGCGTTTTGGGTAAAGCACTACGATGGAACATATAATAAAAAACATGGAAATGACTAGGCAAGGTAGGTATGGCCCCAGGATAGCATGCTGGAGAGGTTAGGTAAGCCAAATTTACAGGTAGGCCTCAAACACCAAACTTTAAATAATAAAACATGGGGAGAAAGGGGACATTCCCTGCAGCTAAGAATCATGTGAATTAGGGACTGCAAATAAAGCAAATTAAAAATATCCCAAAATAAAAACCATACAATGTGAATTTTTGAAGAAGAACACTTACCTTAATATAGTCCTCCTGCAAAACTTGAAGGATGGCAGAACAAGTCTCTGGTATAATGATCCCCAGAGCCTGGGGGGAGATGCCTGTGGAGAACTTAAGGTCCTGCAGGCTTCTCCCAGTAGCCAGGTATCGCAACGTGGCGATGAGCCTCTGCTCAGCACTGATGGCTTCCCGCATAACAGTGTCCTGCCTGGTAATATAGGGGGACACCAAAGCCAACAGCTGCTGAAATACGGGGTCAGACATCCTGAGAAAATTCCTGAAATCATCAGGATTATTCTCCCTGATCTCCCGCAACAAAGGCATGTGACAGAATTGGTGCCGCTGGAGCAACCAATTCTTGGTCCATGAACTCCTCCTGACCCTGCTCATGGCATGGAGTCGGGATACAGCATGAACCCCTGCACCAACTACAGCACGAACTCTACGACGAGTACTTAGCCGCAACATGGCTAGATAACGGTCGGCTGAACAGAACGTACTAGAAGAACGCACGGAAGAACAGCAAGGCCTATGAAGAACAAGCTGAAAAACACGAACGTGCAGAGCACTGAATAAACAGATACGAACTGACTACAAGCAGTGCTAAACAGATACGAACCCACAGGCGCAATCTGAACTCCCGAAAACGATCTTCAAAGCACGAAGACTGAAAAGCGCGAATCTTCTCGCACCAAACTTTTACTAACACGCGGAAACACGGAATTAGCAAAAGCGTCCCAAAGGGTGGCGTCATTCGAACGGAACTTCCCCTTTATAGTGCCGTCGTACGTGTTGAACGTCACTGCGCTTTGCTTGATCGTTTTTTTTAATGATGGTGTGTACGCAAGGCAGGCTTGAGAGGAAACATGAAAAAAAACGAGGAGAAAAACGTCGGTTTAAAAAATGACATTAAAAACGATCGTGTGTACGGGGCATAAGAGCTGCAATATCCACCAGTAGTCAGTCACTTCTTGTGGGGGTGCCCTGGTAAAGATTTCTGGACAAAAATTCTTAAGAAAAGGGGATCTAATAAAGTTTGTTCATTTTTCTAAGCATTGGTGGGTCAAATTGATGTTCCTTCTTTAACCGCAGTGATGAAACAATTTGAAGCAGCAGGATGGACATTTCTTCTTGAACAAACACATTTCTCATGCCGCGTACACACGGCCGTTTTTCTCGTCGAGAAAAACGAAATTTTTCCCATTCGCCGAGAAAAACGATAGGCTGTGGGCTTTCTGTCGTTTTTTTCGACGAGAAAAATGGCATTAAAAACGACGAGAAAAATTAGAACATGTTCTAATTTTTCTCGTCGTTTTTTTCGACATGTTTTCCGCGGCAGTGTTTCCCATAGAGCCCACAGACGGTCGTTTTTCTCGACAAGAGAAAAAACGACGTGAAAAACGACCGTGTGTGGGGAACAAGCTGTTCCCTCGTTTTTTATGACATTATTCACGCCGGTTTTTTAACCGCCGTGAATAATGATCGTGTGTACGCTGCATTACAGTTGAAAGATAAGGGTGCAGCGCTAAAAAAATATGAATAAAAAGCATAGAGTTCATCAATGTTGATTGCTTGCACAATCAAAACAGAGATCCATATCTGAATTGACTTTGTATAGATAAGGATAGAGAAACCATCACCATCACCCGATATAACTGACTCTTATTATCAGTGTATGGGGTATACCTATTGAATGCAATAGATCGTGACACTTTCGATCCCTCCTCCTCAAACAACGATCCACTCCACCCAAGGTATTAATGATCCTCCTCTCATAGGACCAGAGAGGTATATAAAGGTCACTTCCTCTATTGGAAAAAAAAATAAAAAATTCCTCTATTGGAGCCTACAGTGACTATGCTACAGTGCAATCAGAGCACTCCGATACCCACATAAACATGAAAGGAAAAAAGTAGGAACGCTCATTGCGCAGATACCCCAGCAAAAATGTATTTATTTGGAATATAAAGGATATATACACTCACATTTGGTAAGATTCTATCAGGCATATGGAAACGACCAGTGCTTCCTACCAACAAGTTGGTGGCCGCGTCTCCGTCCGCATCCTGCTTCACACGTTCCTAGCTCCACCCAACGTTTCGTCATAAACATGCGTCATCAGGGGCCCCTGATGCTGTGGGATGTTTTTCAGTGGAAGGAACTGGGAGACTACTCAGGATCGAGGGAAAGATGAATTCAGCAATGTACAGAAACATTATTGATGAAAACCTGTTTCAGAGTGCTCTGGACCTCAGATTGGGTTCATCTTCCAACAGGGCAACAACCCTAAGCACACAGTGAAAATAACAAAGAAGTGGCTACAGGACAACTCCGTGAATGTCATTGAGTGGCCCAGTCAGAGCCCAGACTTCAACCCAATTGAACATCTCTGGAGAGATCTGAAAATGGCTGTGCACCGACGCTCCCCATTCAACCTGATGGAGCTTGAGAGGTCCTGCAAAAAAGAATGGGAGAAACTGCCCAAAAATAAGTGTGCCAAGCTTGTAGCATCATATTCAAAAATACTTGGGGGTGTAATTGGTGCCAAAGGTGCTTCAGCAATGTACTGAGCAAAGGCTGTAAATACTTATGTACATGGGATTTTTTTTTTGCTTTTTATTTTTAATAAATTTGCAAATATTGCAAACAAACTTCATTCACGTTGTCATTATGGGTAATTGTTTGTAGAATTTTGAGGAAAATAATGAATGTAATCTGTTTTGGAATAAGGCTGTAACATAACAAAATGTGGAAAAAGTGAAGCGCTGTGAATACTTTCCGGATGCACTATATGCGAATTGGATGCAGGTTTCACCGTATCCAATTCAAATGACAGGAGATTGTGACCGGCTCTCAATGGAGAGGCTGCCGAGTGAATTGCACAGGAGTCCTGTATGTCTTTGGCTCAGTTTCAGGTCTGAATTCAGGCAAAAATATTGGCCTGATTCATCCCTGAAAAGGAGAACAGGGACGCACCGGACCCCTGCTGCGAGCCGTACCCGGCATAAGTGGGAACCCAGCCTTGGGGTAGTATTTATTGTAGCCTCTGTCAGTCAAGTTTTCTGATTTTTTTTCCTGCAAGGCAATAGACTATAAGGAGTTTTTATTGTATTCACCAGACTTTGCTGCATTCTACCATTCTCCACCTCTGGCATTGGACATTTTAGTCCTTTCAATTTTTTTGGGCTGAATGAATGAAATCATCCACATTTAGATTTTTATTGATCCACTTTTCACATTTTTTTTTAATCCAACACTGAATAAATGCTTTGATTTAATGATGGCTTTAATATGATACATTTCTTCACAGATCTGCTTTACAACTCTGCTGTATGTGTTATTATTTCCTATTCTTTTACATTGAGTTCCTTGAGTAGGAATTCCACATAGTTTACAGTTTTGTCCTTGTCCATTTATTTTTATTTTTTTCACCAAGGCACAGACGGCATACTATTTACAAATAAAAGGAGAAACCTAAAAAACTTCAATGTACAGAAGCTATGCCATTCATGTTAGGCCTGCTTGACCCTTCTTTTTAAATAAATTAGTTTTTCTAAATTTAAATACAGTTACAGTAAGTATGCACTGACATGCTGAAAAAGAAGGACAGACGCATTTTTAAAGTACAGTAGGTGCCGCCGATATTGTGTCAATCTCGCCACTTCTAGCGGCGATATTGACACCCTATGAGCTCCGTCGCGAGAGCCAGCGCCGAGCTGTCTCGTCATCGGGAAAGGAAAAAATTTTCCTTTCACGATGAGCGACACGCATTGCCGATATGCGGGGATCCGACGCGGATTCCCGCCAATACCAGGCACTGCGTTTGGTATGAACCCTGAGCGGGAACTCCACGCCAATTTTTAAAGAAAAAAACGGCGTGGGTTCCCCCTCCAGGAGCATACCAGGCCCTTGGGTCTGGTCTGGATTTGAAGGGGAACCCTACGCCGAAAAAACGGCGTGGGGGTCCCCCTCAAGATCCAAACCAGACCCTTATCCGAGCACGCAACCTAGCAGGCCGCAGGGGAAGAGGGGGGGATGAGAGCGGCCCCCCTCCCTCCTGAACCGTACCAGGCCACATGCCCTCAACATGGGGGGTTTGGTGCTCTGGGGCAGGGGGGCGACCTGCGACCCCCCACCCCAGAGCACCCTGCCCCCATGTTGATGAGGACAGGGCCTCTTCCCGACAACCCTGGCCGTTGGTTGTCGGGGTCTGTGGGCGGGGGGCTTATCGGAATCCGGGAGCCCCCTTTAATAAGGGGGCCCCCAGATCCCGGCCCCCCACCCTATGTGAATGAGTATGGGGTACATCGTACCCCTACCCATTCACCTGGTGGAAAAAAAATTCAATGAAAACACAACACAGTTTTTAAAAGTATTTTATTGCACCGCTCCGGAGGTCTTCTTCCGACTTCGGGGGTCTCCGGTGTCGTAGCCCCGCTCTCCGGTTCTTTCTTCTGCCGGGCCTCCGCTAACTTCTTTTTAGCTCTTTTGCAGCAGTTAAAGCATAACTCCACTTTTGTTGAGAGAAAAACATTCCCCCCCCTGGTGATCTATGTACATTGCAAAGATTATAACAACCTTTGTTGCAGATTCCTACCTTTTGTTATTCTGATGTTTCTGAAGAAATCCATGTGTGTTTGTCTGTGCCTCTGTGTTAGTAGATCTAATGGGAGTTATTTCATAATTATCAGTCAACTGTGGCAGCTGCAGGGCACTAATGAGGAAATCTGCTGGGCATGTATCCCTTTAGGCTACTTTCACCTGGGGGGGGGGGGGATCGTTAGCAGTAAAGCGCCGCTAATTTTAGCAGCGCTTTACCGCTGTAACATCGGTGCTTTTTGGCCGCAAGCAGGTCACTTTTAACCGCTGCTAGCAGCTGAATAAAGGGTTAAAAGCGCCGGCAAAGTGCAGCTGCCAAAGTGCTTTGCAGGCGCTTCGGCAGTGGTGACTATTGATTCCAATGCCAGGGGCGGTGGAAGAGCAGTGTATGCTTGCAGGCTCTCACACTGGAGCTGCATAGGAGGCGTTTTTCAGGCACTTTAAAGACGCTATCTTTAGCCCAAAAGCGCCTGAAAAATGCCCCGGTGTGAGAGGGGTCTTGGACGTGTTCCTATTGGAAATATCTAACCAAAAATGTTATTTTTGTTGCAGGGGATGCCTGAAATCTGACTTGTATCTTCGACAGACTTTTGGGAAAATTGGTGAGCCAATTACACAAGCAGGAAATGGTGTTCCTGGAGAGTGGTCAGTACACTCCAGGTAGCCATATTTAGCTGCATTTATAGAAAATTACAGCAGCTGCAGATTGAAAAGGAAAGGTCATTTTTAATAACATTAAAATACAAAAAGATTTGTATCGCAATTATACATGCTATATTATTTTTTCTTTATTTTAAAAAAAAATTCCCCCACGAAAGTGGAGTTACCCTTTAACCACTTCAGCCCCGGAAGAAATTACCCCCTTCCTGATCAGCCATTTTTTGCGATACGGCACTGCATCGCTTTAACTGACAATTGCATGCTTGTGCGATGCTGTACCCAAACAACATTTACATCCTTTTTTTCCCAAAAATAGAGCTTTCTTTTGGTGGTATTTGATCACCTCTGCGGTTTTTATTTTTTGCACTACAAACAAATTAGAGTGACAATGTTTAAAAAAACACAATATTTTTTACTTTTTGCTATAGTAAATATCCCCAATTTAAAAAAAAAAAAAAAAAAAAAAAAAAGTTTAGGCCGAAATGTATTCTTCTACATATTTTTGGTAAAAAAAAAATCACAATAAGTGTATATTGATTGTTTTGCGCAAAAGTTATAGCGACCTACAAAATAGGGGATAGATTTATGGCATTTTTATTATTCATTTATTTTTTACTTGTAATGGCGGTGATCTGCGTTTTTTATCAGGACTGCGATTTTGCGGACAACAGATCAGACACTTTTGACACTTTTTTGAAACCATTGACATTTATACAGCGATCAGAGCTATGAATAGCCACTGATTACTGTATAAAAGTCACTGGCAGGGAAAGGGTTAACACTAGGGGGCGATCAAGGGGTTAAATGTGTTCCCTGACTGTGTGTTCTAACTGTGCTGGGATGGGACTGACTGGGGGAGGAGACTGATCGGTGTTCCTATATATAAGGAACACATGATCTGTCTCCTCTCCCCTGACAGGACGTGGATCTGTGTGTTTACACACACAGATCCACTTTCCTGCTCTGTCAGGAGCAATCGTGGGTGCCCAGCGGACATCGTGGCTGCCAGGCATGCACGCCCCCTATGCCGGCATGACTCTGAGGACGTCATATGACGCCCGCCCAGGATGGGAGATCCCATCTGCGGATGTCATTTGACTATACGCGGGATATGAAGTGATTAAATAAGTGGCTGACATACACCCTTGGGGTGGTCTCTAATTAGACCTCATTTGGAATACTCTGTCCAGTTCTGGAGAACTCACTTACAAAAAGATATTGATAAGATAGAATAAGTCCCGAGATGGGCAACAAAAAAGGTGAAAGATCTGAGCGATAAAACATATCAGGAGAGACTTCAGGAGCTTGTGGTTGTAACCCAAAAAAAAAAGAAGCTCCTATCCCTTTCCATGTTCTACAATATCTGGTTGATTCTGCTCTTTCCTGTGTTCCCTTGTTTAAACTGATCACGCTTATCATGGCTGCTGATCCATACTAGCATGGGCGATTTTGCGCCTCCATCATCCTGCTCTTTCCTTAGCATCTCTGCATCTTCCTCTCGCCCTCCCTCTCTCTCTGTCACTTCGGAATCCTGTGTGCAAGGCAATCTCCTCCCCGCCCCTCCCCTCTCCTCCTGCCTTGAGCAATTCTATTTCCCCTGCAGCTGCTCCCCCCATCCTCTTTTTTTTGCTTTTTAACATGTTCAACCAATCAGCACACAAAAGGGCTCAGCCAATCAGCACACAGCATGCTCAGCCAATCGGAACTCAAGGTCAAAGTCTAGAGCTTCATCTGCTGATGTAATTACATACATCAGAGTTATCAGCCCATCTCAATGGAGTACCTGTGCTGTAAAAAGAGAGAACACCACATGACAGCACAGAAGCTGTGCATAAAAAGGTATTTAGAGGCACTGTATTATAACAATAAAATATATATAATAGGAGTTTAAAGCTGAAACTAGCTGTATAACTACTTTAAAATGTACATTCTGGAGGAGAGAAGGGAAAGGGGAGACATGATTAAAACCTTTAAATACATCATAGGAAGGCTCGGACTGGCCATAGGGCACACCAGGCATTTGCCCAGTGGGCCGGGTCTGCTGGACCAATTGTCCTTGAGGGACCTAAAGCTGAGCTGCCCCTTGAGACTGCACCGCTCACCCAGCCTCTCTGCAGCTAGCCAGCCGCCCATTAAGTCCACGGCCGGCCAATAACTCTATGGCCACCCATTAAGTGCACAGCTTGCCATCGGGTTCAGGAGGGGGATGCAAATTAGAGATCAGCTGACCAGTAACGGGGAGGAGATGGAGAGGCCTCCCCTGCTTGAGCTGAACTCACAGCCTGTGAGGAGACTCCATCTACAGATCTTGGGACAAGTGTCACAGTGACACAGACTGCCGCTGCTGCTGACTGACATGTGGAGGGAGCAAGAGAGAAAGTGCGAGTGATGATATTATATATCCCCCAAGGTAAGAATTTGTTGGGTGGGGAGAGTGCTGGGGATGGGAGGACCGGGAATGATGATGGGGATGAAAGCTTTTATTGGAGGACCAGATTTTATCACTCATGTGTGACTCTTCCACTTGGCTGCATCCCACACCTCCTCTGTCCACCTGGCTGCACCCCCTTCTCTGCACATCTGGCTGCACCCCCCTCTCCTCTGTCCACCTGGCACCACCCCTCTCTCCTCTGTCCACCTGGCTCAGTCCTCCCCTTCACCTGGCTGCATCCCCCTCCTCTCCTCTGTCCACCTGTCTTTCTCCTCTCCTCTGTCAACCTGGCTCCGTCTTCCCCTCCACCTGGTTGTGTTCCTGCCTCTCCTCTTTCCACCTGTCTCCATTCTCCCCACCACCTGGCTGTGTCCCCTCCTACCCTCTGTCTACCTGGCTCTGTCCTCCCCTCCACCTGACTGTGTCCCCTCCTCTCCTCTGTCCACCTGGGTCAGTCCTCTCCTCCACCTGGCTGCATCCCCCCTCTCCTCTGTCCACCTGGTTCTGTCCTTTTCTCCACCTGACTGCCTCCCTCCTGTCCTCTGTCCACCTGGCTCCAACCTCCCTTCCACCTGGCTGCATCACCCCTCTCCTCTGTCCACCTGGCGCCAACCTCCCCTCAACTTGCTGCATCCCTCCTCTCCTCTGCCCACCTGGATTTGTCCTACCCTCTGCCTGGCTGAATCCCCTCCTCTCCTCTATCCACCTGGCTCAGTCATCCCCTGCACCTGGCTGCATCCCATCCTCTCCTCTGTCAACCTGGCTCAGTCCTCCCCTCCATTTGGCTGCATCCCCTCCTCTCCTCTGTCCCCCTGGCTCCATCTTCTCCTCCACCTGGCTGCATCCCCTCTTCTCCTCTGTCCACCTGGCACCTTTGCCCCCTCTTCCTTGCTGCATCCCCTCCTCTCTTCTGTCCACCTGGCTACATCCTCCCCTCCACCTGACTGCATCCCCCTCTCTTCTGTCTACCTGGCTCTATCCTCCCCTCCACCTGACTCCATCCTCCCCTCCACCTGGTGGCACCCCCCTCCTCTGTCCACCAGATTCCATCCTCCCCTCCACCTGGCTGCATCCCCTCATGTCCACTGTCCACCTAGCTCAGTCCTCCCCTTCAACTGGCTGCATCCCCCCTATCCTCTGTCCACCTGGCTCTGTCCTCCCCTCCATATGACTGCATCACTCCTGTCATCTGTCCACCTGGCTCCAACCTCCCCTCCACCTGGCTGCATCACCCCTCTCCTCTGTCCACCTGGCTCAGTCCTCCCCTCCATCTGGCTGCATCCCCTCCTCTCCTCTGTCCACCTGGCTCAATCCTCCCCTCCACCTGGCTGCATCCCCTCTCTTCTCTGTCCTCCCCTCCACCTAGATCCTCCCCCCTCCTGGCTCTGTCTCTTCTTCTCCTTCATCCACCTAGATGCAGGGCAGATACCTTGGGGGGCAACGCTAGGCAAGTTTGTGAAGCCAAGTGGCAGATGCTTTTGTTTTATTTAACCATGCCCCTTTAAGCCCCTCCTACTGTTATCACAATTTGGACATACCCAATGTTCGCCTCACCACACTGTGAGTGCCACTTTGCTGCTCTCTTTGGGGCACACAAAGATGTCCTAGGTCTTTTACAATCTTACACAATGTGCATAGCCAGATTCTGTTTTCTACTTCCTTATGAAGCAGGCTAAATATAACTAAAAGACATATTTAAAAAAACGGTAGTTAACATTATTTGTAATTTGGTCTAAAAAATTTTTTTAAATGGCCCGCTCAGTCTAAAATGCTTGGGCCTATTTTTTTTCCCAGTCAGGGCCTGATCATAGATGTAAGAAGGGTTCAGGAGGGCAGTATTTTCCATATGGAGTCAAGATCAATAACACAAGATCAATAACATCAATAACATAATAATAGACTTCAAACTACCAGGAGGAAAGTTCATAATAATCTTAGAAAGTATTTTTTTACTGAAGGAGTAGTGGATGCTTGGAATAGACTTCCAGCAGAGGTAACAAGTCAGTCAAGAGTAAGTTGACTCAAACATGCTTGGGACAAACATAAACCTGTACTCTATACAAAAAAAAATATGTTTCTATGTTTCTGTAAGAAGGGGGAGGAAAGGGGCTCATTAACAGGGCCAAAAACATGGTTGCTTTGATAGTGACCTTCAGATTGTCTGCATTGTTGTGTCTGGTATCTCTCTTCTTCCTCTTGACAATACCCCACAGATTCTCTATCCGGTTCAGGTCAGGCGAGTTTGCTGGCCAATCAAGCACAGTGATACCATGATCATTAAACCAGGCATTGGTACTTTTGGCAGTGTGAGCAGGTGTCAAGCCCTGCTGGAAAATGAAATCAGCATCACTATAAAGCTGGTCAGCAGAAGGAAGCATGAAGTTCTCTATAATTTCCTGGTAGAGGGCTGAGCTGACTTTGGACTTGATAAAACACAGTGGACCAACACCAGCAGATGACATGGCTCCACAAATCATCACGGACTGTGGAAAATTTTGCATTTCATTTGGAAATCAAGGTCCCAGAGTCTGGAGGAGGAGTGGAGAGGCACAGAATCCATGTTACATGAGGTCCAGTGTGAAGTTTCCAAAGTCAGTGATGATGGTGGTGGACATCAGAAATTCAACCTCCCACTCTGGGAAGCACGATGCCACCAGCAGGTGATCCAGGTACTGACAATCTGTAGTGCAGAGTCATGTGTTTTCACATTTTTATGGTACCCAAATACTTTTACGATGACTGATCTGATGCAATCAGAAGCTGCAGATTGCAATAGTGCTGTCAGCAGCAGATATGGTAAGAAAGCCCCCCCATTGCAGAGTCCTTTATTTATTTTTTGCCTATTCAAGTGCTTACATACTGTCCTGGTGCTAAACAATTTCTACAAAGCACATATCTAAAGTCTATATTTTGAATTTGGGAATGACTCAGTAAAAAAAGATGAGAGGAGGGTAGACAAATTTGGTTTTGAAGTACTTTTGTGTACTCTTTTTTGACAATTTATTAAGCATTTCAGACAATGAAGTGTGATAATGTGAAAAAAAAACTCACAAACTATACTTACCTAGTAGGTGAGGTTGAAAAAAGACACAAGTCCATCAAGTCCAACCTATGTGTGTGATTATATGTCAGTATTACCCTGTATATCCCTGTATGTTGTGGTCGTTCAGGTGCTTATCTAATAGTTTCTTGAAACCATCAATGACCCCCGCTGAGACCATCGCCTGTGGAAGCGAATACCACATCCTTGCCGCTCTTACAGTAAAGAACCCTCTATGTAGTTTAAGGTTAAACCTCTTTTCTTATTATTTTATTGAGTGGCCATGTGTCTTGTTAAACTCCCTACCTTACTATTAAACTGTTGTGCCACTGGCCAATTTGTAAGAGGACTTAAGCTTTATTTTTTACAGGCAACTTTTCCTATAGCTATGTATGAGATTGGGTGCTGCTGCAGTAATATAACAGTAAAAAAAATCAATTACACATGTAAACTATGTGATGTTAGAATATGGTGTTGCTGATGCTGTCTAACACCATATACAGCTTAAAGGCATCTTCCAAGCTTGTATTTTGAAGGATTTATGTTTTTCCCATGTCTCCCTCAAATACCCATTAAATCATGTATCCCCTCCCCACTATGCATTATATATGCCTCTATAACAGTGTGCAGCTCCCTGTGTCCATTTTTTAACAATTCCTTGCATAGTAGCTTTAAAAATGGCCAGAATTGTTATTCAACGTTTGCTTTGTATAAACTTTAATGTTATTTTATTTAAAGTTTGCAATTTTCAGTCTTCATGATGGACCCCCTGAACCAAACCCAGACATGTTTTTTTTTTTCTGCCCATTAGACGATATATTTATGTACCATAAAATAATTTCCAACATTTTAGTAAGACTGAGAAGAACATATACTTTTAACATATTCCCATTTCCAATTTTTTTCTTACTAGAAAATATTAAAGGCCGGTTTCCAGGGCTTATGCGAATTTAAATGTGAGCCAGACTCATGAGCGTTATAGTGCCAGCAAGGCTTAACTGCCAGCAAACCTCTAATTTTAGAAAATCAGCCCCTTGACTTTAGGTTGCTCAATAATGTTAACACATTTTTAAAATGTTTGTGAACATGTCTTACTTTTGTATGCAATAAAATCAATGTAATTTATTCTTGTAGGATGTTGTTCAAACAGGTAGTCTAATTGTGCTTAGTTAATCACAAACATGTTCTTTTTTTTCCTGCTTGTTTTTTTTTCTAACAAGTCAGCAATCATTAAGCTCAACTCTACAAATGATCCATGTAATGCATATTCATTTTTATATACATTTATGCTCATACTTTTACAATGTTCATTTGATGTAAAGAGTGATAAATGTTATTAAACAAGAAAAACATGATCTAATAAATCAAGTTAGTGGATTAAATTACACCTTTATTCCCTCTGGTATAATAAAGAAAGCTATATATTCTGTTTAATTAAAGAATCATTCATTTTCCAAGAATGGACTCCTTTCATCTTCTCATCCATTTTATTATCATTTAGATCAGTTCTTTGACTCACACATTGAAAATAATTTGCAGATATTGCTTGCACCACTCGCAGGTGCCAAAAAACGTAATATAATAGTATTATACGCCTTTTTTCCCCTCTGGTAATGCATGTGTTGGGAAGTTAAGAAAGAAGTGTTTGTTGAATCGCTGAAAGCAATTTGGATAGAACAACTAAGGTTGAAATAAATTAAGGGTGGTGTCTAAAATATACTAATACATTCACACTGGTTGTGTTGCTTAGACCACTAATTCTAGCAGATCATTATTAATTTAATTTTAAATTAGTTTTCCTTTGTAGGATATGTTCAAATGCAGCTAAAAATGGGCATAACAAATTTTATGGTACAATGTTCATTTGTATAAATGTCATTGTGAAATAGTTTATGGGAAATGTGAAGTGCATACGCATTTGACTCATGTTTGAGGGATTTATTAACACTGTATTATAATTACTAATAATAGTCATAATATCTGCTAATCTACAGTACATCCTATTTAAAAGAGTGGTTTATAATTTAAGCAAATGTAAAAAGAGCATGAACCAAGCCTGAAACCCAATTAGGAACCCCAACGTTAACCTTGAATTTAGCACCAAACACCATTAATTGGGAGGTGAAGCTAGCTTTTTTTTATGACAAATCCTGAAAATTACATGCTTGGCGATTCCTTAAAGCTGCACATGGTGTTACAGAATAGTACAATATAATCCTATATAAGGGACTGTCACGCCTACCCCAACACAGGTGGTCAGACACTATGGCTGGCTGCTCTGTTCTTCACCTATAGCAGCCCCCTTTCCCATAAGGAAACCAGGCCTACCGGTACTCGGTTGCCCCCAGGTCTTATACACAAGTGCCTGGCCACAACGTCAGGGCAGGCGCGAACTGAGCAAAGCAAACAGGTACTTGCAATTAGCAGGCAGGCAGAGTGGTTGTATGACAGTCTAGGTAAAAGGCAGGCTGAGTTCAGGGAATAGTCCAATATCTGGTCCAAGGTCATACACAGGGAAATCCAAACTAGCAGAGCAGGGCAGACAGACAGGGGGGCCTGATCAGGAATTACAGACATATAATTCTCTGTCACAAGCATGCGAGTGAGTGGCTGGCTTATAACAGGTTTGGTTTCCACCCAGAGACTGGCCACAATAATCACCTTGCAGGTGGACAGACAGACAAGAAGAATGCCATAAAGAAAAACAGAATGCTGGAATGAGGAGCAGGAGCGCTAAATGGGCCCCAGACCCCTTGAAGTAGCTTTGTCAGGATTCTGGCGATAGAAGTTCTGTACAAGTCAGTGAGCGTGAACAGATGCAGCTGGAACCCAATAATTTTCTTCAGGACCAAAGTCCTTCCAGCCTACCAAATACTGGGCAGAATTTGTTACTTTCCTGGAGTCCAGAATACAATCTAACTCATATTCTTCCTGTCCGTTGACCATGAGTAAAGGCTGATGTAGCACTACCCCCAGTGGAGCTGCTGGTTTAATTTGGGTCAGTACTCTGTTTGCAACCCCCTTAATTGGCTCAGACCCTCCCTTGGCACTACTGGTGTAACTGGCAATTGTGAGTCCCACTGAATGCTGGGAACACAATTTGGCATATATAAATATATATCACAATAACATGTAAGAATATGGTTACCTTCATTTGGTAGCAGTCTCACAGGAAACAAAGATACTCCAACAAAGTGTTTCACTTAACCAAGGGCAACTTTACTTGGTATGAAGAAAAGGGGACAGTATTACACATATGCATACATTTGACTGCATATGAGGCCCTGCAGGAGTCAATAAGGATAAAGACAAAAAGGGGTTTCTAAAACAATGTTAAAATCTACTTATAATCGAATGAAACAAGTATAATGCTCGCGAGCTCCCCCTAATAGGCAATACCACCCTATGTCCCGCAGTGTTAGTTCCAGGCAGGCCTGACAATGATCACTAACACAAGTTCCTCAATGGTGGGAGTCTTCGCTAGCAACGTTGGTGCACGTTATACTTGTAATCCAAAGGGAATAAAGATGCAATTAAACCTTCACAATGTTCATGGAAGTGAACTTTCAGTTAGTATAACTCTAACCCAAACTGCGTAGTTATCACGCGCTGCACTATGTTCTAACATGCGTGTGGCGTACTATTCTGCTGCTGATGGGCCTTCAAGAGTCAATGGGCCTAGAACAGTTGTAGAATATAGGCAGGTGCCCTCTCACCAGAACAGGCTTAGTCCACCTGGTTTGCTCAACTGCTGGTGATTCGATCCGTGGTCTCTCCGCAACATGCAGTCTCCGGTCCCTCTCTCGGCAGCAGAAGATGTCAGCCGACAGATGACTCCGGTCTCTGGGAAGCGCGAGCTGGACACACAGGAAGAGATCACCCTCCTGGCTCGGTGATCCTCCGCAAGGTTGTAGGCCCAGGCTTCAGGCCTAGTCCCTTTGGCAGCAGGCCTCACACACACATCTTGCAGGGAGGAGGGGAAGATCCCAAGAAGCCGAACAAAGCTCCTCCCCTCCTTTAAGTAACCTCTCCCACAAAGCTCCGCGGGGATGCAATGCACTCTGGGAGGACAACTGCATTGTGGGTACCATAGTCTATTACCTACTCTTGTCAATGGAGTCTCGTTCTCCTATTACCGTAAGTTCCACAATGCATTGCTTCATAATGTTAATGACAGTCTTATATTACATTACAAACCGCCACCCCGCTACACACTCCCCCCACTTTAACTCTTTGGTCCCCAAAGACATCTAAAATCTTAGTTCTGTAACACATTTTAGACTCTAAGCGGTTGCATAAGACTGACAGAGGAGCCTCCCTCCAATTGTCATATGATGGGGAGCTGTCCTGTCCACAGGCTACCTCAACTGGAGTAGCCCGATCAGTTGTGCCAGGGGGTGAGCTGGGGTTGCCTTCCACCAAACATGCAGTGGAAGGACCAGGTATATCAGATGCTCTCCTAGCAGTGGAAAAATCTTCTTCAGAGCATTCACCCATTTGGTTATATGTCAGTCTCTTGGAAGGGTGAATGACTCTTTTCTGTCTCTGCTCTCTAGGAGTTGGTTCATCCAGGCCCCTAAATGCTTCTGTTTCTCTGGATCCATCTCAAGCTCCCCCTTCTTTTTCAGGCGTGTTAGGCCCTGCTACCTCAGAAGGGTCCAATTCTGTTTCAGAAAGCAAGGGAGCCTCTACTGGGTCTTCCAGTGGCAAACAGTACAGGTCATCCACTACATCCTCCGTGGGCACACTGCGTGGCACAAATTCAGGAGCCTCTGGGCGAAGAACCTCACTATTGACTGCCTCTGGGGTTGATGGTGAGGTGATCATAGGCTCCAGCACTTGAGAGGGCCACAACCATTCAGATTCCATGTCTTCTTCTTCAGGGTCCTCGTCCTCTATATCAGGAAGAGTCGACTGAGACCTGGTGACTGGTCTAGAAACTCCAGAATTTTAAGGGGTTTCCTGTGGCACCGTTATGGGAGGTAGGCGAACTGCTTCTGAAAGAGGCAACAGATGGTTTCTATGCCAAGTCTTTACTGGGCCCACACTCCCTTCAGGCCGGATCTGGTTTACCGGAAGATCCAGGAGTTTCTTGCAAACAACATACGGCTGGGGTCTCCAAAGGTCAGCTAATTTGAGTTTTCCTGGGATTCCTAGGTTCCTTAGGAGTACCCTATCACCTGGCTGTAGGTCCTGTATCCGAACACTGAGGTCAAAGTTTCTCTTATTCCTCTGTCCTCTTTGGTCAGAAGTGGCCTGGGCCTGCTCATAGGCCAACTTCAAACTATTCCTTAGACGATCCACATACCCCTTGTGGGATGTTGCTGAGGTGTGATCCGACGAAGTGCCAAAAGCCAAATCCACAGGCAGCCGAGCTTCTCTCCCAAACATCAGGTGGTATGGGGAGTATCCAGTCGTATCACTAGTAGTGCTGTTGTAAGCATGTACTATAGCAGCCACATGCTTGCTCCAGTGTGACTTTTGTTCTGAGCTTAAAGTTCCCAGCATATCCAAAAGAGTCCGGTTGAACCGCTCGGGTTGAGCATCCCCTTGTGGGTGGTATGAGGTTGTTATGGCCCTTTGGAAGCCTAGTAGATCTAACAACTTCCTTATTCCCTGGTCTGAGTGAAGGCGTTGTGGGTCTTCTAACTGATCCCTCCTCAAGTCCTTCTTGGATAACTTGGGCAAACCCTCTTCTGCAACCTGGGTCACACTACAGTAGCATCTGGGTACTCCGGCAGCTGAGACCCCAATTTCTTTGGCCCTTGATCCTCCCCTGGACTGGAGCTCTGTTCCCTGGTATAGGGCTCGCATTCCCTCTCAGGACAGTTGGGTCAACTCTCTCAGCAGATTGGGAGGGACATGCGACCTTCTGAAAAGTGCATCCGCATCCCTGTTTTTCTTCTCCTGGCCGGTAATTCGGGCTGAATGTAAAGCTTGAGAGGGCAGCCAGCCACCGATGTCCTGTAGCATCCAGTTTGGCGGTGGTTAGAAGATAGGTGAGTGGATTGTTATCCATTTTGACCATAAATTCCGCCCCGTATAAGTAGTCCTTCAGCTTATCCACCACTGCCCACTTTAAAGCCAGGAATTCCAGTTTGTGTGTGGGATAGTTCTTCCCAGCAAGTGTCAGACTCGTACTCACATAGGCAACGGGTCGTAAGTGACCGTCATGTTCCTGGTACAGTACCCCTCCTAGCCCGGCTCGGCTGGCATCCACATGCAGCTCATAAGGTTTTGTAGTGTCCGCATAGGCCAACACAGGGGCAGTGGTCAGACTCTCTTTCAATTGGTTAAAATCTTCTTCACACTTGAAGGTCCACTGATCCTGTATGGACTCTCTGGATTTCCTAGGGCCCTAGGAAGGCATTAATGGCCGGTCTGGCTCTACTTCATCCTCTTCTCCCTCATTCTTCAGAAGCTCGTTTAAGGGTCTGGCTATCTTGGAAATCCCCTCCACGAACCTCCTGTAATAGGAGCAGAATCCCAGGAATGACCGAAGCTGGTCACATTGGTAGGCCTTGGCCAGGAAGTGACAGCATCTAGCTTCTCCGGGTCTGTGGCTACTCCTTCCACCGATACAATGTGACCCAAGTAATGCACTGAGGACTGGTAAAACTGGCACTTCTCAGGGGAAAGTTTCAGGCCCTCTTCATGTAGCCTTTTCAGAACCTTCTCCAGCCTTTCTTCATGTTCCTCCAGAGTCTTCCCGAACATGATGACATCATCCAAGTACACCAGCATCTCTATTAAGTTCATGTCTCCTACCATCCTCTCCATCAACCTTTTGAAAGTGTCAGGGGCTCCTGATAACCCCTAAGGCATCCAGTCAAACTCAAAGATGAAGGCTGTCTTTTCCTTGTCCTCCGGGTGCATGGGAATTTGGTAGTAGCTACTCTTCAAATCCATCACGCTGAACCACTTGGCTCCAGACAGGCTCTGCAACGCATCTTCTATGTGGGGGGTGGTATACTGATCCGGTATAGTTCTTCCATTCAATGTTCGGTAATCTATACACAGCCTCAGAGAGCCATTTTTCTTTCGGACCACCACTATGGGAGAAGCGTAGGGGCTTCGAGACTCCCGGATTATGCCTGTTCGTTTCAACTCAGATATTTGCTCACGTAGGTCTTCCAGATCTCCTAAGGGAACTCATCGGACTCTCTCCCTGAACGGCTTATCCTCTTGCAAGCGAATCTTATGGGTGGCACTCTTCGCACATCCCACATCGAATTCGTTCTTCGAGAAGATCTTCTGCCATTGAGTCAGTTAGTCCCTGACCCTTTTCTTCCAGGCCAGTGGGAGACTGGTGTCCTCTGCACAGAGCTTCTCCACTATGCCCCCCATTCAACCTTCTTATGGTCTGAGGGGCTCACTATGGTGGCTTGGTTCGCCTGACCCAACAGAATCCTGGCTGGCATTCTCACTGGAGCGGTGGTAGTGTTCCTGACGCTCACTGACACCCTCCCTTGGTTCCTCTGTAAAGCCTTCAGCGAGACCACTTCGGGAATCACTTCTATTCCCCTCTCCTTCTCCTTTGGGTCCGGTTCAAGGAGGACAAAGGGGCCTGGTTGTTCCCAGCTGAGCTTTACAGCTACTCTCAAGCAGGTCACCTCTCCTGGTTGTAACACTTTTCCCATTTTGTCCAGCTTCCAGATCTTCCCAACCCCCTTTTCTGGGGCCTCCAAAACTAGGCGCTGGCAGACTTGCTGTAACAAAGGGTGGACTCTGGTTGTCCAAGCACCCCGCTCTTCAACCAGAGGAGTCAACAGTCTTCTCACAAGATCTGTATTGGTCCCTATGATCAGCAAGCTCTTGTTGGCCCCAGGAGGTCGAGGGCAGACCACTGCCAAAGTGTTGAATGTGTCAGTTTCTCCCGCCACTGAAGGATCAAAGGTGAGTCTGATCGGGATATATCCATCATAGGGGAAGCTCTGGGTGGCAATGCCCCATATCTGTAAGTCTTCCAGCTTCTGTAGCAGTAGATGCCTAAGATGCTTGTTATAGAAGTCCCAGTATAGGAGTGTCAAGGAGGGCCTTTGTGTAGATTCCCTCTACTTGGATGGAGATTTTGGGAGAGCGTCCCACTAATTTGTCAGGTACCTTCTTGGGAGAGGCCTTCTTGTTGGTCTTAGTAACTTGCACCTTTATTTCTGTCTACTTCCGGCTTCTCTTGGACTTCAACCCTGGTGAAGTCTGATGTGCATTGACTTCCCGCTCTCTGGCATTTTGAAATTTTGGGTGGGAGCTGTTAGGTCGAAAAGGGGTGGCATCAGGGGCATGCGGCAAAGGCCTGGGCTCCTGATATTGCCTCTTCATTTTGTGTTTGGAGTGAGCTGGTACTGATGGGCACCCGGTTGACTCCTTCACCGGGGCCCTCTGAAGTTTTCCGCTGGCTTGTGGGAAGGTGTAGCAAACTTCCTTGGGCTGGGACACAATTTTTCCTGGTGCCCAGTTCCTCCGCAGTTATAGCAGACACCCTCACTCCTGGTGGTCTTAGGTGGGGAAACTGGCATCTCTAGGGCCGCCTTGGCTTCAGTTCCTCCTTTTTTTAATTCTGAGATACTGGTCATCATAGAGGATAACATCCCCATCATCTGTGCCATCTGAGACTTCAAAGTGTCAACCTCCGAGTCCCTTTCTTGAGCCATGGCTGACCTAACCCCAACACATGGGATTGAGTTGGGTGAGGTTCCTGACAGTTGGTCACTCAGCAAGGCTTCTTCGTCCCTCACCACTTTAATGAGGTCGGGATAGCTTAGTGACATAACATCCCCTGTGGTCTTCAAATGGAGCCAGACGGGATCAGAGCGTAGGGCACCTCTTAGGATCTGCTTCATCCTAGCTTGATCTGCGGCAAAGGGTTCCACTCCCTTTCTCAACACAATTTGGCATAACATCTTCTTCTGTCTCCTTATGTATTCAGAGAAACGTTCACCCGGTTGTTGAAAGGTGTGCTCGAATTGATATATGAGGTCAGCTACCTTTTCCAGTTGTCCAAATTCCTCTTGCAGCATAACCAGGTAGTCATATGCTGTGCAGGTGGCTTTATTGAATCTCAAGTTTTTAACAGCTTCTGCAGCGGCTTCTCGCAGACCCTCACATACACGCTGCTTCTTCTGGGCCTCCGGCAGTTCCCATCCTTCAAGAGCCTGCATTGCTTGCTCTATCCAAACATCAAACTCTTCCTCGCCGAGGGGCACAGGCTGTTTCCCTGAAAAGATCCTCAGCTTCCGATATCCAGCTTCCACGCACACTGTGTTACTTTTCTGGCACTTCGACACAAATTCTCCCAGGGCGTTAAGAAGTTCTGGCCCAATCATGGACAAGGGCTGCAGGGGGCTCACAGGTCCCTTGGCTTCCTCTTCCTGAGCAAGAGTGGGATGGTCCACCTCTGTAACTTTCGGGTGCACTAGGCGTAGTTCTGACTTGCCTCCTAGCAGTGGAAAACTCTCTTTTTTCATTTCAATATTTCTTTATTGATCTTTAACACATATGAACAAAGAAAACAGAATGCTGACACAATAGCAGCATGCATGTGAGGTCATATCAGATCTGCATTATTACACATTATACGAGGCTTTATAGTGCCATTTTAAATGAACTAACACAAAGCTTTTAAGACCTGCGATAGTTATTCAGCAAACATTAAGAAACAACAAAGGGTTGAAAAAGTAAATTAGGAGCACGTGCAGGTAATAAAACTCTGCGTGGACATACATGAACCATCTATTCATCACAATCAGTGGGTAGCAAATCATAGGTGTCACTTCCTAGTGGATCTCTCATACCAATCTGACCATAGTTTCCATTGTGAGCTGACTCTATGGAGCTGGCCCTGCGTAGAGGCAATCATCAGTTCATATACGCTGTAAGTGTGGGTGATCGTAATCACTTCTTGTATTGTAAGAGTCACATGGTCTTCCAATGGTGGGTTAGTACTAGTCTTGCACTCAGTAAAATATGAGTGGCTATTGTTCTAGCTTCTACAGAGATTGACTCAATGTTTAGTAATAAAAGAGTCAGACCTGGAAATAAAGAGATTTTGATTTTTAATATTTGTGTGAGCAGCTGGGACACAGCCTTCCAATAGCCAGTTAAGGCTGGACAAGACCATAGAATATGGTAAAGTGTGCCTACCTGTCAGGGTCACCTGTGGCCAGGTGACAGATGCACACCGTAGGGGGACAGGAGTGCACCGCGAGGTAGTGAACCCTATGGCTGGCTTCTGTGGATAGGAAACTGGGTGGTTGTGGAAAGCGGGACCAGAGGAGCACAACCGGGATCCCAACGGAAGCGAGAGCCAAGATTCCCCAGGGCGCGGAGTCTAAGACCCAGCTGGTCTTCTCCAGGGCCTCTAGTGGTGAGGATGTTACGCTGCAGGCTGGGACCAGGTCGCGGCCCCTGGAGTTTCCTAGCTCACGCCCCGTAGGATAAGGGGAAGCAGCAGCACACGATAGAGAGAACCGAATAACAAGCCGAAGGTCAGGGGCCACAAGCAGACAAGGATAACGAAGAACGAGCCGAAGGTCAAGGGTCATGAGCAGACAGGGATGGTCGGGGACAAGCCAATAACGTAACAGAGAGACAGACGTAGCACACGGCAGGCAGGAACCCAAACACACAATGCCTAACAAACACGTTGATCAGCAAAGCAGGCTTGCAGTGCACAGGTTAATATAGTGTTCAGTGATAGGGCCTGGGGTGGAGTCAGGCTGGGAGGAGATTATAAAGGAAGCCAGGTGAAGGAGGTCTGGTCTCTAGATGAACACATGAGGAGGAAGGTAAGATGGCAGACAGACATTAATGCATATCCATGACAGTACCCTCCCTCTTACGAGGCCTCCCCCTTCCCCGCCTGGGCCCAGGTTTAGAGGGAAACTTCAGATGAAACTCCTTTAACAGACGAGGTGCAAAGACCTCAGATGCAGTGATCCAAGACCTCTCCTCAGGACCAAACCCTTTCCAATGAACGAGGTACTGAAGAACGCCTTTACAGAGTCGGGAGTCCAGAATTTGACTGATCTCGTACTCCTGATTATCCTCCGAGACAGGCGCCACGGTAGGAAGAGGACGAGAGAATTTATTGAGGACTAAAGGCTTTAGAAGAGCAACATGAAAGGAGTTAGTGATTTTAAGGCTCTTAGGAATCTGGAGTTTGAAACAAACCGGATTCAGTTTAGCAGTTACCGTGTATGGACCGATGAATCGTGGAGCAAACTTCAGAGAAGGAACTCGGAGCTTGATGTTCCTGGTAGAGAGCCAGACTTTGTCCCCTGGCTGAAGAGAAGGCGGTTTACGCCTGCGGCGGTCGGCAAAGCCTTTGAATTTTTCAGCAGCTGCCCGGAGGGAATCATGAACGTGACCCCAAACGGAATTGAGAGACTCCTGAACCGAAGCCAAAGCTGGAATGTCTGGAGAACAGATCATAGGAAGAGGAAGTTGAGGGTGTTTTCCATAAACTGTGAAAAAGGGTGTCTTCTGCGAACTGGTATTCACATGATTGTTATGGGAGAATTCTGCCCACGGGAGTAGAGAGGACCAATCGTCATGGTGAGAAGACACAAAGGTGCGAAGAAAGACCTCTAACTCCTGATTAACCCTCTCAGTCTGTCCATTGGATTGGGGATGGTAAGAAGAAGAAAAATCCAAGACAATATTGAGGGATTTGCAAAAGGCTCTCCAAAAACGAGACGTGAATTGGACTCCCCTGTCGGAAACAATATGAGAAGGGACCCCATGTAGGCGGAGAATTTCTCGAATGAAAATGGGAACCAAGGCAGGGGCAGAAGGAAGACCAGGAAGAGGAACAAAATGAGCCATCTTGGAGAATCGATCGATTACCACCCAAATGACTGTATTATTCTCAGACAGTGGGAGATCGGTGATAAAATCCATGGCAATATGGGCCCAGGGTTCCTTAGGAATAGGCAAGGGCATGAGGAGACCAGCAGGAGCTTGTGTGGAGGATTTGGACTGAGCACAGACATGACAAGCTTTAACGTAGTCTTTGACGTCTGAGCGGAGATTAGGCCACCAGTAGTGACGACTGATGAGTAGGAAGGATCGGAGGAATCCAGAATGCCCTGCCACCTTGGAATCATGTCCCCAACGAAGGATCTTAGCTCTTAGCTCAGTGGGGACAAAGGTCTTACCAGGCGGAATTTTAGACTTCAGGGTGGTAGAGTGGGCAACAATGCATGAGGTGGGAATGATCGGCTCAGGTTCAGGGGCGGACTCCTCGTCCAAAGTGTCAAATGACCTAGAGAGCGCATCAGCCCGACCGTTGCAGGAACCAGGTTTGTAGGTAATCGTGAAATTAAAACGGGCAAAGAAGAGACTCCACCTGGCCTGTCTAGGATTCAGACGTTTAGCATTCTGTAGATACTGTAAATTCTTGTGATCGGTAAAGATCGTTATGGAGTGAGGGGAACCCTCCAAGAGATGACGCCACTCCTCTAACGCCAATTTAATTGCGAGAAGTTCCCGATCACCGATGGCATAATTCCTCTCTGCCTGAGAAAATTTTTTGGAGAAGAACGCACATGGTTGGCGTCTCTTCTCAAAGATTTGAAGAAGCACAGCTCCCACCCCCATTGAGGAAGCGTCCACTTCAATAAAAAATGCATTCCCAGGATTTGGTCTCCTCAAGAGGGGGCCAGAAACAAAGGCCTGTTTCAGGTTGTGAAATGCAGAGACAGCTTCGGGAGGCCAGTCTCTGGCATTCACACCCTTCTTGGTCAAAGCGATAATAGGCGCGGCAATGGAAGAGTAATTCCTTATGAACTGCCTATAATAATTAGTGAAGCCAAGAAAGCGCTGTGTGGCCTTGAGGCTAGCAGGAAGAGGCCAGTTGGTGATAGCCAAGACCTTCCCAGGGTCCATACGAAGCCCCGAACATGAGACAAAGCACCCCAAAAACAGGACCTCAGAACATTCAAAGGAACATTTCTCCAGCTTGGCATAGAGATTGTTCTCTCTAAGACGTTGAAGTACAGTGCGGACATGGTTTCTGTGGACGAGCAGATTTTCAGAAAAGATCAGAATGTCATCCAGATAGATGACAACAAACTGGTACAGCAGATCTCTGAAGATTTCATTGACAAAGTTTTGAAACACGGCTGGAGCATTACACAGACCAAAAGGCATCACCAGATATTCGTAATGCCCGTCTCTAGTGTTAAATGCAGTCTTCCATTCGTCACCCTCCCGTATTCGAATGAGATTGTACGCGCCTCTGAGATCCAACTTGGTGAAAATGGAGGCACCCTTCAACCTATCGAATAGCTCAGATATTAAGGGTAAGGGGTATCGATTTTTAATAGTAACCGCATTTAAACCCCGATAATCGATGCAGGGTCTTAAGGTACCATCCTTTTTGGCAACAAAAAAGAACCCTGCCCCTGCAGGCGATGAGGATTTCCGGATGAACCCTCTCTCCAGATTCTCTGCTACATACTCCGACATGGCCTGGGTCTCTGGGATGGACAGAGGGTAGGTACGACCCCTGGGTAGAGTTGCTCCGGGGACAAGATCAATAGCACAGTCAAAAGACCTGTGGGGAGGAAGCACCTCAGCTGATTTTTTACAGAACACATCCCGGTAATCGCTGTATGCGGCGGGAAGATCAGAAGAAACAGAAGTGGCAGCAACCGGAAGACTCTCCTTGGGGGTCACCTTGAGAAGACACGACGAGAAACATGAGGAACCCCAGGCCAGGATCTGCCCAGAGACCCAGTCCACATGTGGAGAGTGGAGCTGTAGCCAAGGGAGGCCCAATACAACTGGGGTAGAGGCCTTGGGTAGAATAAGAAAGGATATCCACTCCTGGTGGAGAATCCCTACCGACATCCTAATGGGTAGCGTCTGGAAGCGAATAGGGCCCCCTGGGAGAACAGTGCCATCAATTGCCGAGACTACCAATGGGGTAGTGAGAGGTGAAAGGGTAAGCTTCATAGAAGAAGCAGTTCTCCAATCCATGAAATTGCCGGCAGCCCCGGAATCCAGGTATGCAAGGGTTGACTGAGGAGAAGTGCCTACATGAAGGGACACCGGCAAGAGCAGGCGAGAAGGTGATGTTTCTGGGTCCAATACTCCACCTTCCAAATGTATTAGACCCGAGCGTTTCCCGGACGAAGCGAGCAGGAGTCACGAAAATGACCCTTGCCCCCACAATAGAGGCACAAGCCCAGAGTTCTGCGCCTAGCACGTTCTTCGGGGGTTAGTCTGGTCCGGCCCAGCTGCATAGGTTCTTCAGCAGGTAGAGGATGCTCCACGGAATGAAGGGAGGGGAGCTCAGACTGGCTAGGACCCAGAGAGTGCTGGCGTCTTTTTTCTAAGGACCTCTCTTGAAAACGAATGTCGATCTGGTTGCATAATGAAATTACATCGTCCAGACCGACGGGAATGGCTCTTCCCGCTAATTCGTCTTTCACTCGGTCAGAGAGGCCATGTAAAAAGGTAGCGACCAGGGCCTCATTATTCCAGCTCAATTCAGCTGTGTGGATACGGAACTGAAGAGCATATTGCCCCACTGAACTAGATTCTTGGCGAAGACGTAAGACAGCACTAGCCGCTGAAGAAGCCCGAGCCGGCTCTTCGAAGATATTACGAAAGAGCTTCAAGAATTCGGACAGACTGGAAACCACCGGATCGTTCCTCTCCCACAGGGGGGCAGCCCAGGCCAAAGCTTCACCGGAGAGGAGGGAAATGATATAGGCTACCTTAGCCCGGTCAGATAGGAAGCTTTGAGGCTGAAGCTCAAAATGAATAGTGCATTGGCTGAGAAACCCCCTGCAGGCCTTGGAGTCCCCAGAGAAACGGAACGGAGCTGGCAATCTTAGTGAGTGTGAGGCTGCGACTGGTGCGATAGGTACAGCCGCTGGTTGTACTTGGGGTTGCGGATTCGGGGTTCCCAAGGAGACCTGAAGCTGCTCGAATCGAGAAGCCAGATCCTGGAGGAATCGCATCACCTGGGTCTGATTTGATTCCTGGGTCTCAAGTCTGCGAACTATGCCCTGCAATGGATCATCCGCGGGAAGCGGGATGTCAGCCGGGTTCATGGCTGATCAAACTGTCAGGGTCACCTGTGGCCAGGTGACAGATGCACACCGTAGGGGGACAGGAGTGCACCGCGAGGTAGTGAACCCTATGGCTGGCTTCTGTGGATAGGAAACTGGGTGGTTGTGGAAAGCGGGACCAGAGGAGCACAACCGGGATCCCAACGGAAGCGAGAGCCAAGATTCCCCAGGGCGCGGAGTCTAAGACCCAGCTGGTCTTCTCCAGGGCCTCTAGTGGTGAGGATGTTACGCTGCAGGCTGGGACCAGGTCGCGGCCCCTGGAGTTTCCTAGCTCACGCCCCGTAGGATAAGGGGAAGCAGCAGCACACGATAGAGAGAACCGAATAACAAGCCGAAGGTCAGGGGCCACAAGCAGACAAGGATAACGAAGAACGAGCCGAAGGTCAAGGGTCACGAGCAGACAGGGATGGTCGGGGACAAGCCAATAACGTAACAGAGAGACAGACGTAGCACACGGCAGGCAGGAACCCAAACACACAATGCCTAACAAACACGTTGATCAGCAAAGCAGGCTTGCAGTGCACAGGTTAATATAGTGTTCAGTGATAGGGCCTGGGGTGGAGTCAGGCTGGGAGGAGATTATAAAGGAAGCCAGGTGAAGGAGGTCTGGTCTCTAGATGAACACATGAGGAGGAAGGTAAGATGGCAGACAGACATTAATGCATATCCATGACACTACCTTCCCACAATTCCTCCAGCATAGGGCGGAAGAGTTTGGGGCGAATTTTGCAATCCTATATGGGGTTAAGTACCATCGAAATGATATTTTTTGGGTTAGTTCCCATAGGTTCACACTTTTAGTTGCCGCATATGATACTCTGAACACCTTTTGCCATTGATCAGGGGTATAAGAGATCCCTATTTCCCTTTCCCAAGCAGACATTGCGGGCGTTTTAGTAAACACGTTTTTGTTGTTAAGCATCATATAGAACAGGGATATACCCTTGGTTTTAGTAGTAGGACTAGAGTAGAATTGGGCTATATTCCTGGGTAGAGAAATGGCCGTGATTGTATTTGTGCGAAGGAAGTGATTAATTTGAAGGTATGTATAGTACTCATGGGAAGTGAGCTCAAACTCAATTTGAAGGAAACTAAAAGATTTAGGGGCAGGTCCTATCATTATATCCTTGACAGTTTTTATGCCTTTGGTTACCCACCTCCCTATATTCAGGTCTGGTATAACTGCAGTTAAACTCTGCAGAGGTAATGGCAAATTGGAGTCCGTAGTGTGTTGAAAAGGGAAAGATATACTGTAAGTGTATCCCAGGCTTGTAGGGAAGCGGACACTGTGGGAGATAATGTTTTGTGCTGTAAGTTGCTGAAACGACTTAAAAGCAAAAGGTGATATAGGCTATGGTCATGACTTTGGGATCTTTCTATTTCTGTCCATCTATTCTTTTTAGATGAGGGGAACCATGCCTTAAGTTGAGCTAATATAGTGGCTGTGTAATAGTCTTTCAAATTGACCATCCCCACCCCTCCTACCTTTCGAGTTTTAACCAGTCTTGAGAAGACGCACCTTGCTTTCTTACCTTGCCATAGGTATTTGTTAATAGGGATGAGCCGAACACCCCCCTGTTCGGTTCGCACCAGAACCTGCGAACAGCCAGAATGTTCGCGTGAACTTTAGAACCCTTCTAAATACAATGGACTCGAACGTTCAAAATCAAAAGTGCTAATTATAAAGGCTAATATGCAAGTTATTGTCCTAAAAAGGGTTTGGGGACCCGGGTCCTGCCCCAGGAGACATGTATAAATGCAAAAAAAAGTTTTAAAAACGGCCGTTTGTTTGGGAGCAGTGATTTTAATAAAGCTTAAAATGAAAAAATAAAAGTGAATTTTTCCTTAAAATTTCGTACCTGGGGTGTGTGTATAGTATGCATGTAAAGTCGCGCATGTTTCCCTTGCTTAGAACTGTCCCTGCGCAAAATGTCATTTCTGAAGGAAAAAAAGTCATTTAAAACTCACTCGCGGCTATAATGAATTGTCGGCTCCCGGCAATACAGAGAAAAGAGAAAAGACCTTTCAGGTCTGGTATGGATATTAAGGGGAACCCTGCGGCAAATAAAAAAAAAATGCGTGGAGTTCCCCCAAATATCCATACCAGACCCTTTATCCGAGCACGCAACCTGTCTGGCCGCAGGAAAAGAGGGGGGGACAAGAGAGCGCCCCCCCCCTCCTGAACCGTACCAGGCCACATGCCCTCAACATGGGGAGGATGTCCCCATGTTGATGGGGACAAGGGCCTCATCCCCACAACCCTTGCCCGGTGGTTGTGGGGGTCTGCGGGCAGGGGGCTTATCGGAATCTGGAAGACCCCTTTAACAAAGGGGACACCCAGATCCCGGCCCCCCCTGTGGGAATTGGTAAGTACATTGTACCCCTACCATTTCACGAAGAAAGTGTAAAAAAATCACACAGACACCTTGGAGAAGTCCTTTATTAAAAATAAAAATAAAATAAAGAAAAAAACATTCCAGCGATAAAATCCAGTGTCCCGCGGTGATCCGATGTCCAGCGCTGTCCGTCATTGGCTGAGCCTGAGCGGACCTGATGGGGAACTTCCTCTGCAGTGTATTAAATGAATAGACCCGCCCCTTCTAAAGTTCCCCATCAGGTCCGCTCAGCCAATGACGTAGGTGTAAGGCTAAGCGGACCAGATGCGGAACGTGAGAAGGGGCGGGTCTATTCATTTATTACACAGTGGAGGAATTTCCCCATCAGGTCCGGCCCCTCGTATGTCAGACCCCGCCTACGTCATCTGCTGAGTGGACCTGATGGGGAACTTTAGAAGGGGCGAGTCTATTCATTTAATACACTGCGGAGGAAGTTCCCCATCAGGTCCGCTCAGGCTCGGCCAATGACAGACAGCGCTGGACATCGGATCGCCGCGGGGCACTGGATTTTCACCCCTTACCAATTCACATATGGGGGGGCCGGGATCTGGGGGTCCCCTTTGTTAAAGGGGTCTTCCAGATTCCGATAAGCCCCCTGCCCGCAGACCCCCACAACCACCGGGCAAGGGTTGTGGGGATGAGGCCCTTGTCCCCATCAACATGGGGACATCCTCCCCATGTTGAGGGCATGTGGCCTGGAATGGTTCAGGAGGGGGCTCTCTCATCCCCCCTCTTTTCCTGTGGCCTGCCAGGTTGCGTGCTCGGATAAAAGGGTCTGGTATGGATATTTGGGGGAACTCCACACATTTTTTTTTTATTTGCCGCAGGGTTCCCCTTAATATCCATACCAGACCTGAAGGGTCCTTTCTCTTTTCTCTGTATTGCCGGGGAGCCAACAATTCATTATAGCCGCAAGTGAGTTTTAAATGACTTTTTTTCCTTCAGAAATTACACTTTGTGCAGAGACTGTTATGAACACAGGAAACATGCGCGACTTTTCATGCATACTATACACACACTCCAGGTACGAAATTTAAAGGAATATTTCACTTTTATTGTTTCACTTTAAGCATTATTAAAATCACTGCTCCCGAAAAAACTTCTGTTTTTAAAACAAATTTTTGCATTGATACATGTCCCCTTGAGCAGGACCCGGGTCCCAAACACTTTTTAGGACAATAACTTGCATATAAGCCTTTAAAATTAGCACTTTAGATTTCTCCCATAGAATTTTCGAATTTGCCGCGAACACCCCAAATTGTTCGCTTTTCGGCGAACGGGCGAACAGTCAATGTTCGAGTCGAACATGAGTTTGACTCGAACTCGAAGCTCATCCCTATTTGTTAACTATCGACTGGGCAGTGTTAAAAAATAAATTGGGTACAGGAATCGGGAGGGTTCTGAATAGATAGATTAATTGGGGTAAGACAGTCATTTTAAAGGCCGCCAGTCTACCCGACCATGAGAGTTCTACTTTAGCAAGATCATGGAGTTTCGTCTTTAATTTGTCGAGGAAAGGGGTATAGTTAACCTTGTATAAGTCTGCTGTTGTGGAGGTGAGGGTGATACCAAGGTGTTTAATTCCTACACTTTTCCATGAGTACGGATACTTTCTAACCAGTTTCTTACGCACTGTAGAAGGAACATGCAGACCCAATATATAAGACTTGGATTTGTTCACCTTATAGTAAGATAGGCGGCTAAACATTTGTAATGTTTGATATACTGAAGCCAGAGACCTTTCCACATCTGTGATCATAGGATAACATCATCAGCAAATAAACTGATGACATGTGAGGTATTATGCATTTTAATCCCCGAACTGTGGGGATGACTACGGATGTGGTAAGCCAAGAGCTCCATCAGCAGGTTAAATATCAATGGTGAAAGTGGGCAGCCCTGGCGCGTCCCATTCGTAATGGTGAACGGGGTTGAGAGGACTCCAGATGTGTATACCTGGGCCATCGGGCTGGTATATAGGGCCATGATGGCAGAGAAAATAGGGCCTGTGAAACCAAATGCTGTTAGTACCCTGGCCAGATACCCCCAATGTAAACGGTCAAACGCCTTCTCCGCATTCAAGGCTAGGAGTAGAGAAGGCGTTCCCGTCTGGTTTGTATTGTGAATGATGTTGATCAGTCGCCTAGTGGCATCTGAAGTTTGGCGTCCCTTAGTGAACCCAGACTGGTCAGGGTGGATGAGATCAGGGAGAATATCCGTCAACCGTTGTGCAATGAGTTTAGCATATAATTTCAAATCGGTATTAAGAAGGGAGATAGGCCGGAAATTTTGTGGTGTGGTTGGGTCTTTTCCTGGCTTAGGGAGTGTGACAATCAGCGCCTTGAGCATCTCTGAGGGGAAAGAGGAAGAAACAACAGCATCGTTAAATATTCGTACCAAGTGGGGTGACAGGATCTGTTTGAAGGTCTTGCAGTATTCCCTTTAAATCCGTCAGGGCCAGGGGACTTATTGGGAGGAAGCGATTCAACTACTGCGCTGATTTCTATAGGACTGAAGGGTAAATTTAGCTGTTGAAGTTGGCTGGTTGTTAGTTGAGGAATAGATACTTTGGCCAGGAAGTCTGCAATGAGTTCCGGGTCAGGTTGGTACGTAAGGGGATCTTTTCCTAAGTTGTAGAGGGTTCCATAGTAGTTACTGAAGGCATCTGCAATATCCCTAGGATAGTAATGTTTTTTAGTGGTGGTAGGGTGGATTATATAGGGAATTCTAGCTTTGTAACTGCAGCCACGCAGGCGATTGGCAAGAATCTTCCCTGCTTTATTGCCATTGGCATAATAAGTAATTTTTAGACGTCTGGCAGACTTCTCAAAGTTCTCCATAAGACAGAGTCTGAGATCATGTCTAAGTTGTGATAGTTTATGTGAAAGGGAAGGCAAGGGATTCTGTTTGTTCTGGCAAAGAAGTCCTTCAAATGTGTTTCTAGGATTTTCCTGGTGTCCTCCTTTTGCAGGAGGAGAGGGTTTGCCCTCCAAACTGGGAAGGCCCCGGATGAGAGGGAGTCAGCAATAGTGAGGGTTACAGATGCATGGTCAGACCACGTAATAGTGTTTATAGTTGTATTGTTAGTGCGGGATAGGAGGTTTTGATCAACTAGAAAGAGATCAATGCGGGAGTAGGAACGGTGGGGTGAGGAGAAGAATGTATAGTCCCTTTCTCCCGCATGGTAACAGCGCCATGCATCAAACAAATTGTGTTGATGTATTGTACTCATGAGGTCAGGGCCTCTGCGAGTAGATAATGAGGTTGTGTCTATATTTTATCTGGAGCAAGATTAAAGTCCCTGCAAATCACCAGGTTTCCTCTTCTAAGCACGTCTATTTTTTTCAACAGTTTATTAAGGAATTTGATTTGATGAGTGTTGGGGGTATACACGTTAACTATTGTATACATGGTAGAGTTTATATCGCAGATTAAGATGAGGTATCTGCCTCCCCGGGTCTTTGATTTCCTCATGTAACTGAAATGAAACTGTATCTCTGACTGCCGTTAGGACCCCCTTTTTCTTTGTCTCGGCATTTGCGGTAAAAACATAGGGGAAGCACTTGTGCGAACACTTGGGTTGTGCAGTAGCGCAGAAATGTGTCTCCTGTGCGCACAAGATGTCACTCTTAAATTGCAAGGCTTCAGACCACAATGATTTATGTTTAGCTGGGTGGTTGAGACCTTTTGAGTTAACGGAAAGAAAAGTTACCCCCATGAGGATGTCGTAGAGACTGCAAGAGGAGAGCCGAGTCTTGCGCCCAGTGTATCCTCCAGTAGTCAAAGATAGGTTGACTATTGTAGTGAAAAAGGTGTGTAGGTGTTCCAGCCAAGGTACTCACGGTTCGAGGATGTCCCGTAGGTGGATCCATTGGTAGGCTTGCCATGCATTGGTGTAGGGTTATGAAGTCCTTGATGCAGCTCAACTGGGTAATTTTTCGAGCCATGGAAGAGTCCTGATTGCGACACTTAAAATGGTGCCAGTAATTAGTTGAAGCAGACTGTGATTAATAGGAAGAAAAAACGTAACAGAAAAAAACATAAAACATAACTGGGGTTCAGTTTCCTGAGAAGAAATTAACATGTTGTACCCAGGGTTAACTGCCCGGGCCAAAACAGTTTTTCTGTTCACTTGAGTGCCGCAAGCTACTGCTCAATGGTAATTAAAGGGTTGAGTCCATGGTTAAGAGGTTACCTCTCTGCCTCCGGGACGTGAATTTCCTGGGCACACCCCTCAGGGTTAGGGATGAGCTTCGTGTTCGAGTTGAACATACGTTCGACTTGAACATCAGCTGTTCGATCATTCGACGAAGATTGAACGATTTGGGCCGTTCGCGCCAAATTCGAGTGACGCGAACGGCCCACAATACACTGCGCCATCGCAGTGCAATCCCGGCGCTGTGATTGGCCAAGCATGCACTGTGACCCCGCATGCTTGGCCAATCACAGCGCCGGCAGCGAGGAGAGCCATAATTGGCCACAGGCAGGATGCCTGTGGCCAATTATAGCTCAGGGGGGTTTAGTACACGCCCCACACTAAAAAAGGCCGCCAGCGCGGCGGCCTTGTGTAGTGTGTTGGCGTGCAGGGAAAGAGATACATAGGCAGGGACAGTGTGTTCTATGTTCTGTTTTATTTTCTCAGGCATCTGCAGGAGTTAGTGGCACAGTATACACCTGTATATCCGTCATTGCTGTTCACAAATACAGGCATCTGCAGGAGTTAGTGGCACAGTTGGCGTGCAGGGAAAGAGATACATAGGCAGGGACAGTGTGTTCTATGTTCTGTTTTATTTTCTCAGGCATCTGTAGGAGTTAGTGGCACAGTATACACCTGTATATCCGTCATTGCTGTTCTCAAATACAGGCATCTGCAGGAGTTAGTGGCACAGTATACACCTGTATATACCCGTCATTGCTGTTCTCAAATACAGCATCTGCAGGAGTTAGTGGCACAGTATACACCTTGTGACAGCAGGAAGGTAAAGTCACCTGGTTGCATCCAGGGGGGTAGATATATTTCGCCCAGATTCAGGCTTTACGCCGACTTATACAACTAGGTGGAGAGTTGTATAAGCCCAGCTAAGGCTAGTGGGCTCATGGATGACTCATACCTCTAGGGAGAGTGCTGGGCGTCGTGCAGACAGGGAGTTGATGAGACCAGCTGAAGCTTGTCAGCTCATTTAGGCCTCTATAAGAACTCCCAGCTTCATTAGATGTTAGCTCATGCCTGGAACCAGACCTGTGTGGACTGTCTAGGGAGAGTGAACCCCTGTGCGGTGAGACAAAGCCTGTGTGGCTATTTGCTTGGACATTTAAAACCAGGGACTTAGGGACTAGGACAGCACTAGGCTGATCCCAGTTGTTAGTTAGGAAACCTGTATGTTTAGTCAGAGGTCAAGTTGACCAGGATTTATTTTGTTTATGTTTCTTTTGCTTTGCTGTGTTTTGTCACTGTAAACAGAAAATAAACCGCACCTTTTTGATTTTGAAAACCACAACCTCCGTTTGCTGGGCCTGTTTTGTGTGGGGAGCCCATCCCGGGGGTCACACACACCCGCTGCCGAGCTAACCCCCTCACAGTTGGTGGAGAACCAGTGGCAGTTTTTTTTAAGCCAGCATGGAGGAGATACTGAAACAGCTGGCTCTAGCAAATGCCAATCAACAGCAGACAAATGCAGGTTTGCAAAGGAGCCTTGCAGCTCAGCAACAAGCCCAGCAGCAATCTGAGGCCCGCTTCATAGACCTGTTACAGAAGCAAGAGCAGAGACTACAACAAATGGAAGCAGTAATGCAGCAACGTCCGCAGACCAGTGAGGAAAGCTGTCCCACTAATACCGCGTCCTTTGGGGTGAGTCGTTTATTGACAAAAATGACTGGAGAGGATGATCCAGAGGTATTTTTGACCACATTTGAAAGGACCGCTGAAAGAGAAAAGTGGCCTGAGGAGCAGTGGGCTGGACTGGTGGCTCCTCTGTTAACTGGTGAATCGCAGAAAGCTTACTATGACCTAGAGCCTAACCAAGCAAAAGACTATGTGATGCTAAAAGCTGAAATTTTGGCAAGGCTGGGTGTCACCCAGGCTGTCCGGGCTCAGCGTGTGCATAACTGGACTTTCCAGCTTGGAAAACCCCCCAGGTCTCAAATGTATGATCTCATTCACCTGAGCAGAAAGTGGCTACAGCCAGAGACTTTGTCCGCACCAAAGATTGTGGAACGTGTTGTAATGGATCGGTTTTTGAGAGCTCTTCCTACTGCCATCCAAAAGTGGGTAAGTCATGGAGACCCAGAGACGGCCGATGGTCTTGTGGATCGTGTGGAGAAATACTTGGCTACAGAGAACCTGACGGCCTCTTCCAGAGACACTCGGACTTTCCACCCTAAGACCAGACCATCCCCAGGGGCGGATAAGAGGATTCCAAGGGGTGAGGGTGGAGAGAGTGAGAGGGTGGGAGCTCTACCCCAAGTTTGGCGAGAACAGCCTGGGAAATCAGCGGCTCAAGAGGCGGCAAGAAGGATCGTTTGCTACCGCTGCCGGCAAGCGGGACATATTGCAGCCAATTGCCCGGTTGTGGAGGAACCCATGCAGTGTGACTTTCTGACGGGCAGACGTCAGTCGCTGTGTGCGACAGTCGCATGCACTGCCATTCGAGGAACTGAGAAACATTTATGCAAAATGTGTGTTAATGGTAGAAATGTTGTGGTATTGCTGGATTCAGGTAGCCTTGTGACCCTGATAAAGGCTGAGTTAGTTAAAACAGATGTCTTTGGGAATAGCAAGGTAGCTGTTATTTGTGTGCATGGGGACACCCGAGAGTATCCAGTGACTACAGTGTGTTTCGAGACCCCCAAAGGTACCCTCTCTCATCCAGTGGGCTTAGTATCTCAGTTACCGCATGACGCCATTGTGGGAAGGGATTTTCCGAAGTTCTGGGAACTGTGGGATGATCCTGAGCCCCCCACTGGTGCCCCTATGTACCAGGAATGTGATAGCCAGAACTCCCCTGAAAGTGGTGAGGACTCTCCGGAATTTCCCTTATCAGTATTGGCAGGGGAGACTCAAGAAACTGGAGAGGAGCCCACCTCCTCAGACGAAAACCTACCGTCTGTGGAGTTTTCTGATCTTGAGGTTCACAGGGAAAACTTTGCCACAGAACAGTTGAAAGACCCCGCCCTAATAAAGGCACGGGAAAACGTAGTGAAAATAGATGGCGAGTTAGTGAACCCAGATAATACCTGCACTTACCCATACTTCAGCGTAGAGAAGGACCTACTGTATCGGGTGGCAAAAAGGGCAGAAGAAACCGTTGAGCAGCTTGTGGTGCCCAAACCTTACAGGAAGTTGGTGTTGGAGTTGGCCCATGGGCACATTCTTGGAGGTCATCTGGGGACAGAGAAAACCCGAGAGAGGGTATTACAGAGATTCTATTGGCCGGGGGTGATGAAGGACATAGAAAATTATTGTTCCTCCTGCCCTGTGTGTCAGAGGTCGGCCCGATGCCACATTTCCGTAGCCCGCTGGTCCCTCTACCCATCATTGAGGTCCCGTTTGAGAGGATCGCCATGGATTTGGTAGGGCCTATAATCAAGTCCGCTAGGGGGCACCAGTACATATTAGTTATAATGGACTATGCCACCCGTTATCCAGAAGCGATCCCTCTCCGAAATACCTCGGCCAAAACCATAGCCAAAGAGCTATCTCTTGTGTTTAGCCGGGTGGGTATTTGTAAAGAACTGCTTACGGACCAAGGTACACCCTTTATGTCCCGGGTTATGAAGGAGCTGTGTAAATTGTTCAAAGTGACGCAATTACGTACATCTGTGTATCACCCCCAAACCAATGGGCTGGTTGAAAGATTCAACAAAACCCTAAAACAAATGTTGAAGAAAGTGGTGGCAAGAGATGGAAAGGATTGGGACTGTCTACTTCCTTATCTGATGTTTGCTATTAGGGAGGTGCCCCAATCCTCTACGGGATTCTCCCCCTTTGAGTTACTGTATGGGAGACACCCAAGAGGGCTGTTGGATATTGCCAAGGAAACTTGGGAAAGTGAGAGTTCTCCCCACAGGAGTGTGATTGAGCATGTCGCCCTGATGCAAGACCGAATTGCACAGGTAATGCCCATCGTGAAGGAACATTTGGCCCAAGCGCAGTTAGCACAGCAGAGAGTGTACAACCGTGGAGCCAAGACCCGTACCTTTTCCCCGGGGGATAGGATACTGGTACTTGTCCCTACGGTTGAAAGTAAATTCCTTGCCAAATGGCAAGGCCCCTATGAGATAATGGAAAAAGTGAGCGAAGTGAATTACAAGGTCAGACAACCAGGAAGGCGAAAGCCCGAACAGATCTATCACGTTAATCTGTTGAAAGCCTGGAGGGATAGAGAGTCCCTAGTCGCAGACACTTGGTCACCAGCTCAAACTGGTTGCGTGATTCCTGAGGTTGGAATAGCAGCCACCTTGTCACAACCCCAACAACAGGAGGTTAAGGAGTTTGTGCTTCGCAACAAGGAGGTATTCTCTGAGCTGCCGGGACAAACATCTGGGGTAGAGCATGACATCATTACCCCGCCCGGTGAAAGGGTGAAGTTAAAACCCTATCGGATCCCAGAGGCCCGACGGGAGGCAATACGGGAGGAAGTACAGAAAATGCTGAACTTAGGGGTGATAGAGGAGTCCCAAAGTGATTGGTCTAGTCCCATTGTGTTGGTGCCTAAACCGGATGGGAGCTGGCGATTTTGTAACGATTTTCGTCAGTTGAACAAAGTTACAAAATTTGACACCTACCCCATGCCACGTATAGATGAGTTGATCGACCGGCTGGGAACAGCCCGATACATGACGACTCTTGACCTCACAAAAGGGTATTGGCAAATCCCCCTGGCCAAGTCGGCCAAAGAGAAAACCGCATTTGTAACCCCAGACGGGGCGTTCCAATATAAAAGAATGCCGTTCGGGTTACAGAATGCGCCGGCCACATTCCAGCGGAAAATGGACCAGATGCTGAGGCCCCATCGGAAGTATGCTGCGGCTTACCTGGATGACGTAATTGTCCATAGCACAGATTGGGCCTCACATCTGCCAAAAGTGCAAGCAGTCCTGGACTCTGTTCGGGAAGCGGGGTTTACGGCTAACCCCAAGAAGTGTACCATTGGGCAGGAGGAGGCCAAATATCTTGGGTACACCATTGGGAGGGGAGTAATAAAACCCCAACTCAACAAAGTCGAGGCCATCCAGAGTTGGCCACGTCCCAACAGCAAGAAGCAGGTACGAGCCTTTCTGGGAATCGCTGGGTATTATCGGCGATTCATTCCCCACTTTGCTTCTAAGGCTGTGCCCCTAACCAACCTGACGAAGGGGAAAGGGTCGGTCATGATTAAATGGACCCCCGAGGCTGAGGCAGCATTCCAATTCTTGAAACAAGCCTTATGTAGCCAGCCAGTGTTGTACTCACCCGACTTCTCTAAAGACTTTGTCGTACAAAGTGATGCGTCAGATGTGGGGTTAGGAGCAGTATTGTCCCAGGTCTGGAACGGGGAAGAGCACCCAGTCATTTACCTCAGCAGGAAGTTGAAGTCCCATGAGGTAAATTACGCCACCGTTGAAAAGGAGTGTTTAGCGGTGAAGTGGGCTCTAGATTCCCTTCGGTACTACCTGCTAGGTAGGCACTTTGACATGGTTACGGATCACGCTCCGTTAAAGTGGATGGCTCAAAACAAGGAAACAAATAGAAGAGTGAATAGGTGGTTCCTGGCCCTCCAGGAATTCAACTTCACAGTAAAGCATCGCCCTGGCGTTCAAATGGGGAATGTGGATGCTTTGTCTCGAGTACATGAATGCCTGATTGCTGGTGTTCCAACCCCGAGGTTAAAACAAGAGGGGGGGGTATGTGACAGCAGGAAGGTAAAGTCACCTGGTTGCATCCAGGGGGGTAGATATATTTCGCCCAGATTCAGGCTTTACGCCGACTTATACAACTAGGTGGAGAGTTGTATAAGCCCAGCTAAGGCTAGTGGGCTCATGGATGACTCATACCTCTAGGGAGAGTGCTGGGCGTCGTGCAGACAGGGAGTTGATGAGACCAGCTGAAGCTTGTCAGCTCATTTAGGCCTCTATAAGAACTCCCAGCTTCATTAGATGTTAGCTCATGCCTGGAACCAGACCTGTGTGGACTGTCTAGGGAGAGTGAACCCCTGTGCGGTGAGACAAAGCCTGTGTGGCTATTTGCTTGGACATTTAAAACCAGGGACTTAGGGACTAGGACAGCACTAGGCTGATCCCAGTTGTTAGTTAGGAAACCTGTATGTTTAGTCAGAGGTCAAGTTGACCAGGATTTATTTTGTTTATGTTTCTTTTGCTTTGCTGTGTTTTGTCACTGTAAACAGAAAATAAACCGCACCTTTTTGATTTTGAAAACCACAACCTCCGTTTGCTGGGCCTGTTTTGTGTGGGGAGCCCATCCCGGGGGTCACACACACCCGCTGCCGAGCTAACCCCCTCACAACCTGTATAACCGTCATTGCTGTTCTCAAATACAGGCATCTGCAGGAGTTAGTGGCACAGTATACACCTGTATATCCGTCATTGCTGTTCTCAAATACAGCATCTGCAGGAGTTAGTGGCACAGTATACACCTGTATATCCGTCATTGCTGTTCTCAAATACAGCATCTGCAGGAGTTAGTGGCACAGTATACACCTGTATATCCGTCATTGCTGTTCTCAAATACAGGCATCTGCAGGAGTTAGTGGCACAGTATACACCTGTATATCCGTCATTGCTGTTCTCAAATACAGAAATACAGGCATCTGCAGGAGTTAGTGGCACAGTATACACCTGTATATCTGTCATTGCTGTTCTCAAATACAGCATCTGCAGGAGTTAGTGGCACAGTATACACCTGTATATCCGTCATTGCTGTTCTCAAATACAGCATCTGCAGGAGTTAGTGGCACAGTATACACCTGTATATACCCGTCATTGCTGTTCTCAAATACAGGCATCTGCAGGAGTTAGTGGCACAGTATACACCTGTATATCCGTCATTGCTGTTCTCAAATACAGGCATCTGCAGGAGTTAGTGGCACAGTATACACAGTATACACCTGTATATACCCATCATTGCTGTTCTCTAATAAAGGCATCTGCTGGAGTTAGTGGGTGTTGTGTGCCTCCAGCACAATATACACTACCCAATTGCTGGTTTTCCCATCTCCCTGCAGGCCATTACTATGTCTGGAAGGCCAACAAGGAGAGGCGGACAGTCACGAGCCAATAAAAGAGGGCAAGCAGGCTCTGTGTCTAGAGACAACAGTGCTGGTTGTGGACGCGGTGCATCGTCATCAGCACGTGGCCATGGGACACGCTTGTCCTTATTTTCGGCAGCTGAGCCGCATCATGCCGAAGACTTGGTAGAGTGGATGACCAAGCCCTCCTCATCCTCCTCATCCTCCCTCACCCAGGCTCAGGGTACTGGCAAAGCAGCTGCCAAAGCTTCCTCAATGTCATCATCAGTCACTCCTTCCCTAGACCCACCGTGTCCTCCTGAGGAGTCCCCCGAACTGTTTGAGCACAGTGTTGGGTACATGCTCCAGGAGGATGCCCAGCGTTTTGAAGGGTCTGAAGATGATACCCAGCTAGAGGAAGGCAGTAGTGTGAGAGCAGAGAGAGGGGATGCTCAAGAAGGACACCAATCTGGCAGTCATGTTCCAGCAGCTGCAGCATACTGCCAGATTGGCTCCAGTGATGAGGAGGGAGGGGATGATGAGGTCACTGACTCCACGTGGGTGCCTGATAGGAGAGTGGAGGAGGAGGAGGATGAGGAGGAGGCACATCTCCAAGGAGGCAGGATGCCCTCCGGGGGCCAGCGTAAGGGCACCACACCGACTGAATCACACCGCAGAGCTCCGCCTGTGCAGGGCGCTGCCTCTGCCCGTATTCCAAAAGTTCTTTGGTGTGGGCCTTTTTTAAGTTCAGTGCATCAGATCGCACCGCTGCTGTTTGCAATATATGTCTGAAGCGTATCTCGCGTGGCCAAAACATCAGCCGCTTGGGGACCACATGCTTGACCAGACATATGTTGACCTGCCATGCAGCTCGTTGGCAAGCGTATCTTAAAGACCCACACCAAAGAACAAAGCGGACCTCTCCTTGCTCCTCATCAGCTGGGATCTCCAACCCCACTGTACCTTCAGTTCTCTCTGAAACCTGCACTGAGAGGAATGAAGGTGTAGAATTAGGTGTGTCACAGCCAAGTACTTGCGGGCACTCTGCTAGCAGTACACCGACGTCCGATTATAGCAGGCAAATTTCCCTGCCCCAGCTGCGGGACCGTCGAAAGAAGTTCACTCCCAGCCATCCACATGCCCAGCGGTTGAATGCTAGCTTGGCTAAATTGCTAGTACTTCAACTGCTGCCTTTTCAGTTGGTAGACTCGGCCCCCTTCCGTGAGTTTGTGCAATGTGTGGTTCCTCAGTGGCAGGTTCCCAAACGCCACTTTTTCTCACGGAAGGCGATTCCGGCTCTCTACCAGCATGTGGAAGGCAATGTCCATGCCTCGCTGGACAGGGCGGTCAGCGGTAAGGTGCATATTACCGCTGACTCATGGTCCAGCAGGCATGGACAGGGACGTTACCTTTCTTTCACGGCCCATTGGGTCACTCTTTTGGCAGCTGGGAAGGATGCAGGACAAGGTGCAGTAGTGTTGGAGGTTGTTCCGCCGCCATGCCTCCAAAATGCTACTACTGTTTGTGACACACCTCTCTCCTCCATCCCCTCCTCTTCTTCTTCCTCCATGGCCTCTTCCTGTGCTTTGCCCTCGGAACCAGCGGTGCTCCGTAGGCGTTCAAGGGGCTACGCAAGTACGCAGGCAAAAAAGATGCCATGCCATGCTTGCGCTGGTGTGTTTGGGGGACAGGAGCCACACTGGGGCAGAGGTTCTGTCTGCTCTGCAGGGGCAGGCCGAGAGGTGGTTGATGCCATGCCAGCTTAAGCCAGGAATGGTGGTTTGCGACAATGGCACCAACCTCCTCTCCGCCCTCCGACAGGAACAACTGACCCATGTGCCCTGTGTGGCTCACGTCCTTAACCTGGTGGTGCAGCGGTTCTTGGGCAGGTTCCCGGGCTTAGAGGATGTCCTGAGGCAGGCCAGGAAAGTCTGTGTGCATTTACGCAGATCATATAATGCCAGTGCTCGGCTGGCTGAGCTGCAAAACGAGTTGAACCTGCCCAAGAACCGCCTAATATGTGACATACCCACCAGGTGGAACTCAACGTTGGCCATGCTGCAGCGGCTGCACATGCAACAGAGGGCCATCAATGAGTACCTTTGCGACTATGGCACCAGGACAGGGTCAGGGGAGCTCGGGTTTTTTTCACCACGCCAGTGGGGCATGATCAGGGATGCATGCACTGTCCTGGCACCATTTGAGGAGGCCACGAGGATGGTGAGCAGTGACAGTGCATGCATCAGTGACACTGTACCTCTTGTCCACCTGTTGGACTTCCTTGCCTCTCAAGGCCCCCTTTACCCAGACAGTGTTCCTTGTGTCCCACCCATCACACAGGAAGAGGAGGAGGAGGAGGAGGATTGTGTCAGCATGGAGGTGGAGCATGGCACTCAGCATCAACAGCAGCAGTCTTTTAGGGATGATTTACAGTCCCAACAATCCCGTGGACTT
Organism: Rana muscosa; assembly: GCA_029206835.1. NCBI lineage: Eukaryota > Metazoa > Chordata > Amphibia > Anura > Ranidae > Rana > Rana muscosa. The sequence goes on from CM055122.1 coordinate 1,236,425,469, forward strand.
GTACGTGGCTGGGAGGAGGTGGCTGCGGATCATGTCGTCCTTAGTGACCCATAGGACTCCAGACCAAATGCCTCAGCTAACCTACGCTGCATGGCCTCCCTGATCCTGCAAAGTCTGCGGAAGGATCCTCGTATTCTTCGGATCAAGGAGAGGGACCATTACTGGCTGGCCATTCTCCTTGATCCACAGTACAAGGGTAAGGTTGCGGACCTTATCTTGCCGTCGCAAAGGGAGCAGAGGATGAGACAACTCCGGCAGGCCTTGCAGACAGGTCTGTGCAATGCATTCCCAGAGACTGGGAGGTTAAAAACTCCTGGTCCTGGACAACGAGTTGCTGAGGCTTCAGTCAGTAGCAGAAGGAGCGGTGGAGAAGGTGGCCGTCTGACCGATGCGTTCAGACAATTTTTTAGTCCGCAGCCCCTAGGTATGATCGGTTCCAGCAACCATCGCCAGCGTCTGATATACATGGTGCAGGAATACCTAGGGGCAAGGTCAGACTTGGACATCTTTCCCACCGAAAATCCTCTGGCTTACTGGGTCTTGAGGATGGATCACTGGCCAGAGCTTGCACAGTATGCAATTGAGCTACTGGCCAGTCCTGCATCCAGCGTTCTTTCGGAACGCACATTCAGTGCTGCTGGAGGCTTTGTCACGGATCACAGGGTGCGCCTGTCCACCGACTCGGTTGATCGACTGACCTTCATAAAGATGAACCAGTCTTGGATCACCACCAGCTCCAAGCACCTGAAGCTGATATAACAGAATAATTTATTTTCAAATGTCACATCCCTTCAAGACTGATGCTGATGCTGAGTGACTGTCCTGTTATGTTGACTGACTATCCTCCTCCTCCTCCTCCTCAATGATCCGATTCTTGATGATAGCTTGGAAGAACTTTTTTGTTTCTGGGTGCCGCCACCAGTGGCTAAGGCCCAATTTTTCAGCCCCTGTTTAACAGGGGCATGTAATTACAATTTTTGATGCAATGCTTTGCAGCAGGGCTCATTCCTGCACTCCAACTAGAGTATCTGGGAGAGGTTGCAGTGTCGTGGCACCAGCACCAGTGCCTAAGGCCCAATTTTTCAGCCCCTGTTTAACAGGGGCATGTAATTACAATTTTTTATGCAATGCTTTGCAGCAGGGCTCATTCCTACACTCCAACCAGAGTATCTGGGTGAGGTTGCAGTGTCGTGGCACCAGCACCAATGCCTAAGGCCCAATTTTTCAGCCCCTGTTTAACAGGGGCGTGTAATTAAAAATTTTAATGCAATACTTTGCAACAGGGCTCATTGCTGTGCTCCAAGTACAGTATCTGTGAGAGGTTGCAGTGTTGTGGCACCAGTGCCTAAGGCCCAATTTTTCTGCCCCTGTTTAACAGGGGTGTGTAATTACAATTTTGATGCAATACTTTGCAACAGGGCTCAATGCTGTGCTCCAAGTACAGTATCTGTGAGGGGTTGCAGTCTTGTGGCACCAGTGCCTAAGGCCCAATTTTTCTGCCCCTGTTTAACAGGGGCGTGTAATTACAATTTTTGATGCAATACTTTGCAACAGGGCTCATTGCTGTGCTCCAAGTACAGTATCTGTGAGGGGTTGCAGTGTTGTGGCACCAGTACCTAAGGCCCAATTTTTCTGCCCCTGTTTAACAGGGGCGTGTAATTACAATTTTTGATGCAATACTTTGCAACAGGGCTCATTGCTGTGCTCCAAGTACAGTATCTTTGAGGGGTTGCAGTGTTGTGGCACCAGTGCCTAAGGCCCAATTTTTCTGCCCCTGTTCAACAGGGGCATGTAATTACAATTCTTGATCTAATAATTCACAGCAGGGCCCATTCCTGCGCCCACCAAGAGTAACTGTGAGGGCTTACAGTGTTGTGGCAACACCACCACCACCAAAGGCCCAATTTTTCCTATCACTGTTCAACAATGGCATGTAATTATAATTCCTGATATAATAGTTCACAGCAGGGCGTTCCAGTGCCCACCAAGAGTAACTGTGAGGGCTCACAGTGTTGTGGCAACACCAACATCTAAGGGGCAAATTTCAGCAGAGTATATACGGCAGGCCCCTACTTTCAAACATCCAACTTACAAACGACTCCTACTTGCAAACGGAAGGAGACAACAGGAAGTGAGAGGAAATCTACCCCTAGGAGGGGAAATTCTCTCCTGTAAGAGTTAATATGGGAAAAAGGTGTCTCCTCTCTACTGATGCTTTATCACCAATCCTTGTTTCAATAAAGACCACACTTTTCAAAAACATTTGTCATTGGGACCGAAAGTGAGGTGAAATGTTCTCAACAGGTGCACAGACAGCAAAACAAATGTTACAGGGGTGATAACCCTTCCCTATGTTTTCCAAAAAGCTTAAAAATAGATTTTTTGGCTGGAGCTACACTTAAACAATGTACCTGTTCAAAATTACAAACAGATTCTACTTAAGAACAAACCTACAGTCCCTGTCTTGTTTGCACCGCCTGTATACTGCTGTTCAGAGTATATAGGGCCTTTTTTTTATTTTGGGTGCGGGGTTCCCCTTAATATCCATACAAGACCCAAAGGGGCTGGTAATGGGATGGGGTGGGGGGGGGGGGTGATGGGGGTATCCATGCCATTTTTCTCAAAGATTTTCATCCATATTACCGGGACCAGACATTACATTAAAGCCGCAAGCAGTTTTAAATGGCTTTTTTTCCTTTACAAATGTAATTATGTGCAGGGACAGTTCTAAACACGGGAAACACATGCCACTCCACTTTAGACACCCCCCAGGTACGATATTTAAAGGAATATTTCACTTTTTTTTAAATGACTGCTCCCGAAAAACTGCAGTTTTTAAAACTTTGTTTTGCATTGATACATGTCCCCTGGGGCAGAACCCGGGTCCCCAAACCCTTTTTAGGACAATAACATGCATATTAGTCATTATAATTAGCACTTTAGATTTCGAATGTTCGCGTCCATTGTATTTAATAGGGTTTTAACGTTCGTGCAAACTTTCATTCCGTTCGAAGATTCTGGTGCGAACCGAACCGGGGGTGTTCGGCTCATCCCTACTTAGGGTTAGGCGTGTTTCTTAGAATCTAAGTGTTTCTTAGAATTTTTTGCAGTGACCATTCTCCAGTCTGACTCTACTGGATGTGTTTTTTTTGGTTGTCCAAGTCAGGGACAATTTGCCATTCCTTGAGTAAGTGATGTCACAACATGTGTGGTCCCGTCTTTGGTGATAGTGATATTAGTCGGATATCCCCATCTATAGGAAATCTGATGATTCCTGAGTGCCTTGGTGATGGTGACCAGGCTTCTCTTTTTTTTTTAATGTATATTGCGACAGATGTGCGAAGAATTGCAGGTGCTGATATTGGGGTGTGATGCATTCCTTGGTATGCATGGCCACCATTAGTTGCTCTTTAGCGTGGTAAAAGTGCAATCTCAGGATCACATCTCTTGGGACTTGATCAGGGAGGTATGGCGGTTTAGGGAGGCGGTGGATCCTATCTATATTGACATCTAACGCAGTCAGATCAGGAAGGAGTACTGTAAACAGGGTAGTGACACAGGCTCTCAGATCTCCTTGTTGGACAGATTCAGGGATGCCTCTAATTTTCATATTGTTCCTCCTGCTCCTGTCCTCCATGTCCGCCATCTTCTTAGCCCTGATACCCTCCATCTCATCTTCATTCTCCTCTTGAGCGTCCACTAGGTCGTTTATAGTGGAAGCAAATTCCCCCATTTTACATTCAATATGATCCACTCTAGCCCCCACCTCCTGTATGTCTGTGATGAATTTCTGCATACAAGACACCATGTCTGCCTGCAAAGTGCTGCATAATGAGAGCAGCATGTCTTTTAGTACCGTGTCCATGACAGGCTGATTAGAAGTGTGGAATTTCTCAATTCTCGCTGGCAGTTCCCTCGTGTCCTCCCCTGAATCAACCTCTGGCCGTGTCACCGGGCAGCAGCCAGAATCATCGAGCCTGAATCTGGCTTTGGCTGGGCTTGCTGATTGTGGAGTAGTGGGGCAGGATTGCGGGCTCGCGGTGGAACCGCTAGACTTACTATAGGAGGTGGATGCAGACGGAGGAGATTGAGCGTTGTTAGCTGGGGTTGAGGAGGCACCGGTGCCATCTTGCTTACCTCTTTCCTGCCTGTACGGATAGAACTCTGTCATTTTCTGCGGTTTTCTATTCTCCTTTCGCTTCCTGGTCATGGCTATCCGGTTGTGTGGGATGTCAGTCGCCCTTCTGGGATGTTTGTATGTCCCCTGGAAAGCCGATTTGTGCCGCTATAGGTCCCGGTATTGCAGAGCTCTTCACTCAAGCAGCCATCACTGTCTGCGGCTAGCCACGCCCCCAAAAACTCTCTTTTTTAAAGTTCTCAGGTATTTCCCCTCTCCACTCCAACAGGGCATGAGTGTTGTAAGCCCCTTAATCTAATCTGAGAGCAACCACCCGGGCTTTCCTGTGAGGGGATAATTTTTGTTTAACGTTATCCACTTCCTTCCTGTCCCAATGGTCACCGGGAAGCTCCATGACTACACTTGAGCTTGAAATGGCGCCCTCTCTTGCACACCATTGGACTACGACCGAATAGTCCATCTTGAGGTTGGTTGATTGCAGAGTACTGAATCCCGGACGAGCCCCCACGTGTAGCACTACCCCCGGAGGAGCTGCTGGTTTAATTTGGGTCAGTACTCCGTTTGCAACCCCCTCAATTGGCTCAGACCCTCCCTTGGCACAACTGGTGTAACTGGCAATTATGAGTCCCACTGAATGCTGGGAACACAATTTGGCATATATAAATATTTATCACAATAACATGTAAGAATATGGTTACCTTTATTTGGTATCAGTCTCACAGGAAACAAAGATACTCCAACAAAATGTTTCACTTAACCAAGGGCAACTTTACTTGGTATGAAGAAAAGGGGACAGTATCACACATATGCATACAGTTGACTGCAGGAGTCAATAAGGATAAAGACAAAAAGGGGTTTCTAAAACAATGTTAAAATCTACTTATAATCTAATGAACCAAGTATAATGCTCGCAAGCTCCCCCTAATAGGCAATACCACCCTATGTCCTGCAGTGTTAGTTCCAGTCAGGCCTGATAATGATCACTAACACAAGTTCCTCAATGGTGGGAGTCTTCGCTAGCAACGTTGGTGCACGTTATACTTGTAATCCAAAGGGAATAAAGATGCAATTAAACCTTCACACTGTTCATGGAAGTGAACTTTCAGTTAGTATAACTCTAACCCAAACTGCGTAGTTATCACTCGCTGCACTATGTCCTAACATGCGTGTGGCGTACTATTCTGCTGCTGATGGGTCTTCAAGAGTCAATGGGCCTAGAACAGTTGTAGAATATAGGCAGGTGCCCTCTCACCAGAACAGGCTTAGTCCACCTGGTTTGCTCCGCTGCTGGTGATTCGATCCGTGGTCTCTCCGCAACGTGCAGTCTCCGGTCCCTCTCTCGGCAGCAGAAGATGTCAGCCGATGGTCGCTGGGAAGTGCGAGCTGGACACACAGGAAGAGATCACCCTCCTGGCTTGGTGATCCTCCGCAAGGTTGTAGGCCCAGGCTTCAGGCCTAGTCCCTTTGGCAGCAGGCCTCACACACATGTCTTGCAGGGAGGAGGGGAAGATCCCAAGAGGCCGAACAAAGCTCCTTCCCTCCTTTAAGTAACCTCTCCCACAAAGCTCCACGGGGATACAATGCACTCTGGATAGACAACTGCATTGTGGGTACCATAGTCTATTACCTACTCATGTCAATGGAGTCCCGTTCTCCTGGTACCATAAGTTCCACAATGCATCGCTTCATAATTTTAATGACAGTCTTATATTACATTTTAGAAGAGAAACATGGAAGACATTAGGGATTTTCATAGAGGCAGGAAGTTGTAATCTAAAGGATACTGGGTTTACCTGGTGAATAACTTTGTAAGGCCCAATAAACCTAGGGGCCAGGTTCTGTGAGGGAACTTTGAGAAACAGATTTCTCGTGGACAGACAGACCGGATCCCCAACCTTAATCTGAGGAGCCTGAGAGCGGAGACGATCCGCAAAGTGTTTTTGGGCAGCGGAGCTTGATGACAATTTAGCCTGGGCTTTATTCCAAATTGGATAAAATGAGTGAACTGTGGTGTTAGCATCAAAATTGTCAGAAGAAATGTCAGAACGAACAGGATTTAGGATGGAAACCATAAACGCAATAGAAAGGAGAAATTCCAGTAGAAGAACGAGGCCAGTTTTATAGGCAAATTCAGCCCAGGGCAATGCTGAAGACCAAATCCATTTGCTTATCAGAGACAAAACTGTGATGATAGGTCTCCAGGGATCGGTTAGTCCTCTCTGTTTTCCCATTCGTATGAGGGTGATAGGCAGGCAAAAAAGAGAGGCTGGTTCCCAAGAGGTCACAGAAGGCTTTCCAGAACCTGGAAACAAATTGTGAACCCCTGTCTGAGACAATGTTCTGGGGCACCCAGTGGAGCCTAAGTATTTCTCAGACAAACAAGTAAGCCAGGAGTTTAGAGAAGGGGAGTTTGACAAGTGGAATGAAATACGCAATTTTACTAAAACGGTCCACTAGCACCCCGATGGCTGTGAGCCCATTTGAGGTAGGTAGGTCTACAATAAAGTCCATGGCTATGTGCCCCAAAGAGTGTTTAGGGACAGGCAAAGGGTAGGAGTAGTCCAGAAAGCTTGACCTTTGAGGACTTAAGCCTCGTACACACGATCGGACTTCCATCGGACAAATCCGTGGAAATTTGGAAATTTTGACAACAATTGTCCGATGGAGCATACTGACGGTCAGATTATCCAACAAAACACGTCCGTCGGACAATTGTTGTCGGAATATACGATCGTGTGTAGGGGCCTTTAGAGTGAACACAGGTTTTGTAAGCTTTTACACAAGAACAGGAGTCCTTACGGAGAGAGGGCCACCAAAGCCTGTGAGAAAGCAAAGAAAAAGTCTTAGTAATTCCTGGGTGCCCAACCGTCTTAGCATCGTGTGCTTCAGAAATCACTTTAAGCCTGAGATGTAGGGGAACAAACAGCTTTCCTGGGGGTAGATTGGATGGAGCAGAAGACTGAGCCCAAAAGGTCAGGCAAAAGGGCCCCTATCAGTTGTGCTGGAGGTAAGATCTTGTAAATCTTAAGCCTCATACACACGATCGGACTTCCATCTGACTTTTCCGTGGATTTTGGTCCGAAGGGCGTTGGCCGTGAACTTGTTCTGCATACACACGGCAGAACATTTTCAGCCAACATTCACCAAATCACGTGGTTTTTCAGCTCTTTACCGCCACCCTTTGGGCAACTTCAGCTATTGTTGTCTGATGTTTAGCATTGGTTCTGAGCATGCGTGGTTGTACTTTGGATTTTAGTCCAATAGACTTGTGTACACACGATTGGATGATCCTCCATCGGACATTTGTTGTCGGAAAATTTGAGAGCATGCACAGCAAGCATTTGTCCATTGAAAAACCTAAAACCATTGTCCGATGGAGCATACAGACGGTCGGACCGTTGTTGTCGAAAAGTCAGATCGTGTGTATGGGCCTTTAGATGAAGTTTCCAAACAGAGCTCAAAACTGCGAGACAAGGCATCTGCCTTGGCATTCCTAGAACCAGGACAGTAGGTAATAGTGAAATCAAAGCGGGTAAAGAAGAGGAACCAACGGGCCTGACGAGAGTTAAGGGGTTTGGCCGTCTTAATGTATTCCAGATTCTTATGGTCGGTATAGACTACAAAGGGATGACAAGCCCCCTCCAGCCAATATTCCCCAAGGGCACATTTGACGACTAAGATTTCCTGGTTCCCAATGTCATAGTTTAGCTCTGCACTGGAGAACTTCAGAGGAAAAAAAGCACAGGGATGTAGCTCGTTGGGAAAGCATGGCTCCTACACCGACATCAGAGGCATCAACTTCCACAGTAACTGGCTTTTTTGGGTAAGGATAGGTCAATACAGGTGCTGAGACAAAGGCAGATTTAAGTCAGAAAAAGGGTGACCAAATGGCAGCATTGTTTTTTTTCTTGGTTAGGGAAGTAATTGGTGCATCAACGATGGAGAAATTCCTAATAAACTTCCTATAGAAGTTGGCAAAGCCCAGGAAACATTGCACTGCTTTTACATCTTTAGGCTGAGCTATATCTCTGTAACCAGGGAACTACAGGCTACCTCTGGTTTCTCCCCCGGGTGCAATGCAGCTTTTGTGTCCGATGTGTCTATAGCCTTCTATGGCTGGCAGACCCGATGGTCTCTCTCCAGCCAGCAGCTTCTACACGGACTGACCGAGCTTGTGGGCATGGCGGGGTGCGTAGCCATCTTCACTTACATGCACAGGTGGCTACTTTTGCTAAAAATGGTAGAGGACTGGGAGGAGGAGCATAGATGGTGATCCCAGAAGTCCTCACCTCCATCCATATGAGTGACTCCTGCAGCAATTCCCTCCATTTGCAACGCTTCAGCTTTCTACTGTGGTTAGTACACTTTTTGCTGCTCACTTCTCCCCCCCACTGTATACTGGTCACTGCCCTCTACAACTGTATCCTGCCCACTCCCCCCTCCCTGTATATTGCTCCCCCCTGTATACTGCTCGCTGTCCCTCACACTATATACTGCTCACTGCCCCCGCACTGTAGATTGGCCCCTGCCCCCCCCTTATACTGCTCCCCCTGTATATTGCTCACTGCCCCCCATTGTATACTGTTCACTGCCCCCCCACTGTATACTGCCCACTGAGCCACTCCCCCCCATAGACAGCTCACTGCTCCCACCCTCCCCACTGTATACTGCTCACTGCTCCCCCCGCTGTATACTTCTCATTGCTCCCTCCCCCCACTGTATACTGCTCACTGCCCCACCCTGTATACTGGTCCCTGCCCCCCCACTTATACTGCTCCCCCATATATTGCTCATTGCCCCTATTGTATACTGGTCACTGCTCCCCCTAAATAGTGCTTACTGCCCCCCCCCACTGTATACTGCCCACTGACCCTCCCTCCGTAGACAGCTCACTGCTCCTACCCTCCCCACTATATACTGCTCACTGCTCCCCCCCCCAAATCTGTATACTTCTCACTGCTCCCTCCCTCCACTGTTTACTGCTTACTGCTCCTCCCCCTGTAGACTGCTCACTGCTCCCCACCACTGTATACTGCTCCCCCCACACTGTTTATTGCTCACTGCTACCCACTCTGTATACTGCCCAATTCTGCCCCCTGTATACTACTCCCTGCTCCCCCCACTGTATACTGTCCACTGCTGCCCCCTGTATACTGCTCACTGCTCCCCCCACTGTATACTGCCCACTGTTCCCCCCACTGTATAGTGTTCCCCCCATACTGTATACTGCTCACTGCTCCCCCCCATTGTATAATGCTTCACTGGCAGAGCTTCAGGTGACCCCCGACCATGCTGAAGGGGGTCTGTCAGCCTCCCTGTCACTTTGGCGGCACCAGGGGGTACTACAGAACCCCAAAAAATATTGCTCGCACCTATTGGCGGAACTACCCGGGTCGCAAAGGTCTGGGCCCTGGCATTCCACCACCATGGGGGGCCCCGCTGCGGAACATGTAAAAGGGTCCCACATCTGGACCTTAATGAAGAGCCCCACAATAGGAGTAAAGGGTCCCAAGATCAGTGGAAAGGACCCCAGGACCAGAGGTCAGGGGAGACGTTCATGGTTTCTTGCACCAGGGCATGGTTTGCACCTGCGACGGCATGATTTCTTACTGTCCTCGGGCCCCTGTACTCTATCAGGGCCCCTGTATGCTCTCTCCTAGCCCCCCTCCTCCTACGTAGCACTGCTGGGTTACCCCCTCCCATCTCCCACCAGCTCCTGGGGATCTGGGCTGCTTAGTCTAAAATTCCCGGGCCTATTTTTTGACCCAGTCGGGCAAGAGTGACACCCTTGGTACAACAGCTTACACTGCTTTATCTTGAGATAGAAACACTCCACCGAGATATACTATCAAGCAGGATTATCTCTGTGTGCACTAGGAATAAACCAAACACACTAGAGTTCTATTTTCTCCTTTTTTTTAAGGTTAATAGATAAGGGATTGGCAAAAAGGGAATGGGAGCCGGACCAAGGGGCCATGTACAACACCAATGCAAAAAAAGTAAAAAGTGTTTTGCAAGGAAAGGTGAATTTTATAATGCTGAAAAAATGCACGATTCCTTCAAAAACCTGCTTGTGGGGGCTCCCCAGACCTGCCTTTGTGCATATGTACTATGTAATAAAACTAGACATTTACAAAGGAAAAAAAGGTATTTAATAGCTGTTAATTCACATTTCCTGCAAGTTTCCTTTATTTTGTAAATAATGCAATGGTGCCCCCTTCCCAATACATTCTAGACCCTCATCATAGAAGCTTGCAAGGAAACGTGAATTACCTGTCTTTTTTATACTTTTACTTTTGCTATACATGTTAAAAATATTATGATATGGAGTCCCTATAAAATCAATATTAAACCTTTTGGATCTGGTACAGATTTAGAGAAGGAAGCAGCCTGCACAAAAAATGACATGGGGTCCTACCCCAAAGTCATGCTAGGCCCGTAATCTGTGCACACAGCCTGGAAGGCAAGGAAAAGGGGAAGTAGCTTCTGGACCATACCAGGCCATATGTCCTCAATAGGGAGGGTGGTCAATGTTGATAAGGACACAGGCCTCTTCCCCACATCTCTAATAGGAGTACTGAGGACTGGTGCTATGATGTTTTCAGAAAGTTGCGTACAGCACCCTTCCAGCCACTGTCAAAAATAATTGTAGCACACAGACCCTTTTTCCTGCCTACTTTCACTTGCAGGAGCAAAGGCACACCATGCCACATGCCCGTATCCTCCTGGTATAAGAGGTTGAGCGGTGTTCTTGCAATTTTGAGTCCTGCAGCGAGTTACCTCCCCTCTGTTGGTTCTCGTCCCTAGAATGTAGAGAAAAGTCTGTTCTTCCCCGAAACAGCACAAACAGTTACTTTGATCTAGTCCCCTTCATGGACAAATTAGAAGATCCTCTGCCACAGAATCCCTTGGTTACTGAATTAGAACTTTGGAACCCCTGTAGATTATTAGAGACCATAGGTGCCAATGGGGCACACTACAGGAGCTATCTTGCAACTCACGAATCCTTCCCTCTGATAGGCACCCAGGCCTCTCCGAGACCGTGACTTCCTTTACCGATCCATCGGACAGTTCCTCCCCCGGTTTCCTCTGCTTCAGAGCGGGCCACCCTCCCTTTGGTTCCCTGGGACTCCAGTGGTTGGTTTGTAGACCCAGTTGAAGGTACTGGGCCTACATGGAACTCTTTTAGCCTTGGGCTAAAGGTGCCCGAGACTCCCGACCAGTTCACGCACCCCAGGCCTGCAAGGCCAACGGGCACGACTTCACCACCAGGGGTCCTCCTTGGAATCCCCCCGGCACACCACACCAGATCATTGCATCTGCCCTTTATGTACCCTCTCCCGGCATGCACAGCAGGCAAAACCCGCCCACCGCACGGCAGCCGAGAGAGGACACCAAATCACACCACAACGCCACCTGTGGTTCTCCTCAAGACCTGGGCAACAGCGCCACCTGCAGGTCAAGGGGAACTATACTCCAGGCAACATTACAGCAGAGCAGAGTCCAAGCTAAGCAGAATTGGAGAACCTGAGCCAAACTATTGCTCAGGCTGCCTCTAAATTTAGAGCATAGCGACCCCAATTTTGGGGGTCCGCTACATAATATATGCAATGAAAAGGGAAAGGTTATTAGTATGTTGATAAGAGGGGAAAGGAGGAATTAGGAAGGGAAAAATTAGTAGACTAAACTTTAGCTTTAAATTCCTCTTATAATTAAATTTCTCCAAATTAGGAAACATATGATTAATTGTTTGGGGGATAGAAAGTAATTTAGGTACCTAACACTACCCTGCAGTTAGGATGATCTTATATTCAAAGTAACAAATCAATCCATAATGCTTTTATTGAGAACCATTTTATGAAAGACAAAAAGGCATTTGTTTTACCAAAGGAAACAATGTGATATTAGGTCTTAGTTCATAATTTAATTTTGTCAAATGTGAAATCTGTCATTTTTGCTAATTGCATGCTCTAAGAATGCCCTAGGATGTTTCCTGCTGTCCTTTATTCTTTTTGTTTAGTGTTTAGTATAGGAGACATATGGCGCAGATAGCCAATGTTTCCAAGCTTGGTATTGTTGACAACACAAATTGACAATGTCTGAAAACGACAAGTTGGTAATTCACATTTGTCATTTGGTGTTACCTAAATCATGTAATGATTACCATGTACATTATTTCCCACAATGCAGCCAGCTGGTACAGTTTCTCTAGATGTGAAAATGACATGTGCTTGTTGTTTAAAGTAGCTCCAAGATTGTGTTTCTCATTTAATTTCCAGCACTGTTTTATTATGCAGAGAACCAGTGTGATTTTTTTGTAACTACCAAATATGTGCATGTTACTGAATGGGCTAATTTGGGCTTAAAAAGGAAGTAAAGTCGTATTTTTTAATTGTCTATAATAAGGCTTACCTGTAGGTCAGTGGCGGCTGGTGCTCAAATTTTTTTGGGGGGCGCAAACAAACTGAAAAAAAAAAATCATCAATTGCCGCCACTGTGCCCATTAAATGCAGCCACTGTGCCCGAACGCCACTAGTTTGTCCCCAAATGCAGCCAGTTTCCCCCCCCATATGCAGCCAGTTTCTCCCCCATAATGCAGCCAGTTTCTCCCCCATAATGCAGCCAGTTTCTCCCCAATAATGCAGCCAGTTTCTCCCCCATAATGCAGCCAGTTTCTCCCCCATAATGCAGCCAGTTTCTCCCCCATAAAAATACAGCCAGTTTCTCCCCCATAATACAGCCAGTTTCCCCCCCATAATGCAGCCAGTTTGTCCTCATAATACAGCCAGTTTGTCCCCTATATGCAGCCAGTTTCTCCCCCAAATGCAGCCAGTTTCTCCCCCAAATGCAGCCAGTTTCTCCCCCAAATGCAGCCAGTTTCTCCCCCATAATGCAGCCAGTTTCTCCCCCATAATGCAGCCAGTTTCTCCCCCAATATACAGCCAGTTTCTCCCCCAATATACAGCCAGTTTCTCCCCCATAATGCAGCCAGTTTCTCCCCCATAATACAGCCAGTTTCTCCCCCAATATACAGCCAGTTTCTCCCCCAATATACAGCCAGTTTCTCCCCCATAATGCAGCCAGTTTCTCCCCCATAATACAGCCAGTTTCTCCCCCAATATACAGCCAGTTTCTCCCCCAATATACAGCCAGTTTCTCCCCCATAATGCAGCCAGTTTCTCCCCCATAATGCAGCCAGTTTCTCCCCTATATGCAGCCAGTTTCTCCCCTATATGCAGCCAGTTTCTCCCCCATAATGCAGCCAGTTTCTCCCCCATAATGCAGCCAGTTTCTCCCCTATATGCAGCCAGTTTCTCCCCTATATGCAGCCAGTTTCTCCCCCATATGCAGCCAGTTTCTCCCCCAATATACAGCCAGTATCTCCCCCATAATGCAGCCAGTTTCTCCCCCATAATGCAGCCAGTTTCTCCCCTATATGCAGCCAGTTTCTCCCCCATAATGCAGCCAGTTTCTCCCCCATAATGCAGCCAGTTTCTCCCCCATAATGCAGCCAGTTTCTCCCCCATAATGCAGCCAGTTTCTCCCCCATAATACAGCCAGTTTCCCCCCCATAATGCAGCCAGTTTGTCCTCATAATACAGCCAGTTTGTCCCCTATATGCAGCCAGTTTCTCCCCCAAATGCAGCCAGTTTCTCCCCCAAATGCAGCCAGTTTCTCCCCTATATGCAGCCAGTTTCTCCCCCATAAAGCAGCCAGTTTCTCCCCCATAATGCAGCCAGTTTCTCCCCCATAATGCAGCCAGTTTCTCCCCCATATGCAGCCAGTTTCTCCCCCATAATACAGCCAGTTTCTACCCCAATATACAGCCAGTTTCTCCCCCATAATGCAGCCAGTAGGGATGAGCTTCGTGTTCGAGTCGAACATACGTTCGACTCGAACATCGGCTGTTCGATCGTTCGACGAAGATCGAACGATTTGGGCCGTTCGCGCCAAATTCGAGTGACGCGAACGGCCCACAATGCACTACGCCATCGCAGTGTCATCCAGGCGCTGTGATTGGCCAAGCATGCACTGTGACCCCGCATGCTTGGCCAATCACAGCGCCGGCAGCGAGGAGAGCAATGATTGGCCACAGGCAGGATGCCTGTGGCCAATTATTGCTGAGGGTGTTTAGTACACGCCCCACACTATAAAAGGCCGCCAGCACGGCGGCCTAGTGTAGTGTGTTCCGGAGCAGGGATAGAGCAGCATAGGCAGGGACAGTGACTGTTATTTCTTTCTTGCTTAACCTGGATTCCTTTAGTTTAGGGAAAGAGAAGGATAGGTAGGGAGAGTGTCAGTGTGTTTTGTGCTTGTGCTATAGTGTGCTTAAAAAAAACATTTATTCTAGGGACAGAAAACTGTAGGTAGGGACAGTGTCAGTTTCTTTCACTCTGCAAGTCCTTGTTTCCAGGGACCTGGAAGGACAGTGAGTGAATTGTCCTTGTGCTATATTGTGCTTAAAAAAACATTTATTCTAGGGACAGAAAACTGTAGGTAGGGAGAGTGTCAGTTTCTTTCACTCTGCAAGTCCTTGTTTCCAGGGACCTGTAAGGACAGTGAGTGAATTGTCCTTGTGCTATATTGTGATTAAAAAAAACATTTTTTCTAGGGACAGAAAACTGTAGGTAGGGAGAGTGTTTTTTTTCTTTCACTCTGCAAGTCCTTGTTTCCAGGGACCTGGAAGGACAGTGAGTGAATTGTCCTTGTGCTATATTGTGCTTAAAAAAAAACATTTTTTCTAGGGACAGAAAACTGTAGGTAGGGAGAGTGTTTATTTTCTTTCACTCTGCAAGTCCTTGTTTCCAGGGACCTCTAAGGACAGTGAGTGAATTGTCCTTGTGCTATATTGTGCTTAAAAAAAACATTTATTCTAGGGACAGAAAACTGTAGGTAGGGAGAGTGTCAGTTTATTTCACTCTGCAAGTCCTTGTTTCCAGGGACCTGGAAGGACAGTGAGTGAATTGTCCTTGTGCTATATTGTGATTAAAAAAAACATTTTTTCTAGGGACAGAAAACTGTAGGTAGGGAGAGTGTTTTTTTTCTTTCACTCTGCAAGTCCTTGTTTCCAGGGACCTGTAAGGACAGTGAGTGAATTGTCCTTGTGCTATATTGTGCTTAAAAAAAACATTTATTCTAGGGACAGAAAACTGTAGGTAGGGAGAGTGTCAGTTTATTTCACTCTGCAAGTCCTTGTTTCCAGGGACCTGGAAGGACAGTGAGTGAATTGTCCTTGTGCTATATTGTGATTAAAAAAAACATTTTTTCTAGGGACAGAAAACTGTAGGTAGGGAGAGTGTTTTTTTTCTTTCACTCTGCAAGTCCTTGTTTCCAGGGACCTGTAAGGACAGTGAGTGAATTGTCCTTGTGCTATATTGTGCTTAAAAAAAACATTTATTCTAGGGACAGAAAACTGTAGGTAGGGAGAGTGTCAGTTTATTTCACTCTGCAAGTCCTTGTTTCCAGGGACCTGGAAGGACAGTGAGTGAATTGTCCTTGTGCTATATTGTGATTAAAAAAAACATTTTTTCTAGGGACAGAAAACTGTAGGTAGGGAGAGTGTTTTTTTTCTTTCACTCTGCAAGTCCTTGTTTCCAGGGACCTGTAAGGACAGTGAGTGAATTGTCCTTGTGCTATATTGTGCTTAAAAAAAACATTTATTCTAGGGACAGAAAACTGTAGGTAGGGAGAGTGTCAGTTTATTTCACTCTGCAAGTCCTTGTTTCCAGGGACCTGGAAGGACAGTGAGTGAATTGTCCTTGTGCTATATTGTGATTAAAAAAAACATTTTTTCTAGGGACAGAAAACTGTAGGTAGGGAGAGTGTTTTTTTTCTTTCACTCTGCAAGTCCTTGTTTCCAGGGACCTGTAAGGACAGTGAGTGAATTGTCCTTGTGCTATATTGTGCTTAAAAAAAATATTTTTTCTAGGGACAGAAAACTGTAGGTAGGGAGAGTGTCAGTTTCTTTCACTGTGAAAGTCCTTGTTTCAAGGGACAGAGAAGGACACCTGAAGGTAGCCCTTATTGCTTTTTTCCCATCTCCCTGCAGGCCATCTATTAGAATGTCTGGAAGGCAAACAAGGAGAGGCAGACAGTCAGGAGGCAATAAAAGAGGGCAAGCAGGCTCTGTGTCTGGGGGCAACAGTGCTGGTCGTGGACGCGGTGCATTGTCATCAGCACATGGCCATGGGACACGCTTGTCCTTCTTTTCGGCAGCTGGACATGTTGAGCCACATCATGCCGAAGACTTGGTAGAGTGGATGACCAAGCCCTCCTCCTCCTCCTCATCCTCTCTCACCCAGGCTCAGGGTACTGGAAAAGCAGCTGCCAAAGCGTCGTCTTCCCTGGTATCAATGTCAGACAAATCATCAGTCACTCCTTCCCTAGACCCACCATGTCCTCCTCCTGAGGAGTCCCCCGAACTGTTTCAGCACAGTGTTGGGTACATGCTCCAGGAGGATGCCCAGCGTTTCGAAGGGTCTGATGATGAAACCCAGCTAGAGGAAGGCAGTAGCGTGAGAGCAGACAGAGGGGATGCTCAAGAAGGACACCAATCTGGCAGTCATGTTCCAGCAGCTGCAGCATACTGCCAGATTGGCTCCAGTGATGAGGAGGGAGGGGATGATGAGGTCACTGACTCCACGTGGGTGCCTAATAGGAGAGAGGAGGAGGAGGAGGATGAGGAGGAGGCACATCTCCAACGAGGCAGGATGCCCTTTGGTGGCCAGCGTAAGGGCAGTACACCGACGGAATCACACCGCAGAGCTCCGCCTGTGCAGGGCGCTGCCTCTGCCCGTCATTCAAAAAGTTCTTTGGTGTGGGCCTTTTTTGAGGCTAGTGCATCAGATCGCACAGCTGCTGTTTGCAACATATGTCTCAAGCGTATATCGCGTGGCCAAAACATCAGCCGCTTGGGTACCACATGCCTGACCAGACATATGTTGACCTGCCATGCAGCTCGTTGGCAAGCCTACCTCAAAGACCCACACCAAAGAACAAAGCGGACCTCTCCTTGCACCGCATCAGCTGGGATCTCCAACCCCACTATAACTTCAGTCCTCTCTGAAACATGCACTGAGAGGAATGAAGGTGTAGAATTAGGTGTGTCACAGCCAAGTACTTGCGGCCACTCTGCTAGCAGTACACCGACGTCCGATTCTAGCAGGCAAATTTCCCTGCCCCAGCTGCTGGACCGTCGAAAGAAGTTCACTCCCAGCCATCCACATGCCCAGCGGTTGAATGCTAGCTTGGCTAAATTGCTAGCGCTTCAACTGCTGCCTTTTCAGTTGGTAGACTCGGCCCCCTTCCGTGAGTTTGTGCAATGTGCGGTTCCTCAGTGGCAGGTTCCCAAACGCCACTTTTTCTCACGGAAGGCTATTCCGGCTCTCTACCGGCATGTGGAAGGCAATGTCTTGGCCTCGCTGGACAGGGCGGTCAGCGGTAAGGTGCATATTACCGCTGACTCATGGTCCAGCAGGCATGGACAGGGACGTTACCTTTCTTTCACGGCCCATTGGGTCACTCTTTTGGCAGCTGGGAAGGATTCAGGACAAGGTGCAGTAGTGTTGGAGGTTGTCCCACCGCCACGCCTCCAAAATGCTACTACTGGTTGTGACACACCTCTCTCCTCCACCCCCTCCTCTTCTTCTTCCTCCATGGCCTCTTCCTGTGGTTTGTCCTATGAACCAGCGGTGCTCCGTAGCCGTTCACGGGGCTACGCAAGTACGCAGGCAAAAAGATGCCATGCCGTGCTTGCGCTGGTGTGTTTGGGGGACAGAAGCCACACTGGGGCAGAGGTCCTGTCTGCTCTGCAGGGCCAGGCCGAGAGGTGGTTGACGCCACGCCAGCTTAAGCCAGGAATGGTGGTTTGCGACAATGGCACCAACCTCCTCTCCGCCCTCCGACAGGGACAACTGACCCATGTGCCCTGTGTGGCTCACGTCCTTAACCTGGTGGTGCAGCGCTTCTTGGGCAGGTACCCGGGCTTACAGGATGTCCTGAGGCAGGCCAGGAAAGTCTGTGTGCATTTCCGCAGATCTTATAATGCCAGTGCTCGCCTGGCTGAGCTGCAAAAGGAGTTGAACCTGCCCAAGAACCGCCTTATATGTGACATGCCCACCAGGTGGAACTCAACGTTGGCCATGCTGCAGCGGCTGCACACGCAGCAGAGGGCCATCAATGAGTACCTGTGCGACTACGGCACCAGGACAGGGTCAGGGGAGCTTGTTTTTTTTTCTCCACGCCAGTGGGGCATGATCAGGGATGCATGCACTGTCCTGGCACCATTTGAGGAGGCCACGAGGATGGTGAGCAGTGACAGTGCATGCATCAGTGACACTGTACCTCTTGTCCACCTGTTGGAGCACACGCTGCGTGGAATAATGGACAGGGCACTTGAGGCAGAACAGAGGCAGGAAGAGGAGGACTTCCTTGCCTCTCAAGGCCCCCTTTACCCAGACAGTGTTCCTTCTGTCCCACCCATCGCACAGGAAGAGGAGGAGGAGGAGGAGGAGGAGGATTGTGTCAGCATGGAGGTGGAGGCTGGCACTCAGCATCATCAGCAGCAGTCTTTTAGGGATGATTTACAGTCCCAAGAAACCAGTGGACTTGTACGTGGCTGGGAGGAGGTGGCTGCGGATCATGTCGTCCTTAGTGACCCAGAGGACTCCGGAGCGAATGCCTCAGCAAACCTACGCTGCATGGCCTCCCTGATCCTGCAAAGTCTGCGGAAGGATCCTCGTATTCTTCGGATCAAGGAGAGGGACCATTACTGGCTGGCCACTCTCCTTGATCCACGGTACAAGGGTAAGGTTGCGGACCTTATGTTACCGTCGCAGAGGGAGCAGAGGATGAGACAACTCCGGGAGGCCTTGCAGAAAGGTCTGTGCAACGCGTTCCCAGAGACTGGGAGGTTGCAAACTCCTGGTCCTGGACAACGAGTTGCTGAGGCTTCGGCCAGTCAAAGAAGGAGCGGTGGGGAAGGTGGCCGTCTGACCGATGCGTTCAGACAATTATTTAGTCCGCAGCCCCAAAGTATGATCGGTTCCAGCAACCATCGCCAGCGTCTGATAAACATGGTGCAGGAATATCTAGGGGCAAGGTCAGACTTGGACACCTTCCCCACCGAAAATCCTCTGGCTTACTGGGTCTTGAGGATGGATCACTGGCCAGAGCTTGCACAGTATGCAATTGAGCTACTGGCCTGTCCTGCATCCAGCGTTCTTTCGGAACGCACATTCAGTGCTGCTGGAGGATTTGTCACGGATCACAGGGTGCGCCTGTCCACCGACTCGGTTGATCGACTGACTTTCATCAAGATGAACCAGTCTTGGATCACCACCAGCTACCACACACCTGATGCTGATATAACAGACTAATTGATTTTAACATGTCACATCCCTTCAAGACTGATGCTGATGCTGAGTGCCTGTGCTGTTATGTTGACTGGCTATCCTCCTCCTCCGAGTCCTCAATGATACGATTGATGATGATAGCTTGTAAGATCATTTTTGTTTATGGGTGCCGCCACCAGTGCCTAACGCCCAATTTTTCAGCCCCTGTTTAACAGGGGCGTGTAATTACAATTTTTGAAGCAATACTTTGCAACAGGGCTCATTGCTGTGCTCCAAGTACAGTATCTGTGAGGAGTTGCAGTGTTGTGCCACCAGTGCCTAAGGCCCAATTTTTCAGCCCCTGTTTAACAGGGGCGTGTCATTACAATTTTTGAAGCAATACTTTGCAACAGGGCTCATTGCTGTGCTCCAAGTACAGTATCTGTGAGGAGTTGCAGTGTTGTGCCACCAGTGCCTAAGGCCCAATTTTTCAGCCCCTGTTTAACAGGGGCGTGTCATTACAATTTTTGAAGCAATACTTTGCAACAGGGCTCATTGCTGTGCTCCAAGTACAGTATCTGTGAGGGGTTGCAGTGTTGTGCCACCAGTGCCTAAGGCCCAATTTTTCAGCCCCTGTTCAACAGGGGCATGTAATTACAATTCTTGATCTAATAATTCACAGCAGGGCCCATTGCTGCACCCACCAAGAGTAACTGTCAGGGCTTACAGTGTTGTGGCACCAGCACCACCATCAAAGGCCCAATTTTTACTACCACTGTTCAACAATTATATGTAATTAAAATTCCTGATATAATAGTTGACAGCAGGGCGTTCCAGCACCAACCAAGAGTAACTGTGAGTGCTTACAGTGTTGTGCCAACACCAACAACTAAGGGGCCTATTTCTGCAGAGTATATACGGCAGGTCCCTACTTTCAAACATCCAACTTACAAACGACTCCTACTTGCAAACGCAAGAAGACAACAGGAAGTGAGAGGAAATCTACCACTAGGAAGGAAAATTCTCTCCTGTAAGAATAAATATGGGAGAAAGGTGTCTCCTCTGTACTGATGCTTTATCAGCAATCCTTGTTTCAAGAAAAAGACCACATTTCAAAAAGAGTTGTCATTGGGACGGAAAGTGAGGTGAAATGTTCTGAACAGGGGCACAGACAGCAAAACAAATGTTACAGGGGTGATAACCCTTACCTATGTTTTCCAAAAAGTTTAAAAATAGATTTTTGGTCTGGAGCTACACTTCAACAATGTACCTGTTCAAAATTACAAACAGACTCTACATAAGAACAAACCTACAGTCCCTGTCTTGTATGCACCGCCTGTATAGGGCTGTTCAGAGTATATAGGGCCTTTTTTATTTTATGTGCGGGGTTCCCCTTAATATCCATACAAGACCCAGAGGGGCTGGTAATGGGCTGGGGTAGGGGGGGGGGTCATGGGGTAGCTATGCCATTTTTCTTAAAGAATTTCATCCATATTACCGGGACCAGACATTACATTAAAGCTGCAAGCAGTTTTAAATGGCTTTTTTTTCCTTTAGAAGTGTCATTTTGTGCAGGGACAGTTCTAAACACGGGAAACACGTGGCACTTCACAGGCATACTTTAGACACCCCCCAGGTACGATATTTAAAGGAATATTTGACTTTTTTTTTTTCACTTTATGCATCATTAAAATGACTGCTCCCGAAAAACGACCGTTTTTAAAACTTCTTTTTGCATTGATACATGTCCCCTGGTGCAGAACCCGGGTTCCCAAACCCTTTTTAGGACAATAACATGCATAATAGTTGTTATAATTAGCACTTTAGAATTCGAACGTTCGCATCCATTGTATTTAATAGGGTTCTAATGTTCGTTCGAACTTTCGGTCCGTTCGCGGGTTCTGGTGCGAACCGAACCCGGGGGTGTTCGGCTCATCACTAGCAGCCAGTTTCTCCCCCATAATGCAGCCAGTTTCTCCCCTATATGCAGCCAGTTTCTACCCTATATGCAGCCAGTTTCTCCCCTATATGCAGCCAGTTTCTCCCCCATAATACAGCCAGTTTCTCCCCCATAATGCAGCCAGTTTCTCCCCTATATGCAGCCAGTTTCTCCCCTATATGCAGCCAGTTTCTCCCCCATATGCAGCCAGTTTCTCCCCCAATATACAGCCAGTATCTCCCCCATAATGCAGCCAGTTTCTCCCCCATAATGCAGCCAGTTTCTCCCCTATATGCAGCCAGTTTCTCCCCCATAATACAGCCAGTTTCTCCCCCATAATGCAGCCAGTTTCTCCCCTATATGCAGCCAGTTTCTCCCCCATATGCAGCCAGTTTCTCCCCCAATATACAGCCAGTATCTCCCCCATAATGCAGCCAGTTTCTCCCCCATAATGCAGCCAGCTTCTCCCCTATATGCAGCCAGTTTCTCCCCCATAATGCAGCCAGTTTCTCCCCTATATGCAGCCAGTGTCTCCCCCATAATGCAGCCAGTTTCTCCCCCATAATGCAGCCAGTTTCTCCCCCATAATGCAGCCAGTTTGTCCTCATAATACAGCCAGTTTGTCCCCCTCAGCCCTGCACTTACCTTCCTCGAGTCAGCGCCGTCCTTCTTCCGTCCTCAATGTCTTATCCCGCCCTCGATGTCACTTCAGCCAATCAGGTTACCGGTAACCAGACCCGGTGAACCTGATTGGCAAGGGAACGCACCCCTGTGCGTCCTCTCATTAGGTATTTAGAAGCTGATTACAGCCCTCAGGCTGTAGTCGGGAAGCCTATCAGAGCCTGCTGGCTCTGATAGGCACTTCTAAAGGCCAATCAGACGCTGTGACTCAGATGGCCGGCGCTCAAGGGGCCGGCCATCTGAATAGTGGGCGGCAGCAATACATAGGTTCATGCAATGCATGAACCTATGTATTGTTGTGGTGAGTGACGGCTGGGCGCAGAAGCGAGCGGTAGCGGCGCTTCTGCGCCCACTATGGACGCACCGCCATGTGTAAAAAAAAGACATAAAAAAAAAACTCTTAAAGGGCCCGTTTTTTTTTTTTTGGTGACCACAGGAGGGGGGGGGGGGGGGGGCGGCGCCCGGGCGCCCCCTATGGACGGGCCGCCACTGCTGTAGGTACTGTGAATATCTATCAAACTTGTTTTAGGAGATATTCAGAGTGCATGCAGCTGATGACGTCCTTGGCACATGCGCTCTGAAGGTCCGGCTTACCATGCCGGACCTTCAGAGCCCGTGCCATGAACGGCGGCTCCAGTGACATCATCGCAGCTCCGGCAACTCACAGCACCAGAGCCCACGAACCCAGAAGAAACACTGGGGAAGATGCCAGCTGTCTCAGCGGTGTGCGGGTGCCACTGGAGGGCTTTGTTCTAAGTTAAGTATTTCATAATGAGCTAGTATGTGATGCATACTAGCTCATTATGCCTTTGTCTTACAGGTTATTTATTTATTTATTTTATTTTTTTGTTCTCAGGGTTTACAACCTATTTAATGGCTTTTGTGACAATTTTTTTGTGTAATCCAACCAGGCAATATTTTAGCCATGCTTACATTTGATTGAGTGTGACATCACCTGAAAATAAGTGATATAGTAGCTGATTGGACCATGAAAAGCCAGAGGGGTTGTATTACTAAAACTAAAATGTGCAAAATCTGGTGCAGCTCTGCATAGAATACATCAGCTGTCAGGTTCTAAACCCTGTTCGGCACTATTTGATAAAAGTCGCAGCCTATTACCGACAATGGCACTGTCCCAATCAGTGCGACACCAACTTTGCAGCGTGGCACCGATTTCCAAAAGTAGTTTCTGCACTTCTTTTGGTGACTTCAGGAGCAAAAATCAATAGAAATCTGTGCATGAACAGATGTCTTTCAAATCGCCCCTGTACTCGCACTGAAATGCGGCTTTAAAATCACACAAGTTCAGCTGAACTCGCACGATTTCAAACCCCCGTTCAGTGTGAACGTACCCTTATTGACAATGCTTAATTGAACAAGCTAGTATCTGATTGGTCACCATGCACAGCTGCACCAGATTCTAAATGCTCTAGTTTTAGTAAATCTCACCCAGAATGTCTGCTAATCATAGACAGGCATAATGACAGATACAACAAAGCAGCAGCTGAATATGATTTTAGGGGGTGTAGAGGAGGAAGAGTAGAAACTGAGAATTCCATGAGGAGAAGAGGAGAGAGAAGCAGTAACTGTCTGTGAAACACTGGGAGATAAGGCAGTATAGAAGCTGATTGTAAACTAGGGAGGAAACAAAAATGAAGTAGAGTTGATCAATAATGAGAGGAGATAAGATGGAAGGAAGGTTGTGGGAAAAGTAAAATAAAAAGAAGTAAAGTAGAAAGTAATCATAACTGTTGGGGTGATATGGCAGAGACAGGTTATGTGTAAGAGGAAAGCCCAGTTGGAGGGTATTATGACTGAAGAGTGAAGGTGGTGACAGGGCTGGCTTAAGAGCAAAGTCACCTTAGGCCCTTGCAGTGAGAAGGCCAAGAATCAAAAGGTAACTCATTCACAGTAGGGATGAGCTTCGTGTTCGAGTCGAACATACGTTCGACTCGAACATCGGCTGTTCGATCGTTCGACGAAGATCGAACGATTTGGACTGTTCGCGCCAAATTCGAGTGACGCGAACGGCCCACAATGCACTACGCCATCGCAGTGTCATCCAGGCGCTGTGATTGGCCAAGCATGCACTGTGACCCCGCATGCTTGGCCAATCACAGCGCCGGCAGCGAGGAGAGCAATGATTGGCCACAGGCAGGATGCCTGTGGCCAATTATTGCTGAGGGTGTTTAGTACACGCCCCACACTATAAAAGGCCGCCAGCACGGCGGCCTAGTGTAGTGTGTTCCGGAGCAGGGAAAGAGCAGCATAGGCAGGGACAGTGACTTTTATTTCTTTCTTGCTTAACCTGGATTCCTTTAGTTTAGGGAAAGAGAAGGATAGGTAGGGAGAGTGTCAGTGTGTTTTGTGCTTGTACTATAGTGTGCTTAAAAAAAACATTTTTTCTAGGGACAGAAAACTGTAGGTAGGGAGAGTGTCAGTTTCTTTCACTGTGCAAGTCCTTGTTTCTAGGGACTGGGAAGGACAGTGAGTGAATTCTCCTTGTGCTATAGTGTGCTTAAAAAAAACATTTTTTCTAGGGACAGAAAACTGTAGGTAGGGAGAGTGTCAGTTTCTTTCACTGTGCAAGTCCTTGTTTCTAGGGACTGGGAAGGACAGTGAGTGAATTCTCCTTGTGCTATAGTGTGCTTAAAAAAAACATTTTTTCTAGGGACAGAAAACTGTAGGTAGGGAGAGTGTCAGTTTCTTTCACTGTGCAAGTCCTTGTTTCTAGGGACTGGGAAGGACAGTGAGTGAATTCTCCTTGTGCTATAGTGTGCTTAAAAAAAACATTTTTTCTAGGGACAGAAAACTGTAGGTAGGGAGAGTGTCAGTTTCTTTCACTGTGCAAGTCCTTGTTTCTAGGGACTGGGAAGGACAGTGAGTGAATTCTCCTTGTGCTATAGTGTGCTTAAAAAAAACATTTTTTCTAGGGACAGAAAACTGTAGGTAGGGAGAGTGTCAGTTTCTTTCACTGTGCAAGTCCTTGTTTCTAGGGACTGGGAAGGACAGTGAGTGAATTCTCCTTGTGCTATAGTGTGCTTAAAAAAAACATTTTTTCTAGGGACAGAAAACTGTAGGTAGGGAGAGTGTCAGTTTCTTTCACTGTGCAAGTCCTTGTTTCTAGGGACTGGGAAGGACAGTGAGTGAATTCTCCTTGTGCTATAGTGTGCTTAAAAAAACATTTTTTCTAGGGACAGAAAACTGTAGGTAGGGAGAGTGTCAGTTTCTTTCACTGTGCAAGTCCTTGTTTCTAGGGACTGGGAAGGACAGTGAGTGAATTCTCCTTGTGCTATAGTGTGCTTAAAAAAAACATTTTTTCTAGGGACAGAAAACTGTAGGTAGGGAGAGTGTCAGTTTCTTTCACTGTGCAAGTCCTTGTTTCTAGGGACTGGGAAGGACAGTGAGTGAATTCTCCTTGTGCTATAGTGTGCTTAAAAAAAACATTTTTTCTAGGGACAGAAAACTGTAGGTAGGGAGAGTGTCAGTTTCTTTCACTGTGCAAGTCCTTGTTTCTAGGGACTGGGAAGGACAGTGAGTGAATTCTCCTTGTGCTATAGTGTGCTTAAAAAAAACATTTTTTCTAGGGACAGAAAACTGTAGGTAGGGAGAGTGTCAGTTTCTTTCACTGTGCAAGTCCTTGTTTCTAGGGACTGGGAAGGACAGTGAGTGAATTCTCCTTGTGCTATAGTGTGCTTAAAAAAAACATTTTTTCTAGGGACAGAAAACTGTAGGTAGGGAGAGTGTCAGTTTCTTTCACTGTGCAAGTCCTTGTTTCTAGGGACTGGGAAGGACAGTGAGTGAATTCTCCTTGTGCTATAGTGTGCTTAAAAAAAACATTTTTTCTAGGGACAGAAAACTGTAGGTAGGGAGAGTGTCAGTTTCTTTCACTGTGCAAGTCCTTGTTTCTAGGGACTGGGAAGGACAGTGAGTGAATTCTCCTTGTGCTATAGTGTGCTTAAAAAAAACATTTTTTCTAGGGACAGAAAACTGTAGGTAGGGAGAGTGTCAGTTTCTTTCACTGTGCAAGTCCTTGTTTCTAGGGACTGGGAAGGACAGTGAGTGAATTCTCCTTGTGCTATAGTGTGCTTAAAAAAAACATTTTTTCTAGGGACAGAAAACTGTAGGTAGGGAGAGTGTCAGTTTCTTTCACTGTGCAAGTCCTTGTTTCTAGGGACTGGGAAGGACAGTGAGTGAATTCTCCTTGTGCTATAGTGTGCTTAAAAAAAACATTTTTTCTAGGGACAGAAAACTGTAGGTAGGGAGAGTGTCAGTTTCTTTCACTGTGCAAGTCCTTGTTTCTAGGGACTGGGAAGGACAGTGAGTGAATTCTCCTTGTGCTATAGTGTGCTTAAAAAAAACATTTTTTCTAGGGACAGAAAACTGTAGGTAGGGAGAGTGTCAGTTTCTTTCACTGTGCAAGTCCTTGTTTCTAGGGACTGGGAAGGACAGTGAGTGAATTCTCCTTGTGCTATAGTGTGCTTAAAAAAAACATTTTTTCTAGGGACAGAAAACTGTAGGTAGGGAGAGTGTCAGTTTCTTTCACTGTGCAAGTCCTTGTTTCTAGGGACTGGGAAGGACAGTGAGTGAATTCTCCTTGTGCTATAGTGTGCTTAAAAAAAAACATTTTTTCTAGGGACAGAAAACTGTAGGTAGGGAGAGTGTCAGTTTCTTTCACTGTGCAAGTCCTTGTTTCTAGGGACTGGGAAGGACAGTGAGTGAATTCTCCTTGTGCTATAGTGTGCTTAAAAAAAACATTTTTTCTAGGGACAGAAAACTGTAGGTAGGGAGAGTGTCAGTTTCTTTCACTGTGCAAGTCCTTGTTTCTAGGGACTGGGAAGGACAGTGAGTGAATTCTCCTTGTGCTATAGTGTGCTTAAAAAAAACATTTTTTCTAGGGACAGAAAACTGTAGGTAGGGAGAGTGTCAGTTTCTTTCACTGTGCAAGTCCTTGTTTCTAGGGACTGGGAAGGACAGTGAGTGAATTCTCCTTGTGCTATAGTGTGCTTAAAAAAAACATTTTTTCTAGGGACAGAAAACTGTAGGTAGGGAGAGTGTCAGTTTCTTTCACTGTGCAAGTCCTTGTTTCTAGGGACTGGGAAGGACAGTGAGTGAATTCTCCTTGTGCTATAGTGTGCTTAAAAAAAACATTTTTTCTAGGGACAGAAAACTGTAGGTAGGGAGAGTGTCAGTTTCTTTCACTGTGCAAGTCCTTGTTTCTAGGGACTGGGAAGGACAGTGAGTGAATTCTCCTTGTGCTATAGTGTGCTTAAAAAAAACATTTTTTCTAGGGACAGAAAACTGTAGGTAGGGAGAGTGTCAGTTTCTTTCACTGTGCAAGTCCTTGTTTCTAGGGACTGGGAAGGACAGTGTGTGAATTCTCCTTGTGCTATAGTGTGCTTAAAAAAAACATTTTTTCTAGGGACAGAAAACTGTAGGTAGGGAGAGTGTCAGTTTCTTTCACTGTGCAAGTCCTTGTTTCTAGGGACTGGGAAGGACAGTGAGTGAATTCTCCTTGTGCTATAGTGTGCTTAAAAAAAACATTTTTTCTAGGGACAGAAAACTGTAGGTAGGGAGAGTGTCAGTTTCTTTCACTGTGCAAGTCCTTGTTTCTAGGGACTGGGAAGGACAGTGAGTGAATTCTCCTTGTGCTATAGTGTGCTTAAAAAAAACATTTTTTCTAGGGACAGAAAACTGTAGGTAGGGAGAGTGTCAGTTTCTTTCACTGTGCAAGTCCTTGTTTCTAGGGACTGGGAAGGACAGTGAGTGAATTCTCCTTGTGCTATAGTGTGCTTAAAAAAAAAAAATTTCTAGGGACAGAAAACTGTAGGTAGGGAGAGTGTCAGTTTCTTTCACTGTGCAAGTCCTTGTTTCTAGGGACTGGGAAGGACAGTGAGTGAATTCTCCTTGTGCTATAGTGTGCTTAAAAAAAACATTTTTTCTAGGGACAGAAAACTGTAGGTAGGGAGAGTGTCAGTTTCTTTCACTGTGCAAGTCCTTGTTTCTAGGGACTGGGAAGGACAGTGAGTGAATTCTCCTTGTGCTATAGTGTGCTTAAAAAAAAACATTTTTTCTAGGGACAGAAAACTGTAGGTAGGGAGAGTGTCAGTTTCTTTCACTGTGCAAGTCCTTGTTTCTAGGGACTGGGAAGGACAGTGAGTGAATTCTCCTTGTGCTATAGTGTGCTTAAAAAAAACATTTTTTCTAGGGACAGAAAACTGTAGGTAGGGAGAGTGTCAGTTTCTTTCACTGTGCAAGTCCTTGTTTCTAGGGACTGGGAAGGACAGTGAGTGAATTCTCCTTGTGCTATAGTGTGCTTAAAAAAAACATTTTTTCTAGGGACAGAAAACTGTAGGTAGGGAGAGTGTCAGTTTCTTTCACTGTGCAAGTCCTTGTTTCTAGGGACTGGGAAGGACAGTGAGTGAATTCTCCTTGTGCTATAGTGTGCTTAAAAAAAACATTTTTTCTAGGGACAGAAAACTGTAGGTAGGGAGAGTGTCAGTTTCTTTCACTGTGCAAGTCCTTGTTTCTAGGGACTGGGAAGGACAGTGAGTGAATTCTCCTTGTGCTATAGTGTGCTTAAAAAAAACATTTTTTCTAGGGACAGAAAACTGTAGGTAGGGAGAGTGTCAGTTTCTTTCACTGTGCAAGTCCTTGTTTCTAGGGACTGGGAAGGACAGTGAGTGAATTCTCCTTGTGCTATAGTGTGCTTAAAAAAAACATTTTTTCTAGGGACAGAAAACTGTAGGTAGGGAGAGTGTCAGTTTCTTTCACTGTGCAAGTCCTTGTTTCTAGGGACTGGGAAGGACAGTGAGTGAATTCTCCTTGTGCTATAGTGTGCTTAAAAAAAACATTTTTTCTAGGGACAGAAAACTGTAGGTAGGGAGAGTGTCAGTTTCTTTCACTGTGCAAGTCCTTGTTACTAGGGACTGGGAAGCACAGTGAGTGAATTCTCCTTGTGCTATAGTGTGCTTAAAAAAAACATTTTTTCTAGGGACAGAAAACTGTAGGTAGGGAGAGTGTCAGTTTCTTTCACTGTGCAAGTCCTTGTTTCTAGGGACTGGGAAGGACAGTGAGTGAATTCTCCTTGTGCTATAGTGTGCTTAAAAAAAAACATTTTTTCTAGGGACAGAAAACTGTAGGTAGGGAGAGTGTCAGTTTCTTTCACTGTGCAAGTCCTTGTTTCTAGGGACTGGGAAGGACAGTGAGTGAATTCTCCTTGTGCTATAGTGTGCTTAAAAAAAACATTTTTTCTAGGGACAGAAAACTGTAGGTAGGGAGAGTGTCAGTTTCTTTCACTGTGCAAGTCCTTGTTTCTAGGGACTGGGAAGGACAGTGAGTGAATTCTCCTTGTGCTATAGTGTGCTTAAAAAAAACATTTTTTCTAGGGACAGAAAACTGTAGGTAGGGAGAGTGTCAGTTTCTTTCACTGTGCAAGTCCTTGTTTCTAGGGACTGGGAAGGACAGTGAGTGAATTCTCCTTGTGCTATAGAGTGCTTAAAAAAAACATTTTTTCTAGGGACAGAAAACTGTAGGTAGGGAGAGTGTCAGTTTCTTTCACTGTGCAAGTCCTTGTTTCTAGGGACTGGGAAGGACAGTGAGTGAATTCTCCTTGTGCTATAGTGTGCTTAAAAAAAACATTTTTTCTAGGGACAGAAAACTGTAGGTAGGGAGAGTGTCAGTTTCTTTCACTGTGCAAGTCCTTGTTTCTAGGGACTGGGAAGGACAGTGAGTGAATTCTCCTTGTGCTATAGTGTGCTTAAAAAAAACATTTTTTCTAGGGACAGAAAACTGTAGGTAGGGAGAGTGTCAGTTTCTTTCACTGTGCAAGTCCTTGTTTCTAGGGACTGGGAAGGACAGTGAGTGAATTCTCCTTGTGCTATAGTGTGCTTAAAAAAAAAACATTTTTTCTAGGGACAGAAAACTGTAGGTAGGGAGAGTGTCAGTTTCTTTCACTGTGCAAGTCCTTGTTTCTAGGGACTGGGAAGGACAGTGAGTGAATTCTCCTTGTGCTATAGTGTGCTTAAAAAAAACATTTTTTCTAGGGACAGAAAACTGTAGGTAGGGAGAGTGTCAGTTTCTTTCACTGTGCAAGTCCTTGTTTCTAGGGACTGGGAATGACAGTGAGTGAATTCTCCTTGTGCTATAGTGTGCTTAAAAAAAACATTTTTTCTAGGGACAGAAAACTGTAGGTAGGGAGAGTGTCAGTTTCTTTCACTGTGCAAGTCCTTGTTTCTAGGGACTGGGAAGGACAGTGAGTGAATTCTCCTTGTGCTATAGTGTGCTTAAAAAAAACATTTTTTCTAGGGACAGAAAACTGTAGGTAGGGAGAGTGTCAGTTTCTTTCACTGTGCAAGTCCTTGTTTCTAGGGACTGGGAAGGACAGTGAGTGAATTCTCCTTGTGCTATAGTGTGCTTAAAAAAAACATTTTTTCTAGGGACAGAAAACTGTAGGTAGGGAGAGTGTCAGTTTCTTTCACTGTGCAAGTCCTTGTTTCTAGGGACTGGGAAGGACAGTGTGTGAATTCTCCTTGTGCTCTAGTGTGCTTAAAAAAAACATTTTTTCTAGGGACAGAAAACTGTAGGTAGGGAGAGTGTCAGTTTCTTTCACTGTGCAAGTCCTTGTTTCTAGGGACTGGGAAGGACAGTGAGTGAATTCTCCTTGTGCTATAGTGTGCTTAAAAAAAACATTTTTTCTAGGGACAGAAAACTGTAGGTAGGGAGAGTGTCAGTTTCTTTCACTGTGCAAGTCCTTGTTTCTAGGGACTGGGAAGGACAGTGAGTGAATTCTCCTTGTGCTATAGTGTGCTTAAAAAAAACATTTTTTCTAGGGACAGAAAACTGTAGGTAGGGAGAGTGTCAGTTTCTTTCACTGTGCAAGTCCTTGTTTCTAGGGACTGGGAAGGACAGTGAGTGAATTCTCCTTGTGCTATAGTGTGCTTAAAAAAAAAAAAATTCTAGGGACAGAAAACTGTAGGTAGGGAGAGTGTCAGTTTCTTTCACTGTGCAAGTCCTTGTTTCTAGGGACTGGGAAGGACAGTGAGTGAATTCTCCTTGTGCTATAGTGTGCTTAAAAAAAACATTTTTTCTAGGGACAGAAAACTGTAGGTAGGGAGAGTGTCAGTTTCTTTCACTGTGCAAGTCCTTGTTTCTAGGGACTGGGAAGGACAGTGAGTGAATTCTCCTTGTGCTATAGTGTGCTTAAAAAAAAACATTTTTTCTAGGGACAGAAAACTGTAGGTAGGGAGAGTGTCAGTTTCTTTCACTGTGCAAGTCCTTGTTTCTAGGGACTGGGAAGGACAGTGAGTGAATTCTCCTTGTGCTATAGTGTGCTTAAAAAAAACATTTTTTCTAGGGACAGAAAACTGTAGGTAGGGAGAGTGTCAGTTTCTTTCACTGTGCAAGTCCTTGTTTCTAGGGACTGGGAAGGACAGTGAGTGAATTCTCCTTGTGCTATAGTGTGCTTAAAAAAAACATTTTTTCTAGGGACAGAAAACTGTAGGTAGGGAGAGTGTCAGTTTCTTTCACTGTGCAAGTCCTTGTTTCTAGGGACTGGGAAGGACAGTGAGTGAATTCTCCTTGTGCTATAGTGTGCTTAAAAAAAACATTTTTTCTAGGGACAGAAAACTGTAGGTAGGGAGAGTGTCAGTTTCTTTCACTGTGCAAGTCCTTGTTTCTAGGGACTGGGAAGGACAGTGAGTGAATTCTCCTTGTGCTATAGTGTGCTTAAAAAAAACATTTTTTCTAGGGACAGAAAACTGTAGGTAGGGAGAGTGTCAGTTTCTTTCACTGTGCAAGTCCTTGTTTCTAGGGACTGGGAAGGACAGTGAGTGAATTCTCCTTGTGCTATAGTGTGCTTAAAAAAAACATTTTTTCTAGGGACAGAAAACTGTAGGTAGGGAGAGTGTCAGTTTCTTTCACTGTGCAAGTCCTTGTTTCTAGGGACTGGGAAGGACAGTGAGTGAATTCTCCTTGTGCTATAGTGTGCTTAAAAAAAACATTTTTTCTAGGGACAGAAAACTGTAGGTAGGGAGAGTGTCAGTTTCTTTCACTGTGCAAGTCCTTGTTACTAGGGACTGGGAAGCACAGTGAGTGAATTCTCCTTGTGCTATAGTGTGCTTAAAAAAAACATTTTTTCTAGGGACAGAAAACTGTAGGTAGGGAGAGTGTCAGTTTCTTTCACTGTGCAAGTCCTTGTTTCTAGGGACTGGGAAGGACAGTGAGTGAATTCTCCTTGTGCTATAGTGTGCTTAAAAAAAAACATTTTTTCTAGGGACAGAAAACTGTAGGTAGGGAGAGTGTCAGTTTCTTTCACTGTGCAAGTCCTTGTTTCTAGGGACTGGGAAGGACAGTGAGTGAATTCTCCTTGTGCTATAGTGTGCTTAAAAAAAACATTTTTTCTAGGGACAGAAAACTGTAGGTAGGGAGAGTGTCAGTTTCTTTCACTGTGCAAGTCCTTGTTTCTAGGGACTGGGAAGGACAGTGAGTGAATTCTCCTTGTGCTATAGTGTGCTTAAAAAAAACATTTTTTCTAGGGACAGAAAACTGTAGGTAGGGAGAGTGTCAGTTTCTTTCACTGTGCAAGTCCTTGTTTCTAGGGACTGGGAAGGACAGTGAGTGAATTCTCCTTGTGCTATAGAGTGCTTAAAAAAAACATTTTTTCTAGGGACAGAAAACTGTAGGTAGGGAGAGTGTCAGTTTCTTTCACTGTGCAAGTCCTTGTTTCTAGGGACTGGGAAGGACAGTGAGTGAATTCTCCTTGTGCTATAGTGTGCTTAAAAAAAACATTTTTTCTAGGGACAGAAAACTGTAGGTAGGGAGAGTGTCAGTTTCTTTCACTGTGCAAGTCCTTGTTTCTAGGGACTGGGAAGGACAGTGAGTGAATTCTCCTTGTGCTATAGTGTGCTTAAAAAAAACATTTTTTCTAGGGACAGAAAACTGTAGGTAGGGAGAGTGTCAGTTTCTTTCACTGTGCAAGTCCTTGTTTCTAGGGACTGGGAAGGACAGTGAGTGAATTCTCCTTGTGCTATAGTGTGCTTAAAAAAAAAACATTTTTTCTAGGGACAGAAAACTGTAGGTAGGGAGAGTGTCAGTTTCTTTCACTGTGCAAGTCCTTGTTTCTAGGGACTGGGAAGGACAGTGAGTGAATTCTCCTTGTGCTATAGTGTGCTTAAAAAAAACATTTTTTCTAGGGACAGAAAACTGTAGGTAGGGAGAGTGTCAGTTTCTTTCACTGTGCAAGTCCTTGTTTCTAGGGACTGGGAAGGACAGTGAGTGAATTCTCCTTGTGCTATAGTGTGCTTAAAAAAAACATTTTTTCTAGGGACAGAAAACTGTAGGTAGGGAGAGTGTCAGTTTCTTTCACTGTGCAAGTCCTTGTTTCTAGGGACTGGGAAGGACAGTGAGTGAATTCTCCTTGTGCTATAGTGTGCTTAAAAAAAACATTTTTTCTAGGGACAGAAAACTGTAGGTAGGGAGAGTGTCAGTTTCTTTCACTGTGCAAGTCCTTGTTTCTAGGGACTGGGAAGGACAGTGAGTGAATTCTCCCTGTGCTATAGTGTGCTTAAAAAAAAACATTTTTTCTAGGGACAGAAAACTGTAGGTAGGGAGAGTGTCAGTTTCTTTCACTGTGCAAGTCCTTGTTTCTAGGGACTGGGAAGGACAGTGAGTGAATTCTCCTTGTGCTATAGTGTGCTTAAAAAAAACATTTTTTCTAGGGACAGAAAACTGTAGGTAGGGAGAGTGTCAGTTTCTTTCACTGTGCAAGTCCTTGTTTCTAGGGACTGGGAAGGACAGTGAGTGAATTCTCCTTGTGCTATAGTGTGCTTAAAAAAAACATTTTTTCTAGGGACAGAAAACTGTAGGTAGGGAGAGTGTCAGTTTCTTTCACTGTGCAAGTCCTTGTTTCTAGGGACTGGGAAGGACAGTGAGTGAATTCTCCTTGTGCTATAGTGTGCTAAAGCATTCCTCATCAACCATCTTTGAAATCCTTGTTTTTTGGACAGTCAGGGAAATTGTCGTTGTGCTATTCTGTGCAAAAGCAATCATCCTGAACCATATTTAGAAATCCTTAAGTAAAGGGACAGAGAAGGACACCTGAAGGTAGCCCTTATTGCTTTTTTCCCATCTCCCTGCAGGCCATCTATTAGAATGTCTGGAAGGCAAACAAGGAGAGGCAGACAGTCAGGAGGCAATAAAAGAGGGCAAGCAGGCTCTGTGTCTGGGGGCAACAGTGCTGGTCGTGGACGCGGTGCATTGTCATCAGCACATGGCCATGGGACACGCTTGTCCTTCTTTTCGGCAGCTGGACATGTTGAGCCACATCATGCCGAAGACTTGGTAGAGTGGATGACCAAGCCCTCCTCCTCCTCCTCATCCTCTCTCACCCAGGCTCAGGGTACTGGCAAAGCAGCTGCCAAAGCGTCCTCTTCCCTGGTATCAATGTCAGACTCATCATCAGTCACTCCTTCCCTAGACCCACCATGTCCTCCTCCTGAGGAGTCCCCCGAACTGTTTGAGCACAGTGTTGGGTACATGCTCCAGGAGGATGCCCAGCGTTTCGAAGGGTCTGATGATGAAACCCAGCTACAGGAAGGCAGTAGGGTGAGAGCAGACAGAAGGGATGCTCA
Organism: Rana muscosa; assembly: GCA_029206835.1. Taxonomy (NCBI): domain Eukaryota; kingdom Metazoa; phylum Chordata; class Amphibia; order Anura; family Ranidae; genus Rana; species Rana muscosa. The sequence continues at coordinate 1,236,460,188 of CM055122.1, forward strand.
AGAAGGACACCAATCTGGCAGTCATGTTCCAGCAGCTGCAGCATACTGCCAGATTGGCTCCAGTGATGAGGAGGGAGGGGATGATGAGGTCACTGACTCCACATGGGTGCCTAATAGGAGAGAGGAGGAGGAGGAGGATGAGGAGGAGGCACATCTCCAACGAGGCAGGATGCCCTTTGGTGGCCAGCGTAAGGGCAGTACACCGACGGAATCACACCGCAGAGCTCCGCCTGTGCAGGGCGCTGCCTCTGCCCGTCATTCAAAAGTTCCTTGGTGTGGGCCTTTTTTGAGGCTAGTGCATCAGATCGCACAGCTGCTGTTTGCAACATATGTCTCAAGCGTATATCGCGTGGCCAAAACATCAGCCGCTTGGGTACCACATGCCTGACCAGACATATGTTGACCTGCCATGCAGCTCGTTGGCAAGCCTACCTCAAAGACCCACACCAAAGAACAAAGCGGACCTCTCCTTGCACCGCATCAGCTGGGATCTCCAACCCCACTATAACTTCAGTCCTCTCTGAAACATGCACTGAGAGGAATGAAGGTGTAGAATTAGGTGTGTCACAGCCAAGTACTTGCGGCCACTCTGCTAGCAGTACACCGACGTCCGATTCTAGCAGGCAAATTTCCCTGCCCCAGCTGCTGGACCGTCGAAAGAAGTTCACTCCCAGCCATCCACATGCCCAGCGGTTGAATGCTAGCTTGGCTAAATTGCTAGCGCTTCAACTGCTGCCTTTTCAGTTGGTAGACTCGGCCCCCTTCCGTGAGTTTGTGCAATGTGCGGTTCCTCAGTGGCAGGTTCCCAAACGCCACTTTTTCTCACGGAAGGCTATTCTGGCTCTCTACCAGCATGTGGAAGGCAATGTCTTGGCCTCGCTGGACAGGGCGGTCAGCGGTAAGGTGCATATTACCGCTGACTCATGGTCCAGCAGGCATGGACAGGGACGTTACCTTTCTTTCACGGCCCATTGGGTCACTCTTTTGGCAGCTGGGAAGGATGCAGGACAAGGTGCAGTAGTGTTGGAGGTTGTTCCACCGCCACGCCTCCAAAATGCTACTACTGGTTGTGACACACCTCTCTCCTCCACCACCTCCTCTTCTTCTTCCTCCATGGCCTCTTCCTGTGGTTTGTCCTATGAACCAGCGGTGCTCCGTAGCCGTTCACGGGGCTACGCAAGTACGCAGGCAAAAAGATGCCATGCCGTGCTTGCGCTGGTGTGTTTGGGGGACAGAAGCCACACTGGGGCAGAGGTCCTGTCTGCTCTGCAGGGCCAGGCCGAGAGGTGGTTGACGCCACGCCAGCTTAAGCCAGGAATGGTGGTTTGCGACAATGGCACCAACCTCCTCTCCGCCCTTCGACAGGGACAACTGACCCATGTGCCCTGTGTGGCTCACGTCCTTAACCTGGTGGTGCAGCGTTTCTTGGGCAGGTACCCGGGCTTACAGGATGTCCTGAGGCAGGCCAGGAAAGTCTGTGTGCATTTCCGCAGATCTTATAATGCCAGTGCTCGCCTGGCTGAGCTGCAAAAGGAGTTGAACCTGCCCAAGAACCGCCTTATATGTGACATGCCCACCAGGTGGAACTCAACGTTGGCCATGCTGCAGCGGCTGCACACGCAGCAGAGGGCCATCAATGAGTACCTGTGCGACTACGGCACCAGGACAGGGTCAGGGGAGCTTGTTTTTTTTTCTCCACGCCAGTGGGGCATGATCAGGGATGCATGCACTGTCCTGGCACCATTTGAGGAGGCCACGAGGATGGTGAGCAGTGACAGTGCATGCATCAGTGACACTGTACCTCTTGTCCACCTGTTGGAGCACACGCTGCGTGGAATAATGGACAGGGCACTTGAGGCAGAACAGAGGCAGGAAGAGGAGGACTTCCTTGCCTCTCAAGGCCCCCTTTACCCAGACAGTGTTCCTTCTGTCCCACCCATCGCACAGGAAGAGGAGGAGGAGGAGGAGGAGGAGGAGGAGGATTGTGTCAGCATGGAGGTGGAGGCTGGCACTCAGCATCATCAGCAGCAGTCTTTTAGGGATGATTTACAGTCCCAAGAAAACAGTGGACTTGTACGTGGCTGGGAGGAGGTGACTGCGGATCATGTCGTCCTTAGTGACCCAGAGGACTCCGGAGCGAATGCCTCAGCAAACCTACGCTGCATGGCCTCCCTGATCCTGCAAAGTCTGCGGAAGGATCCTCGTATTCTTCGGATCAAGGAGAGGGACCATTACTGGCTGGCCACTCTCCTTGATCCACGGTACAAGGGTAAGGTTGCGGACCTTATGTTACCGTCGCAGAGGGAGCAGAGGATGAGACAACTCCGGGAGGCCTTGCAGAAAGGTCTGTGCAACGCGTTCCCAGAGACTGGGAGGTTACAAACTCCTGGTCCTGGACAACGAGTTGCTGAGGCTTCGGCCAGTCAAAGAAGGAGCGGTGGGGAAGGTGGCCGTCTGACCGATGCGTTCAGACAATTCTTTAGTCCGCAGCCCCAAAGTATGATCGGTTCCAGCAACCATCGCCAGCGTCTGATAAACATGGTGCAGGAATATCTAGGGGCAAGGTCAGACTTGGACACCTTCCCCACCGAAAATCCTCTGGCTTACTGGGTCTTGAGGATGGATCACTGGCCAGAGCTTGCACAGTATGCAATTGAGCTACTGGCCTGTCCTGCATCCAGCGTTCTTTCGGAACGCACATTCAGTGCTGCTGGAGGATTTGTCACGGATCACAGGGTGCGCCTGTCCACCGACTCGGTTGATCGACTGACTTTCATCAAGATGAACCAGTCTTGGATCACCACCAGCTACCACACACCTGATGCTGATATAACAGACTAATTGATTTTAACATGTCACATCCCTTCAAGACTGATGCTGATGCTGAGTGCCTGTGCTGTTATGTTGACTGGCTATCCTCCTCCTCCGAGTCCTCAATGATACGATTGATGATGATAGCTTGGAAGATCATTTTTGTTTATAAGTGCCGCCACCAGTGGCTAAGGCCCAATTTTTCAGCCCCTGTTTCACAGGGGCGTGTAATTACAATTTTTGAAGCAATACTTTGCAACAGGGCTCATTGCTGTGCTCCAAGTACAGTATGTGTGAGGGGTTGGAGTGTTGTGCCACCAGTGCCTAAGGCCCAATTTTTCAGCCCCTGTTTAACAGGGGCGTGTCATTACAATTTTTGAAGCAATACTTTGCAACAGGGCTCATTGCTGTGCTCCAAGTACAGTATCTGTGAGGGGTTGCAGTGTTGTGCCACCAGTGCCTAAGGCCCAATTTTTCAGCCCCTGTTCAACAGGGGCATGTAATTACAATTATTGATCTAATAATTCACAGCAGGGCCCATTCCTGCACCCACCAAGCAAGAGTAACTCTGAGGGCTTACAGTGTTGTGGCAACACCACCACCACCACCACCACCACGAAAGGCCCAATTTTTCAGCCCCTGTTCAACAGGGGCATGCAATTACAATTCTTGATCTAATAATTCACAGCAGGGCCCATTGCTGCACCCACCAAGAGTAACTGTCAGGGCTTACAGTGTTGTGGCACCAGCACCACCATCAAAGGCCCAATTTTTACTACCACTGTTCAACAATTATATGTAATTACAATTCCTGATATAATAGTTGACAGCAGGGCGTTCCAGCACCAACCAAGAGTAACTGTGAGTGCTTACAGTGTTGTGCCAACACCAACTAAGGGGCCTATTTCTGCAGATTATATACGGCAGGTCCCTACTTTCAAACATCCAACTTACAAACGACTCCTACTTGCAAACGCAAGAAGACAACAGGAAGTGAGAGGAAATCTACCCTTAGGAAGGAAAATTCTCTCCTGTAAGAATTAATATGGGAGAAAGGTGTCTCCTCTGTACTGATGCTTTATCAGCAATCCTTGTTTCAAGAAAAACACCACATTTCAAAAACAGTTGTCATTGGGACGGAAAGTGAGGTGAAATGTTCTGAACAGGGGCACAGACAGCAAAACAAATGTTACAGGGGTGATAACCCTTACCTATGTTTTCCAAAAAGTTTAAAAATAGATTTTTGGGCTGGAGCTACACTTAAACAATGTACCTGTTCAAAATTACAAACACATTCTACATAAGAACAAACATACAGTCCCTGTCTTGTATGCACCGCCTGTATACGGCTGTTCAGAGTATATAGGGCCTTTTTTATTTTATGTGCGGGGTTCCCCTTAATATCCATACAAGACCCAAAGGGGCTGGTAATGGGCTGGGGTAGGGGGGGGGGGTCATGGGGTAGCTATGCCATTTTTCTTAAAGATTTTCATCCATATTACCGGGACCAGACATTACATTAAAGCCGCAAGCAGTTTTAAATGGCTTTTTTTCCCTTTAGAAGTGTCATTTTGTGCAGGGACAGTTCTAAACACGGGAAACACGTGGCACTTCACAGGCATACTTTAGACACCCCCCAGGTACCATATTTAAAGGAATATTTGACTTTTTTTTTTTCACTTTATGCATCATTAAAATGACTGCTCCCGAAAAACGACCGTTTTTAAAACTTCTTTTTGCATTGATACATGTCCCCTGGTGCAGAACCCGGGTTCCCAAACCCTTTTTAGGACAATAACATGCATAATAGTTGTTATAATTAGCACTTTAGAATTCGAACGTTCGCATCCATTGTATTTAATAGGGTTCTAATGTTCGTACGAACTTTCGGTCCGTTCGCGGGTTCTGGTGCGAACCGAACCCGGGGGTGTTCGGCTCATCACTAATTCACAGTGACTGCAGGTGAGGGTACTGTAATTGTCTGGACTGTAGGCTAGAACCATTAGATGTCCATTAGATGTCCAGTGGTATCTGCATAGCCCCTGCACCAAAGGTATCCGCTGCAATCAAAGGTAGCAATGCAGTTTGGAACACAGAGTCCTCTCACTGACTCTGATGTTGAAAATTTCACCTTCACTGCTTACCACCAATGATAGGGCATTCTTCCCACTAATACCAATGATGGAGCATTTTTTCTTGCACTGACACCAACAATGGGGCATTCTTCCTTCGACTGATACCACCTTAGGGCAGTCTGTCTACCACTAACATCATTGCTGGGGAAGTCTTTTAACCAATGACCGACACTAAAGATGGGTCGAACAACAAACCACATTAAAGTATATTAGACCCGAACTGGAAAAATCAAAAGTGCCCATTTTGAAGGGTTATATGCATGTTAATGGGCATACAAAAGGTATGTAATTGTAATTGCATGCCCCTGTTAAACAGGGGCAGAAAAATTGGACCTTGGGTGGTGCCAGAACACTGTAAGCCCTCACAGGGCAGGAACGGGCCCTGCGGTGAAATATTGTATCAAAAGTTGTAATTACATGCCCCTGTTAAACAGGAGCAGAAAAACCGGGCCTTGTGAGGCGGTGGTGGTGCCACAACACTGTAACCCCTCACAGATACTCTTGTTGGGCGCAGGAATGGTCCCTGCTGTGAAATATTATATAAAAAAGGTAATTACATGCCCCTGTTAAACAGGGACAGAAAAATTGGGCCTTTGGTTTTGGTGGTGCCAGAACACTGTAAGACCTCACAGTTACTCTTTTTGGGTGCAGGAACGGGCCTTGCTGTAAAATATTATATAAAAAATTGTAATTGCATACCCCTGTTAAACAGGGGCAGAAAAATTGGGCCTTGGGTGGTGGTGGTGGTGCCCTAAACCAAAAATATTGTTGGAAGCTAGCATCATAAAGATTGAGGAGAAATAGGATAGTCAGCATAGGCAGTCTTCAAGGGATCCCAGATCCATAGCAAATTCAATCAGTTACATCAGCATCAGGTGCTTAATAGCTGCTGATCCAAGACTGATTCATTTTTTTTAAATGTGAGCCTATCAATGTAGTCTATGGACAAGCGCACTCTTTGATCCATTACAAACCCTCCAGCAGCACTGAATGTGCGTTAAGAAAGCACGCTGGATGCAGGACAGGCCAGTAGCTCAATTGCATATTGAGCAAGTTCTGGCCAGTGGTCCATCCTCAAGACCCTGTAACCAAGTAGATGCTCTTTTGGAAAGATCTCCAAGTCTGCTCTTGCCCCTAGATATTCCTGCAGCATATAATGCAGATGCTGGCAATGGTTGCTTGAACCAATCAGACCTTGGCGCTGAGGACTGAAAAATTGTTTAAAGACATCGGTCAGTCGGCCACCTTCTCCACCGCTCTTCCTCTGACTGAATGAAGACTCAGAATCACGTTGTCAAGAACCAGGAAATGGTAACCTCCCAGGGTCTGGAAATGCATTACACAAATCTTTCTTCAAGCCCTCCTGAAGATGTTTCATCCTCTGCTCCCTCTGTGAAGGCAGGATGAGTTCTGCAACTTTAGCCTTGTAACGTGGATCAAGAAGAGTTGCCAGCCAGTATTGATCCCTCTCTTTGATATCACGAATCCTAGGGTCCTTTCGCAGGCTTTGCAGAATCATGGAGGCCATGCAGCATAAGTTTGCAGAGGCATTTGATTCAAAATCCTCTGGGTCACTAAGGATCACATTATCCGTAATTACCTCCTCCCAGTCACGTACAACTCCTTGGGTTTCTGGGGACTGAAACCACCCTTTGAAGACTGCTGCTGAGCGTTATCCTCTTCACCCATGCTGACACAATCCTCCTCCTCCTCTTCTTCCTGTGTGTTTGGCGGGTCTGCAGGAATGCTATCTGGATAAAGGGGGCCTTAAGAGGAAAGGAAGTCCTCCTCTTTCTCCTGCTGTTCTGCCTCAAGTGCCCTGTCTATGATTCCATGAAGTGTGTGCTCCAGCAGGAAGTCTAAAGTGACAGTGTCACTGATGCATGCATTGTCAGTGCTCACCATCCTTGTGGCCTCCTCAAATGGTGACAGGACAGTGCATGCATCCTTGATCAGTAGCCACTGGTGTGGCAAAAAGAAGCCAAGCTCCCCTGACCCTGTCCTGGTGCCATACTCACATAGGTACTCATTGATGGCCCTCTGCTCTGTGTGCAGCCACTGCAGCATTGCCAACGTTGAGTTCCACCTGGTGGGCATGTCACAAATGAGGCTGTTGGTGGGCAAGTTGCATTCCCTTTGAATATCAGCCAGCCGAGCACTGGCATTGTATGACCAGCGGAAATTAACACAGACATTTCTGGCCTGCCTCAGGAGATCTTGTAAGCCTGTGTACCTGGTCAAGAACGGCTGAACCACCAAATTCAGGACATGGGCCAAACATGGAACATGGGTCAAGTGTCCCTGTCGGAGGGCGGAGAGAAGGTTGGTGCCATTGTTGCATACAATTATTCCTGGCTGAAGCTGGCATCAATCTCCTCTGAGCCTGCCCCTGCAGACCTGACAGAATCTCTGCCCCAACATGGCTCCTGTCCCCTAGGCAGACCAACTCAAGCACCGCATGGCATCTTTTAGCCTGACTGCTTGCGTAGCCCCTTGAACGCTTACGGAGCACTGCTGATTCAGAGGACAAATCTGCAGAAGAGGCCATAGAGGAAGAAGAAGAGGAGGGGGTGGAGGAGAGAGCTGTGACAGAATCACCACTAGCATTTTGGAAGTGTGGTGGCGGAACAAGCTCCAACAACACTGAACCCTGTCCTGCATCCTTTCCAGCTGCCAGCAGAGTTACCCAGTGCGCTGTGAAGGAAAGGTAACGTCCCTGCCCATGCCTTCTGAACCATGATTCAGCGGTAATATGAACCTTACTGCTGACTGCCCTGTCCAACAAGGCCAAAACATTGCCTTCCACATGTCGGTAGAGAGCTGTAATAGACTTCCGTGAAAAAAATGGCATTTTGGAACCTGTCACTGAAGTCCAGCACATTCCACAAATTCACAAAAGGGGCAGAGTCTACCAGCTGAAGATGCAGCAGTTGCAGTGCTAGCAATTTGGCAAAGCTAGCATTTAGACGCTGAGCATGTGATTTGCTGGGACCAAATTTATTTTTACGGTTTAGCAACTGGGGTAAGGAACTTTGCCTGCTAAAATCAATTGGTGGTGCATTGCTAGCAGATGATTGACTTAAAGTACTTGGGACACCTATTGCTATACCTTCATTCTTCTCAGTGCAGGTTTTTGAGAGGACTGGAGGAATAGTAGTGTTGGAGATCCCAGATGAGGAGCAAGGAGAAGTCCGCATTTTTCTATGATATGGGTCTTTCAAGTGTTGTTGCCAACGGACTGCATGGCAGGTCGTCATATGTCTGGTCAAGCATGTAGTTCTCAAGCGGCTGCTGTTCTGGCCATGCTTGATCCGCTTCAGAAATAGGTTGCAAACAGCAACGGTGAGATCTGCTGCACACGTGTCGAAAAAGGCCCACACCAAGGAACTTTTAAAAGTCAGCGGGAAGTCAGCAGCGCCCTGCACCTGTGGAGGTCTGCGGTGTGATGCAATAGGGTGGCTGCCCTAAAGCTGCCCCCTAGAGGACATCCTGCCTCGTTAGAGTTGTGCCTCCTCCTCCTCCTCTCTTCTCTCAGGCATCCAAGTACAGTCATCAAGTACCTCATCATCCCCTCCCTCCCCATCACTAGAGCAAACTTGGCAGTATGCTGCAGCTGGGGGAACATGACTGACAGTTTCTTGTCCTTCTGTGGCACCCCCTCTCTCTAGGCTCACGTTACTCCCTTCCTCAACCTGTGAACCAACATCGGAGCCTTCAAATTGCTGCGCATCCTCCAGCAGCATATAACCGACACTGTAATAATTCTGGGGACTCCTCCGTGCATGATGGCGGGGCTATGGAGGGAGTGACTGTGGACAAGAAGCCGGTGGAATAGGCCGCTTTGACAGCTGTGTTGGAAGGCAAACTACTCTGAGCTTGGGTGACAGAGGATGAGGAGGACAAGGATGGATTCGTTGTTCACTCTACCAACTCTTCTGCTTGTTGTGGCTCAATAACATGGCCAGCAGGAGCAAAAAAGGACAATTGTGTACCACGGCCACCTGCAGAGGATGCACCATGTCCACAAACACCACTGTTGACTGTAGACACAGAGGCTGCTTGCCATCTTTTAGTGGCCTGCGAGCGTCTGCCTCTCCTTCATGGCCTTCCGGACATGATGTATGTTTTGTTTTGCAACACCACATTACACTGTATTAGATACTGTGTACACCGCCTAAAGTGTATTAGAAAGTATACACCACTGAATGCACTGTATATATAGGCTACACTGAATGTAGAGTATATATATATATATATATCCATGAGAATACAACACAGTGGAAAGCAGAGTGAACGTTATGGAGGATAAATTGCCCCAATCATATAATAATTACATTTAAGCCTCCCCCACATCTTTAATGCATGACATAGAGGGAACCAAAGGGTTTGAATGCCATTGCATATTGCTCCTCGAGTACCTGCAAAAATTACCCCTGCGTGACTGCACAAAGGTTGGACTTGATGGACTTGTGTCTTTTTTCAACCTCACCTACTATGTAACTATGTAACTGCAATCCACTGGGAGGAAGATGTGGGACCTATAGAGGGGAAACAGTGGGAGTCAACCTTGGAACCCAGTAGCTAATTCACCTTTATATCATTTTGGGGGCTTACCACACCCATTTGAAACTTTTCCAAATGGGAAAGTTGCCTGACTCTACTTGTAGCGGGTGTAAAAGGAAACATGAGGATCCCATTCATATGCTTTGGCAATGCCCAAAAATACATAAATGCTAAGTCAGTGGTCCATACCCTAATAAAAAATATTTTAGTTAAAACTACCTTTGGATCCTAAGCTTTGTATTCTAGAGAAGAGGTGGATGAGGCTACTAGTATAGTTTGAGATCCCTGTTCCATATGTTTAAAGATTGGCCCCAAAATCTGAATTCAACAACGTCTGTGAGTAGGTTCAAATTAGATAAGGTTTATTGACACCTACTGTACACATGTCCTACTGTACACATAATCAGCTTACAAGCACAAGAATCTTCAAATCTATATGATCTTAAAAGATTTCAGAAGCTGCATATCAAGATTAAGATTAGCTTTTAACATTGTTAATTGTTACAATTCATTATTTCATACATGGGCGTCCGCTGAACTTTTTTCAGGGGGGGGCATCATTAGGTCACCCATGCTCGGTCCCTTTTTGACAATGTCATGAAGCGGAGGGGCTTGTGGCCATAGTTTGAATATTTATGAAAACAGCCTATAGTGTATAGGTTGATTTCATCAAAATCAAAATATGGTCGCCCACAACACAGATTTATTGCAATACAAAAAGGTGTACACAGTGGTGTCATGGCACAGGCACTGCTGTTACCTGTAGTTCTTCAGCGATAGGCCCAGGGCAGGCACTGACAGCGTATTCTCTCTTGTCTTGGCCACTGCACGCCACGCACATGTGGGAAGAGGAGCTGGCGCCACACCGGCCGCATCAGCATGGGCACAACATACATTTTTTACACAGGCAGAGGCAGGCTGAGGCAGCAGCCAATCACGGAATAGCCGGGTCACGGTGATGTTAAGCAGAGGCCTGAGCGGCAGAGCCAATCCAATGCTTGGTCCGGGGGTGAAGAGGGAGGGACGGATGTGTAGTAGGAAAAGACTGAGAGCAGCCCCAGCCCCCAGGCCAGCAGCAGACTTAGAAAAAAAAGTCACGGGGGCCATTGCAACACAGGGGGCAAGTGTCTTCACTCTGACTTCAACACTCTTACGATTCCAATCAACATCCATGTCCATCAGATGTATCCTCCAAGATAAGGCTGATCTTATGTCCTTGACTTCGTTCCTTGAGCGATACATTCATTGCTTTGCAAAATGACACTCACACACATGTTTATTAAAGTGGTTTTAAAAGCTAAATGATTTAAGTGCAGCTCCCATCATGCTCCCTCTAAATACTTACCCGAGCCTGTGTCCAAAAAGCAGTAGTGCTGCTCTCTCTCTCCTTCCTCACTAGACTCAACGAGAGCAGCAGAAGTCATTGGCTCCGGTCGCTGTCAATCAAATCCAGTGATGAGAGAGATGACGCAGGGCCAAGCCGCACTGTGTCAATAGCTGCACACAGTGCAGCTCAGGATCAAACCTGCATGAGTAGCCCCCTCCTAGCAAGCAAGTCATCCTCTTCTATAGGTGGGAGGAGCCAAGAGCGCTGGCAGGGGACCCCAGGATCCGGGTTGCTCTGTGCAAATCCATTGCACAAAGCAGGTTAGTATGACATGTTTGTTATTTAAAAGAAAAAAAAAGATCCTTTACAATCACTTTTCCATACTTATCCAGACTTGTTTTCTGCTTAAGTTTTAACACGTCTTTCCAAAAATTGAGTCATCCTTAAAATGGCTGACATCACTTCCGGTTCCGGCGCCACATGAGGTAGCTGCGCCTCTCCTCAGCTCCCGCTACAGGCACCCTAAATCGGCCTAAAAAACCGGCCTGAGCGGCCCAAACATCAGTCCCAGCACCACCGAGGGTCCCCCACCACCCGCGGGTCACGGATGGACCGTTTTCTGGAGAAAACAGGCATCCGGTCGCATGCGGCCGTGACGGCTCCGTCGGACGGGCCGCAAATCGAGCCCCCGACTCCGGCCTACTCACACGCTGTGGCGGACACACAGCCAGGGGAGATGGAGGTCAGCAGCTGCACTTATCAGAAGCTCTCACCCTCACCCTCTTCAGCACCCCTGAGCCCAGCTCTACCACTCTCTCTCTCTCCCTTACCAGGGGGCACCACTTATGAGGCCCCCCGGGGGAGGATGGTCACACGCAGCGCATAGCTCAAGCAGTGGCTGCGCTCCTGACCCCCATGATTGCAGCCTCTGTGGAAAAAGCAGTCAATGCAGGCATGAAGCAAATCAAGGCCCAGCTATCTGAACACACTCATAGGCTGAATGAAGTTGAACATCGCATTTCAGAAGTTGAGGACGAACTCTACCAAGCACAGGCTACAGAGCAATCCCAAGACAAAACCAACCAATACATTATTCAGAAATTGGAAGACCTGGAAAATAGGTCCAGAAGGAGCAACCTGTGTTTCGTAGGCGTCCCGGAGTCGCTACCCTCTGCAGCCCTTGTTGACTTTTGTTCCAAACGCATCCCCGAAGCAATGGGCCTTCCAGGCCCTTTTACAGTGGAACGCGCACACCGGATGGGCGCCCTCAAACCCGAACGCAAATCCCCATGCCCCATCATCGCCAAGTACCTAAATTATGGGGATAAATCCACTCTTCTCCAAAAATTCTGGCAATCCCAGGCTCTCCAAATAGATGGGGTAAAAATCCTAATTTTCGCCGACTACTCAGTAGAAGTCTCTAAGAAGAGGAAGGCCTTCCAGCCGGTTTGTTCTGAACTTTTTAAGCAGCAAATAAAATTTACTCTGGCATTCCCCGCAACCCTCCGACTTCAATCGCCCAACGGGGAACAACTTTCCTTCCAGGAACCCTCGGAAGCAGAATCCTTCCTCTGCTCTCTGCGCCCGGACTCTATCCACCAGACGCCTTCCAAGTCTGCCAGCAGTCTCCGCTCTCTGGAACAAAGAAGCCCACGCAAAGATTCCCCAAAACGTTTTAGGTCTTCTGCTCTGGGACATCGCAACAGAAACACCCTGCGCTGAAGTCTTGGCTCTGAGCCGCAATCTTTCCATCCTTCACCGCAGGTCGTATGTTTTTTTTTTTTTTTGTTCTTTCTTCCACATATGTTCTTCTGACTCTTATATTCCTGCTTACCCCCCAGCTGACTTGCCCTACCCGGATACAGGGTATATTTTCTGAGGACATTTGGGTCTAGCACCCAATCAATATCTCCTCTTTGGTTCCTTTGGACGCTACGTTGTCTCAACCCGTGTTCTCTATCACAGACACCATAATTCCATGCAAGTTCCATTGTGTCTGTTTTTTTTTTTCTGTTATCTACATGTCCCCACAGTATTTTGATACTGCTCACAGGCCCGCCGACCGAGAGACATCTGTAGAGGTCAAAATGCCTTGTTTCAATATTTGTTAAAGTGTCATGGTCCAATGTCTGGCTCTCCACCACATCAGATCTAGTACTGATGGTAAGTATCTCTCTGTTTACTTGTTCCCTTTTTTCACCATGGGTCTGCTGTGCACCACTCTCCACTCCCTCTCTCATAACAAACTGGGTCTCTCGAGCTCCATGTCAGTAGTCCCAGGGCTCTCAGGCACCTCCGCTATCTCCTCCTCCCTCTTTTGGGGTCCTGTATGGGGAGCCGTTTGCACAGTGAATTCATGCGGAAAGAAGTGAAGTTCATGAATATGTATGTTTTGGTTCTGTTGTTTTTTCCTGTTTGGTTCCCTACACCCTTCCTTCCTAACCCACTCTTTCCTTATTGCATTATCTCCTGCATCATTTACCCAAGATCTAGCAGCTCACACAACCCAGATAACTCCAAACCTCAGTCGAGTCTCCTATATTCAACCTATGATACACTGATCCCAGGTCCTCTCAAATACCTCCTTTTTAACATAGCCCCTTAGGGTAATTTCATGGAATGTGAAGAGTCTCCGTTCTCCCCATAAGAGAATGAAGATCCTTCGTCACCTTAAACGGTTAAAAACTGACATTGCGTTACTTCAGGAAACCCATCTCCACTCCTCTGACTTCCATCGTATGCAGAAAATGTGGGTAGGGACAGTCCTGGGCTCAGAAGCAGTGGGGCGTAAAGCTGGTGTCCTCCTGTTGATTCATAGAAGCCTCCCATGCTCCGTCCTCTCCACTAACACAGACGACCAGGGGCGCTTTATCTCGACCCGAGTTTAACTCGGGTCTAAGGAGATATTAATAGCTAACATATATGCTCCCAACAGCCCAACAAAATCCTTTTATTGTCAACTATCCTCTTTGCTCCTCACCCCTACCCTACACCTGATTGGGGGGATTTCAATGACATTATGCACCTGACAGATGACAGGTCCACACCAAAACCATCTTTGGCAAACCCCTCTCCTTCCGCCCCCACACTGCTCGCGTCGACCATAGACTCCCTACATCTTTCAGACTTATGGCGTTTATCTCATCCAACAGATAAAGCCTTTACATTTTACTAAAACCCCCACAAGATCCTTACCAGGATTGACTACTTCTTTGGCTCCGACAACCTTATTCCCTTTGTCTCAGAAACTAGGATAGAAGACATTGCCATATCTGATCATGCCCCAATTACACTTACCCTTGATCGACTGGATCTTCCACCTCACCCCAACCTCTGGCGCTTTCCCTCATTCCTACACAACAACACGGACTTTAGAAATTATATAGGGCGCTCCTGGGAAGAATTCTCCTCAGCTAATGCCTCCCATTCAGGCCACCCAAACCTCCTCTGGGATGCTAGTAAAGCCTTCCTGAGGGGTAGGATCATATCTTATGCTGCTACTTTTAAGAAGACTGCGCTGTCTAAGTTTAAGCTAGCCAGTACTAGACTACATACTGCGCAACTCAAATTAGTCACTTCCACCACTCCCGCTGACAGAGACGAATGGTCGGCAGCAAAAGCCTCCTTCGACGCCTGGGCAACTACCCTTGAACTTATCAAAAAAGCTCACCTAGACGCCACCTTACACAAATTCGGGAACAAATCTGGCAAACTTCTTTCTAAGCTTTCCAAGGGGTTTTCCCGTCCGACCCACATTACCTCGCTTCGAGATCACCTGGGGAAGGTACACTCCACCCCCCCTGCTATTAACAAAGCCATGCTGCAATTTTACACGGCCCTATATGGCCCAGATCCTATTAACACAGAGGCTGCACAATCCTTTCTAGACAAAATGCACCTTCCTTCCATCTCTCCCGCCCAGCTGGACTCCCTAAATACCCCCATCACGACAGACGAAATAACACACGCCATTAGAAATCTTCGTCCCTCAAAAGACCCTGGCCCCGACGGCTTTACTAGCGAGTTCTATAAAACTCTCCCCGACATAGCGATACCCATGCTTCACTCTGTCTATTCTGGCATCTGGGCTGGTGGCCCTTATCTCCCTACGGGCAATCAAGCTATCATTAAACTTCTCGCAAAAAAGGGAAAAGACCCACTAGAACCAGGTTCGTACAGGCCTATCTCATTACTTAACTTAGATGTTAAAATCCTATCGAAAATAGTGGCCTCCAGACTAGCAGTAATCCTCCCAGACCTCATACACCCTGCGCAATCCGGTTTTGTAAAAGGACGCACGGCCACTCTGAATATTCGCAAGGTGCTATTAGCCCTCGAACAGGCCAAACGAGATCCCAAGGGAGACTATGCCATAATAACTCTGGACGCTGAAAAAGCCTTCAATAACGTAAGCTTCGATTGGCTTTCGCTCTCGCTCTCCAAATTGGGGTTTAATGGCCCCTTTTGTCACCTCATAAATGCCATGTACACATCGCCCTCAGCTAGATTAGTTGCAGCGGGTCTTCTTTCGTAAGAATTGCGCCTTCATAAAGGGACCAGGCAGGGGTGCCCTCTATCCCCCCTATTATTCAACATTGCCCTAGAACCCCTCTCCAGATTCCTATCCCACGTTGCTCCCATTCGAGGTATCATGGTTGGCTCCACGGAACTGCGTACGTTACTCTTCGCGGACGATGTCCTCATTTTCACGTCTAACCCCTCAGCTGACATCTTGACAATTAAAAATATATTCGACGATTTCAGAAAATGCTCGGGACTCCGCATAAACTACAGTAGGTTCCGCCGATATTGTGTCAATCTCGCCGCTTCTAGCGGCGATATTGACACCCTATGAGCTCCGTCGCGAGAGCCAGTGCCGAGCTGTCTCGTCATCGGGAAAGGAAAAAATGTTCCTTTCACGATGAGCGACACGCATTGCCGATAGGCGGGGATCCGACGCGGATTCCCGCCAATACCAGGCACTGCGTTTGATATGAATCCTGAGCGGGAACTCCACGCCAATTTTTAAAGAAAAAAACGGTGTGGGTTCCCCCTCCAGGGGCATACCAGGCCCTTGTGTCTGGTCTGGATTTGAAGGGGAACCCTATGCCGAAAAAACGGCGTGGGGGTCCCCCTCAAGATCCAAACCAGACCCTTATCCGAGCACGCAACCTGGCAGGCCGCAGGGGAAGAGGGGGGGACGAGAGAGCGCCCCCCCTCCCTCCTGAACCGTACCAGGCCACATGCCCTCAACATGGGGGGTTTGGTGCTCTGGGGCAGGGGGGGCGACCTGCGGCCCCCCCACCCCAGAGCACCCTGCCCCCATGTTGATGAGGACATGGCCTCTTCCCAACAACCCTGGCTGTTGGTTGTCGGGGTCTGCGGGCGGGGGGCTTATCGGAATCCGGGAGCCCTTTTAATAAGGGGGCCCCCAGATACCGGCCCCCCCACCCTATGTGAATGAGTATGGGGTACATCGTACCCCTACCCATTCACCTGGTGGAAAAAAAATGGTAATAAAAACACAACACAGTTTTTAAAAGTATTTTATTGCACCGCTCCGGAGGTCTTCTTCCGACTTCGGGGGTCTCCGGTGTGGTCGCCGCGCTCTCCGGTTCTTTCTTCTGCCGGGCCTCCGCTAACTTCTTTTTAGCTCTTTTGCTAGCGGAGGCCCGGTCTTCTCCGTCGCCTTCTTCTTCTCCCGCTCTCCGGTTCTTCTCCCGCTCTCCGGTTCTTTCTTCCGCCGGGCCTCCGCTAACTTCTTTTTAGCTCTTTCGCTAGCGGAGGCCCGGTCTTCTCCGTCGTCTCGTCCGGCTCTCCGTTGTCCTTCTGCCGGCCCCTCCACTAACTTCTTGGTAGCTCTTTTGCTAGTGGAGGAGCCGGTCTTCCCGTCGTCGCCGTCGGCGTCTTCTTCCCTCTTCTCCTCCTCGGTGTTGACTCGTCGCTTCCTCTCGCAGTAATGATAAATCTTCGGTCCGCAGAGATTAATATAGGCTTCTCATGACGTCACAGTCACATGTACCCATGACGTCACAGTCACATGCTCCGGGGCCATGTGCCCCGGAGCATGTGACTGTGACGTCATGGGACCATTTACAAGCCTCTTCTACATGACTCCTCCCCACCTCCCACGTCATCTTCTATAGCCAACTGGAGCAAAGATTTCCCAGACCCTAACCTTATGGAAAAGATTCTGTCTGGCCTCCAAAGAGTTCTCCGTTTAACACCTCATGAAACATGGAGGGAAACGCAGCTAAAAATTGCTCACCGAGCATATATTCTCTTCCTCTCTCCCAAATCCAAGACGGAAGGAACTTCATGCCCCCTATGTTCAGTTACCAGACCTTCGCTTTCTCACCGCTTTTGGTCCTGCTCCTTCATCTCCTCATTTTGGGATCAAGTTATTCTCTACATCTTCGAAGTCACGCTATTGACACTCCCCAAAGACCCTTTTCTCTTAATTTTTGGATATTGGGACCCCCTACTGCTACCATGGTCATCCTCCTCATCTAAAGCCGCATCCCAAACTCTCCATCAAAGGATTGGATCCTGCTATGCCTACTCATTGCAAGGAGACTCATTCTCAGACATTGGATTTCACCTCAAAGTCCACCCATCTCCCAACTCAAAAAGGATTGTCTTAGTCTTCTATACAGAGAACGACTCCTCACGGACTTTAAAGACCCCAAATCCAGATTTCATTTTCTCAATAGATGGCAATTGTTCATCTCTTCAGCTCTATCTCCAGACGACCAACTGGATCTTCACACGCTTTCCTTCTCATATGATGAGCCAATCCCTGAGGATCCGTAATCTGTAATCCGTAAAGTCTTTCCTGGATATCATCTTTATTCAGTATTACTACACTTGGTGGACACTTTTGGAGCCCCTATATGACGTTGCATCCTCTTAAGCCTGCAATTCCCCCCCCCCCACTGTGTTTTTCCTTGTTGTACCCCCCCCTCCGTCTATTAGAATTTTATCAGGGGTTAACATTCCGATCCATCCAGTCTTCTGTCTTCTGCCTTATCTAGATTGTGTATTTGCCTGTGTACATTGAGCAGATAGACACTGTCTGATTTCACTGCTTCACAAATCTCGTTAGGTAGAGATTCCTTGGGTCAAAAGACTGCTCTGCAACCCCACAACGTTAGTTGTTTTTGTCTTTCTTTACTTACCTTCCTGTGTTCATCAACTGTTCAATCTTGCTGACATATGTGCTACTTTCAGATCTTTGTTTGTTAGATCTCATGCAGTTTCTGTAAAAATAACTGACAATGATCTGTAAATACGTCTTTATACTTTTTTCTTCCCCAATAAAAACATAAAAAAAAAAATGGCTGACATTACACAATCATGAGTAATGAAGTGATTCAGCAAAGATCATCTCTTATTTTCCCACACATTTGACCCCTTTAATCACTGCTGATATTCTTCCTTTATGAATCCGTCAACACAGGTGTACAGTGTAAAACATGGGAATCTTCCAAAAAAAATTCAGCTAGTTGTTTAATCTTGTAGAGACACTAGGGACATCTTTCCGCCATTGCCCTGGGGAACATGTACAGTACTAAAGCAAAAAATATTATTTTTTTTTAATTTCATTTTGGCAGAGAGCAACAATTTTAGTAATGCTTAAAGTGAAAGATTAAAATGCAAAGTTCCTTCAAATAACAACCCTGTTGCCCTGTTCATGCCCAGGAATTGGCTCACCTATGCACTACTGTATATACAGCCTTCTACAGCAAACATGACATTTACAAAAAAAGTGTGTTTAAATTGCTGGAAAAATGACAGCTCCCACCTGTTTAAACCTGCTTAAAGTGATACTAAATCGTGTCTGGCAAAAAAAGTAAAAGAAAACCCCTGCAAAGACTATGGCATAATGTGCTAGTATGCGTCGCATAATGCGCTGTCACAGCTGACAGGGCTTCCGTCTTCCCCCGGTCTTCCTTCTGGGTTCGCAGACTCCGGCTGTATGAGTGAACGGAGCCGCGATGACACTATATCTGGTCTCCACAGTACACAGAACATGGAAATGCAATTATTTCAGTAAATATAAACTGCTAAGTACCTTTTCTCATTAGCAGTATATAGTAGTCTTGTGACTTTTATAAGTATCTGGCCAAACACTGGTTAAAGCTTGTAGGAGGAGTTTTCATTCTCCTCTGACTGTCGTATGAGGCTGCATGACCCCTGACTTTCTGTTGGACAGTGCTGATTGGCCCTGTGCCAATCACATACACCCTCCCAAGAATAGAAAAAAACTCTCTAGCAATACACACTAAACCAAGCATGTGCAGAGTGCCTCCAAGGCTCTGTTCTATCAGCATAGGGATTGGGGACAGTAAAAAAGGGGAGGATCAGAGAAGACCAGACAAAACAGACATTTTAACACAATCCAGAGGATTAATACCTTAGGCTCCACAGTGAGAATAACAAGCATGCATATACAGACTGGTTTTACCGATGTAGGTTTAGTAACACATTAGGTCTTGGTATGAGTTTAAACAAAGATCTCACACACAAAATTCACCAAAAAATGGTGAATAGGTCCCCCCAAATTTTAACAATGTGCCCCATCAATCATACCAGGCCACATGCCCCCAACATTAGGTGTACCTTGTACCCATGAAGATGGGGATAAGGACCTCTTGCCTACAACTTCAGCCCAAGGGTTGTGGGGGTCTGTATACAGGAGGCGGCTTATTGGAATCTGAAAGTCTGCTTTAACAATAAGGTGAATTCCAGATACCATCCCCTAAGTGAATGAATAGGGAGTACATAGTACCCCTACTCATTCACCAGAAAAAAGTAATGTTTAAATACATACATAAACACAGTTTTTAACAAGCAGAGTATATCCCGCTGCCCACAATTGGGTCAGCAACCTGCATGATCTCTGAAAGCGGTGCCTGTCATTGTTGCAGGAATCAGGTAAATAGGAAAATCGGATGGCCACACTACCAATGAAGATGCAAAAATGTTTTATTTAGACATCCATAAAAGTAAATAGTAATAAACTTACAGCCAGATACAAGCAGGGGAGGAAAGAAGGGTTAATGCATTTCACACGTTAGACATGATACTTTCCTCCCCTGCTTGTACCTGGAGTACGCTCATCCGATTTTGCTATTCACAGCTTTTAACAAGTCGGGCATCATGATCGACGTGGATCTAAATTGATGGGCAATGTGATTGGCGATGAATATACATTGTGGAAATGTTTTTTTTTTATTAAAGAATTTGTCAAAAACAGTGTTTCTGTTTTTTTGACAAAGTTCTATTTTGACAAAACGTGTTGGAAGGTGGAGCTACATTGTGGACATTCAGTCAATCCAATTTGATGGTTCAGTATATATTCTCTTCCTGACTTAAAACATGCTACCAGGCCTCAATACTAACAGCAACCAATCAGATCCATGGCCCTATTTGGGATGAGGAGATTTGTGGGTTACAGAAGGAAGATAACATTGTTTTAGGCTCACAGTTCAGCTCACAGACAATATATCATTGTGACATTTTGGGAAGTTCGGGCGTTAAATCCAGGAGACTAGCTGATTGTTTTATCCAGAGACCCTGGCAGGGGTAACAGCCGTCTGCTTGTACTGATCTCTGTTGGGATCAGGGGTTCTGGTAAGAGGCAGAGATTATCCTTGGTGGAGGAATTCTATTCTATCAAAGTCAAACACTTTTCATTGGGTGTCTGAAGTGTGAAGTCACTTATAGCCAATAAGGAGCATCTTGACAACACGCATGATTGTTTAGGATTCATCACTTCATAATTTAACAAGACTTTACTATTTTTATTTATTATAACATTATAATATTAATTATTATTTTTTTTTTCTATCAATAATTGGTTCAGTGTTGATTCAGATCAATAACAGGCAAGTTGCCTGTAAACTTGAAATCATTTTTTGTTTATTTCCACTCGATACAATACGAGCGGCACTTTACATTTTTTGCGCAGCTTTATTCTTATATGATTTGTATATTAGTGTGTGTCTCACTTTTAAGTTGCAGCAATCTTCAAGTGACTATATCTTGCCGCAAGGGAGGTTGTCCACTTTACACATTATTAATTGTAGACAGCGCAGTATATTTACTTTCACATATATTACAAGTGCTCTGACGAAATTCGATGTGATGAAACATGTCAGGCGGGCTGACATTAGCACGATGAGAGCCGCAGCCGTTTGAAATTCCTTTTGATGCATTTTTATCCTGTGTTGAAACTGTAAGTTACTACATATACATTTTTATATAAGATATTACGGGCTTCACTATTGGCTACTTCATTTCTTCACTGGGTATCGCTGGCTGTTATGGTGAACTGTGTATGTCGAACATGAGAAACCAATGAAGGTTATGCTGTGTAAAGTTATCTAAAGACCAACCGTAACCCTGGTTTGAATTCCATGCAAAGTTGTCAGTTGGAGATGTGATTCTGGGTTATTCCATTATGTGCAAACTAATTTCAGCAGTCTGGTAAGCGGATTGGATTACCACGTGGTGGCGAGTGCTGTCATATACACACTAACATTGGTGACGGGTGTATTCAACTCTCCCTCTCCTGGACTCATTTCATTTTTATAAGCGCTGCATATGGACTTTTATATATTACAAGTGCTCTATAATCAGTGCGATTGGGAGCACTGATCTATGCGAGTGGCTTATATATTTAAAAAAAAAAAAATTATTGCATGGTTTTACACTATATGATGTTTTTTCTGTGTATATTCCATGAACAATGATAATTGGAGGAAAGAGTCCAGATAGAAGCTAAATCTAAAGCTGAAGAAAACCCCTCTAAGTGATTCCAGTTTGGAAAATAAACACACCAGAGGCTAGATATAAACCTCATTAAGTGCTCTCTCTGAAACCTTCTTTTTACACAGAGGTCATTGTTATCTGTTGAGTTCCCAGTCTGCAGATATGTTGTGAAATCACTGGATATCGGTTGTTATTTGTCCTTTTTTACTGGGTGCCGTTTGTATCTTTTTCCGCATAGTACAAATGGCAAATGAGGTTTAATGTAGAAAAATGTAAAATAGTGCATTTAGGTGGCAAAAATATGAATGCAGGGGGAGAACCTCTGGGGAATTTAGGATGGAAAAGGACCTGGGGTCCTAGTAGATGACAGGCTCAGCAATGGCATGCAAGCTGCTGCTAACAAAGCAAACAGAATATTGGCATGCATTAAAAAAGGGATTAACTCCAGGGATGAAGCGAAAAATTCTCCCACTCTACAAGACTCTGGTCCGGCCTCACCTAGAGTATGCTTTCCAGTTCTGGGCACCAGTCCTCAGGAAGGATGTACTGGAAATGGAGCGAGCACAAAGAAGGGCAACTAAGCTAATAAAGGGTCTGGAGGATATTGGTTATGAAGAAAGGTTGCGAGCACTGAACTTAATCTCTCTGGAGAAGAGACGCTTGAGAGGGAATATGATTGTAATTTACAAATATCGTACTGGTGACCCCACAATAGGGAAAAAACATTTTTGCAGAAGGGAGTTTAACAAGACACGTGGCCTGTTATTAAAATTAAAATCAGAAGAGGAGAGGTTTAACCTTAAACTACGTAGAGGCTTCTTTACTGTAAGAGCGGCAAGGATGTGGAATTCCCTTCCAAAGGCAGTGGACTCAGCGGGGAGCATCGATAGTTTAAAAAAAACTATTAGATAAGCACCTGAACGACCGCAACATACAGGGATATACAATGTAATACTGACATATACTCACACACATAGGTTGGACTTGATGGACTTGTGTCTTTTTTCAACCTCATCTACTATGTAACCCCGAAAATAAGACATACCCATAAAATAAGCCGTAGCAGTATTTCTAAGCATTTGCACAATATAAGCCATACTCCGAAAATAAGACATAGTGATAGGCGTGGCTATGCGTACAGGCGTGGAGTGGTAAAGAAGACGTAAGACATAGTGATAGGCGTGGCTATGTAGCATACTGCAGCGGATCGGTACAGAAGTCAGGCAGCCCTTCTCATCTGCCCCATTGTGACAGCTGCTATCTCAGAGGTGACCGGAGAGGTGAGGGCAGCCCCATCAATAAGGTCGGCTCCCTCTGTCAAGTCCCGGTCGTTCTGTGAAAGTGAAAGTAAAAGTCTCCTC
The DNA here is from genome assembly GCA_029206835.1 of Rana muscosa. NCBI lineage: Eukaryota > Metazoa > Chordata > Amphibia > Anura > Ranidae > Rana > Rana muscosa. The sequence goes on from CM055122.1 coordinate 1,236,483,161, forward strand.
AGTGAAGTGAGGAGCAGGACGCTCTGTATTGTGTGTCCTCAGGGGAGGAAGTAAAGTAGATTGTTGTACCATACTTAATAAAAATAAGACATCCCCTGAAAATAAGCCATATGCCGCGTACACACAATCGTTATTAATGTCATTTTCAAAAACGACGTTTTTCTCGACGTGATTTTTCTTGTTTCCTCTCAAGCCTGTCTTGCATACACACGTTCATTAAAAAAAACGCTTGAGCAAAGCGCAGTGACGTAGAACACGTACGACGGCACTATAAAGGGGAAGTTCCGTTCGAATGGCGCCACCCTTCATGTTAGTAAAGTTTGTTGAGCGATGATTCGCGCTTTTCAGCCTCGTGCTTTTCAGTCCGTTACAGCCTGACGAATGAGCGATCTCCATTATGAACGCTAGTTTTATCAGAACGAGCGCTCCCGTCTCATACTTGATTCTGAGCATGCGCGTTTTTTTTCCCCTCGTAAAAGCATACACACTACCGTTTATCACGTCGTTAAAAAAAACAACGTGAAAAACGACGTGAAAAAATGGAGCAAGTTCTCATTTTTTTTAGGCCATTTTTCACATCGTTAAAAATGCTCTGGAGCCTGCATACGATCGTTTTTAATGCCCAATTAAAAAAATTGCATTTTTAACGTTGTGAAAAACGGTCGTGTGTATGCGGCATTAGTGTGTCTTCTTGAGGAAAAATAAATATACGGTAAGACAGTGTCTGATTTTCGGGGAAACACATGACCTAAAGTGTGATAAATAAAATCATTCAAGTACAGTAGATGCACTTTTGCGCCATTGCAAAATATGCTTTTTTCAGTACCACTTATGCCCCGTGCTCCTCCTATTGGATTCAATAATAACATGACTTGAATTCACTGGGGGAAATTGTCCATATGCATTATCCATATGCATTGTCTGGTACCACTTCCCAGACTTACTTTTTTATTGGGTGTGTTTTATAGCAGAAAGAAAAAAAAATATATTTTTTTTCAAAATCGTTTTTGTTGTGGAAAAAAAAGGACATCAATTTTATTTGAGTACAGCGTTACCATGACCGCACAATTGTCAGTTAAAGTAATGTAGTGTCGTATTGCAAAAAAATGCCTTTTCATGAAGCTTGTAGGAGGAGTTTTCATTCTCCTCTGACTCTCTTATGAGGCTGCATGATTCCTGTCTTTCTGTCTGGACAGTGCTCGTTGGCCCTGTGCTGATCACATGCACCCTCCCAAAAGCCTCCAAGGCTTTGTTCTATCATCAGATAAAAGAAAAGGAGGATCAGAGAAGACAGGATCACACAGTCTTTTTACACAATGCACAGGATTAACCCCTAATTTTCTACAGTAAGTATACCAAGCATGGTTTACTGCATATACACACTGATTTTACTGTTGTGGGTTTAGTAACACTTTAGATTTGCCTTTACTACCTGGATTGGTACCTGTTTTCTTTGATATAGCACTACTATTGGGTACTCTATGGCTTTCTGTGAATTCCTATGATATTGTATGTTTGTGCACTCAACCTGGTGTGTCAGAGGGACTTAGGTTCTTGAGAAGGCCAAGACATAGAGCAGGAGACCCATCCCATCCAGCAGCTTCTATGGGGGCAGCACTACACCTAAAAGCACAATCTATGGATATCTGTCATACAGCCCCCTATGATGTGCTTAAAGTGATTGTAAAGAATATGTTTTTTTTTTTTTAAATAACACATACCATCATACTTACCTGCTCTGTGCAATGGCAGACACAGAAGGTATTTACCTTAACGAAGAGCATATATTAAGATAAAAAAAACTTTCTACCTTTAGAACCACTTTAAATTTAGATTGAACAAAGCTGCAGAGTATCATAGGACAAAATACAGTCCGTTTTTAAAACTTCTTTTTGCATTGATACATGTCCCCTGGGGCAGGACCCAGGTCCCCAAACGCTTTTTAGGACAATAACTTGCATATAAGCCTTTATAATTAGCACTTTAGATTTCGAACGTTCAAGTCCATTGTATTTAATAGGGTTCTAAAGTTCACACAAACATTTTGTCTGTTCGCAGGTTCTGGTGCGAACCGAACAGGGGGGTGTTCGGCTCATCCCTGCTCCTGAGTATGGTGATACCACATGTCTGAGACACATACAGAGGCCCAACATGCAGGGAGCACCATCAGGCGCTTTAGGAGCATAAATTACACATATAATTTCTAGACTACCTCTTACACTTTTGAAGGTCCTGGAGGACCAAGACAGTGGAAACGTCCAAAAAATTACCCAATTTTTTAAAGTAAACACCCCAATGTATAATAATATAATGAGGCATTATGAGTATTTTGAACATGTCATTTTTTCCCACAAGTTTTTGTAAAATGTGGAAAGAAAATGAAAACTCATTTTTTTTACACAGTTGTACATTTATAAAATATTTCCAACACATAGCATGTATATAGAAAAAATACACCCCAAAATACATTCTGCTACTCCTCCCAAGTATAGTGATACCACATGTGTAAGACTTTTACACAGCCTGGCCACATACAGAGGCCCAACATGCAGGGAGCACCATCTGGCCTTCTAGGAGCCTAAATTACACATATAATTTCTAGACTACCTCTTCCAGTTTTGAAGGTCCTGGAGCACCAGGACAGTGGAAACGTCCAAAAAATTACCCCATTTTGGAAAGTAAACACCCCAACGTATAATCTATGAGGAATTATGAGTCTTTTTGAACATGTCATTTTTTTTCCATACATTTTTGGAAAATGGGGAAAGAAAATGAAAACGCAGTTTTTTTACACAAAGTTGTAAATTTATAAGATATTTCCAAAACATAGTATGTATATAGAAAAAAATACACCCCAAAATATAGGTGAAACTCGAAAAAATTGAATTTCACTAATGCAACTTAAAAGGTGAAACTAATATATGAGATAGACTCATTACATGCAAAGCAAGATAGTTCAAGCCGTGATTTGTCATAATTGTGATGATTATGGCTTACAGCTCATGAAAACCCCAAATCCGCAACCTCAGAAAATTTGAATATTGTGAAAAGGTGCAATATTCTAGACTCAAAGTGTCCCACTCTAATCAGCTAATTAAGCCATAACACCTGCAAAGGATTCCTGAGCCTTTAAATGGTCTCTCAGTCTGGTTTCAGTAGGAATCACAATCATGGGAAAGACTGCTGACCTGACAGTTGTTCAGCAAACCATCATTGACACCCTCCATAAGGAGGAAAAGCCTCAAAAGCTAATTGCAAAAGAAGTTGGATGTTCCCAAAGTGCTGTATCAAAGCACATTAATAGAAAGTTATGTGGAATGGAAAAGTGTGGAACAAAAAAGTGCAGGAGCACCAGGGATGACCGCAGCCTGAAGAAGATTGTAAGCAAAAGGCCATTCAAAAATGTTGGGGACTTTCACAAGGAGTGGACTGAGGCTGGAGTCAGTGCATCAAGAGCCACCACACACAGACGGATCCTCGACATGGGCTTCAAATGTTGTATTTCTCTTGCCACTCCTGAACAACAGACAAAGTCAGAAGCGTCTTACCTGGGCTAAAGAAAAACACGCCTGGTCTGTTGCTTAGTGGTCCAAAGTCCTCTTTTCTGATGAGAGCATCTCATTTGGAAACCAAGGACCCAGAGTATGGAGGAAGAATGGAGAGGCACACACTGCAAGATGCTTGAAGTCCAGTGTGAAGTTTCCACAGTCTGTGTTGATTTGGGGAGCCATGTCATCTGCTGGTGTTGGTCCACTGTGCTTCATTAAGTCCAGGGTCTACGCAGTCATCTACCAGGAAATTTTGGAGCACTTCATGCTTCCTTCCGCAGACGAGCTCTATGGGGTTGCTGACTTCATTTTCCAGCAGGACTTGGCACCTGCCCAAACTGTCAAAAGCACCAAAACCTGGTTCGATGACCGTGGGATTACTGTGCTTGATTGGACAGCAAACTCGCCTGACCTGAACACCATAGAGAATCTATGGGGCATTGCCAAAAGAAAGATGAGAGACATGAGACCGAACAATGCAGAAGAGCTGAAGGCCACTATTGAAGCATCCTGGTCTTCCATAACACCTCAGCAGTGCCACAGGCTGATAGCTTCCATGCCACGCCGCATTGAGGCAGTTATTGCTGCAAAAGGAGCCCAAACTGAGTACATATGCATGCTTATACTTTTCAGAGGTCCGATATTGATCTATGTACAATCCTTGTTTTATTGATTGCATGTAATATTCTAATTTTCTGAAATTGTGGATTTGGGGTTTTCATGAGCTGTAAGCCATAATCATCACAATTATGACAAATCACAGCTTGAACTATTTTGCTTTGCATGTAATGAGTCTATCTCATATATTAGTTTCACCTTTTAAGTTGCATTAATGAAATACATGTAAATGAACTTTTGCACGATATTCAAATTTTGTGTAACAAAAATGCATTTTCCAAAAACTTGTGGAAAAAAATGATATGTTCAAAATACTCATAATGCCTCATTATATTATTATACATTGGGGTGTTTACTTTACAAAATTGGGTAATTTTTTGGACGTTTCCACTGTCTTGGTGCTCCAGGACCTTCAAAAGTGTAAGAGGTAGTCTAGAAATTATATGTGTAATTTAGGCTCCTAGAAGGCCAGATGGTGCTCCCTGCATGTTGGGCCTCTATATAAGTCTCAGAAATGTGGTATCACCATACTCAGGAGGAGTAGCAGAATGTGTTTTTGGGGTGTTTTTTATGGTATGCATATGCTGTGTGAGAGAAATAACCCGTTAATATGAAAATTTTGTGAATAATATACACTGATTTGTGTTATTTTTACCATAGATATGTAGAAGTATAAATTATGGCCAAAATTTATGTAGAAAAATTACTAATTTGCTATTTTTTAACAGAAACAAAGAATTTTTATTTTTTTACAAAATCATCTGTCTTTTTTCATTTATAGTGCAAAAAACAAACAAACCCAGAGGTGATCAAATACCACCAAAATAAAGCTCTATTTGTGTGAAAAAAAGGACAACAATTTAATATGGGTACAGTGTTGCATGGCTGAGTAATTGTCTTTCAAATTGTGAGAGCACCAAAAGCTAAAAAATTGTCTGGTTAGGAAGGGGGTTTAAGGGCCCAGTGGGCAAGTGGTTAAAAGGGAGTGCTTAAAGTGTTACTAAACCCACAACAACTAAATCAGTTTGTATATGCAGTAAAGCATGCTTGTTATTCTCACTGTGGAACCTAAAGGGTTACGCTGTTGCATTGTGTAAAAAGGCTGTATGATCCTGTCTTCTCTGATCCTCTCCTTCTTCCACTGTCCCCAGTCCATCTCCTGATAGAACAGAGCATTGGGGGCAAGCTGCACATGCTCAGTTTAGTGTGTATTTCTAGAGAGTGCATGTGATCAGCACAGGGCCAATCAGTCCAAACAAAGGATCAGGGATCCTGCAGCCTCATAGGACAATCAGGAGAGAATGAAAACTCCTCCTATAAGCTTTAACCAGACACTGATAGAAGTCACAAGACTGCTATATTGTATACTGCTAATGAGAAAAGGAATTTAGCAATTTATATTTACTAAACCTATTGCATTTCCATGTTCTGTGTACTGTGGGAGACCAGATATAGTGAATGCAGGGTCCTTGGTTTAGTAACACTAAAAATTATCTTCTGTAACACACCCCTTTACCCAGTCAAGAAAAAGCCCAGTAACCAAAATTACCCCACTAAATGTATATTCTAGTGATATTTGGTGGCATACTTTTTTTCGGGGAGGGGGCGGCAAACAATGCACCCACAGCCCCACCCCCCTGGTCGGTTGGGACACCCCCTCTTAGTCAGCCCCGCACTTACCCCATCGATGGCACCGGCAGCGCTTCCCTCCGGGCAACGGGTAGTGGCTTATTTTGACTCACGACCCACTTCTTGATTGGCTGTGAGGAGAATCAGTGTGACAATAGCGAATATTCATTCGCTATTGACACACAACTGGGAGGGCTCAGGGTGTAACCAGAGCCCGCCCTTTTTTTGAAGCCTATTAAGAGCCAAGTCGGCCAAAGAGAAAACCGCATTTGTAACCCCAGACGGGGCGTTCCAATATAAAAGAATGCCGTTCGGGTTACAGAATGCGCCGGCCACATTCCAGCGGAAAATGGACCAGATGCTGAGGCCCCATCGGAAGTATGCTGCGGCTTACCTGGATGACGTAATTGTCCATAGCACAGATTGGGCCTCACATCTGCCAAAAGTGCAAGCAGTCCTGGACTCTGTTCGGGAAGCGGGGTTTACGGCTAACCCCAAGAAGTGTACCATTGGGCAGGAGGAGGCCAAATATCTTGGGTACACCATTGGGAGGGGAGTAATAAAACCCCAACTCAACAAAGTCGAGGCCATCCAGAGTTGGCCACGTCCCAACAGCAAGAAGCAGGTACGAGCCTTTCTGGGAATCGCTGGGTATTATCGGCGATTCATTCCCCACTTTGCTTCTAAGGCTGTGCCCCTAACCAACCTGACGAAGGGGAAAGGGTCGGTCATGATTAAATGGACCCCCGAGGCTGAGGCAGCATTCCAATTCTTGAAACAAGCCTTATGTAGCCAGCCAGTGTTGTACTCACCCGACTTCTCTAAAGACTTTGTCGTACAAAGTGATGCGTCAGATGTGGGGTTAGGAGCAGTATTGTCCCAGGTCTGGAACGGGGAAGAGCACCCAGTCATTTACCTCAGCAGGAAGTTGAAGTCCCATGAGGTAAATTACGCCACCGTTGAAAAGGAGTGTTTAGCGGTGAAGTGGGCTCTAGATTCCCTTCGGTACTACCTGCTAGGTAGGCACTTTGACATGGTTACGGATCACGCTCCGTTAAAGTGGATGGCTCAAAACAAGGAAACAAATAGAAGAGTGAATAGATGGTTCCTGGCCCTCCAGGAATTCAACTTCACAGTAAAGCATCGCCCTGGCGTTCAAATGGGGAATGTGGATGCTTTGTCTCGAGTACATGAATGCCTGATTGCTGGTGTTCCAACCCCGAGGTTAAAACAAGAGGGGGGGTATGTGACAGCAGGAAGGTAAAGTCACCTGGTTGCATCCAGGGGGGTAGATATATTTCGCCCAGATTCAGGCTTTACGCCGACTTATACAACTAGGTGGAGAGTTGTATAAGCCCAGCTGAGGCTAGTGGGCTCATGGATGACTCATACCTCTAGGGAGAGTGTGGGGCGTCGTGCAGACAGGGAGTTGATGAGACCAGCTGAAGCTTGTCAGCTCATTTAGGCCTCTATAAGAACTCCCAGATTCATTAGGTGTTAGCTCATGCCTGGAACCAGACCTGTGTGGACTGTCTAGGGAGAGTGAACCCCTGTGCGGTGAGACAAAGCCTGTGTGGCTATTTGCTTGGACATTTAAAACCAGGGACTTAGGGACTAGGACAGCACTAGGCTGATCCCAGTTGTTAGTTAGGAAACCTGTATGTTTAGTCAGAGGTCAAGTTGACCAGGATTTATTTTATTTATGTTTCTTTTGCTTTGCTGTGTTTTGTCACTGTAAATAGAAAATAAACCGCACCTTTTTGATTTTGAAAACCACAACCTCCGTTTGCTGGGCCTGTTTTTGTCTGGGGAGCCCATCCCGGGGGTCACACACACCCGCTGCCGAGTTAACCCCCTCACAGTTGGTGGAGAACCAGTGGCAGTTTTTTTTAAGCCAGCATGGAGGAGATACTGAAACAGCTGGCTCTAGCAAATGCCAATCAACAGCAGACAAATGCAGGTTTGCAAAGGAGCCTTGCAGCCCAGCAGCAAGCTCATCAACAGAGCCTTGCAGCCCAGCAGCAAGCTCACCAACAGAGTCTGGAAGCTCAGCAACAAGCCCAGCAGCAATCTGAGGCCCGCTTCATAGACCTGTTACAGAAGCAAGAGCAGAGACTACAACAAATGGAAGCAGTAATGCAGCAACGTCCGCAGACCAGTGAGGAAAGCCGTCCCACTAATACCGCGTCCTTTGGGGTGAGTCGTTTATTGACAAAAATGACTGGAGAGGATGATCCAGAGGTATTTTTGACCACATTTGAAAGGACCGCTGAAAGAGAAAAGTGGCCTGAGGAGCAGTGGGCTGGACTGGTGGCTCCTCTGTTAACTGGTGAATCGCAGAAAGCTTACTATGACCTAGAGCCTAACCAAGCAAAAGACTATGTGATGCTAAAAGCTGAAATTTTGGCAAGGCTGGGTGTCACCCAGGCTGTCCGGGCTCAGCGTGTGCATAACTGGACTTTCCAGCTTGGAAAACCCCCCAGGTCTCAAATGTATGATCTCATTCACCTGAGCAGAAAGTGGCTACAGCCAGAGACTTTGTCCGCACCAAAGATTGTGGAACGTGTTGTAATGGATCGGTTTTTGAGAGCTCTTCCTACTGCCATCCAAAAGTGGGTAAGCCATGGAGACCCAGAGACGGCCGATGGTCTTGTGGATCGTGTGGAGAAATACTTGGCTACAGAGAACCTGACGGCCTCTTCCAGAGACACTCGGACTTTCCACCCTAAGACCAGACCATCCCCAGGGGCGGATAAGAGGATTCCAAGGGGTGAGGGTGGAGAGAGTGAGAGGGTGGGAGCTCTACCCCAAGTTTGGCGAGAACAGCCTGGGAAATCAGCGGCTCAAGAGGCGGCAAGAAGGATCGTTTGCTACCGCTGCCGGCAAGCGGGACATATTGCAGCCAATTGCCCGGTTGTGGAGGAACCCATGCAGTGTGACTTTCTGACGGGCAGACGTCAGTCGCTGTGTGCGACAGTCGCATGCACTGCCATTCGAGGAACTGAGAAACATTTATGCAAAATGTGTGTTAATGGTAGAAATGTTGTGGTATTGCTGGATTCAGGTAGCCTTGTGACCCTGATAAAGGCTGAGTTAGTTAAAACAGAGGTCTTTGGGAATAGCAAGGTAGCTGTTATTTGTGTGCATGGGGACACCCGAGAGTATCCAGTGACTACAGTGTGTTTCGAGACCCCCAAAGGTACCCTCTCTCATCCAGTGGGCTTAGTATCTCAGTTACCGCATGACGCCATTGTGGGAAGGGATTTTCTGAAGTTCTGGGAACTGTGGGATGATCCTGAGCCCCCCACTGGTGCCCCTATGTACCAGGAATGTGATAGCCAGAACTCCCCTGAGAGTGGTGAGGAGTCTCCGGAATTTCCCTTATCAGTATTGGCAGGGGAGACTCAAGAAACTGGAGAGGAGCCCACCTCCTCAGACGAAAACCTACCGTCTGTGGAGTTTTCTGATCTTGAGGTTCACAGGGAAAACTTTGCCACAGAACAGTTGAAAGACCCCGCCCTAATAAAGGCACGGGAAAACGTAGTGAAAATAGATGGCGAGTTAGTGAACCCAGATAATACCTGCACTTACCCATACTTCAGCGTAGAGAAGGACCTACTGTATCGGGTGGCAAAAAGGGCAGAAGAAACCGTTGAGCAGCTTGTGGTGCCCAAACCTTACAGGAAGTTGGTGTTGGAGTTGGCCCATGGGCACATTCTTGGAGGTCATCTGGGGACAGAGAAAACCCGAGAGAGGGTATTACAGAGATTCTATTGGCCGGGGGTGATGAAGGACATAGAAAATTATTGTTCCTCCTGCCCTGTGTGTCAGAGGTCGGCCCCGATGCCACATTTCCGTAGCCCGCTGGTCCCTCTACCCATCATTGAGGTCCCGTTTGAGAGGATCGCCATGGATTTGGTAGGGCCTATAATCAAGTCCGCTAGGGGGCACCAGTACATATTAGTTATAATGGACTATGCCACCCGTTATCCAGAAGCGATCCCTCTCCGAAATACCTCGGCCAAAACCATAGCCAAAGAGCTATCTCTTGTGTTTAGCCGGGTGGGTATTTGTAAAGAACTGCTTACGGACCAAGGTACGCCCTTTATGTCCCGGGTTATGAAGGAGCTGTGTAAATTGTTCAAAGTGACGCAATTACGTACATCTGTGTATCACCCCCAAACCGATGGGCTGGTTGAAAGATTCAACAAAACCCTAAAACAAATGTTGAAGAAAGTGGTGGATAGAGATGGAAAGGATTGGGACTGTCTACTTCCTTATCTGATGTTTGCTATTAGGGAGGTGCCCCAATCCTCTACGGGATTCTCCCCCTTTGAGTTACTGTATGGGAGACACCCAAGAGGGCTGTTGGATATTGCCAAGGAAACTTGGGAAAGTGAGAGTTATCCCCACAGGAGTGTGATTGAGCATGTCGCCCTGATGCAAGACCGAATTGCACAGGTAATGCCCATCGTGAAGGAACATTTGGCCCAAGCGCAGTTAGCACAGCAGAGAGTGTACAACCGTGGAGCCAAGACCCGTACCTTTTCCCCGGGGGATAGGATACTGGTACTTGTCCCTACGGTTGAAAGTAAATTCCTTGCCAAATGGCAAGGCCCCTATGAGATAATGGAAAAAGTGAGCGAAGTGAATTACAAGGTCAGACAACCAGGAAGGCGAAAGCCCGAACAGATCTATCACATTAATCTGTTGAAAGCCTGGAGGGATAGAGAGTCCCTAGTCGCAGACACTTGGTCACCAGCTCAAACTGGTTGCGTGATTCCTGAGGTTGGAATAGCAGCCACCTTGTCACAACCCCAACAACAGGAGGTTAAGGAGTTTGTGCTTCGCAACAAGGAGGTATTCTCTGAGCTGCCGGGACAAACATCTGGGGTAGAGCATGACATCATTACCCCGCCCGGTGAAAGGGTGAAGTTAAAACCCTATCGGATCCCAGAGGCCCGACGGGAGGCAATACGGGAGGAAGTACAGAAAATGCTGAACTTAGGGGTGATAGAGGAGTCCCAAAGTGATTGGTCTAGTCCCATTGTGTTGGTGCCTAAACCGGATGGGAGCTGGCGATTTTGTAACGATTTTCGTCAGTTGAACAAAGTTACAAAATTTGACACCTACCCCATGCCACGTATAGATGAGTTGATCGACTGGCTGGGAACAGCCCGATACATGACGACACTTGACCTCACAAAAGGGTATTGGCAAATCCCCCTGGCCAAGTCGGCCAAAGAGAAAACCGCATTTGTAACCCCAGACGGGGCGTTCCAATATAAAAGAATGCCGTTCGGGTTACAGAATGCGCCGGCCACATTCCAGCGGAAAATGGACCAGATGCTGAGGCCCCATCGGAAGTATGCTGCGGCTTACCTGGATGACGTAATTGTCCATAGCACAGATTGGGCCTCACATCTGCCAAAAGTGCAAGCAGTCCTGGACTCTGTTCGGGAAGCGGGGTTTACGGCTAACCCCAAGAAGTGTACCATTGGGCAGGAGGAGGCCAAATATCTTGGGTACACCATTGGGAGGGGAGTAATAAAACCCCAACTCAACAAAGTCGAGGCCATCCAGAGTTGGCCACGTCCCAACAGCAAGAAGCAGGTACGAGCCTTTCTGGGAATCGCTGGGTATTATCGGCGATTCATTCCCCACTTTGCTTCTAAGGCTGTGCCCCTAACCAACCTGACGAAGGGGAAAGGGTCGGTCATGATTAAATGGACCCCCGAGGCTGAGGCAGCATTCCAATTCTTGAAACAAGCCTTATGTAGCCAGCCAGTGTTGTACTCACCCGACTTCTCTAAAGACTTTGTCGTACAAAGTGATGCGTCAGATGTGGGGTTAGGAGCAGTATTGTCCCAGGTCTGGAACGGGGAAGAGCACCCAGTCATTTACCTCAGCAGGAAGTTGAAGTCCCATGAGGTAAATTACGCCACCGTTGAAAAGGAGTGTTTAGCGGTGAAGTGGGCTCTAGATTCCCTTCGGTACTACCTGCTAGGTAGGCACTTTGACATGGTTACGGATCACGCTCCGTTAAAGTGGATGGCTCAAAACAAGGAAACAAATAGAAGAGTGAATAGGTGGTTCCTGGCCCTCCAGGAATTCAACTTCACAGTAAAGCATCGCCCTGGCGTTCAAATGGGGAATGTGGATGCTTTGTCTCGAGTACATGAATGCCTGATTGCTGGTGTTCCAACCCCGAGGTTAAAACAAGAGGGGGGGTATGTGACAGCAGGAAGGTAAAGTCACCTGGTTGCATCCAGGGGGGTAGATATATTTCGCCCAGATTCAGGCTTTACGCCGACTTATACAACTAGGTGGAGAGTTGTATAAGCCCAGCTGAGGCTAGTGGGCTCATGGATGACTCATACCTCTAGGGAGAGTGTGGGGCGTCGTGCAGACAGGGAGTTGATGAGACCAGCTGAAGCTTGTCAGCTCATTTAGGCCTCTATAAGAACTCCCAGATTCATTAGGTGTTAGCTCATGCCTGGAACCAGACCTGTGTGGACTGTCTAGGGAGAGTGAACCCCTGTGCGGTGAGACAAAGCCTGTGTGGCTATTTGCTTGGACATTTAAAACCAGGGACTTAGGGACTAGGACAGCACTAGGCTGATCCCAGTTGTTAGTTAGGAAACCTGTATGTTTAGTCAGAGGTCAAGTTGACCAGGATTTATTTTATTTATGTTTCTTTTGCTTTGCTGTGTTTTGTCACTGTAAATAGAAAATAAACCGCACCTTTTTGATTTTGAAAACCACAACCTCCGTTTGCTGGGCCTGTTTTTGTCTGGGGAGCCCATCCCGGGGGTCACACACACCCGCTGCCGAGTTAACCCCCTCACAATACACACTATCGTTTTTCACGTCGTGAAAAAAACGACATGAAAAACGACGTGAAAAAAGAGAGCATGTTCGAAATTTTTAATGGCCGTTTTTCACGTCGTTAAAAATGCTCTGGAGCATACACACGATCATTTTTAATGGCCATTTTTAAAAATGGCATTTTTAACGGCATGAAAAACGATCGTGTGTATGGGGCAATAGCCTTTATAATTAGCACTTTAGATTTCTCCCATAGACTTTTCGAATTTGCCGCGAACACTCCAATTTGTTCGCTGTTCGGCGAACGGGCGAACAGGCAATGTTCGAGTCGAACATGAGTTCGACTCGAACTCGAAGCTCATCCCTACTCAGGAGGAGTAGCAGAATGTGTTTTTGGGGTGTTTTTTATGGTATGCATATGCTGTGTGAGAGAAATAACCCGTTAATATGACAATTTTGTGAATAATATACACTGATTTGGGTTATTTTTACCATAGATATGTAGAAGTATAAATTATGGCCAAAATTTATGTAGAAAAATTACCAATTTGCAATTTTATAACAGAAACAAAGAAAATGATTTTTTTTACAAAATCATCTGTCTTTTTTCATTTATAGCGCAAAAAACAAACAAACCCAGAGGTGATCAATACCACCAAAATAAAGCTCTATTTGTGTGAAAAAAAAGGCAAAAATTTCATATGGGTACAGTGTTGCATGACTGAGTAATTGTCTTTCAAATTGTGAGAGCACCGAAAGCTGAAAAATTGTCTGGTTAGGAAGGGGGTTTAAGGGCCCAGTGGGCAAGTGGATAAAAGGGAGTGCTTAAAGTGTTACTAAACCCACAACTGTGAAATCAGTTTGTATATGCAGTAAAGCATGCTTGTTATTCTCACTGTGGAACCTAAAGGATGAACACTGATGTGACATGGATGTGGCATGGATGAGCACTAATGTGGCATGGACGTGACATGGATGAGCACTGATGTGGCATTGATGAGAACTGATGTGGCATAGATGTGACATAGATGAGCACTGATGTGGCATGGATGTGGCACGAATGAGCATGGATGTGGCACGAATAAGCACTGATGTGGCATTGATGTGGCATGGATGATCACTGATGTGCCATGGATGTGGCACGGATGATTACTGATGTGACATGGAGGTGCAATGATGTGGCACGGATAAGCACTCATGTGGCATAGATGTGGCACGAATGAGCACTGATGTGGCATGGATGTGGCACAGATGAGCACTGATTTGCCATGGATGTGGCGCGGGTGATCACTGATGTGGCATGGCTGAGCACTGATGTGGCACAGATAAGCACTGATGTGGCATAGATGTGGCACAAATTAGCACTGATGTGGCATGGATGGCACAGATGAGCACTGATGTGCCATGGATGTGGAGCGGGTGAGCACTGATGTGGCATGGGTGTGGCATGGATGATCACTGATGTGGCACAGAAGGTCACTTATATGGCACGGATGATCACTGATGTGGCATGGATGTGGCACGAATTAGCACTGATATGGCATGGATGTGGCACGGATGAACACTGATGTGCCATGGATGTGGCACGGATGAGAACTGATGTGGCACTGATGGTCATTGGTCACTGATATGGTACGGATGATTACTGATGTGGCATGGATGTGGCACGGATGATCACTGATGTGGCATGGATGTGGCACGGATGATCACTGATGTGGCATTGATGAGCACTGATGTGGCACGGATAAGCACTGATGTGGCACGGATAAGCACTGATGTGGCAAAGATGTGGCACGAATGAGCACTGATGTGGCATGGATGTGGCATGGATGAGCACTGATTTGCCATGGATGTGGCACGGGTGATCACTGATGTGGCATGGCTGAGCACTGATGTGGCACAGATAAGCACTGATGTGGCATAGATGTGGCACGAATTAGCACTGATGTGGCATGGATGGCACAGATGAGCACTGATGTGCCATGGATGTGGAGCGGGTGAGCACTGATGTGGCATGGGTGTGGCATGGATGATCACTGATGTGGCACAGAAGGTCACTTATATGGCACGGATGATCACTGATGTGGCAAAGATGTGGCACGAATTAGCACTGATATGGCATGGATGTGGCACGGATGAACACTGATGTGCCATGGATGTGGCACGGATGAGAACTGATGTGGCACTGATGGTCACTGATATGGTACGGATGATTACTGATGTGGCATGGATGTGGCACGGATGATCACTGATGTGGCATGGATGTGGCACGGATGATCACTGATGTGGCATTGATGAGCACTGATGTGGCACGGATAAGCACTGATGTGGCACGGATAAGCACTGATGTGGCAAAGATGTGGCACGAATGAGCACTGATGTGGCATGGATGTGGCACGGGTGAGCACTGATGTGCCATGGATGTGGCACAGATGAGAACTGATGTGGCACTGATGGTCACTGATATGGTACGGATGATTACTGATGTGGCATGGATGTGGCACGGATGATCACTGATGTGGCATGGATGTGAAATGGATGATCACTGACGTGGCACGGATGATCACTGATGTGGCATGGATGTGGCACAAATGATTACTGTGTGGCAGTCTGCCATCCTGCCATCCCTCCACCATACTCTGCCATCTCTCTGCTATCCTGCCATCCCTCCACCATACTCTGCATCCTGCCATCCATCCACCATACTCTGCATCCTGCCATCCCTCCACCATACTTTGCATCCTGCTATCCCTCTGCCATCCTGCCATCCCTCCACCATACTCTACCATCCTGCCATCACTTCACCATACTCTGCCATCCTGTCATCCCTCCAACATACTCTGCCATCCCTCCACCATACTCCGCCATCCCTCCACCATCCATCCCATCCACCCCCAGCCATACTCAACCATACCCAGCCATACTCGGCGATACCCAGCCATACTTGGTGATACCCAGCCATACTCGGCGATACCCAGCCATACTCGGTGATACCCAGCCGTACCCAGCCATACTCGGTGATAATCAGCCATACTCAGCCATAGTCAGCCGTACCCAGCCAAATTCGGCCGTACCCAGCCATACTCGGCCGTACCCAGCCATACTCAGCCGTACCCAGCCATACCCATCCGTACTCAGCCATACTCAGCAATACCCAGCCGTACCCAGCCATACCCAACCATACTCAGCCATACTCAACCATACTCAGCAGTACCCAGTCGTACTCAGCAGTACCCAGCCATACTCGGCAGTACCCAACCTCTGTATGTGGCCAGGCTGTAGAAGTCTCCCACATGTGGTATCACCATACTCAAGAGAAGTAGGCAAATCTATTTTGGGGTGTCATTTTTGCTATGTACATGCTATGTGTTAGAAATATTGTATGAATGGACAACTTTGTGTAAAAAAAAAAGCGTTTTCATTTTCTTTCCACATTTTCCAAAAACGTTTAGAAAAAAATTACATTTTCAAAAGCCTCATAGATTATACGTTGGGGTGTTTTCTTTCCAAAAGGGGGTCATTTTTGGGGCGTTTTCCATTGTCTTGGTGCTCCAGGGCCTTCAAAATGTAATAGGTAGTCAGGAAATTGGATGTGTAATTTATACTCCAGAACGCCTGAAGGTGCTCAATTCATATTGGGCCTCTGTATGTGGCAATGCTGTGTAAAAGTCTCACACATGTGGTATGGCCATAGTCGGGAGTAATAGCAGAATAGGTAGGGGGTTTAAGTGCCTAGTGGTCAAGTGGTAAAAGTGCTAATAAGTGAATTATTAGTGATTAGAGTGTATATTGACTAATGAACGTTAAATGTTTGCATTGGCCTAAAATTTGATTGGAAATGGGTAACTAATAATCTGTTAGGAAACAGTTGAGGTCCAGATCAGCATTCATTTCCAATGGGGTTAGAGTTTGGAGTTTGAATATCCATTTAGTTTCATTTTGTGATATTTGTTTTATCATATTGGCCCCTCTCCAGTGTCTGCTGATGGTATCAATAGCATAAAAAGATAATGCGGCTGGATCTTTATTATGTGCCAATCTGAAATGGTTGGACATGCTATGTTTGGGAAATCCGTTGCGGATGTTAGTTATGTAACTATTCACCAACACGTACTGCCAACGTCCTCGAAGTCCTCCCCACATACTGGTAGCCACAGGTATATTCCATGACGTAGGTCACGTGTCTGGTGCCACATGTAATGAATTTCTTTATGGGTTACTGTTTGTTGGTTTGACATGACTTAAAAGATGTGCGTTTCCTGGGAGCTGTCTTAGTGCTTTTACAGGGGCCACATTTTCCACATCTATAAAAGCCTTCTAAGTTGAATATGGTAATATATTGTTTTTTGGGGGGTCTGGTATGTTTTTCACTAACCTTGTTCTCAGTCCGGGGGCTCTGCGATAAATGAATTTATGCCTACTTGGTAGTATTTGATTCAAAATAGGATCTTTTTGTAAAATTGGCCAATATTTCTTGATGCTTTGTTCCAGATTTTTTAACTATTTGTTGAAACCTGTGATAAATGTAACATCATAGGCTTTTTATTTCTTAATTTTCGTAGCCAGAAGGGTATCTCTATTTACATTTCCCACTAGGTCTCTCACTTCTAGTAGGTGGTCATAGTGGTAACCTTTATCTTTTAACCTTTGTATCAGTACATCGGTTTGTTCTATGTAGTCCTGATGCATCATATACAGTGGAACCTCGGTTAAAGAGTAACTTGGTTAACAAGCGTTTTGATTTACGAGCAACTTTTTTTTTTTATTCTGACTCGGTTTGCGAGTGTTGTCTCGCAAGATGAGCAGAATTCAACCTAATAGGGCCTGCAGTACCGCATTTGGCCTGAGGTGCAGGGGCGCGGAGCCGAGCAAAGCCGAACAACGACGATCGCAGCCGATCGTCGCCGTTCAGCAATGCTCTGAAAGACATGGAAATGCTCAGTTTCCGAGGCTTTCCGATGTTTGCCGAGGTCAGCCGACGTGTCCTCGGGCCTTCCCGGATGTTTTGAGGCTCTCCGGCAGCCCCCCCACCTCTGGCCGCTTGCGGTATTGCATCCCATTGAAGTCAATGCGGAACAAATTATTTTCATTTCCATTGACTTCAATGGGGAAACTCGCTTTGATATGCGAGTTCTTTGGATTACGAGCATTCTCTTGGAACGGATTATGCTCGTAATCCGAGGTTCAACTGTAGTTCCTTTTTATGCGCGTAAATTGGCCTTTTGGAATAGCCATCTTCCACTTTGGGTGATGGCAGCTCCAGGTTGGAATGTAACCATTCCGGTCTGTATTTTTAAAGTAATTTTTGGTGTTCAACATGTCATCACTTTTGAATATACAGCATGTAGATATAAGAAGTCTAAGTGTGTATTTAGTCGGTGGTGCTGTAATGGTTGTACCTTCTTTAGTGGCAAAATGTCTTTTTATACCTTCCAAACTTTTGTAAGTCTTTGACTGCCTCAAACTTATCTATATTGTTTGTAGGTAAATATTTTAGTCCCTGTACCAGTACAAGTAGCTCTTGGTCTGATTATACGTCTGTTAAATTAAAAATGCCATATCCTAATTTTTCCTTTTTCTGTGATTGTCCTCCTCTGCATCCCCGTTTAAGTCATGTGGCACGCTTTGATTCGTGTGTTCCCATTGGAGCGGAGGATGGTTGGAGCACAGATGGAGCATGGATGGAGCATGAATGGAGCACGCATGGAGCATGGATGGAGCATGGATGGAGCACGCATGGAACACGGATGGAGCACGCATGGAGCATGGATGGAGCATGCATGGAGCACAGATGGAGCACGGATGGAGCATGGATAGAGCAAGCATGGAGCATGGATGGAGCACAGATGGAGTATGGATGGATGGAGTCATGGCTGGGCACAGATCAGTGCTGTGGGAAATTCAGATCCGACCCACAGCGCTTCTGCACCCGGCTCTCCCCCCTCTCCTCATACACTGTACCGATCCGCGTGAGGAGAGGGGAGGAGCAAAACAAGCTCTGGTTTGTTTACAAGTGATCAAGACATCATTGGACAGCATGATCACGTGGTAAAGGGCCGCTGTCATTGACCTTTTACCCTGATCCGTGACACGCCGGTCTGGGAGACCTGACTGTCACAGAGATTCCCAGGGGCGCGCGGGAGCGCAATTCTGGGAGGACATTATAGTACGCCCTCCAAGAGTTACCCGACCGCTCTGTAGCAGTCATTTATCTATGACCCGGTCGGCAAGTGGTTAAGATAAATTGTATGTGATCTGCAATACCTTCCATTTGCTGATGGGAAAGAGGGTATGGAGTGATTTTCACGTACAATGACTGGGACCATAATCAAAGGTCTGAAATATTCTTCATTCCCCATCACCATTAGAGAGTCTACAGTTAGCTTTTTTAAGGGCATGACAATTTCCGTGTGACCTAATTTCTGACAAAAACAATTTTTAGTAAATCCCCATCCTTTTCTTTGTAGCTCATGCAGAGGCAGAAGTGAAGCAGAGGTTGGCTGTGGCATGATGTATGGTGGGAGTTTATCCCCTGAGCTGCTAACCATCTTTTCTAAAGTAGACTGACTTAAAGTGGTATCAAACCTAAAAGCAAACATGTATTATATTGCAGCTTACCATGGCGGCATGGTAAGACATGTCTTAGACATGGTGGCTGCAATCATTTTCTTTTTTAAGGCTTTCTTTCTTTTATTTTCATCTGGTGAACCAGCAAGTTAGTTAGTTGTTTTTCAAAACACTCTCTCAAGTAGAGTGTATCAGTTACATAGATGAGACAACCATTTATTTACCACTGGCAGGGGTGCTTACAGTGATCAGCTTTTATTTATTTATTCAAAACCTTTATCCCAAAAGGAAAAAACTGTATTATCTAGAGTTCAGCTTCAATTTGTTAGTGTATTTAAATCTGCTAGTACATCTAACACTGTCCTCCCCACAGACTGACAATACTGCCAAAGGTGTCCCCTGTGCTCATCCATCCAAAGCGGGGACACTTTAATACAGGAGGTGTGTTATTGGCCAGAACACCAGGTGAAAACAGAGAGGAAAAGGCTTAAGAAAATAAAACTGATGGGGCCACCATATGTAATAACTTTGAAGCTCCATTATTTCAAAGAATAGAGAAAGAGGGGACTTTAATGTTGATGAACCTCAGAAAAACACATAAAGCTTATTAAAAACATATTTTTTATTATTAAAAATATTTCTAAAAAATGGACAATACGTTGGGCTTCCTAGCTGGCCCCTTGGGGGGCCATAGCCTCATTCCATTCTGTTGCACTGTTTTCGCCCTGATGTTAGCTCCCTACAGGTCTTCACGTACATTAACCACTTCAGCCCCGGACCATTTTGGCTGGTTAAAGACCAGGCCCCTTTTTGCGATTCGGCACTGCGTCACTTTAACTGACAATTGCGCAGTCGTGCGACAAGGCTCCTAAACAAAATTTACATCCTTTTTTTCCCAAAAATAGAGCTTTCTTTTGGTGGTATTTGATCACCTCCGCGGTTTTTATTTTTTGGGCTATAAACAAAAATAGAGCGACAATTTTGAAAGAAATTGAATATTTTTTACTTTTTGCTATAATAAATATCCCAAAAAATATATATAAAAAAATATAAAAAATTCCTCAGTTTAGGCCGATACGTATTCTTCTACATATTTTTGGTAAAAAAAATCGCAATAAGCGTTTATTGATTGGTTTGTGCAAAAGTTATAGCGTTTACAAAATAGGGGATAGTTTTTGGCATTTTTATTAATTATTATTTTTTTACTAGTAATGGCGGCAATCAGTGATTTTTTTCGTGACTGTGACATTATGGTGGACACATCGGACACGGCTCGCCTGACCCTGCACCTGCCTGCTACTTGCTCTGTGTGTTACCATGTTGACCTGGCTTATCTCTCCCTGCTTCAGCCTGCTACTGATCCTGCTGTCATCTGCAGTTCCAGCCAAACCTGGAGGATCATCAACCAGCTACAGTGTCAACCACCACAGTCTCCACAGGCACTCCTACCCCGATGTGTTCTCGAGACCACTGTCCCCACTCCGGTGGCTCCTGAACCAGAGCTGTATGAGAGGTCTTCTCCTATGAGTCAGACTCATCCTCGGAGGTATGTGACAGTATCAAACAGCCATGACCGAGTCTGCAGGAGAAACCTCACCCATGGAGGAGATTTGCATACACCTTGCAGCTCTCACGCAAGCCGTTAAATCCCTACAAGAAGGACATGTCAAATTGGACGAGCGGGTCCAGAACTTATCAGATCTCAGTCATGTGGCTTCGGTTTCCCCCGCTGCACCTGTACAGTCTGCCTCCGCTCCTTCTGTAGTGATGCTCCCGCCTGAACCAAGTTCCGGGCTTTCCATAATGCATGCCAGTTATACTTCACTCTACAACCCCGGACTTTTTCACTTGAAGCCACCAAGGTGGGGTTTGTCATCACCCTACTCCAAGGAGAACACCAGAGCTGGGCCCACGACTACTCGAGCAGAACAGCGTACAGACCCACTCCTTGTTAGCCTTTTTTGAGGCCATGGCTCAGCTTTATGAGGACCCCCAGCGGACCGCCACGGGGGAAGCCTTTAGGCGCTGGAGCACAGACACTCAATGGAATGATGCTGCCTTATGACACCAATTCCGCATGGGTCTTTCCGACAGTCTCAAGGATGAGCTCTCCCGAGTGGGTATATCAGGTACTCTTGAAAATCTGATCACCCTGTCCATCCAAATCGATCGTCGACTCCGTGAGCGTCGGTCAGAGCGGTCCACTCAGCAAGGCCGCCCCGTGTGGATGACCCCAATGGCTCCCGCTCCCTCTTCCCGCTACCTGCCACCAACCTGCTCAGATCCTGCCGGTCTAGTCCCAGACACCTCCAGGCCCATGCAAATAGGAGTGATACGATCAACTTTGCCCCCTGAAGAACGAGCACGTCGCAGACAGCACAATCTTTGCCTCTACTGTGGCGATGCCGGCCACTACGTGCACAACTGCCCGCCAAGATGCATAAGTGCCCTTCTTCCATACCTGCCAACCTGTCAACTCTGTCTGCCAATGCAACCCACCTTGCTCTCCCTCGCTATCATCGACTCCGGAGCATGTAGCTGTTTCGTCGATATCACCTTTACCATCCAGCAACGCCTCCCGCTGCAAGAAAAGGCGAATGGACTTTCTGTCTACCTGGCCGATGGCTCTCGCATAAAGTCAGGACAAGTAACCCAGGAGATCGCTCCTTTGCCTGTTGCCATCTCCTCCCAACACAAAGAGCTGCTGACTCTTGATGCCATATCTTCACCATTGTTCCCCGTGATCCTGGGGTTACCTTGGCTTCAGGCTCACAATCCCCAAATCAATTGGGTATCTGGGGAAGTGAGATTCCTGTCCTCCTATTGTCAGAAACATTGTATATCCAAACCCTCCAACTCACCCACTACTCTGTTGTGTATGGACTCGGATCAGAATTTATTCCAGTCAGTGCCTGAACCATACCACAAATTCATTGATGTTTTCAGTAAACGGAAGGGGCTGACTCCCTTCCGCCTCACCGCTCCTATGATTGCCCGATCGAACTGCTTCCTAAAGCAGAGATCCCCTTTGGGCGCATATTCCCTTTGTCGGAAAAAAAACAGGAGGCACTAAAGGTTTACATTGACGAAAATCTGAATAAGAGGTTTATCCGCCCCTCAACCTCACCAGCAGGTGCCGGAATATTTTTCGTCACAAAGAAAGACCAGACCCTTAGCCCATGTGTGGACTACCGCGAGTTGAATAAAATCACGGTCAAGAACCGCTATCCATTGCCCCTGATACCTGAACTGTTCCAGAAATTAAGATCTGCCATTATCTTCACTAAGTTGGATCTAAGGGGGGCCTAGCCGGGGACGAGTGGAAGACGGCCTTTCGTACCCGGTTCGGCCATTATGAATTTCTGGTCATGCCCTTTGGGCTCTGCAACGCCCCTGCCACCTTCCAATATTTCATCAATGATGTATTCAGAGACTTTTTGGACATTTTTGTAATTGTCTATCTGGATGATATCTTAATCTTTTCAGGGTCCCTTGACCGGCATCGGGAACATGTCTGCAGGGTACTGAGTCATCTTCGTCAGCATGGACTGTATGCAAAGGCAGAAAAATGCGAATTTGAGCAGCGGAGCATCCAGTTCCTAGGATTGGTGATTTCCCCAATGGGAATTAAGATGGACCCCCAAAAGGTGTCCGCTATTCTAGACTGGCCTGTACCCTTAGACAAGAAGGGAGTGCAATGTTTCATAGGGTTTGCAAACTTTTACAGAAAGTTCATCAAGGGTTTTTCCGCAATAATTACACCCATCACGCAGCTAACCAAACAAAACCTGCGATTCCATTGGAATCCCGAAGCCCAAGACGCCTTTGAAACACTCAAAAGACTTTTTACTTCAGCTCCGATCCTCAGCCATCCTGACCCATCTCCCCCCTACATCCTCGAGGTAGATGCCTCCGAAGTTGCAGTAGAGGTGGTAATTTCTCAACGCCAGGGTACTAAGGACCTAATGCATCCTGTGGCCTTTTTCTCACAAAAACTGCCCCCTGCAGAGAGGAACTACGATGTGGGTGATCGGGAGTTACTTGCCATCAAGGTTGCTTTGGAAGAATGGAGGTACTTGTTAGAGGGTGCTGTCCATCCAGTACTCATATACACCGACCACAAGAATCTAGAGCAGGGGTCTCAAACTGGCGGCCCTCCAGCTGTTGCAAAACTACAAGTCCCATCATGCCTCTGCTTGTGGGAGTCATGCTTGTAACTGTCAGCCTTGCAATGCCTCATGGGGCTTGTAGTTTCACAACAGCTGGAGGGCCGGCAGTTTGAGACCCCTGATCTAGAGTACCTAAGATCTGCTAGACAGCTGAAACCTCGACAAGCCCGGTGGGCCCTGTTTTTCTCTCGCTTTTCCTTCCATATCACGTACCGGCCTGGATCAAAGAATACCAAACCAGACACGCTATCACGTATGTATGACAACCCTAAGGACCTTTCTGTCCCTGACACCATTTTACCCACAGGCAACTTTCTACTTCTCCAAACGGATCTTCTCTCCCAGATTAAGGAAGCATCCACTGACTCTTCGAGACCCCCTGGGATTACCTTGACATCCAGAGATGGCCTACTGTGGAGGGGGAGTCAAATATTTGTCCCTGGTGACTTGCAAGTTGGAGTATTAAAACTTCTTCATAATCATTCACTGGCAGGGCACTTCGGGGTCCGCAAGACCCTCGAGTTGCTACGTGGCACGTTCTGGTGGCCAGGCCTGGAGGAGTTTTGCAAGAAGTATGTAAGTACATGCCCTGTCTGCAACCGGAACAAAACAGCAAGGAGTCGGGCCTGGGGACTATTGAAACCCTTACATGTACCGGATAGACCATGGAAGATGATCTCCATGGACTTTATAGTAGAGCTTCCATGTTCTGAAGGGTGTACCGCGATCTTTGTAGTCGTGGATCGACTCTCTAAAATGGCCCACTTCCTACCATTAAAGAGTACCCCATCTGCTACGGAGACAGCCCGTGTATTCATCAAGGAAATTGTCCGATTGCATGGAGTTCCTGCAAACATCATATCGGATAGGGGAGTACAATTTACCTCACGTTTCTGAAGAGCATTATGTAAGACCCTGAAGATCGAACTAGCTTTGTCCTCAGCCTATCACCCCAAATGAACGGGCAAACTGAGAGGACAAATCAGACTCTTGAACAATACATCAGATGTTTCACGTCCTTTGTCCAAGATGACTGGGTATCCTTACTGCCCCTAGCAGAATTTTCCTATAACAACGCCAGCCACTCGGCCACAGGGCAATCTCCTTTCTTCTCTAATTATGGTTTTCACCTGTCTTTTTTACCTGATTTTCTTCCAGAATCTTCAATTCCAGCAGTACAGAGCATGGTGGACTTCCTCAGTCGCAATAACCAAGTGTTGCAGGAAGCAGTGATCAAGGCCCAGGCAGACAGCAAGAAAGCTTTCGACAGGAAAAGGAGAGGGGAATTGGACCTGCAAGTAGACGATCAGGTATGGCTCTCCACAAATAACCTCAGGTTGGCTTGCCCTTCGAAAAAATTAGCACCCAAGTTCTTAGGACCTTTTTCGGTGAAGAGAAAAATTAATGAGTTATCGTATGAACTTTCCTTACCTGACTCTTTTAAGATACATCCAGTATTTCACGTCTCCTTACTTAAACCTGCAGTACCTGATCCCTTCCCTGACAGAGGGTCCAGACCACCAGAATCTGTTATTATTGATGGAAATGAGGAATACGAGGTGGAAGCCATCCTTGATTGTAGGAAAAGGCAAGGCCAAGTGCAATTTCTAATTAAATGGAAAGGTTACGGTCCAGAAGATAATTCCTGGGAACCTGAACGTAACATTCATGCTAAAGAATTAATTCATGCATTTTTTCTTGCCCATCCTGAAAAGAAAGGCTGGTTAGGCATCCGGAGGCTACCCCTTGGGGGTAGCAATGTCAAGGACTTACCATGACTGGACGCAGGAACGTGCGTGCGCGCATGCGCGCCTCTCCGACGCGTGTGCGCACCCCTCCGGCGCATGTGCACGTGTGTGCGTGCGCACTGAGCGCTGCTTGGCACCAATGGGCCTTTAAAAGGACAGCAGCTGCAATTATGCAGTGCTGTTCTATCTGCAGCTTCTGTGTATCTTTACCTGCATCTGCTATCTGATTACCTGGATGACCCAGCACTGCTGACTTACCTGTAATCTCCAACCCTGACCCCGGCCTGCCTTGACCCTGCTACTACTACTTGTTGTTCCATTGCCAGACCTCTGCCTGCTTATCTGACCCTGCTCCAGTCCACTGCATTGCTCTGCCTGACCACCTGATCTGACCCGGCTCGCCTGACCCTGCACCTGCCTGCTACTTGCTCGGTGTGTTACTGTGTTGACCTGGCTTATCTCTCCCTGCTTCAGCCTGCTACTGATCCTGCTGTCATCTGCAGTTCCAGCCAAACCTGGAGGATCATCAACCAGCTACAGTGTCAACCACCACAGTCTCCACGGGCACTCCTACCCCGCTGTGTTCCCGAGACCACTGTCCCCACTCCGGTGGCTCCTGAACCAGAGCTGTATGAGAGGTCTTCTCCTACGAGTCAGACTCATCCTCGGAGGTACGTAACACTTGTCCAAAAGAGGGATCCAACAAATACACTTTTTTTGGGCATAGATAAATTTAGCCCAAATTGGAGGGGTAGCTCTCTTGTTAGGGAGATCTTGAAACTTGAGATGTCATGGATATATAAGGTTAAGACTTATGTGCCCCATGGGTTGAATATCGATGTTGATATCAATGCCTTCATTGATAATTCATAATTTATCCTAAAATAATTTTCTGTAAACCTGGTCTGAGTCAGGTGTATGGGTTGGAATATTGTTTTTCCTATATAGATTCTGTTTACTTTTTTCTATAAAGATCTTTATACTGTTTTTTAATTACATATTCCCAATTTATTTTTATTAGAGCTTTTTATTACATCTGATTCTGTTAGATTATACTAGTATAGTAGAATATTAAACTATTTCTATAGCATATACAATACTAGTTATCTTATTCAATTGATGATTAACTAGTACAGTGGGTATCTTCAATTTTACCACATTGGAAATAGTGGGTATTGTGCATTATGAACAATTAGGGGTTTATATAATTTAATTATATAATTTATATAATTTAATACATTTTTATTATATATATAGGTGTGGTTCACATAATATATTGTACATATTTAATATTTTCACTAAACGTATTTTTAATATAATTTTTAACATTAATTTTTTGTTGTTTTTTCATAATATATTTTTCACTAAATATGTTTCACTCAAACGTAAATCTATTAATAATTATTACATATATATTTTTTACTTATATTAATATTTTTCACTTATGTTTAATGTATAAAAAATAAAATATTGTCTCACCATCAGAACGTATATACCGTATTTATTGGCGTATAACACACACAGGCGTATAACACGCACTCTAACTTTAAGAGGGAACTTTCAGGAAAAAAACTTTCCACAGCCCCCTGCGTATAACACGCAGGCACAGTTTACCCTCTATTTTCAGGGTAAAAAAGTGAGTGTTATACGCCAATAAATACAGTAAGTTTCACCACAATATTTTTTATATGTTCACTTATTTAAATATTAAATTTAATATTTTTTTATTTTTATGTTTATTAATTTAACCATATTAATTTTCATATAAATATACTCCCTATATTTTCACATTGATATTACATAATATACATTTTTTATACATATGACTAAATCCCCATACTTAATGCTATATTTAAATTTGGAGTTCTGGCGTTCATTAATATTTTTAACAATAGGCGCAATGCCCAGCCTTTTAAAGTTTTTTTCTTTTTGCTTGGGCCTTATATAGCCTCGAACTTTGGTTCAGTATTGATGATCTATAAAGGTCTATCAATACAGTATATGAACTATTTTACGTGTTCCTCAATGGAGAAGTATAGTAATGACCCATGCAGATAGGGTAATTTGCCCACAATTAAGATGGTGGTTGCGGCCTCATATCCGGGACTCAGACCGAGGTGTGGGTTCTTAAGTAGCGGTGAGTCAGCACGCCACCCGTCCCTCATTGATAATGTCTTGTATGACGAAACGCATCTGAGGAGGTGCGTGCTGACGTCACCGCACTGTCTCGTGTAGTGGACGGGGGTTGTTCTATTAGCCGGCAGGCAATTCTTTTACTCGTGATTTTTTACTGCGAAAGTGTAAGTGTATTTATTTTTACATTTAATAAATAAGTTAGACGGTCTTACATTATGGTACCTTCCATTTGTTCTTACTTTTTGGCTACCATCATGTACCCTGGCTTACCCGCTTGAGATCGAGTCTGTATCAACATATCAGCACAAGCTGACATTTCCTGCTAAGTCCAAGGCCCTGGCTGGGTTTAGCCATCTGTACAAATTGAGTGATATCTGGTGAGCAGGACATTCATGTGGTGGTGGTGCACTTACTTTAATATTCACTCACTGGGTGTCTGTGCACATATCGGTGTTAATTGTGCCTTAAAGGCGTATACACCTGTAGCGACCTCCTCACTCCCCTCTTTGCATCAGCTCGTCTTTCTCTTGTCTAGGGGTACCTTAGAGGGGAGAGAGCGGGGTCACCACGCCAAGCCTTCACCACAGGTGTCTGTGCGGTGTAAGCAAAGTTCTTTCTCTACCTTCGGGTCAATGTTGTGCACCTGGAGTTACCTTGAACAATGTCCACCAGAAAAGAGCCCCACACCATTAAAGTCCAACACTCCTTTATTCTTCTCAAGTGAACAGCACAATCAGTTATGGGAGGCTCACCTGTCACTGGCAATCTGCTGCACCCGGTCTTCAAGTGAGTAGCTCCCCCCGGTCCATTACGCCTTCCGGATTCGGGTACCCAATCCCTGGGTTCCCTAGGACCTCCATCCCTCGCGGGACTCAGTGTTGGACATTGAGCTCCAGACCTCCATTCGAGTACCTCACCCCAGGCTAAAGGTGCCTGAGATGGAACATGACCTTCGGATGTCCTCTAGGCCTAGGCCGCCTAGAGGACCGACACGAACCACCGCCCTCAGGCTGAAGGTGCCTGGGACTCGACCCCGTGACAAAGATGGCTGGCCCCTTTATACCTTCTCCCAGCAAGCACGGCGGGTTCTCTGCCCCACCATACCGCTGCTGAGGGAGGACAAAAAGGAGGCACAGCACACAGCAATGGTTCAACCCCAGCCCAGGGCGATAGCGCCACCTGCTGGGCCGCAGGGAACTACACATCACTGGTGTCTCTGCCAGGTTTAAATTACACCCGGGAAAGTACATACCCGCTACACTCTCCCCCTGGTAATTTGACAATGGTCCCCAGTGTCTGGAACAAATCATACCCTCAAGGGCTGGCATAATCCAATCCAGAGACCGACTAACAATTGTACAAAAATATAAAACTTTTGAAAAAAACTTGGTCCACTGAAGCAATTGTGTCTAGGCCCTTTAAAAGGTAAAGGGAAACAACAACATTTAACACAACTTTTAAAATCACATATTCACATATACTTTTCCCCACCCATCCTGACTAAGACCCACCCCATGCTCAGTGGTCTTGATGGGATGCTCTCCTGCAGAGGGAAAAGAAAGTAAATTAACACACATAAACCCTGACACATATATTCGTGTAAGAGGAAAGAAACTTCTTTGTAAAGAAATCCCTTTTCTCCAAGGAGTGAGTGTGTAAAAAGTGTTAACGTTGCGCAACACTGCCACCTGGTGACAGCATCACGGTAACTGCACTCGTGGAACTTTTCCTCTTCTTTTGAGCCCTATCTACCCCAGAGTCCATGATCTCTTGCTGGAAAGTGAAGAAAAACAGGAACAGTCCTTCATTCCTCTGGGTACAAGGACAACGGGCCCCAGAAAGTTCAGCAGCATACAACAAAAACTGAGTCTTTTCTCTCCTACAGGTAGAAGCGGGGATGTGGCAGAAGTGGCTTCAAGTGCTGGTCCATGGTCTCCAGATGATATTCTACATCTTCTCCTTCCTTGCGCCGGATCAACTTTGTCTGCATGGATGTGCCGTCCCAACATCCACTCTGCCTTGCAGTCCTTAAAACGCTGAGAGGCCTTGGGAGAGCATGCCAGATACCTGCGAGCGTGCGGAATCTGAAGGTGAGTCCACACAAAGTCATTGTACCAGCGCTTCTGGCACACTTCCACCTCATAGAGCAGCTCCTTGGACAAGTATGGATACTCCCATCCGTACTCTGCAGCAACCTTCTGGCCAAATAGGCATTGTAGTCTGGCCAAAGGAGGCATAGTAGCTCTGTCCCCTTCGCCCGGCAAAACTATTGAGTCCGAATGGCGAGGGACCTTGATTACATCTGGTCTGGGCATTGGTGCCCGCAGCAGCAGTCTCTTTTCCCCCATCTTCGGTACAGATGGTACCGGGGATGTAGAGGCAGGCCAGGGATGGGACCACTCTTCAGGTGCTGGTGCCTCCACCCGGGGTGTACTTCACACGTATTGGACTCCTCCCCTTTGCTCCAGTTCGCAGGCTTTTCTTCTTTTTCCTTCTGAGTCACGCCCACGAACTAAGCGATGGGGGTGTGCCTGGTGGCGCAGTTCAAATAGAAACCCCCACATGTAGTCCTTCACACGGCTAAGCTTCCCCCTTTCCTCGCTCTTCTGCGCGGGCCTTTCCCTTCATTGGGTCATGTCCACGACTTCGAGCAGGGATGCACTTCGGCCAATGAAGGCCTGCCTACTCGCAACTCCTCCGGGCAGAAACGTTCAATTCCGTAGTACACAAACACTATACCGAACCCGAGCCCCCACGTGTAGCGGCCTCCTCACTCCCCTCTTTGCATCAGCTCGTCTTTCTCTTGTCTAGGGGTACCTTAGAGGGGAGAGAGCAGGGTCACCATGCCAAAAGTGGGCTGCGGTCTCCGAGCGAGGGGGAAATTTCCTTCCAGGCGGTCTCCGATGGGAGGCTCACCTGTCACTGGCAATCTGCTGCACCCGGTCTTCAAGTGAGTAGCTCCCCCCAGTCCATTACGCCTTCCGGATTCGGGTACCCAATCCCTGGGTTCCCCAGGCTGAAGGTGCCTGGGACTCGACCCCGTGACAAAGATGGCTGGCCCCTTTATACCTTCTCCCAGCAAGCACGGCGGGTTCCCCGCCCCACCATACCGCTGCCGAGGGAGGACAAAAAGGAGGCACAGCACACAGCAATGGTTCAACCCCAGCCCAGGGTGACAGCGCCACCTGCTGGGCCGCAGGGAATTATACATCACTGGTGTCTCTGCCAGGTTTAAATTACACCCAGGAAAGTACATACCTGCTACACACCTATTGTGCCTTTGTTTAAAAGGTGTCACGCTATGTCCTTTTTTTGCTTTATCCTTTGATTTATCATGCGGTGTATGTACACAGGACCTGTGTGGCCCAGGAATTCATATATACTGTGACGTGGTAGCCAACATCATCCATACAGGATTTTTGTGATTCTCCATTGGGATAAAGGCCCTGGCTGGGTTTAAGCCATCTGCTTACCTAGCTTACTATCTGGTAAGCGGTTTATTCATCTGGGAGTGATGCACTTGTTCTAGACCTACTCACTGGGTGTTTCAACAAAAAGTGTACCATCTGTTGGATTATTATTTTTTCTGGACATAAAATAAGCGCAATTTTTCTCCTCTATTTGTTACTGTGTTTATCCCACTTATTATTTCTGCTGACAGACTGGTCCATCTTTTATTTATTTATTTTTGCCTTTAAGCGCAGTTTTTTTTCCTTTATGATTTTTATTATATTGGCTTTTGAACCTGTAGATTTTTTCTATATACAGTATGTATAGCTTAACCAGTGAAACACGTTGGTATACACCTTCTATCATTGTTCTGATTACCATCAGTCTACTTATTGTTTGGTTCTATACCTACTATACTCATGATTGAATATGTATTTGAACATAAGAAGGTGTATGGGATAGTTGATGTTATAAACATCTCATATTCATCTATTGTTTTTATGGACTTATAGTCCTTTTTTTAGAAATATTTTTCTAATAAAAAAAAGATGTGTTTTAATAAACGTGTAAGTGTGTTTTTCAGAGATTTAGCACCACTAAAGTCCCATTTTTTTCAATTTTTTGAGACTTGACCTCTACAGGGATGTGGTGCTGAGGTTACATAACATACCACTTAAATTATATAAATTGTAAGCTGTAATATATGACATTTTTGGTTTTGGGTTTAAAAATGCTTTATGTTTTTAACTGATGACTTTATTAACTGGTGTGAATTATTATTCACTTCCTCTGACATCTCTTCTTCCTCTTTAGTTGGAGTTTATGCTGTGACTTTTTGAAGAGCCACACAGAATAGTGAAGATGACAGAGTTTCCATTTTTCCATTTAGACTGGGACTAAGGTTTTGAGCAGTACGGTGAATAATTTACACAGACTATTACCTGTATTAAAGAACATGGCCTCACCACATTTACATAGTTGGTCTGTTTGAAAAACAGAAAAAACTCCATCTAGTTCAACCAATAGAAAAAAAGTTAAATAAATAAATAGAAATAAATAGAAAATCTCCATGTACAGAATTGCATAACCACAGTTGATCCAGAGAAAGGCAAAAAAAAAAAAACTATAAAGCATTGTCCAAATTGCTCCAGGGGGAGAAAAATAAATTCTTTCCTCAACCCCAAAAGGCAATCAGATATTACCTGGATCAACAATCGCTGGTGTTATTTTCTATCAATGTTAATATCCAGTTATAATTTGTGCATTTAGGAATGCGCCCAGCTCTTTTTTTAAAAAACACTCTACTGAGCTGGCCAGAACTAGTTCTTGAGGTCTAATTTACATTCACAGCTCTTACTTTGAAGAAGCCTTTTGGTAGGGATGAGCTTCGTGTTCGAGTCGAACATACGTTCGACTCGAACATCGGCTGTTCGATCGTTCGACGAAGATCGAACGATTTGGGCCGTTCGCGCCAAATTCGAGTGACACAAACGGCCCACAATGCACTACGCCATCGCAGTGTCATCCAGGCGCTGTGATTGGCCAAGCATGCACTGTGACCCCGCATGCTTGGCCAATCACAGCGCCGGCAGCGAGGAGAGCAATGATTGGCCACAGGCAGGATGCCTGTGGCCAATTATTGCTGAGGGGGTTTAGTACACGCCCCACACTATAAAAGGCCGCCAGCTTGGCGGCCTTGTGTAGTGTGTTCCGGAGCAGGGAAAGAGAAGCATAGGCAGGGACAGTGTCATTATTTTTCCTTTACTAATCCTGGATTCCTTGTGTTTAGGGACAAATAAGGATAGGTAGGGAGAGTGTCAGTGACAGTGTGCTATTCTGTGCTAATCCTTGTTTGTAGGGACAGAGAGGTACAGTGAGGGAAAGTGTCAGTGTGCTATTCTGTTCTAAACCAATCTTGCTGAACCATATTTTCAATCCTTGAGTTTAGGGACAGAGAGGTACAGTGAGGGAAAGTGTCAGTGTGCTATTCTGTTCTAAAACTATTTTGCTGAACCATATTTTCAATCCTTGAGTTTAGGGACAGACAGGTACAGTGAGTGAAACTGACAGTGTGCTATTCTGTTCTAAACCAATTTTGCTGTTCCATATTTTCAATCCTTGAGTTTAGGGACAGAGAAGGACACTCGTAGAAATTATCAGTGTGCTATTCTGTGCTAAATCTTGTTTGTAGGGAGGGACAGAGTAGGACAGTGAGGGAAAGTGTCAGTGTGCTATTCTGTTCTAAAACTATTTTGCTGAACCATATTTTCAATCCTTGAGTTTAGGGACAGAGAGGTACAGTGAGTGAAACTGACAGTGTGCTATTCTGTTCTAAACCAATTTTGCTGTTCCATATTTTCAATCCTTGAGTTTAGGGACAGAGAAGGACACTCGTAGAAATTATCAGTGTGCTATTCTGCGCTAAATCTTGTTTGTAGGGAGGGACAGAGTAGGACAGTGAGGGAAAGTGTCAGTGTGCTATTCTGTTCTAAAACTATTTTGCTGAACCATATTTTCAATCCTTGAGTTTAGGGACAGAGAGGTACAGTGAGTGAAACTGACAGTGTGCTATTCTGTTCTAAACCAATTTTGCTGTTCCATATTTTCAATCCTTGAGTTTAGGGACAGAGAAGGACACTCGTAGAAATTATCAGTGTGCTATTCTGTGCTAAATCTTGTTTGTAGGGAGGGACAGAGTAGGACAGTGAGGGAAAGTGTCAGTGTGCTATTCTGTTCTAAAACTATTTTGCTGAACCATATTTTCAATCCTTGAGTTTAGGGACAGAGAGGTACAGTGAGTGAAACTGACAGTGTGCTATTCTGTTCTAAACCAATTTTGCTGTTCTATATTTTCAATCCTTGAGTTTAGGGACAGAGAAGGACACTCGTAGAAATTATCAGTGTGCTATTCTGTGCTAAATCTTGTTTGTAGGGAGGGACAGAGTAGGACAGTGAGGGAAAGTGTCAGTGTGCTATTCTGTTCTAAAACTATTTTGCTGAACCATATTTTCAATCCTTGAGTTTAGGGACAGACAGGTACAGTGAGTGAAACTGACAGTGTGCTATTCTGTTCTAAACCAATTTTGCTGTTCCATATTTTCAATCCTTGAGTTTAGGGACAGAGAAGGACACTCGTAGAAATTATCAGTGTGCTATTCTGTGCTAAATCTTGTTTGTAGGGAGGGACAGAGTAGGACAGTGAGGGAAAGTGTCAGTGTGCTATTCTGTTCTAAAACTATTTTGCTGAACCATATTTTCAATCCTTGAGTTTAGGGACAGACAGGTACAGTGAGTGAAACTGACAGTGTGCTATTCTGTTCTAAACCAATTTTGCTGTTCCATATTTTCAATCCTTGAGTTTAGGGACAGAGAAGGACAC
This sequence comes from Rana muscosa, assembly GCA_029206835.1. Lineage (NCBI taxonomy): Eukaryota > Metazoa > Chordata > Amphibia > Anura > Ranidae > Rana > Rana muscosa. The sequence continues at coordinate 1,236,517,233 of CM055122.1, forward strand.
TCGTAGAAATTATCAGTGTGCTATTCTGTGCTAAATCTTGTTTGTAGGGAGGGACAGAGTAGGACAGTGAGGGAAAGTGTCAGTGTGCTATTCTGTTCTAAAACTATTTTGCTGAACCATATTTTCAATCCTTGAGTTTAGGGACAGACAGGTACAGTGAGTGAAACTGACAGTGTGCTATTCTGTTCTAAACCAATTTTGCTGTTCCATATTTTCAATCCTTGAGTTTAGGGACAGAGAAGGACACTCGTAGAAATTATCAGTGTGCTATTCTGTGCTAAATCTTGTTTGTAGGGAGGGACAGAGTAGGACAGTGAGGGAAAGTGTCAGTGTGCTATTCTGTTCTAAAACTATTTTGCTGAACCATATTTTCAATCCTTGAGTTTAGGGACAGAGAGGTACAGTGAGTGAAACTGACAGTGTGCTATTCTGTTCTAAACCAATTTTGCTGTTCCATATTTTCAATCCTTGAGTTTAGGGACAGAGAAGGACACTCGTAGAAATTATCAGTGTGCTATTCTGTGCTAAATCTTGTTTGTAGGGAGGGACAGAGTAGGACAGTGAGGGAAAGTGTCAGTGTGCTATTCTGTTCTAAAACTATTTTGCTGAACCATATTTTCAATCCTTGAGTTTAGGGACAGAGAGGTACAGTGAGTGAAACTGACAGTGTGCTATTCTGTTCTAAACCAATTTTGCTGTTCCATATTTTCAATCCTTGAGTTTAGGGACATAGAAGGACACTCGTAGAAATTATCAGTGTGCTATTCTGTGCTAAATCTTGTTTGTAGGGAGGGACAGAGTAGGACAGTGAGGGAAAGTGTCAGTGTGCTATTCTGTTCTAAAACTATTTTGCTGAACCATATTTTCAATCCTTGAGTTTAGGGACAGACAGGTACAGTGAGTGAAACTGACAGTGTGCTATTCTGTTCTAAACCAATTTTGCTGTTCCATATTTTCAATCCTTGAGTTTAGGGACAGAGAAGGACACTCGTAGAAATTATCAGTGTGCTATTCTGTGCTAAATCTTGTTTGTAGGGAGGGACAGAGTAGGACAGTGAGGGAAAGTGTCAGTGTGCTATTCTGTTCTAAAACTATTTTGCTGAACCATATTTTCAATCCTTGAGTTTAGGGACAGAGAAGGATAGGCAGGGGACAGTGTCAGTGTCATTGTTGCTAAGCCTCCTGCACAGTATACACCTGAAGGTAGCCCTTATTGCTCTTTTTCCCATCTCCCTGCAGGCCATCCATTAAAATGTCTGGAAGGCAAACAAGGAGAGGCAGACAGTCAGGAGGCAAAAAAGAGGGCAAGCAGGCTCTGTGTCTGGGGGCAACAGTGCTGGTCGTGGACGGGGTGCATTGTCATCAGCACATGGCCATGGGACGCGCTTGTCCTTCTTTTCGGCAGCTGGACATGTTGAGCCACATCATGCCGAAGACTTGGTAGAGTGGATGACCAAGCCCACCTCATCCTCCTCATCCTCTCTCACCCAGGCTCAGGGTACTGGCAAAGCAGCTGCCAAAGCGTCCTCTTCTCTGGTATCATTATCTTCATTAGTCAATCCTTCCCTAGACCCACCATGTCCTCCTCCTGAGGAGTCCCCCGAACTGTTTGAGCACAGTGTTGGGTACATGCTCCAGGAGGATGCCCAGCGTTTGGAAGGATCTGATGATGATACCCAGCTAGAGGAAGGCAGCAGCGTGAGAGCAGAGAGAGGGGATGCTCAAGAAGGACACCAATCTGGCAGTCATGCTCCAGCAGCTGCAGCATACTGCCAGATTGGCTCCAGTGATGAGGAGGGAGGGGATGATGAGGTCACTGACTCCACGTGGGTGCCTAATAGGAGAGAGGAGGAGGAGGATGAGGAGGAGGCACATCTCCAACGAGGCAGGATGCCCTTGAGTGGCAAGCGTATGGGCAGCACACCGACGGAATCACACCGCAGAGCTCCGCCTGTGCAGGGCGCTGCCTCTGCCCGTCATTCAAAAAGTTCTTTGGTGTGGGCCTTTTTTGAGGCGAGTGCATCAGATCGCACAGCTGCTGTTTGCAACATATGTCTCAAGCGTATATCGCGTGGCCAAAACATCAGCCGCTTGGGCACCACATGCTTGATCAGACATATGTTGACCTGCCATGCAGGTCGTTGGCAAGCCTACCTTAAAGACCCACACCAAAGAACAAAGCTGACCTCTTCTTGCACCGCATCAGCTGGGATCTCCAACCCCACTATACCTTCACTCCTCTCTGAAACCTGCTCTGAGAGGAATGAAGGTGTAGAATTAGGTGTGTCACAGGCAAGTACTTGCGGGCACTCTGCTAGCAGTACACCAACGTCCGATTCTAGCAGGCAAATTTCCCTGCCCCAGCTGCTGGACCGTCAAAAGAAGTTCACTCCCAGCCATCCACATGCCCAGCGGTTGAATGCTAGCTTGGCTAAATTGCTAGCGCTTCAACTGCTGCCTTTTCAGTTGGTAGACTCGGCCCCCTTCCGTGAGTTTGTGCAATGTGCGGTTCCTCAGTGGCAGGTTCCCAAACGCCACTTTTTCGCACGGAAGGCGATACCGGCACTCTACAGGCATGTGGAAGGCAATGTCTTGGCCTCGCTGGACAGGGCGGTCAGCGGTAAGGTGCATATTACCGCTGACTCATGGTCCAGCAGGCATGGACAGGGACGTTACCTTTCTTTCACGGCCCATTGGGTCACTCTTTTGGCAGCTGGGAAGGATGCAGGACAAGGTGCAGTAGTGTTGGAGGTTGTTCCACCGCCACGCCTCCAAAATGCTACTACTGGTTGTGACACACCTCTCTCCTCCACCCCCTCCTCTTCTTCTTCCTCCATGGTCTCTTCCTGTGGTTTGTCCTCAGAACCAGCGGTGCTCCGTAGGCGTTCAAGGGGCTACGCAAGTACGCAGGCAAAAAGATGCCATGCCGTGCTTGCGCTGGTGTGTTTGGGGGACAGGAGCCACACTGGGGCAGAGGTCCTGTCTGCTCTGCAGGGGCAGGCCGAGAGGTGGTTGACGCCACGCCAGCTTAAGCCAGGAATGGTGGTTTGCGACAATGGCACCAACCTCCTCTCCGCCCTCCGACAGGGACAACTGACCCATGTGCCCTGTATGGCTCACGTTCTTAACCTGGTGGTGCAGCGGTTCTTGGGCAGGTACCCGGGCTTACAGGATGTCCTGAGGCAGGCCAGGAAAGTCTGTGTGCATTTCCGCAGATCTTATAATGCCAGTGCTCGCCTGGCTGAGCTTCAAAAGGAGTTGAACCTGCCCAAGAACCGCCTTATGTGTGACATGCCCACCAGGTGGAACTCAACGTTGGCCATGCTGCAGCGGCTGCACACGCAGCAGAGGGCCATCAATGAGTACCTGTGCGACTACGGCACCAGGACAGGGTCAGGGGAGCTCGGTTTTTTTTCACCACGCCAGTGGGGCATGATCAGGGATGCATGCACTGTCCTGGCACCATTTGAGGAGGCCACGAGGATGGTGAGCAGTGACAGTGCATGCATCAGTGACGAAAAAGAAAAGAAAAAACAAATGCGCCTGCTAAGTGCAGTATGTTAGAAATTTATTCGAGTCACTCCGTGTGTCTGTAGTCTCCCGGTGGTGGAATACTGCCAAGATGAAGAGGTAGTGCAGCCCTTTGGTCTACAGATGTGAGCACATGGGTTGCTGCTGCCATCTTTGTTTGCCTACAGCACTTCATTTCCGGAGTATGACACTAGATTGATGGTTCCGTCCGGTGGAACGCATATAATACCGACAGCTTCTATTGCCTATCAGATCCGAGGAAAATGCGGAAGCATTGAAACGCGTCATCAGTTAGCGTCTGCTATTGACGTCACGTCCGGTTGCCGAAGCTGACTGCGCTCCAGCGTGAACCGCACGCCGTACGCCGTGTGGGAACCGGTGTCCACACTGGCATAGAGGGACAGCTCTTCTCGCATCTACCGTTCTTCTGCCATCTCCCCATCCCTGCAGCAACACCGCAGTGCACTACCTCTTCATCTTGGCAGTATTCCACCACCGGGAGACTACAGACACACGGAGTGACTCATGCCCTCCGCAGACAACTTAGAAGGATATCTATTTATGCTTTTACTCCACTTCCATCCTGTGAGTAGCCATTTGGCTGTTATTTTAATTATTCTCGAATAAATTTCTAACATACTGCACTTAGTAGGCACATTTGTTTTTTCTTTTCTTTGCCATATATAGTGTCTGCTTCGCTCTACAATTGCTGCCAACGGTGCATATGTTCATATGACTTGCTTTCAATATTACATGGACTTCCAAAGAGAAAGACTTTTATACTTTAAATCCTATTGATTTTCATCTGATTTATTTTTATCAGTTAGGTTGTTGTTCCTTCTTTTTGCGCCGTTATCTGTATTATAATTCATGCATCAGTGACACTGTACCTCTTGTCCACCTGTTGGAGCACATGCTGCGTGGAATAATGGACAGGGCACTTGAGGCAGAACAGAGGCAGGAAGAGGAGGACTTCCTTGCCTCTCAAGGCCCCCTTTACCCAGACAGTGTTCCTTCTGTCCCACCCATCGCACAGGAAGAGGAGGAGGAGGAGGAGGATTGTGTCAGCATGGAGGTGGAGGCTGGCACTCAGCATCATCAGCAGCAGTCTTTTAGGGATGATTTACAGTCCCAAGAAACCAGTGGACTTGTACGTGGCTGGGAGGAGGTGGCTGCGGATCATGTCGTCCTTAGTGACCCAGAGGACTCCGGACTGAATGCCTCAGCTAACCTACGCTGCATGGCCTCCCTGATCCTGCAAAGTCTGCGGAAGGATCCTCGTATTCTTCAGATCAAGGAGAGGGACCATTACTGGCTGGCCACTCTCCTTGATCCACGGTACAAGGGTAAGGTTGCGGACCTTATCGTACCGTCGCAGAGGGAGCAGAGGATGAGACAACTCCGGGAGGCCTTGCAGAAAGGTCTGTGCAACGCGTTCCCAGAGACTGGGAGGTTACAAACTCTGGTCCTGGACAACGAGTTGCTGAGGCTTCGGGCAGTCAAAGAAGGAGCGGTGGGGAAGGTGGCCGTCTGACCGATGCGTTCAGACAATTCTTTAGTCCGCAGCCCCAAAGTATGATCGGTTCCAGCAACCATCGCCAGCGTCTGATATACATGGTCCAGGAATACCTAGGGGCAAGGTCAGACTTGGACACCTTCCCCACCGAAAATCCTCTGGCTTACTGGGTCTTGAGGATGGATCACTGGCCAGAGCTTGCACAGTATGCAATTGAGCTACTGGCCTGTCCTGCATCCAGCGTTCTTTCAGAACGCACATTCAGTGCTGCTGGAGGATTTGTCACGGATCACAGGGGGCGCCTGTCCACCGACTCGGTTGATCGACTGACTTTCATCAAGATGAACCAGTCTTGGATCACCACCAGCTACCACACACCAGATGCTGATATAACAGACTAATTGATTTTAAAATGTCACATCCCTTCAAGACTGATGCTGATGCTGAGTGCCTGTGCTGTTATGTTGACTGGCTATCCTCCTCCTCCTCCTCAATGATACGATTAACGATGATAGCTTGGAAGATCATTTTGGTTTATGGGTGATGCCACCAGTGGCTAAGGCCCAATTTTTCAGCCCCTGTTTAACAGGGGCGTGTAATTAAAATTTTTGATGCAATACTTTGCAACAGGCCTCATTGCTGTGCTCCAAGTACAGTATCTGTGAGGGGTTGCAGTGTTGTGCCACCAGTGCCTAAGGCCCAATTTTTCAGCCCCTGTTCAACAGGGGCATGCAATTATAATTATTGATCTAATAATTCACAGCAGGGCCCATTGCTGCGCCCACCAAGAGTAACTGTCAGGCCTTACAGTGTTGTGGCACCAGCACCACCATCACCACCACCACCACCACCAAAGGCCCAATTTTTAAGCCCCTGTTCAACAGGGGCATGCAATTATAATTATTGATCTAATAATTCACAGCAGGGCCCATTGCTGCGCCCACCAAGAGTAACTGTCAGGCCTTACAGTGTTGTGGCACCAGCACCACCATCACCACCACCAAAGGCCCAATTTTTCAGCCCCTGTTCAACAGGGGCATGCAATTAAAATTATTGATCTAATAATTCACAGCAGGGAGCATTGCTGCGCCCACCAAGAGTAACTGTCAGGCCTTACAGTGTTGTGGCACCAGCACCACCATCACCACCACCACCACCACCAAAGGCCCAATTTTTCAGCCCCTGTTCAACAGGGGCATGCAATTATAATTATTGATCTAATAATTCACAGCAGGGACCATTGCTGCGCCCACCAAGAGTAACTGTCAGGCCTTACAGTGTTGTGGCACCAGCACCACCATCAAAGGCCCAATTTTTACTACCACTGATCAACAATTATATGTTATTACAATTCCTGATATAATAGTTGACAGCAGGGCGTTCCAGCACCCACCAAGAATAACTGTGAGTGCTTTCAGTGTTGTGCCAACACCAACACCTAAGGGGCCAATTTCTGCAGAGTATATACGGAAGGTCCCTACTTTCAAACATCCAACTTACAAACTACTACTACTTGCAAACGAAAGAAGACAACAGGAAGTGAGAGGAAATCTACCCCTTGGAAGGAAAATTCTCTCCTGTAAGAATTAATATGGGAGAAAGGTGTCTCCTCTCTACTGATGCTTTATCACCAATCCTTGTTTCAATAAAAACACCACATTTCAAAAACAGTTGTCATTGGGACGCAAAGTGAGGTGAAATGTTCTGAACAGGGGCACAGACAGCAAAAAAATGTGACAGGGGTGATAACCATTCCCTATGTTTTACAAAAAGCTAAAAAAAAGGAATTTGGCATGGAGCTCCACTTAAACAATGCAGCTGTTCAAAATTACAAACAGATTCTACATAAGAACAAACCTACAGTCCCTGTCTTGTATGCACCGCCTGTATACGGCTGTTCAGAGTATATAGGTCCTTTTTTATTTTGTGTGCGGGGTTCCCCTTAATATCCATACAAGACCCAAAGGGGCTGGTAATGGGCTGGGGTAGGGGGGGGGGGGGTTGATGGGGTAGCTATGCCATTTTTCCTAAAGATTTTCATCCATATTACCGGGACCAGACATTGCATTAAAGCCGCAAGCAGTTTTAAATGGCTTTTTTTCCTTTAGAAATGTTATTTTGTGCAGGGACAGTTCTAAACACGGGAAACATGTGGCACTTCACAGGCATACTTTAGACACCCCCCAGGTACAATATTTAAAGGAATATTTGACTTTTTTTTTTCACTTTATGCATCATTAAAATGACTGCTCACGGAAAACGTCCGTTTTTAAAACTTCTTTTTGCATTGATACATGTCCCCTGGTGCAGAACCCGGGTTCCCAAACTCTGTTTCGGACAATAACATGGATAATAGTCGTTATAATTAGCACTTTAGAATCCGAACGTTCGCATCCATTGTATTTAATAGGGTTCTAATGTTCGTGCGAACTTTCGGTCCGTTCGCGGTTTCTGGTGCGAACCGAACCCGGGGGTGTTCGGCTCATCACTACCTTTTGGTATGTAGAGGTTAAATCCATTTTTCCTCCAGATATATGTAAAGACTGTCCCCTTATCCTAAAAGTGTTAAAGTGAATAACTGTACACCAAGTTCACTATATGGACCAATTGTGTGATCATATTCCCCCTTAACTGCAGCTTCTGAAGATAAAATAAATTCAGTTCAGCTAATATTTCCTCATAACTAGGGATGAGCCGAACACCCCCTGTTCAGTTCGCACCAGAACCTGCGAACAGACCTAAAGTTTGCGTGAACTTTTGAACCCTATTAAATACAAAGGACTCAAACGTTCAAAATCAAAAGTGCTAATTATTAAGGCTAATATGCAAGTTATTGTCCTAAAAAAGGGGTTGGGGACCCAGGTCCTGCCCCAGGGGACATGTATCAATGCAAGAAAAAGTTTTAAAAACGTCAGTTTTTTCGGGAGCAGTGATTTTAATAATGCATAAAGTGAAAAATAAAAAGTGAAATATTCCTTTAAATGTCGTACCTGGGGGGTGTATAGTATGCCTGTAAAGCAGCGCGCTTGTTTCCCTTGCTTAGAACTGTCCCTGCACAAAATGTAATTTCTGAAGGAAAAAAAGTAATTTAAAACAATTGTCGGCTCCCGGCAATACAGAGAAAAGTCATTGATAAAAAAAATATGCGTGGGGGTCCCCCCAAATTCAATTACCAGGCCCTTCAGGTCTGGTATGGATATTAAGGGGAACCCTGCATCAAATTTAAAATAATAATGATGTGGGGTTCCCCCCTAATATCAATATTAGACCCTTCAGGTCTGGTATGGATTTTAAGGGGAACTCCACCCCAAATTTAAAAAAAATGGCGTGGAGTTCCCCCAAAAATCCATACCAGACCCTTTATCCGAGCACGCAACCTGGCAGGCCGCAGGAAAAGAGGGGGGATGAGAGAGCGCCTCCCCTCCTGAACCGTACCAGGCCACATGCCCTCAACATGGGAAGGATGTCCTCATGCTGATGGGGACAAGGGCCTAATGCGCATGGGGTGAGTAGGGTGTGCCTGGGCACACCCGACACACACTGTGCGCACGCCTATGCATCCAGTCAAAATCCAGAAAAGTAACCACATGACTTCAGAAAAGGAGTGGGGGTGGGAATTAAAAAATAATGCCTGTCAAAAGCTAGTGCACGAGATATGTAAATAACCTGTCACTCAAAGCAAGGGGGCGGAACAGACAAAGGTTTTTCTCTGTTTGTCCGTTTTATCTCACTGAACAATAAAAGAGGATTGCTCAGAGCTGGATTAACTCTTTGTGGCAAGACTGGGCACAAATGATAGGAAATCTTATTCTCTACATTGTGACAGCAAAAAAAAAAAAATCGGGTTTACATCCACTTTAAGTCACTCAAGCTCCCACCCCGCTTCATCTAGGATAGGATTACAACCCACTGCTGGTAGTTTTTAACCTTCACCGTATTGTAAATATGTGTACAACCAGGGTGCCCACATATGGATAAAAATTTGTCAGCTCCCTGCTAAACTGAACTAATTTTGATCCATGCATGGCCGGCTTTAATGAAACGACACACTGTAATTTTCAGTTCTTGATAAAACATGGCTGTGTTTTACCCACTTAAATTTTAGCCGATTAATGCTGCATACATGGTGTTTATCGAGTCTGTAAAAAATGTTTTGGCTATTGCTTGTGAAATAATACCTTTTTATTTCTTAATAAAACATAAATCGTCTCTACCTATGAAATTGTGGCCTAATAAAGCTGCTAACATACTATGCTTTGACTGTACCATTTTTTTGGGCTATTTGTGTTCCTTTATGTATACTGGATAAAAACCTTTGAACTAATGGCTTCAATAAGTAAAATATATTTAAAGCAGAACTAAACAGTATCTGAGCACCACAAACTGAAAACACTAGTTATTTCATTTTTAACATTCAAGGCAAAATCTCCCATCCATCCAAGTTTCCATGACAGATGATTCATGTAGCATTTTGTTCCTGGAAACTATCGGTCCTTACATCGAACATGCAGGCAGAGGGTTTGCTTAGCTGAGAAAGCCCTCCTTTGTTCCACTATATGAAAAAGACAAAGTGACCATGAAGACTTGTGGGATGTTTGACATTATTCTGGCCTAGACCCGAAACCAGGAGGCAACTGAGGAAATAAAAAAAAAAAAAGTTTAAAACAGGTAAATATACCTTCCAATCTATTTACCAATGCTAGCAACATAATGATTAACAGTAGTGTTGATTGAGAGAGATTAGTTTTGCTTTAATAATATGCCTCAAAAATATATTTTATGTGTGAATTATTTCATGTTCTCTTTCATTTGGTCCCTTGAGAAGCCCACCTTTTCCTAAGCAATATTCTAGCAATACCCACGCTCCACATTGCCCAAACAATTCAGGCATACCTTTGAGGCTAAGGCAGGCCATAGATGATGCATTTTTTTTCCTGCAGCCATGGATTGCAGGAAAGAAAATCCATCCTGCTGAGCTATTGTGTTCTCCCGGCAAAGGGGGTTCAGGGAGCCGTCCCTGCCAGGAGAACATAGTGGTTACTGCTGGAGGCTATAGCTGCTGGCAATAATCGCATGCTAGAAATCTGACATGCTGGTTGTACCCAAGTCGATTGATGGATCGACTTGGGTACAATCAGCCTGTCCATAGATGGGACGAATTTTGGCTGAACCATGCGCAGATACCATAAAGAGAACTTATTGTTCAAAATAGATTGCTGTCTCTGTCAGTGTTTTTCTCAGCAAATCAGGGGTTTGGTAAATTTTATGGCAGCTAAGGCGATCAGGCATCAAAATGTAAATGCAGCCTTCATAATGAAACTTTAGATTTTGCATTGGTACATGTCCTCCATGGTAGTGCCCAGCTCCCCGTGCCTTTTGTTCAACAATCTCTTGCCTTTTAGCCTTGAGAATGACCAGAATCAATTATCAACATTCACCCCCACTGGCTTTAATAGGGGTTGGGTTAAAGTTTGCAAATTATGGATTTTATGATGAGTTTGACAAATAAACCACAAATCAAACCTAGGTCAATTCACTCACCCCTAACCTTTACATTATGCCTGGAGTTGAACAGTGCTCACATCAACTAAGTTTTCACCATAAAAAGTTGAAGTCGGTGAATTACAGAACCTCACTGAGGCTACGGCTAGTTATTTCAAAACACCCAAGCAAATAGGTAAAATGGTAGATTGATTGATTGATTGAATAATTGATTGAATTTCCCCAGGGAAAAAGACTTGCATAGTTACATAGTTAGTCAAGTTGCAAAAAGTCCATCTAGTTAGACCAACGCGATCCTAAAAAATGTTTTATCTATAATTTTATATGAAGCTGTATAATCTTAAGCAAAATGACAAGCAGTATTTTCCTAGCTGGAAATATTATGCAGAAATTAATAATAAAGTTACATATGACAAGATTTTAAAAACAATACTTCAGGTTAGTGTCCAAGCCTAATTGGACTAATTGGTGAGACACAAAATTCTATTATAGTTGTTTCTTTTTTTCCCCAGTAAACCACTCAAACCTCATGGCTAATAGGGCTTCTACCCCCTATCAAAAAAGTTTTGTAGGTATACAAGCCTTTTGCTATATTATTACCAAGATTGGGATTAGTGCATAAAGAAGGGGCACCAAAAAATGAAGTCACTATCTGGAAATACTAGTTGGCTATTCAGCACCTCTGAATTCCACAAGTGAATATAAATAGGGTTACTGTATGTGTACGGTAATTTAGCAAAGAAAGGTTTATTGGTATAAGGCAACCTTGCCCTGGAACATTGGATTTTCTTTTTATTATTAGCTGATATATAAGATTTACAGAGAGATTTAAAACGGCAGCAAACAAACAATAGTAATTATCAACTTTAAGCATACCAACACAAAGCAAAGAACAGTATGTATAGGTGCTAAGCAACCATTTATGTAACTTTTATTCTATGGGGTCCTGAAAGTTATATGTTAAACTGTTTATATGCAATGTATTTGTATTCCATAAAACAATGCATGTGTACTTAAATATTTAGAAGTTTCTGTTCAATATTTAGGATGCTGAAGACACTATGAGAAAGTCATATCATACCCACTGGGGTTACAATACAGGAAAAAAACAAGTTTTAATAGACTTCACACATAAAAAAACACACTTAAGTCACAGTTCAACCTAGAGCCAAGGGGCACAATATGTTTCTAAGGTCAAAACACACATCTTGAAGGAGCAAGTGAACTGGAACAGTGCCTTGGTGTTATTAATCTAAAATTGTATTTCTGGAACATTGCCGCTTAGTAGTGGTACTAATTCTTCCCCTTTTTGGCATAGCCAATTCAAGGCTTAGTATCTCTGTTTTTCATTAAAACAATTTAATTGATGATTAGAGCGTACATTTACATTCTAATAATTATACATGTGTGTAATCACTAAGTAGTTTTATTGTGAACTGTGTATGAGTAAACAAAATAACTCACTCTAGTAAAGGTAAGTATAAATTAACTCATCTCAATCTCACAAAATATTTAATATGTTAAAGTAATATCTAATTTTGTTTTGAATATTTTTAACTCTGCAGATTTTATTAAAATAACACACACCATGATGATCCTTGTTTGGACACTTCCTGTTATAGGGTGACAGTGCTCTGTCCCTGTCTCCCTTCTGTGCTCCTTCATGCTACTGTTACATGGGCCTCTGTCAGAGACTACTAGAGGCAATATCAACACATATTACATAGACATAGTTTGCTAATGTCAGCTTTAGAAATCCACCCTGTACAATAAAAAACAGCCACTACTGGAATGCATGCATATAGACAGTAAATGGTTGCAGGAGATCAGCAGTACTGAGTTGAATGAATGACATTACAGTGAAAACTATTTTTTTACTGTAGAAAATGCAATTGTTTATGATACGCAGTGATTAAGCAAACTAAAGGCCATTCTTTTGGGGTTTACATCTACCTAATTAATACATTAATCTGTGCAACGTGTATGATAACTAGCAAGGCTGCCATTACATAATAATTTTCTGCAGACTAATATAGTCTAATTTCCCCAAGGAAAGACAGACAATAGGGTTGATTAACTAAAGCAAAGCGTGTTAACTTTGGGGGTTTTCACTTTGCAAGCTTTGAGAACGTGGTGAAATTCACTTTGCAAAGCTCACCTAATCACATGCAAGGAAAATAAAGAAGTGGGGACTGTAGCTGGGCCCCACACTGTGGAGCCAGCCTGTAAGGTTTGGCTCCTGCACTAGGTGCTCACCTTAGCACTAAGGGCAATGTGTGAAGACAGCCACAGGCTGAGGTCCATTCCTATGGGTTCCAGTCCCTGAAAACCCCTCCGAGGGTGTGCCCATCATGAGGAGTGAAGCCTCTAGACTTAGTCTGAGAAAGAAAAAGGTAGCTGTGTCACGCATCCCTGGCTGATGCATTCCATCCTGCCTTTTCTTTTTTTCAATATCTTTATTATTATTTTTTTAAGAAATTAATACATCAATATCCAAATATAAAATACATCACTTAATATCCCCTGCGTACCAATTCCTTTTATTAACTCCCCCCCCTCCCCTTTTTTTCCCTACTCCTTTTTCCCACTTTCTTTATCTATACCCCTACCGTGGCTCCCGACCACATCCCTTCTTCTACTCTCATGAATTCTGCATATCTCCCTGACTGCTTAAAGTGGTTGTAAACCCACTTTATTTACAAACACCTACAGGTAAGCCTAGATTAAGGCTTACCTGTAGGTGCATGAAATATCTCCTTAACCTACACGGTTAAGGAGATATTTGCATTTAAATGCGGCGACGCTGACGTCACGCGCATGCGCATGAGGTTAACCCCATTCCCAAATTTGGCTAGGTCGCAACATTCGACGACGTAGCCGAATTCGACGGCTCACGCGCGCATGCGCGGAGTCACGTCTTCGCCGCTCCGGCCAATCACAGCGCCGGAGCGGCGCTGTGATTGGCTGCAGCGACGATACCCGGAAGTAACCTTCCGGCTATCGCCGCAGCGATGGATGCGGCTGAAGAGGGATACGAGGACGGCTTCGGGGGCCCAGATCCAAGGTAAGTGATGCATAATGAGCTATTATGCTAGTCATATTAGCTCATTATGCCTTTCTCTTACAGGTCGTTGGCAAAAAAAAGATAAAAATTGTGGGTTTACAACCACTTTAAACTCTCTCCAGATTTTCCATTTACTTTCAAAACGTTCTATTCCTTCTTCTCCACTGAACCTAAGGTATTCCATATTGAAAATTTCATCTACTTTTCTACACCAACTTCCCATCCTAGGCCTTTCCTTCTCTTGCCATTGTTGGGGTATTAAGCTTTTAGCAGCCTTTATAAGATGGGGCACCAATGTTCTCAAATATTGTTTATTTGACATTCTTACCCTATGAAACAAACACCCCCATAGGTCTTCCGGGATCTCTATACTCGTTATCTCTTTAATTACCTGCAACACCTCTCTCCAGTAGGGATGAGCTTCGTGTTCGAGTCAAACCCACATCGCCTGTTCAACCGTTCACCGAATTGCAAACACTAACTAACTAACAGCGCCAAATTTGAGTGGCGCGTCACGGCCTATAATTCACTGCGGCATCGCAGTGCATTGCTGACTGATGATTGGCCAAGCATGCACTAAGGCCAATCACAGCGCGGTAAGACCGGAGAGCCGTAATTGGCCAAAGCCAGGGTGGCTTTGGCCAATCATGGCTCAGAGGAGTAGGTACACGCTCCACACTATATAAGGCCGCCGGCTTGGCGGCCTTGTGTAGTGTGTTGGCGTTGGTTAAAGAGAGAGCTTACAGAGAGAGAGAGACAGTGTCATTTATATTGAGTTAAATAGAGCAGGCAGGCGAGTCAGTTAGCTGCAGTTACAGTGTGTAGAGGATATATATGCATCCTAGGTGTTGTATATATATATTTATACACTGTATTCAGTTTAGCTAGATCCGTTCCTGTTATTTTCTATACTGTGACAGGCAGGCAGGTGATTGTGCTAGCTGTAGTCAGTGTTTTACTTAGTGTACTGTGTGCATTGCATAGCGTTCATCTAAAGCTTACCTGAATACAGTTAGTGACTATTATTGTGGTGTTCTCATAATAAAACCACAGGCAGAGAGCTGCAAGTATTTTCAGTTAGTGTACTACTGTGTCCTCTGCACAGTTTTCACCTAAAACTAACTGAAGACAATTGCTGCTTTTCCCATACGAATACCACAGCAGGCAGTTGATTCTGATAGCTGCATTATCAGTACAGCTATATATATATATATATATAAATATATATATCCCACCTTTGTGCAGCTACATTTCACTGCAGGCCATTAGTATGTCTGGAAGGCAAACAAGGAGAAGGCAGACAGTCACGAGGCAATAAAAGAGGGAAAGCAGGCTCTGTGTCTAGAGGCAACAGTGCTGGTCGTGGACACGGTGCATTCTCATCAGCACGTGGCCGTGGGACACGCTTGTCCTTCTTTTCAGCAGCTGGCCATGTTGAGCCACAACATGCCCAAGACTTGGTAGAGTGGATGACCAAGCTGTCCTCCTCCTCCTCATCCTCTCTCACCCAGGCTCAGGGTACTTTGTCTGGCAAAGCAGCTGCCAAAGCAGCCTCTTCCCTCTGCTCAATGGCATCAGTCATTCCTTCCCTAGCCCCACCATGTCCTCCTGAGGAGTCCCCCGAACTGTTTGACCACAGTGTTGGGCACATGCTCTAGGAGGATGCCCAGCGTTTTGAAGGCTCTAGAGGAAGGCAGTAACGTGAGCCCAGAGAGAGGGGGTAGTAACATGAGCCCAGAGACAGGGGGTGCCCAACAAGGACAGCTATCTGGCAGTCATGTTCCCCCAGCTGCAGCATACTGCCAGATTTGCTCCAGTGATGAGGAGGGAGGGGATGATGAGGTCACTGACTCCAAGTGGGTGCCTGATAGGAGAGAGGAGGAGGAGGAGGCACATCTCCAACTAGGCAGGATGCCTTCCAGGGGCCAGCTTAAGGGCAGCACACGGACTGCATCACACCGCAGAGATTTGCATGTGCAGGGCGTTATTCCAAAAGTTCTTTGGTGTAGGCCTTTTTTCAGACGTGTGCAGCAGATCGCACCGTTGCCATTTGCAACATATGTCTAAAGCGTATCTCGCATGGCCAAAACATCTGCTGCTTGGGCACCACGTGCTTGACCAGACATATGTCGACCTGTCATGCAGTTCGTTGGCAAGCCTACCTAAAAGACCCACACCAAAGAACAAATCGGACCTCTCCTTGCTCCTCATCAGCTGGGATCTCCAACCCCACTATACCTTCGGTCCTCTCTGAAACCTGCACTGAGAGGAATGAAGGTGTAGAATTATGTGTGTCACAGCCAAGTACTTGCGGGCAATCTGCTATCGGTACTATAACTTTAGTTTTTAAAACTTTTTTTTGCATTGATACATGTCCCCTGGGGCAGAACCCGGGTCCCCAAACCCTTTTTAGGACAATAACTTGCATATTAGCTTCTATAATTAGCACGTTTGATTTTTAAAGTTCGTGTCCATTGTATTTAATAGGGTTCTAAAGTTCGCGCAAACTTTCAGTCCGTTCGCAGGTTCTGGTGCGAACCGAACCGGGGGGTGTTCGGCTCATCCCTACTCTCCAGTAATTCAAATTTTTTGGACACGTCCACCATATATGGGCCATCGTTCCCACCTCCCCACCCTCGTGCCAGCATAATCGTGAAACTTCCTTTTGATACTTGTTTGCCTTATCCCATGTTATATACCAGCGTGCCAGGCATTTGTAATTCATTTTGGTAGTATTACTGTCTGTTGGCGTAAAATGTGTCAACTTAAAAATGTTTCCCCAATCCTGGTCTCTCTCTACTCTCCCCAATTCTTCTTCCCACTTTGTTATGAATGGCTGTGTTTCCGACCCTTCCAATCTCACAAGGACCTTATATATCCTGGAGATCCCCCTCCCTGTTCCTTCTGCCATACATAGCCGCTCAAACGGTCTCAAATCTTCCTCAGATCTTAGTGGCTGTGGTAATGAAGTAGCAAAATATTTTAGCTGGGAGTACCGCCATTCATCTATAACCAATAACTCCTTTTTGGGTTTTAACTCCTGTAAAGTGTATATTTTCCCTTTCCTCGTGATATCTTTTAATTGTGCATCTTCTTTTTTGATCCATTCCCCAAACAATCTCTCTTTCCCCGGTGTAATTATTTTTTTTTTTTTTAGTGGTATCAAAGGTGAATTAAATTGTAAATAGTGAGGGGAATTGGCAACATTTGCATTTTATACGTGATCTTAGGCAGGATGGCCATTTTAAAAATGTTAATCCTGCCTAACCAAGAGAGGTGTCCTAATGTAATTCTATTAATTTCTGATCCATCCTGCCTTTTCAACCAAAAATGCTCACAGATTGTTGTTGCACTCCTGCTGCCATTTTCTACAGAGACACAGCCACAGGAAGATGGTCAGTACCTGGATTACAGTGGTTGCTTTATCCAGACACACAAAACCCCATTCAGTCTAAACCCCATTTTGTGAGTGCCCTATTGGGGATTACTTCACTTATCATTGGTGGATCACAGGTTCTGCGGACAGCCTACAGAAAACTTAAAACACCACTCAAGATGATAGCTCATTTCTCTGGGACAAAAGAAGTGCTATCATGACACCACTCCCTTCCTCTAAATATAAATCCCTTTCAGGCAGGTACCATGAGGCATGTATGACAAAAGCAGATTTCTGTACCACTATGTCTGAAGTAATTGGGAAACTTTGGGCTCTTCTAGAACCTTCTGTTTCCCAAAGCCAGAAATGCTGCATGTCATTTGTTCCCCCTGACTCTGTTCTCTGTTCTGGAATCAGAAGTGGAACCTCCTTTAGTTGAGTATATTATGGAGGCTATAGTCTTTGCTCAACAGCACCTGACACGTCACTGCCAAAACAAGCCCCTATGGGCACTAAGTGGCTGGGTAAGTCAATTTTTTTTTTTTCGATACATGCACAAATTGATTGAGCACTTTTTGAGGACTGGCTTAGGCCTGATAGGGTTTGCACTCCTCCTAAGCTTTTTTCTGAGATTTATCCTATGGAAAGTGATTTTAAGAAATGGGCTATTCTGGTAGTGCCATTTCAATTCTCAATAATCACCTCACAGTTCCTATTGAATATGTTTGCTTTATTAAGGATTTTGTTGATCTGCATTTTGAAGCCCTCCTAAAGGCCTATCACTATTATGTCTATTCGCCAGGCTAATGCTAACTGGATAAGACAAGTGAACAGGAACAGGAACAGGAACCAGCAATCTGTTTTTAATGAAAAAACTCTCCTAGAACAATTTCAACTGATGCCCTCAGCCTTAATGTTTTGTGTTGATGTTCTAGGTAATGTAATTCACAAGTCTCTAGAATTTTTTTAAATAAAAAGATACCAACATTATATACCCTGTACTCTTTCATTATTTATTTATGCTCAAGCATTAGCCTTTAAATAAGAATACTAAAAGTCTTATTAAGAGCACATCAGCATGGAAATGGTAACAAAAATACAACCTCAAAAATTACTTCAAATGTTTTACATCAGGTTTACATTTATACACACTACCTTGACAACAGTAAAGTACACTGTCACATAATGTAAGAGTCCCATCCAGGGGTGAAAGCAGCTATTTCTAAAGAGTAGAGTGTCACAACCACCCCCCAGGATTATAGTCAGTTCACTTATGATATAAATATTGAATTCAAGGGCTTTACAGAATGTGCTAATCCCATTCAGGGGTGACAATAAAGTCAAACCCTGACACGTTTCACAGGATATTTGACCTTTAAATTATGGTAAATATGTATGATTGCATGTGCACTAAGCATGGCTTTAGCAAGTGTTTTTGCCAGTGTCCAAACACATGAAGGTAGCCTGCATATAACCCATGGTCTATGTATAGAGGTCCTGTGTGTGTTCTGTACTCCAAAATAAGGACCTTACAGGTATTTCATGTGATGTTGGAAAGCTAAAGACCTGTTAAAAGCACAGAATGGACATGTCTGTAGAGCAGCTTAAGGGTCAAGTCAGCTGACATTAATGCAGAGGGTCATAAATAATATAATGATTTGGACAATGAAAAGTGGGTCCAAATAATATACTCAGTCGACTTTGTGAATGATCAGGCAATCTAAATTCCCCTAACATATTCTTACTCAAATAGAATTGGTAACTTGTGATTTATTTGTTTTAAGTAAAGCAAAAAAAAAATTTCATATCTATCCTCTATGGACCTTGTCTATTCACTCACAGTTATGTGTGTTTCTAATCTTACAACAGTGAATAGTTCCAGGAAGCAATTAAAGATAAACTGAGAAAGTTTAGCTATGCTTGAAATGTACTACAAGTCATTGAGTGGATAGAACTATGCCTATTTGGAGAAAGATGTGAGGTTAAATATGTACTACATACTCTTTAGATTGTCATTAGCTGAAGGTGTTTGCAAACAAAACTTTAAGCTCCTGTTAAGCAAAGTGATTATCAGTTAAGTAGTCTGTAATGCCTTAACAACAGTTGCTAACTTGTACATGTAAAGTAGTTCAGGGTGTGTATGACATTTAAGATTATTTATGATAATGTAGTTCAGTATTTAACCATAACTATCTTCAGGCTCCCTGAAGAAGATTTAAAGTGGTAGGAAAGACCAATAACCAAGGCGGAGATAGCCACAGCAATAAATAATACAGTTGTGGCGAGAGCCCAGGGCTTGATGATTACACCATCATATATTACAGGAAGTTTCAGGATGAGTTGCTTCCTAATTTTTGTAAGTATTTAAACTCATTGAGTGAGGGAACAACTTTGCATAGAGAATCTCTGTTTAGCACATATTACCATCCTATTAGGGAAAAGACCGAGTTACAGGCCAATATTTCTCCTAAACATAGATACTAAATTATACACAATAAAACAGTAATTAGGTTGAAGCCCCCAATGACTCAATGGATACATACAGATCAAGTGGGGTTTGTTCCCGGGAGGGAGGGGAAAGACAAGCCCTCAGGACGCTATTGCTTATTCATAGTGCTCACTATGATAGGAAAATTAGGCTGGGATAAATATCCTATACTATCATCCTACAGCTACAGTACATACAGTGGCGTCACTAGGGTTGGTGTCACCTGGTGCGGCAAAACATGGTGTCACCCCCCTCCTGTCTATCCTGCCCAGCGCCCTGCAGGCAGCACACAGTCATGAGGCGCACCCCCAAATGACCCCTGTAAATTAAAGTATAGGGTGGTATTGGGCCGGCTGGAGTGATATAGGGCAGGTTGGGGTAATATAGGGCAGGTTGCAATGGTATAGTGCAGTATGGGGTGGCATAGGGCAGGTTGGGGTTGTATAGGGAAGGCTGGGGTGGTATAGAGCAGGTTGGGGTGGTATAGAGCAGGTTGGGGTGGTTGGGGTGGTATATGGCAGGCTGG
Organism: Rana muscosa; assembly: GCA_029206835.1. NCBI lineage: Eukaryota > Metazoa > Chordata > Amphibia > Anura > Ranidae > Rana > Rana muscosa. The sequence goes on from CM055122.1 coordinate 1,236,537,236, forward strand.
GCGGCATTGGGCAGTTTGGGGTTATATAGGGCAGGGTGTGATGGCATAGAGCAGGTTGCGCTGGCATAGGGCAGGGTGCGGTGGTATAGGGAAGGCTGGGGTGGCATAGGGCAGGGTGCGGTGGCATAGGGTAGGTTGGGGTGGTATAGAGCAGTTTGCGTGGCATACGGCAGGTTGCGGTGGCATAGGGCAGGCTGGGGTGACATAGGGCAGGTTGCGGTGGTATAGGGAAGGCTGGGGTGGCATAGGGCAGGGTGCGGTGGTATAGGGCAGGCTGGGTGGCATAGGGCAGGGTACGGTGGTATAGGGCAGGCTGGAGTGGCATAGGGCAGGGTGCGGTGGTATAGGGCAGGCTGGGGTGGTATAGGGGAGGTTGCAGTGGCATAGGGCAGGTTTCGGTGGCATAGGGGAGGTTGTGGTGGCATAAGGCAGGTTGCGGTGGCATAGGCAGGCTGGGGTGGTATGGTGCCAGGTTAGGACTCCATCATGGGGTGCAAGGTGGTCTACTGCTGCTAGACACAGCTATAGATTATATATATATATATATATATATATATATATATATATTTGTAGTGGTGTTCCGCGCAATGTGGATTTTTATTATGGCTGCTGCCCCCCCTAATATGTAATCTGTCACAAGGCAAATTACTGGATATTTGTGGTAATAGGTGTGGGGTATATGGCGCTACCTTTATGCTCTGAGAACTTATTCAGATCGGTGTTGGGTTTCCTCTACGGGTACAACTGATAAGCCCCTATGGGATAAGTGCAGGACTGTGTATATTTTGTGCTAGTGATCCTGGGTTCTATATATGTGATCCTCAACTCCTATATATGTGAAATAATCCTAACCCTCCAGAGGTTGTGACAATATTGCTAAATTAATAAATACATGTTACCCTTATTGATGTGTATGATATCTATCTGGGTGTGATATCACTTCATATTGTATGCAAGTTCCATAATCCAAACATTAATCTCAAAAATCCAACAAACTTCTAATGAACTCAGTATTTCAAAAAATCAAAAAATAAAAAAAACCAAAAAGACAAAAATCAAAATTCCAAAATTGACTTCCTTGCCGTATAAATCCCTGTATCTTATTCCATACAGATCACACCTTAAAGTGTTGGAGGGTTAGGATTATTTCACATATATAGGAGTTGAGGATCACATATATAGAACCCAGGATCACTAGCACAAAATATACACAGTCCTGCACTTATCCCATAGGGGCTTATCAGTTGTACCCGTAGAGGAAACCCAACACCGATCTGAATAAGTTCTCAGAGCATAAAGGTAGCGCCATATACCCCACACCTATTACCACAAATATATATATATATATATATATATATATATATATATATATATATATATATATATATATATAATATATATATAGATATTATGTAATATAGCTGGTCCATCCGCCCCTCCCCCCACCAGTCCAGCTAACTCAACTACTGTGCCTATTATATGTAATATAATATATCTGTGTCCAGCATCACCCCCCCCCCCCCCCATCATCATCATCAGACCAGCTCAGGGTGGGGGTGTCTCAGTCAGCTAATATAAATTATATAGTCAGTGTTGTCTGTCTGATAATGGGGGGGGGGGGTGATGCTGGACACAGATATATTATATTACATATAATGGGTACAGTAGTTGAGTTAGCTGGACTGGTGGGGGGAGGGGCGGATGGACCAGCTATATTACATAATATCTATATACCACCTTGCACCCCCCCCCCCCTTCATTATCATATAATACAGGTCAGGGTGCCAGACAGACTGAGTCCTCTTCCCACACTAGCTCTGCCTCTTACAATGGCTACCGCCCCCCCCCCCCCGCTCCCCACACACACACCTCATCTTGTGCTCGGGAGTCGGGCCGACGGTGGAGACCCCTCCGCACCTGTTCTGGAGGCTTGACTGGAGAGGAGGAAGGCTTGGCAGCAACCCTCACAGCGTGCAGCCGGAGAAAGTTGTGTGTGACGTCACATCATCACAGTGCAGTGTGATGATGTGACAGGCTGACGCTCTGTAGGGTAGGGAGCGAGGAGGAAGAAGAATAAGGAACTGGAGGACACACACACCAGGCGCGGCTGCGGCACTGGAAGTGTTGTTCCAGCCCAGCGGGGTGAAGTTGCTGAATGAAAGTGTCAGCTGTAAAAAAAAAAGTAAAAAAAAAAAGTTTTCTCACCGTCAGGAGGGTGTCACCCCTCTAGCGGGTGTCACCCGGGTGCGGACCGCACTCCCCGCACCCCCCTAGCAACGCCTTTGAGTACATATTAACGACTGTCTACCTCAACCTTTCGAAATGTTTAATGGGACAAGGCAGGAGTGTCCCCTATCTCCTTTGTTTGTTGTTTTTCTTTCATTGGAACCCCTGTTGGCCTCTATTTGGGCAAATGTTGATATAATAGGAGTGAGAATTGGGATTGTGGAGCAAAAAGTTTCAGCTTATACAGACGACGTATTACTCTTCGTCTCTAATCCTATAATTACCGTATTTATCGGTGTATAACACGCGCCGGCGTATAACACGCACGCCAAGTTTAGGAGGGAATTTTAAGGACAAAAACTTTTAGGAGGGAAATTCAAGGAAAATAAACTTACAATTAAATGCAGCCTTGTCCATCATTGCAGCCTTGCCCAGTGTCCATCTGCAGCCTTGCCCAGTGTCCATCTGCAGCCTTGCCCAGTGTCCATCATTGCAGCCTTGCCCAGTGTCCATCTGCAGCCTTGCCCAGTGCCTTTGCAGCCTTACCCAGTGCCTTTGCAGCCTTGCCAGTCTCGGCGATTTTTAAAATTGGCTGTGTGGAGAGGAGCGAGCGGGGCCGAGTGTACTTCAGCTAGACTCGGCTCCTCTTGTAGTCCCGCCCACCTCCACTGACTGCGCCGCTTACATACAGAAAGCAGAGTGTACTTCGGCAAGACTTGGCTCTGCTCACAGTCAGAGGCGGGACTGCGAGAGGAACCGAGACTAGCCGAAGTACACTCGGCTTTCTGTATGTCAGCGGCGCAGTCAGAGATGGGCGGGACTGCGAGAGGAGCCGAGTAAAGCCGAGTGTACTTCGGCTTCGTGTATCTCGGCTCCTCTCGCTCGTTTCAGCGAGGGGATCGGCGGAGGATCGGCGTATAACACGCACCCACGATTTCCCCCTAATTTTAAGGGGGAAAAAGTGCGTGTTATACGCCGATAAATACGGTACATAACATATCAGTTCTAACAGAACTTGAGAAGTATGGGAGATTGTCTAATCTAAAAATCATCCTGTGACAAAATCAGATATTATAAATATTACTGTTCGAAAAAAAAAAAAACAAGTAGTACATCCTCTAATTTCTTTTGCTTGTCAGACTAAAAAAATTAAGTATTTAGGTATAAAATTACCTCCGGTTTTTAAATTACTATACAAGGTAAATTATATCCTATTGTTGAATGCTTTTAAAAAAGAACTGAACTTCCTAATGTCTAGGATTTTAATATGGGTTGGGAAAATAAATATAGTAAAAATGTTGTATAACTTTCAAATGCCCCCAATACATACCACAGGTATTTTTTAGACTGTTGCATTCTCTCATGCTGAAATTTATTGGGGGGGTTGGGGGTTAAGGGTCCAAGGATTCCCTATGCGGTACTTACTAAAGCAAAAGAAGAAGGAGAAAACTGGGCCCGGAATGCATATTCTAGAACAGGGGTGCCCAACCTTTTGAAGAGGGAGGGCCACTTAAGCGAATTGGTAACCAGTCGCGGGCCACAATGAGAAGAGCAGGAGGATGACATGTCAGTGTCCACGGACACAGCCCACTCTACTCTATGGGCCCTCTGATCCAATCCGATCCACCCGGACGGAAGGGGGCAGATCCCTTTCTATTAGATCCCTTAGGTAGGCAGGTGTAAACAGACACAAGCCTGTTTACATCTGCTCCTTCATAGAGGTTAATAGTGAGTCTGATTGGGTCGGACCGATCGTGTGAAAGGGGCCTAAGGCTGCTTTCACACTGATGCGCTTCGATTTGCCCAAACCGCTGGTGCAGCGCAATGCACCTGTGGATTTTCTGCGGGTTAGCTGCACTTTGCCGTAAACTTCTATTATATCCAGCAGGTGTGGCACACTTTCTGAAAGCGCAACAAACCCGCAGGTAATAACAGAAGTCTATGGCTCAGTGCAGGTAACCTGCAGCAGCACTGCACCTGCGGATCAGTTTGAGAGCCGCCCAGTAACCACTGCAGAACAGATATACCTATATATATATATATATATATATATATATATATATATATATACAGGTCCTTCTCAAAAAATTAGCATATTGTGATAAAGTTCATTATTTTCTGTAATGTACTGATAAACATTAGACTTTCATATATTTTAGATTCATTACACACAACTGAAGTAGTTCAAGCCTTTTCTTGTTTTAATATTGATAATTTTGGCATACAGCTCATGAAAACCCAAAAATCCTATCTCAAAAAATTAGCATATTTCATCCGACCAATAAAAGAAAAGTGTTTTTAATACAAAAAAAAGTCAACCTTCAAATAATTATGTTCAGTTATGCACTCAATACTTGGTCGGGAATCCTTTTGCAGAAATGACTGCTTCCATGCGGCGTGGCATGGAGGCAACCAGCCTGTGGCACTGCTGAGGTGTTATGGAGGCCCAGGATGCTTCGATAGCGGCCTTAAGCTCATCCAGAGTGTTGGGTCTTGCGTCTCTCAACTTTCTCTTCCCAATATCCCACAGATTCTCTATGGGGTTCAGGTCAGGAGAGTTGGCAGGCCAATTGAGCACAGTAATACCATGGTCAGTAAACCATTTACCAGTGGTTTTGGCACTGTGAGCAGGTGCCAGGTCATGCTGAAAAATAAAATCTTCATCTCCATAAAGCTTTTCAGCAGATGGAAGCATGAAGTGCTCCAAAATCTCCTGATAGCTAGCTGCATTGACCCTGCCCTTGATAAAACACAGTGGACCAACACCAGCAGCTGACATGGCACCCCAGACCATCACTGACTGTGGGTACTTGACACTGGACTTCAGGCATTTTGGCATTTCCCTCTCCCCAGTCTTCCTCCAGACTCTGGCACCTTGATTTCCGAATGACATGCAAAATTTGCTTTCATCCGAAAAAAGTACTTTGGACCACTGAGCAACAGTCCAGTGCTCTGTAGCCCAGGTCAGGCGCTTCTGCCGCTGTTTCTGGTTCAAAAGTGGCTTGACCTGGGGAATGCGGCACCTGTAGCCCATTTCCTGCACACGCCTGTTCACGGTGGCTCTGGATGTTTCTACTCCAGACTCAGTCCACTGCTTCCGCAGGTCCTCCAAGGTCTGGAATCCGTCCTTCTCCACAATCTTCTTCAGGGTCCGGTCACCTCTTCTCGTTGTGCAGCGTTTTCTGCCACACTTTTTCCTTCCCACAGACTTCCCACTGAGGTGCCTTGATACAGCACTCTGGGAACAGCCTATTCGTTCAGAAATTTCTTTCTGTGTCTTACCCTCTTGCTTGAGGGTGTCAATGATGGCCTTCTGGACAGCAGTCAGGTCGCAAGTCTTACCCATGATTGCGGTTTTGAGTAATGAACCAGGCTGGGAGTTTTTAAAAGCCTCAGGAATCTTTTGCAGGTGTTTAGAGTTAATTAGTTGATTCAGATGATTAGGTTAATAGCTCGTTTAGAGAACCTTTTCATGATATGCTAATTTTTTGAGATAGGAATTTTGGGTTGTCATGAGCTGTATGCCAAAATCATCAATATTAAAACAAGAAAAGGCTTGAACTACTTCAATTGTGTGTAATGAATCTAAAATATATGAAAGTCTAATGTTTATCAGTACATTACAGAAAATAATGAACTTTATCACAATATGCTAATTTTTTGAGAAGGACCTGTATATATACTGTGAATTTAGTAGTAAACTTACCTTTAATAACAGTTTTCCATTCAGGTATCGCCGGCTGTTGCTGTCCCAGGCAGAGTGCATTTGGTATCACTCAGCCTGTGACAAGAGTTGGCGCTATACAGGAAGCATCGGCTCCACAGCCACTTGCTTCCTCTACCAGCAGCTTTATTCACAAAACTGCTGCTCTGGGATGGCGGGTCGGCAACCTGTGATCTGGACTTGCCAATCTGCCATCCCAGAGCAGGAGATCGAGGGCCACATCAGAGGGATCCGTGGGCCACTGGTTGGGCACCCCTGTTCTAGAAGTTGGGTTAAAATAGAAAAGGCACAGCAAGGATCAGTTTGATAAGAATACTAACTCACTCACAGTGAATGTGTTTAAGATTTGGGACACAATACACAAACAATTTTAATAGGTGTTTAATTCACCAGTATTACTTCTCACAGGCACTAATTACTTTGTTCCAAACAAAAAAGAGGCAATAATATTTTTGCATAGGACCGAGAGGGACACGTTGAAATTAAAGTGTATGTAAACCCTCAAATTGTAAAACAACCCATCCAGTTTAAAATAGAAATAAAAGGCAAAACATGTTTGGGCAGATATAAAAAAAACTGTAAGTACCTTTTTTATAAGTGATCGCATTCTCTCTGTTCTCAGGTGCATAAGAGCTGGGGGGAGGAGAAACAGCAGCACATTGAGCTCTCCCAGTAAATGCCTATGCAGCAAGGGCTTGTCAAGACAAGTCTGATCATTGGAGGAGAGCAGGCTGAGTTCCCAGCATAGATAGGGAACTGACCACGGTGTGTTCTCCTGCTTCATGTGGTCATTTTTTTTTGGGGGGGAAAGCAGAGGGACTGGCAGGAACAACAGGGATTTTACAAAAAGCAAGAAATACAAAGAGAACAAAATACTTTTTTCATACAAGTACATGGTACAGCAAGCAGGAACATGAAATGTTGGGGTAATAAATGCTTTAAAAGGTATAGTGAGTGGAATTAGGGTTTGTACATTGCAGGAGTTACATCAAAAATGGGGCATACCTTGTTAGATTGGTGGAGATATACGCAGATGAACTAATTTATATCCTCTTTACCCCAACCACTATGGTCAGCAGAGAAATTGGTTCCTTTATTTTTCTCAATAGTTTTTTTATTAAATTTTTCAAGTGTGTTACATAAAAGTGCAAACAATTTGCGTTCCAAATTTTTGTTTCAGGAGATATCATATAGTTCTTTACAGTGCAATCAAAAAACATACATCACTAAAGTGTATCTTCAAAACATATTAACGTGACATTATCATAGCTATCATATCCAGACAGATGACTCAGTTATCGCGGTCCGGGGGTACTATCAGCTTCTTTGGGTTGTATGAACCGTTCTGCTCTGGTCCACCTGGTCCAGGGGAGCCATGCATTTTTTGTTTTGTTAAGTTGTCCTCTACTAGAGGCCAGTGTAATCTCATATGTGAAGTGTAGGTTAACGAGATCAATGGTATTTTCAGTCGTAGGAGGTTGGGTGTTTTTCCATAACTTGGTCAAACTCAGCCGAGCAGCAAGAAGGACGTTGGTTAAAACCAATCTCAATGGGCCTGGCACTGACTCAATTGTCAAATTGAGCAATGCCAATGCCGGAGAAGGTGGCATTTGTTCCTGTGCGATATCCGACAGGATGAGAAAGATGTTTATCCAATATGTTTGTATTGAAGGGCACGCACAGAGGATGTGAAACAGGTCACCTCTCCCTGAGTTGCATCTCCAACATACGTCTGAGGTGGTGTTATTAAAAGATGCTAATTTAGTTGGTGTAAGATACCACCGCAGAGAAATTTTTTGAGTGATTTCCCAGAATGTTGAATTTAGGGTTGCCTTGTATATGGAGTGTAGTGCTGTTTGCCATTGAGATTCAGTAAAGGTTTTTCCAAGGTCTGTGTCCCAGTGCATGTGTGGTTTAGTTTTAGTAATTTCCATTTTCTGATGTAGAATATTATAGAAAAGGGAAATTCCTTTTATCTTCGAGGGATTTGTCAAGTATGCCCACGCTCTAGGTGGGAGTGTGTAGAATGGCTGAGCTAGGTGAGATAGGCAATGTTTGATTCGTAGATATGTAAATAGATCTGAATTGGGAAGGGCGAATTTCAGTTGAAGTGTTTGGAACGACATTATTGTGTTCCCTTGGAGTAGATCTTGTATGTGGTTAATACCTTTATGTGTCCAGTGTGCTAGATATAGATCTGTAGTGAAATGATAGAGTATTTCTAACGGTAGCGGAGGAGAGAATGAGTTTGCCATTGTTGGAGTTAGGTTTATTAGTTTTTTCCAAGCTTGTGCAGAGGCTCTTATCGTAGGAGGAAGGGCATTGGAGATGGGGGCTCCAAGGGGGGTACTCAGCAACCAGTTTTGCAATGTATGATGTTTAATCATTGCAGCTTCGGTAATGCTCCAGAGTTTGCTAGGAGGGTTGTGAAACCATTCCTGTATTTGTGTCAGTAGGGATGCCCAATAGTAATCTTCAAAGTCAATCAAACCTGCTCCTCCTGCTAATTTATGTTTTATAAGTGTATGTTTTGCGCATCTAGGTGGTTTGCCTTTCCATAGAAATTTGTTCGGAGTTGTTTGGAGAGATTTAAAGTATGACGACGGGATAGGGATGGGGATGGTCCTGTATAAGTATATCAGCTGTGGTAAAAGTAACATTTTGAATGCAGCGAGTCTACCCGACCATGATAATTCCTGTTTGGCTAATTTATGGGCCTCAGTTTGAAGTTTGGTAAGAAACGGGATAAAGTTGCACTTAAAGAGATTTTTTGTCGATCTTGGCAGTTGGATCCCTAGGTATGTTATGTCCTGTTCCGCCCATGTGAAGGGAAATTGTGTTTGGAGTAGGTTCCTGGAAGTTGCATCTATTCCTAGGTCTAATATGTATGACTTGGAAGCGTTGACCTTATAGTAGGAAATTTTACTGAACCACTGAAGGGTATTTTGTATTTCTGGTAGGGATGATATCGGGTTTGTAGTCATGAGAATGACATCGTCTGCGAACAGACTAACCTTGTGTGTTTGGTGTCCTATCTTGAGGCCAGAGATATTTGGGTTCTGTCTAATGTGTTCTGCCAGGGGTTCCATTAGTAGGTTGAAGATCAGTGGCGACAATGGGCAGCCTTGTCTAGTGCCATTGGTAATGTTAAATGGTTGGGAGATCATGTCTGCAGAAAATACCCGGGCCGAAGGGGAGGTGTATAGTGCTAGGATAGCGTTAAGTATTTGACCTGTGAAACCAAACTTCTGGAGAACTTGATGTAAGTACTTCCAGTTGATCCTGTCGAACGCCTTCTCCGCGTCCAAAGAAAGGAGCAGGGAAGGCGTTCCACTAGTCTCGGCATAATGTATGATATTGATTAGTCTCCTTGTAGCATCTGACGCTTGTCTTCCCGCTGTGAAGCCCGATTGATCCTTGTGGATCAGGTTGGGCATGATATGATTCAGTCGTGTGGCGATCAATTTGGCATAAATTTTTAAGTCTAGGGTTAATAGAGATATTGGACGGAAGTTCTGAGGTGTTACTGGGTCTTTCCCTGGCTTGGGGAGGGTAATAATTAATGGTTGTAAGGATTCCCGAGGAAATGTAGCAGAGGAGGCCGCGTCATTGTACATGTTCGCAAGGTGCGGAGCTAGGTGATGCGCAAATTGTTTATAGTATTCTCCCGTTAGCCCGTCGGGACCTGGTGATTTCCCTAAGGGGAGAGTGTTGATAGTCTCTACTATTTCTTGTACTGTGAAAGGGTCATTGAGGCGGGAGAGTTGCTCTAACGTTAACGACGGAAGACTGATATGTGAGAGAAAGTCTGTGATTTTGTCTAGGGTGGGTTGGTGTGTGTCGGGGTCTCGCTGTAGATTATATAGATCCCTGTAGTACGTGCTGAAAGCATCCGCTATCTCTTGTGGGTTTCTGAGATTTTCCTTTGTGTGGGGATGGAATATGTGGTCTATTTTATTTTTTATACGCCTGCCCTTTATACGTTGTGCAAGGGTTTTACCTGCTTTGTTGGATGTGGAGTACGAAGTGGCTTTTAGTTTTCTCTGGATTCGTTCGTACGATTGGAGGAGAAGGATACGTAGTTCTCGTCTAAATATTAGGATTTGTGCTGAGTATGTTGGATTGGGTTTGGATTTATTTTGTTGTTCTAATTTTTCAATTTGGGTCAGAAGGGAGTCTATCTGCATTGTTCTATTCTTTTTGTGGCGGGAGCTAAGTTTGATTAACATACCTCTGATAAACGCTTTGTGCGCGTTCCACAACACACTCTGGTCGGATACAGAACCCGAATTTATTTCGAAATATTCGTTTAGTTGGGCTGTTATTTCTGGAGAGTAATTTGGATGCTGCAAGATATAGTTGTTCGCCCTCCATATGAATGTGTTGTTTTGTTGCGATGAATCAGACACAGTAATGGTAATTGGGGCATGATCCGACCAGGATGTGGTGTGGATTACAGCTGCGCTAATGTTCTGGAGGAGCCATTTGTCAGTGAGAAAATTATCAATACAGGAGTACGTTTTATGTAAAGGAGAGAAATATGTATAATCTCTCTCCTCTCCATTCAAACATCTCCAGACGTCAAACAAGTCATGTTCAACAATGAACTTTTTCAAGGGAGATTCCCTGCGTTTTAAAGCGGATGTAGAATCCATGTGGATTTCAGGTACTAGGTTGAAATCACCGCACAAGATTAAGTTGCCATGTCTCAGAGGTTGTATAATACGCATAATTTTGCGAAGAAAGCGAGCTTGTTTGACATTAGGAGCGTAAATATTCACCAAAGTATACTTATTGTTATTAATGGTACATACAAGAATGATGTAACGACCTTCTGGGTCTAGGGTAACATTGTGCAGTTGGAATGATACCGAGTTACGTATTGCTATCATCACCCCTCTTTTTTTAGAGGTGAAGGGGGCGGAAAAAATCTGGGAAAAATGTCTGTTCGTGCATTTAGGTGCAGCTGTGGAAAGAAAATGCGTCTCCTGGACACACAGTACGTCGCACCTTAGGTCCACAGCCGTTTTCCATAGCGAATGCCTCTTTGCTGGGTGGTTGAGTCCATTTGCATTTATGGATAGTACTGTAGTCGGCATTGCAGGTGTTGTGTGTAGGCACAGAAAAACAGATATGGCTTAAGCACTTACGGTACGTCGAGGATTTGTTGGTTCCCTGGGTTCAGAGGCCAGATCTGTCTATAGGTATACATTCTGATAGACACTCTCGGGGTGTTATATTTGCCAAACTTGCGGCGATGCTGCTGTAAAACAATAAAGGTTAACTATAGAACTAAACCAGATAAAAACTGGAACTTGAAGAGTAATCTTTTTCGATGGGGTGTCCACCGGATAGAACGTTAGGTGGAGTAGAGAATGTACGCGTTCAGCTAAACCACTAAGAGGGGGTAACAACTGTCACTGTTCAACTTACTAACAAATCGAAAGGCTGGAAGCCAGGGAGAGCATCATACTTGTAGATGTAATCAGGCCCAAATGCTGGTTGAAGGAAAAGAAAAAATAAGCTGATTTGTTCAAGTGCCGCGACCCTGTGAGGAGCGGCGTGTCGTGCGGTTGTTGCGTTGCTCCTTCGGAGGGGTTGAATCCTGCATTGCGTCTGGAATGATTCCCCAGGACTGGAGTAGATGCATTCCCTTTCGGAGGGTGTGGATCACATGCGAATCGTCATTCCTTGTGATGATCAAGGTTGCAGGGTATCTCCATTTAAATTGGATCTTGTGGTTGTGGAGGCTTTTGGTGATCGGGTTAAGCTGTCTCCTCATTTGCAGGGTGTATTTTGAGAGGTCAGGAAATAGTTGCACCCCTGCGTATGGTTCAGGCAATGAAGGGTTATTTCTCAATGTCATGAGCAGCCGCTCCTTTACAGGGAAAAAATGTACCCTCATTAGGACATCTCTAGGGACTGATGCAGCTAGGTGAGAGGGTTTTGCAATTCTGTGGATTCGATCCACAATCAAGTCTCTGGGTGAAGCGTCGGGCAGGATTAAGTGCACAAGCTCCTTGGCATACTTAGGGAGGTCCAGAGGTAGGATGGTTTCAGGGTCACCTCTGATTTTTACATTATTTCTTCTGGACCTGTCCTCTAGGTCTGCCAGCTTTGCCCTCACCCAGGATTGTTCTTCTCTAATGTCGGCATATGAGTAGACTAAGTCGTTCACCGTTTCAGTGCATTCCTCCATGCTGCTTTCTAAGTGCGTCACTCTATTATCCATAAGATGCATATCTGTAGATATTTTAGTGAACAGTGATGAAAGGTCAGTCATCAGTGAGGACTGGAGAGAAAGTAGCATGTCCTTTAATGTAGTATCCATCACTGGTTGGCCCGTTGTGGGGAATGAGGCCATGGATGATTGTAGGGCCTGGTTGGCCTGGAAGTGGTTGAAAGCCGGGGCCTCAATTTGAGATGTACGCGGCAGCGGCGGTGACTCCAATCGCAACCGCGTTTTCGCTGGGCTGCCTGTGACAGGGTTGTCTCCTGCTCTGTGGGTAGGGGACAGGGGAGGGCGAGGTAAGTCTTGATCTCCCGGAATATCGTCGGGTAGATCCGTGTATGCCTCCGGTATCGCGGCCGCGCCGGCGCCATTTTGGGGCTGACTAACCTTGCTGAAATATTTGGAGAAGGAGGCCGTCAGTTTTTTCGGCTGATGTTCAGTCATCCTCTTCCTAGACATGGCTGGCTATAATCTCCGATGTGTCAGGAGGCAGGATGGCCGTGGATTGTCTGTGAGATTGGGCCTTAATCGCTTCTTGTCTCTCCCTTAGCTGACGAGCACTGAGTCTAAGCAGCCATCACCAGCGCTGGCAGACCACGCCCCCAGAAATTGGTTCCTTTAGACGTATTAATTGACTCCCAGTTTGCCCCAACTGACTTTATTTCCCAGATTTTTGTTATACTTGTTTTAAAAAAGGATTTTTTCGAAATATACATATTTTAACTGGATACTAACATTTATAGGTAAAGTTGATACAGAGAATATCCGATTGCCTCTCAAGGGGACCAGGAAGTAATTTTTCCCCCGGTAGAGCAAATTGAATCATGCTTTGTTTTATTTGTTTTTTTCCTCTGCATCAACTGTGGGTATAGGATTGTGTATATGGGATTGTATGATTTATACATTTTTTCTCTTTAATTGGTTAAACTAGATGGACTTGTGTCCTTTTTCAACCTAAGGTCGCCATACATTATACAATTTTCTTGTTCAACTTTCCTTTAAATTTATCAAAACCATATAATATGAGTTCAAACCTAAACTCTTTTAATTTGTATGCAATCAGGCAGGCCCTTGCACTTCATAGTTGAAGGTAAATCTAAAGGAAATTGAATGAGAAAATTGTATAGTGTGTGGCCAGCCTAACTATGTAACTATGTAATCAATTAAGAGAAAATGGGACTTTAAGGGTACCAGAGAACATATACAAAATAATTTTTATAAAGAAGCATGAATTTTATTAGCACACAAATATTCTTTAAAATCTTAATAAGCATTTAGACAAAGCATATCACTTAAAGATCATATGCAACCACTTCATACTCTACATGTTTCGCTCAAAGAGCTTCCTCAGGAGTTTTCAAGAGTGTTGCATGGAGTTTTTTAAAGTGCTACAAAAGAAACAACAGTCATGAGAGAATTATTTCTTAAAACTAGTTATGATATAATATCGCAAAATTGCATATCATAATACAAATGATTGTACATTTTATTACAGAATATGATATAGTAACGAACTGAGAATGCATGCCTACCAGATGCTTTGATTCACCATGGGTATATTAATAATTCCTAGATATGGATCCGGGTTAACGTGGAGAGATATACGCAGCCATAGAGCAAGATTAAATTCTAAAAAACAAAATTAATATGTGAGTTTTTAATTATAGATTTCTTGTTCAGCCTTCTGACCCCGGTTACTCTAAACCGGGTCAGACAGACTGAAAATGAGGAGCAAGTAAGGAACAAATGCATCATAATTTACCTTCAATATAATTAGTCATATTGAACCAATAACGTCTACTCATCCCCAATTGAGGGGGAAAGAGAAGGTGTTGCTGTGATGCCTTGCAGGGAATATAGCCAGAAGATATTCACTGTACCCTGTGGGGGCCAAAGAATAGACCTGTAGCCATCCTGCTACTGGGCCCAAAACCAGAACACGTCCTAGGACAAAAATAAATGGTATTTGTTTTGGGTAAAAAAAAAATATGTATATATATATATATATATATATATATATATATATATACAAAAAGGGAGGTACTGGGGATGAAAAGAGCTAGGTGTTATAGCACAGTTATAGCGACCAAAAACAGATACCTTTCCTTACCTGCAAAACGCAGGTAGCTCATGGCTGCCAGTGTAAAAAGCCCCTCATCTCAGACACATTATAAGAACATAACTTGGCATCCATGGTGCCAAAGCCAATAAGCCCCAAAGTGGGCTAAGGCTCATTACTCGCTACTTGGGACAGCAAAAACAAATCAGGAACATCATGCAAACATATTGGTACCTGTTGTTGGCTGATCCTACTGTATCCAAATATGTTATAACATATCCGGAAATAACTTTCAGGAGATCCAAGTCCCTAAGAGATAATTTGGTTCACAGTCACCATCAATCAAAAAGGACTGGCTCCAATTTACGCACGGGTACTTTTCCCTGTGGTAAATGCAACTTTTGCAGATATATTCTGGGAGCCAATGAAATTACATTACCAGATGGACGCATATTTAGATCACGTTTCCTAGCCAACTGTCAATCAGTGGGGGTGGTCTACATAATGCTGTGTGACTGCAGTGCCTATTATGTGGGCAAAACGAAAAGACCATTTTCACCGTATTTGTGACTAGGGATGAGCCGAACACCTCCCGGTTCGGTTCGCACCAGAACCTTCAAACGGACCGAAAGTTCGCGCGAACGTTAGAACCCTATTAAATACAATGGACGCGAACGTTCGAAATCTAAAGTGCTAATTATAACGACTAATATGCATGTTATTGTCCTAAAAAGGGTTTGGGGACCCGGGTTCTGCCCCAGGGGACATGTATCAATGCAAAACGAAGTTTTAAAAACGGCCGTTTTTCGGGAGCAGTCATTTTAATGATGCATAAAGTGAAAAAAAAATTGAAATATTACTTTAAATATCGTACCTGGGGGGTGTCTAAAGTATGCCTGTGAAGTGGCATGTGTTTCCCGTGTTTAGAACTGTCCCTGCACAAAATGACATTTCTAAAGGAAAAAAAGCCATTTAAAACTGCTTGCGGCTTTAATGTAATGTCTGGTCCCGGTAATATGGATGACAATCTTTGAGAAAAATGGCATTGCTACCCCACCACCCCCCCCCCCTACCCCAGCCCATTACCAGCCCCTTTGGGTCTTGTATGCATATTAAGGGGAACCCCACACACAAAATAAAAAAGGCCCTATATACTCTGAACAGCAGTATACAGGCAGTGCAAACAAAACAGGGACTGTAGGTTTGTTCTTAAGTAGAATCTGTTTGTAATTTTGAACACGTACATTGTTTAAGTGTAGCTCCAGCCAAAAAATCTATTTTTAAGCTTTTTGGAAAACATAGGGAAGGGTTATCACCCCTGTAACATTTGTTTTGCTGTCTGTGCCCCTTGTTCAGAACATTTCACCTCACTTTCCGTCCCAATGACAAAAGTTTTTGAAAAGTGGGGTTTTTATTGAAACAAGGATTGGTGATAAAGCATCAGTAGAGAGGAGACACCTTTTTCCCATATTAACTTTTACAGGAGAGAATTTCCCTTCCTAGGGGTAGATTTCCTCTCACTTCCTGTTGTCTCCTTCCGTTTGCAAGTAGGAGTCGTTTGTAAGTTGGATGTTTGAAAGTAGGGGCCTGCCGTATATACTCTGCTGAAATTTGCCCCTTACATGTTGGTGTTGCCACAACACTGTGAGCCCTCACAGTTATTCTTGGTGGGCGCTGGAACGCCCTGCTGTGAACTATTATATCAGGATTTGTATTTACATGCCATTGTTGAACAGTGGTAGGAAAAATTGGGCCTTTGGTGGTGGTGCTGGTGCCACAACACTGTAAGCCCTCACAGTTACTCTTGGTGGGCGCATGAATGGGCCCTGCTGTGAATTATTAGATAAAGAATTGTAATTGCATGGCCCTGTTGAACAGGGGCTGAAAAATTGGGCCTTTGGTGGTGGTGTTGTCACAACACTGTAAGCCCTCACAGTTACTCTTGGTGGGCGCATGAATGGGCCCTGCTCTGAATTATTAGATCAAGAATTGTAATTACATGCCCCTGTTAAGCAGGGGCAGAAAAATTGGGCCTTAGGCACTGGTGCCACAACACTGCAACCCCTCACAGATACTGAACTTTGAGCACAGCAATGAGCCCTGTTGCAAAGTATTGCATCAAAAATTGTAATTACACGCCCCTGTTAAACAGGGGCAGAAAAATTGGGCCTTAGGCACTGGTACCACAACACTGCAACCCCTCACAGATACTGAACTTGGAGCACAGCAATGAGCCCTGTTGCAAAGTATTGCATCAAAAATTGTAATTACACGCCCCTGTTAAACAGGGGCAGAAAAATTGGGCCTTAGGCACTGGTGCTGGTGCCACGACACTGCAACCTCTCCCAGATACTCTAGTTGGAGTGCAGGAATGAGCCCTGCTGAAAAGCATTGCATCAAAAATTTTAATTACATGCCCCTGTTAAACAGGGGCTGAAAAATTGGGCCTTAGCCACTGGTGGCGGCACCCAGAAACAAAAAAGTTCTTCCAAGCTATCATCAAGAATCGGATCATTGAGGAGGAGGAGGAGGATAGTCAGTCAACATAACAGGACAGTCACTCAGCATCAGCATCAGTCTTGAAGGGATGTGACATTTGAAAATAAATTATTCTGTTATATCAGCTTCAAGTGCTTGGTAGCTGGTGGTGATCCAAGACTGGTTCATCTTTATGAAGGTCAGTCGATCAACCAAGTCAGTGGACAGGCGCACCCTGTGATCCGTGACAAAGCCTCCAGCAGCACTGAATGTGCGTTCTGAAAGAACGCTGGATGCAGGACAGGCCAGTAGCTCAATTGCATACTGTGAAAGCTCTGGCCAGTGATCCATCCTCAACACCCGGTAAGCCAGAGGATTTTCGGTGGGAAAGGTGTCCAAGTCTGACCTTGCCCCTAGGTTTTCCTTCACCATGTATATCAGACGCTGGCGATGGTTGCTGGAAACGATCATACCTTGGGGCTGCGGACCAAAAAAATGTCTGAACGCAACGGTCAGACGGCCACCTTCTCCACCGCTCCTTCTTCTACTGACCAAAGCCTCAGCAACTCGTTGTCCAGGACCAGGAGTTTGTAACCTCCCAGTCTCTGGGAACACGTTGCACAGACCTTTCTGCAAGGCCTCCCGGAGATGTCTCATCCTCTGCTCCCTCTGCGACGGCAAGATAAGGTCCGCAACCTTACCCTTGTACCGTGGATCAAGGAAAGTGGCCAGCCAGTAATGGTCCCTCTCCTTGATCTGAAGAATACGAGGATCCTTCCGCAGACTTTGCAGGATCAGGGAGGCCAGGCAGCGTAGGTTAGCTGAGGCATTCGGTCCGGAGTCCTCTGGGTCACTAAGGACGACATGATCCGCAGCAACCTCCTCCCAGCAATGTACAAGTCCACGGGTTTGTTGGGACTGTAAATCATCCCTAAAAGACTGCTGCTGTTGATGCTGAGTGCCATGCTCCACCTCCATGCTGACACAATCCTCCTCCTCCTCGTCCTCTTCCTGTGTGATGGGTGGGACAGAAGGAACACTGTCTGGGTAAAGGGGGCCTTGAGAGGCAAGGAAGTCCTCCTCTTCCTGACTCTGTTCTGCCTCAAGTGCCCTGTCCATTATTCCACGCAGCGTATGCTCCAACAGGTGGACAAGAGGTACAGTGTCACTGATGCATGCACTGTCACTGCTCACCATCCTTGTGGCCTCCTCAAATGGTGCCAGGACAGTGCATGCATCCCTGATCATGCCCCACTGGCGTGGTGAAAAAAAAGAGCTCCCCTGACCCTGTCCTGGTGCCGTAGTCGCACAGGTACTCATTGATGGCCCTCTGCTGCGTGTGCAGCCGCTGCAGCATGGCCAACGTTGAGTTCCACCTGGTGGGCATGTCACATATAAGGCGGTTCTTGGGCAGGTTCAACTCCTTTTGCAGCTCAGCCAGCCGAGCACTGGCATTATATGATCTGCGGAAATGCACACAGACCTTTCTGGCCTGCCTCAGGACATCCTGTAAGCCCGGGTACCTGCCCAAGAACCGCTGCACCCCCAGGTTAAGGACGTGAGCCACACAGGACACATGGGTCAGTTGTCTCTGTCGGAGGGCGGAGAGGAGGTTGGTGCCATTGTCGCAAACCACCATTCCTGGCTTAAGCTGCCGTGGCGTCAACCGCCTCTTGGCCTGCCCCTGCAGAGCAGACAGAACCTCTGCCCCAGTGTGGCTCCTATCCCCCAAACACACCAGCGCAAGCGTAGCATTTTGGAGGCGTGGCGGCGGAACAACCTCCAACACTACTGCACCTTGTCCTGCATCCTTCCCAGCTGCCAAAAGAGTGACCCAATGGGCCGTGAAAGAAAGGTAACGTCCCTGTCCATGCCTGCTGGACCATGAGTCAGCGGTAATATGCACCTTACCGCTGACCGCCCTGTCCAGCGAGGCATGGACATTGCCTTCCACATGCCGGTAGAGAGCCGGAATCGCCTTCCGTGAGAAAAAGTGGCGTTTGGGAACCTGCCACTGAGGAACCGCACATTGCACAAACTCACGGAAGGGGGCCGAGTCTACCAACTGAAAAGGCAGCAGTTGAATTGCTAGCAATTTAGTCAAGCTAGCATTCAACCGCTGGGCATGTGGATGGCTGGGAGTGAACTTCTTTCGACGGTCCAGCTGCTGGGGCAGGGACATTTTCCTGCTAGAATCGGACGTCTGTGTACTGCTAGCAGAGTGCCCGCAAGTACTTGGCTGTGACACACCTAATTCTACACCTTCATTCCTCTCAGTGCAGGTTTCAGAGAGAACTGAAGGTACAGTGGGGTTGGAGATCCCAGCTGATGAGGAGCAAGGAGAGGTCCGCTTTGTTCTTTGGTGTGGGTCTTTAGGATACGCTTGCCATCGAGCTGCATGGCAGGTCATCATATGTCTGGTCAAGCATGTGGTGCTCAAGCGGCTAATGTTTTGGCCACGCGAGATACGCTTCAGACATATGTTGCAAACAGCAGCGGTGCGATCTGATGCACTCGACTCAAAAAAGGCCCACACCAAAGAACTTTTGGAATAACGGGCAGAGGCAGCGCCCTGCACAGGCGGAGCTCTGCATTGTGATTCAGTCGGTGTGCTGCCCTTACGCTGGCCCCCTAGGGCATCCTGCCTCGTTGGAGATGTGCCTCCTCCTCATCCTCCTCCTCCTCCTCTCTCCTATCAGGCACCCACGTGGAGTCAGTGACCTCATCATCCCCTCCTCATCACTGGAGCCAATCTGGCAGTATGCTGCAGCTGCTGGAACATGACTGCCAGATTGCTGTCCTTCTTGAGCATCCCCTCTCTCTGCTCTCACGCTACTGCCTTCCTCTAGCTGGGTATCATCATCAGACCCTTCGAAACGCTGGGCATCCTCCTGGAGCATGTACCCAACACTGTGCTCAAACAGTTCGGGGGACTCCTCAGGAGGACATGGTGGGTCTAGGGAAGGAGTGACTGATGATGACATTGATACGAGGGAAGAGGACGCTTTGGCAGCTGCTTTGCCAGTACCCTGAGCCTGGGTGAGAGAGGATGCGGAGGATGAGGAGGGCTTGGTCATCCACTCTACCAAGTCTTCGGCATGATGCGGCTCAACACGTCCAGCTGCCGAAAATAAGGACAAGCGTGTCCCATTGCCACGTGCTGATGACGATGCACCCCGTCCACAACCAGCACTGTTGTCTCTAGACACAGAGCCTGCTTGCCCTCTTTTATTGGCTCCTGACTGTCTGCCTCTCCTTGTTTGCCTTCCAGACATTCTAATGGCCTGCAGGAGATGGGAACACCAGCAATAAGGGGTAGCTTCAGGTGTATAGTGTGCAGGAGGCCCACTACGCCCGCTGCAAGTGCTGCAGATGCCTGCCTGTGTTACACAACAGGAAAACACAGCAATAAGGGATAGCTTCAGGTGTATATTTTGCAGGAAGCACACTATGCCCGCTGTAAGTGCTGCAGATGCCTGTTAGTGTAACACAAAGGAAAAAAACCACGAGCAATAAGGGCTAGCTTCAGGTGTATAATGTGCAGGAGGCACACTACGCCCGCTGTAAGTGCTGCAGATGCCTGCCTGTGTTACACAACAGGAAAACACAGCAGTAAGGGCTAGCTTCAGGTGTATATTTTGCAGGAAGCACACTACGCCCGCTGTAAGTGCTGCAGATGCCTGTTAGTGTAACACAAAAGAAAAAAACCATGAGCAATAAGGGCTAGCTTCAGGTGTATAATGTGCAGGAGGCACACTACGCCCACTGTAAGTGCTGCAGATGCCTGCCTGTGTTACACAACAGGAAAACACAGCAATAAGGGCTAGCTTCAGGTGTATATTTTGCAGGAAGCACACTACGCCCGCTGTAAGTGCTGCAGATGCCTGTTAGTGTATCACAAAAGAAAAAAACCACAAGCAATAAGGGCTAGCTTCAGGTGTATAATGTGCAGGAGGCACACTACGCCCGCTGTAAGTGCTGCAGATGCCTGCCTGTGTTACACAACAGGAAAACACAGCAATAAGGGCTAGCTTCAGTTGTATATTTTGCAGGAAGCACACTATGTTCACTGTAAGTGCTGCAGATGCCTGCCTGTGTTACACAACAGGAAAACACAGCAATAAGGGCTAGCTTCAGGTGTATAATGTGCAGGAGGCACACTACGCCCGCTGTAAGTGCTGCAGATGCCTGCCTGTGTTACACAACAGGAAAACACAGCAATAAGGGCTCGCTTCAGGTGTATAATGTGCAGGAGGCACACTACGCCCGCTGTAAGTGCTGCAGATCCTTGCCTGTGTTACACAACAGGAAAACACAGAAATAAGGGCTAGCTTCAGGTGTATATTTTGCAGGAAGCACACTACGCCCGCTGTAAGTGCTGCAGATGCCTGTTAGTGTAACACAAAAGAAAAAAACCACGAGCAATAAGGGCTAGCTTCAGGTGTATAATGTGCAGGAGGCACACTACGCCCACTGTAAGTGCTGCAAATGCCTGCCTGTGTTACACAACATGAAAACACAGCAATAAGGGCTAGCTTCAGGTGTATATTTTGCAGGAAGCACACTACGCCCGCTGTAAGTGCTGCAGATGCCTGTTAGTGTAACACGAAAGAAAAAAAAACCATGAGCAATAAGGGCTAGCTTCAGGTGTATACTGTGCAGGAGGCACACTACGCCCACTGTAAGTGCTGCAGATCCTTGCCTGTGTTACACAACAGGAAAACACAGAAATAAGGGCTAGCTTCAGGTGTATATTTTGCAGGAAGCACACTACGCCCGCTGTAAGTGCTGCAGATGCCTGTTAGTGTAACACAAAAGAAAAAAACCACGAGCAATAAGGGCTAGCTTCAGGTGTATAATGTGCAGGAGGCACACTACGCCCACTGTAAGTGCTGCAAATGCCTGCCTGTGTTACACAACATGAAAACACAGCAATAAGGGCTAGCTTCAGGTGTATATTTTGCAGGAAGCACACTACGCCCGCTGTAAGTGCTGCAGATGCCTGTTAGTGTAACACAAAATAAAAAACCACGAGCAATAAGGGCTAGATTCAGGTGTATAATGTGCAGGAGGCACACTACGCCCGCTGTAAGTGCTGCAGATGCCTGCCTGTGTTACACAACAGGAAAACACAGCAATAAGGGCTAGCTTCAAGTGTATAATGTGCAGGAGGCACACTATGCCCGCTGTAAGTGCTGCAGATGCCTGCCTGTGTTACACAACAGGAAAACACAGCAATAAGGGCTAGCTTCAGGTGTATAATGTGCAGGAGGCACACTACGCTCGCTGTAAGTGCTGCAGATGCCTGCCTGTGTTACACAACAGGAAAACACAGCAATAAGGGCTAGCTTCAAGTGTATAATGTGCAGGAGGCACACTATGCCCGCTGTAAGTGCTGCAGATGCCTGCCTGTAAGTGTAACACGAAAGAAAAAAACCACAAGCAATAAGGGCTAGCTTCAGGTGTATACTGTGCAGGAGGCTTAGCAAAGAATATCACTGACACTGTCCATGCCTATCCTTCTCTCTCCCTGCACACAAGGTTTAGCAAAGAATATCACTGACACTGTCCCTGCCTATCCTTCTCTCTCCCTGCACACAAGGTTTAGCAAAGAAAATCACTGACACTGTCCCTGCCTATCCTTCTCTCTCCCTGCACACAAGTTAAATGAACAAATAGCACTGACACTGTCCCTGCCTATCCTTCTCTCTCCCTGAACCGGAACACACTACACAAGGCCGTCGCGCTGGCGGCCTTTTATAGTGTGGGGTTTGTACTAAATCCCCCTGAGCTATAATTGGCCACAGGCATCCTGCCTGTGGCTAATTATGGCTCTCCT
This sequence comes from Rana muscosa, assembly GCA_029206835.1. Taxonomy (NCBI): domain Eukaryota; kingdom Metazoa; phylum Chordata; class Amphibia; order Anura; family Ranidae; genus Rana; species Rana muscosa. Next base: position 1,236,559,794 of record CM055122.1, read on the forward strand.
CGCTGCCGGCGCTGTGATTGGCCAAGTATGCGGGGTCACAGTGCATGCTTGGCCAATCACAGTGCCTGGATTGCACTGCGATGGCGTAGTGCATTGTGGGCCCTTCGCGTCACTCGAATTTTCGTCGAACGATCGAACAGCCGATGTTCGAGTCGAACGTATGTTCGACTCGAACACCGAGCTCATCCCTATTTGTGACTATGTCAAGTTGGTCTCTAAATCCCGAATTGAAACCCCAATCGTCACATGGGCCTTTTTCATGCATTTAACCTGTCTAAGATGCAATTTTTTGCTCTGGAGTACTTACCAAAAAATGAAAGAGGAGGTGACAATGACAAATTATTATTACAACGAGAAGCTTGATGGATACACAATCTATCAGCTCTCAAATCACCTGGACTGAATGATGCATTCAGTTACAAGCCATTTTTATAATTAAACAGAGTCCCATGTTGTTTTATTTGAAAGGAAACTTTGCCTTCCTTAAATATAATCCTCTGAATAAATTACTAATCTAGGTCTGTGTTCTGTCTTTCCATATTTAGGAAATATTATGCTGCAGATTTCTTGTTCCTATGTACATAAAGAACTTTGAATGTAAGCCATACTCTTCAAATGCTGAGAAATTTTTATTTATATTTAACAATCATTCTATATTTAGTTTTTCATTACATATCTAAATTGTTGTTTTGTTAAACGACCGGGGAATGAAATTTTTGAGATTAGCACTCATATGGACGCCCCAGGCACCAATCGCATTGTGTATTTCAGGAGCCCTGAAGCGCCAGGTTGCAGTTTACTTTTTTACCTCCGGGGATTGGAGAGTTAATCTCTGCCTGTATAAGCAGAGAATCCCCTGCCTATAGCGCAGAGAGGCTGGACGATTCTTCGCCCACTCAGAGGGGAATGTTTTTGTTTTGGGGGCGGAGTTACAACATGGCGCCAAGCAGCAGTCTGATGCTGTGAGCTCCAGGGCGTTCTCCCCGAGCGGATATACTAAGCATGGCTGAGTTCTCGTGTTAAAGCCGACCTGTATCCCCACCGAAGCAGCTGTAAACCAGCCTGAAGGTTCCGCTGTACACTACTGTATGCCGTGGTAAGCTATTACCTGTAGGCTACCTCCCCGGTTCCCGGATCTGGACTGGCCGGTCATCTGTCTCCCCCCCTGCCCCGGGTAGATGATCTTGCAGTGGGCTATTGCTGTGTGAAGGAGAGGGGGAGTGGAAGCTGAGGCTGCTGCACGCCCACAGTGTGAGAGGCTGGCGGCGGGAACACCAGCAAGTGGAGCCTGGTGACGGGAGGTCGGTCAGAGTGGTGGCTGGACCCGGAGCTGGACTGTGACCGAAACATGAATTTGGGACAACCCTGAGGGGGTACCTGTTGTCTGGGGGCCCCTCGAAGACTACGGCATACAGAAGGAGGAGTGAAGGTGTACGGAGGCTTCTGAAGCTGCACAGGGGTGCCGTACTGACTAAACTGCAGGACGGAAGATCGGGCAGGAGATTTCCTTTTTACTGCCTGCTAAAAGTAAAAGTAAAAGTGTCATTCAAGAAGCTGGCTGGGAGAAGCAGGATTAGGAGGAGGACTGCTGTTTAAATTAAAAATATATGCCCTGCTACACTCTGCTCTGGCCTATAATATTGCACCTGCGGTCTGTCTGCTGCTTTATCCATTGTTACACTATATACTAAAGCTTGGAAATCTACCAGTTTAGCTGAATTGATTTGCTAAAGTTAACCTGCTGTTAACCTACTTGACTGCTTAACTGCCTAGCTTCTGCCATTTATATGCATTTATCTGCATTTATCTACATAAACTTTCCAAAAACTTTAAAAAAAAAACTTTCAAAGGGAAAAAGAAACTCCTATTCCCTGATAAGCTATATCTGTATACTTTATATTTTTCCTGCATATTCCATAAGTGTTGCCCTGCTTTTATTCGTAGAGACTGTCCCTCCTCCAAGAAAAAGAAAGGAGAGAATATAATATAATATGGATGGGGCAGCATGTCAGCTGGAGGTACCTGAGGAGTGCTGAGAGACCCAGAGGATCAGGATTCATTGAGGGGACAAGGAAGCTGCATGGAGGCTCTCGGAGCCATGTAAAGCCCCATAGACACCATTGAATGAGCCGAATCGCTGGTGAGCGGAGCCGAAGTTCAGGTAGGAATACCTACTTTGCCTATTCTGCACTTTAAAAGTGAAGTAAAGGGTACAATTTAGGCACGGGTTGGTGAGGAGCAGTGCCAGGAAGAGGAAGACAGTGCTGCAATTTAAAGCTCCCAGAAGTGAACTACTTGGGTACATAACATTCCATTTGGGGGGGTTCTGGGGTTTTTTCTTTTTTTTTTCTTTTTGCTTTTTCCATCGCTGCACCACCTATAGAATTTTGAAAAATCTTTCTAAGGCTGCCTGACCCAGCCTGCATATATTGATTGGCCTGACTGATTCTCTACTTTGCTCCATGCCACACTTGAGTTCTTGCTACTCTTGAGTCTTGGGGTGCGGTATCCACACGTTTTGTGGCTTGCTGTTCATCTGCTCTGTTGCTTGCTACCTATCTTTTGCTACCTATTTTTGCCCGGTATCTACCTGCCTTGTTGCCTGTTAGATATGTCTCTGTAGAAAAACTCTGCAGGGGGAAGGAAAGAAAAGGGAAAGGACATAAACTTATTCATTTACACCATATATTTTTATACTCATCTTTATAATTTCTTGTAAAGTTCAAAGAGGAGGAAGAATACCCCCCCTCTGGACATTGGATTTGCTCTATTTTAATTAATAGGAAACTGAAGGGGGAAGGATATAGTACTCTCTATGACTGTTTTGTTGTTTTTTTCAGACATATATACCTAGATATACTGGGGTTCGAGTAAACCAAATGACTATAAAAGTATTTATATATCTGTTTACTCATTGTTACAAGTTAGTACTCTTGCTTCCATTCAGTCTATGTGGTGTTTTTTTTTGTTTGTTTGTTTTTTGTTTTTTCATTCTTGGGGTAAATTAGATCAACTAGTCTTGCATAAAAGTAAAAGGTAAAATTGTTGGGGAGACCAGCACGAGACCATAAAGGTTAAACATCAACAGGCCAGGTGTACATTCTGTACACTTTACTATCATTAATTTAGATTTTTATATAAGGGGTCAGTATACTGGTGTAAGGGATCTATAGTGTCTCTAAGAATTTCCATCTATATAGACTGTGGGGAAGATTAATTGGTGGGTAACGCTCAAAGCGAACGGAATAGAAACTTTTAGGTGGGAGGAAAAATGATAAGAAGAGCAAAAACAAATCAAGTGGACAGTGGAAGCAGTAACTCCATAAAAGCTTATATGGTGCAAGATAAAGTAGATCAAAGGGCAGAGCAAGTAGTAGAAAATATAGAAGGAATAACCCCCCCCCCCCCCACTGAAGGGCAAAATAAAAATATGGATCTAGGCGAAGAAGGGACTCTACAGCAGGACCAACAACAAAAGAAAATGGAGAAATAATTAGATAATCTTCAGGCACTCCCTACAAAACAAGACATGGTAGAGATGATGGCCCACGTAGAAGGCATGATTAAAAGAGAACTGAGTGCCACTCGAACGGATATACAAAATGTGCTACAAAGAGTGGAAGAATCAGAAGCTCATTTGGATGAACACAAACATGCGATTCTGGAGCTGCGGGAGAGGGCAGAGTCGGAGTGGGTAGAAATGAGGAATATCTGGTATAGGCTTGAAGATCAAGAGAACCGCAACAGGTGTAATAATCTGAGGATACATGGGCTACCGGAGTCCGTTAAAAACAGTGATTTGGAAATTACGGTTCGCGAGATGTTCAACAAGATACTGAAAAAAGAAGTAACAGCTCCCATGTCTTTGAAAGAGTGCATAGAGTACAAAGAAGATCTATTCCATCAACAGACATTGTGAGAGATGTGATAGTGAGGTTCTCAAGTTATGAAATAAAACAACAAGTCTCATAGGGCATGAGAAGTGCTGCACCGATCGAATATATGGGAATTGAGATCCTTATCTTTACAGATTTATCACAAGAAACTTTGGCTCGCAGGAGGGCGTTGAATTTCCTGATAAAATAACTACAAGATAAAAAGGTTGTATATAGATGGGGCTTTCCAGCCTGTCTAATAGCAAAAAATAAAGGGGTTTCGCCTACACTGCAATTCCCAGAGGACTTGAAGGGCTTTTGCAGTAAACTAGACATACCAATGGCCCAATTAGAAAACTGGGGAAAAAAAACCCAGAATGGAGGAAGCTAAAAGATCAGCCATGGAATAAAGCTTAGAGGTGTGAAAAAGCATTAGGAAAATAAATAAATGGTACAGACAGTGGGGTGGGGAGGGGAGGTCGGTAGGAGAAGAGAATCCACTTGGGGGGGCGCACTGGGGTTTGGCGATGCCCATTCGGGTACTCGGAACCATCTTCGCAATGGGGATGAGGCCCGGAGGACCGGGTGGCCATACAAGGGCCCTTAGAGAATGCCCCACCCAGCTGAACGCCTATAACCTAGGCGACAGCTGGGTGGGCCATAACATTGATATTCAATGTAGTTGGGGAGGGGAAGGGGGGTTTTATACGAAGGCTGTGCTATGTTGTTTTGCTATGTTGTTTTTTATATTGTTAGTTGAATGGGTCAATCCTGGAAAAATAGAAGAATTGCTTCCCCCTCCTCTGGTTAAAAGCATTTGGCCATGTGAGCCACATTTATTAAAGAGATGGCACCCTTAAAGATAGTTACCTATAATGTTAGAGGTCTAAACAGCCCTAGTAAACGGCATCAAATACTGCAGGAATTGAAAGGTTTGGCATCAAATATAGTATTCTTGCAAGAGACTAATTTTAAGTGGTCATCTAGGGTGGGACTGAACACTAAAAGTTTTCCAGTTTGGTTTCATGGATATTCTCCCAATAAGAGATGCAGGGGGATAGCAATAGGTTTCGATATGAATACACCATTTATCTTAAAAGCAATGGAGTCAGACTCCGAAGGAAGATATTTGTTTGTTAAGGGTTTTTTGTTTAACAATGAGTATACATTGGTAAATATTTACTGTCCCAATGTTCACCCCAGCCTGTTTTTAAAAAAGGTACTGAATAAATTGGAAACTTTTAGAGAGGGAAAAGTGATTATGGCAGGAGACCTAAACTTTGTTTTTGACCCAACCTTGGAAACCCAACCTCTCTCCCTCCGTTCAGAGGGAAAACATTTAAGGGTAGTTAAACAAAAACTACACCAGCAGCAACTAGTGGAGGTTTGGAGAATTTTACATCCAAGGGGGAGGGATTTCACATATTACTCCCAGGTACACTCCTCTTACTCAAGAATTGATTACCTTTTCTTAGACCATCAGCTCCTTGAAGGTTTATTAAAGGCAGAAGTGAAATCGATCACCCTCTCTGATCACGCCCCGGTTATAGTCAGCTTGGAGCTAAAAGATGTACCGGAGAGGCAAAGATCCTGGAGGCTGGACGAATCACTTCTATACTATCAGGGTATTTTGGAAGATTTGGAATAGGAACTGATTTTTTTTTTATAGAGAATAACATAGAGAACATTGCACCAACTGTTCTGTGGGAAGCCCATAAAGTTTTTATGAGAGGGAGATTAATAGCGGAAGGGGCTAAGAGGAAAAAAATGGACGGCCCAAAAGCAGTCCCTTTTACAGGAAATTCAGGAGCTGGAACAGAAACATAAGAGAGTAAATGACAGTGAGGTAATGGTCGAACTGACTGGAAAACGGGAAGCCTTGAGGGACTTGATGGAGCAGGATACTAAACAAGCCTTTACTAGAATGGCCAAAAAGCAGTATAAATTTGGGAATAAATCAGGGAGATTGTTGGTGGGACAGATTAAAAATAGGAGGAACCCGAATTTTATAGTAAAGATGAAAAATAAAAAAAGGGATATGAAATACTCTACTAGGGACATCAGCAAAATCTATCAATCATTATACAAATTTAAATGACTCACAAGACCCCGGGGATATACAAAACAGGAAAAATAAAATAGAAAAGTACCTAAGGGGGATAAAACTGCTGGTGATACCAGAAGAGGATTCAAGGATATTGGACAGCGATATCTCTAAAGAAGAAATAGAGCAGGCAATTAAAAATAGTAAGGGAGGAAAAAGTCCCGGCCCGGATGGTTACACATCCTTATATTTTAAAAAGTTTATTGGAATCTTGTCTCCTTACTATTATTCATATATGCATTCTATAGGGGGGGCCTTAAGATATGAGGGGAAGCCCTGGGCGCCTATTTATCTCTCTTAGTAAAAGAAGGAAAAGACCCTACAATGTGCTCAAGCTTTAAGCCAATATCCCTGATCAATGAGGATGTAAAAATTTATGCAAGGATATTGGCCGAAAGACTAAAGCCTTACATGCCAAAATATATAGGGAAAGATCAAGCGGGTTTTGTCCCCGGGAGAGAGACTAGGGATAATATACTAAAAACAATCCTCTTAATACATGAAGCAAAGAAGGGTAGAAAGCCAGCCTTGTTGCTGTCAATAGACGCCGAGAAGGCCTTTGATAGGCTGAACTGGGACTTTATGCTGCAGACACTACACAATTTTGGCATAGGACCCCGTATGCTTAGATGGATAGAGTCTTTGTACTCCAACCCCACGGCCCAAATTCAAGTAAATGGAACCCTCTCGGAAACTTTCCGACTTTTTAACGGTACACGCCAGGGGTGCCCACTGTCTCCCTTAATTTTTGTGTTCTCATTAGAACCTTTTTTAGCATCTATAAGAGCTAATCAGGAAATTCAAGGTACAGAGGTCGGGGTCAAGAACACAATGTATCCGCCTTTGCGGATGATATTATGGTTTATATAATAAACCCTAGGCAAACACTTCCAAATATTTTGGAAGAATTGGGGAACTATAGGAGGGTATAAAATTTAGAGGTAAATATGGAAAAAACTGAGATATTAAATATTTCAGTCCCTTTAATTGAAAGTAGAGACCTTAGAAAACTATATCCCTTTATGTGGAAACAAAGGGGACTCAAGTATTTGGGTGTATTCCTGTCAAAATCAATATTAAACTTATATCAAGATAATTATATACCTCTCCTGAATAAAATTAAAAGCGAACTGAAAGGATATCCCGCACACAGACTGTCATAGTTTGGCAGGATAAAGTGTGATTAAAATGATGATCCTTCCAAAAGCCCTGTATATTTTTCAAAGCCTCCCAAATAATATCCCTGGGGCGTATTTTAAAACCCTGAGATTGGTAATACAGAGATTTGTGTGTAACAATAGAAGTAATTGTAAAGCCTATAAGACATTGACTAGACCAAAAGAGAAGGAAGGTATATTCCTCCCTGATCTCGAAAAATATCATGAGGCAGCAATATTGCAGAGGATTATGGACTGGGTCCATGCTCCTCGGCAAAAAAAATGGGTGGAATTGGAGGACAATATTAGTAAATCTGCGCTGGGACAGATTATTTGGATCCCAAGGCAGTACAGAGGTCTTCTGGTAGATGCAGCACCAATTACTTTAGAAGCACTGAGAATGTGGGATAAAATATTTAAAAGTATACAGGGACAATATAATAGCCCATTAATGCCCTTAACAGGTAATAACTATTTTCCACCGGGGAAAGACAATAAATTATATTTAAAATGGACCACATCAACCTTCTTGAGATTAAAAGATGTTACGAAGGGGAATGCTCTTTGCTCACTTTCAGAATTGCGTGAAAGATATGGGACAACCCCATGGGATGTTTGGAGATACAAACAACTTCAACATTTTGTAGAGTCCCTCCCAAAACCCCTTAGGGGGATGGGTAGGCTGAATTCATGGGAAAAATTAGTTGACCAAGGAGGAATAGAGAGGCATGGAATCTCTAGCATTTATAAAATGTTGATGACGCACTCAGATGGAGGATCCGTGTGCCCAACGGAGAGCTGGGAATTAGAATTAAATCTGTCATTACCAGAAATAATGAGAAGTAAAGTTTTAGACTATGTTCACTCCACCTCTGTGGACACACGGATAATATAATAAATTAACTACAAATTACTAACTAAGTGGTACTATGTCCCAGCAAAATTACATAAGATGAATCCCCAGGCATCACCCCTATGCTGGAGGGAATGCAGGGAGGTGGGAACTCATGCCCACATATGGTGGCAGTGCCCCAAGATCCAGTCATACTGGGAGGAAATACTAGATGTAATTAAGATGATTAGTGGGATTGAAATTGGATTGGACCCATGGCAATGTTTGTTCCATGCAACGGCTATCCCAAGGAAGAAATATAGAGCAGTAATTATCCCAATTTTATTGAATTCAGCAAAGACATTTATTGTCTGGCTTCGGGGCGTCTCATCAAGGACGATGTGCTCATCTGCTCAGGCTCTGGTCACGCGTCCAATCAGGCAACAGGAGCACCTCGTCACGACATAGAAAGAATAGAAATAAAAACGACATGAGTATATATTATTCCCACTTCCTTTAACCACGATCCGCTGTAAAATAAAAATTAGATCCCCAATGATTCCCAGACCCTTAAAAAGGACTCTTAACCTTCACTTAGCTACAGCTCTGGCTTCAACAGTTACATGAAGAACCCTATCCTTAACGGATGAGAATTGTTCAATCGTATCCTAAGCTCGAGCCCCCCTCGCCTTGTACATGCAGAACACCATGCCCAGACCTGCTCGGGGTTGGTGAACAATCCCCTTCTAGCCGTCCCTGCCATTCTTAAATTCCCGTGCCATCAGATCCTCGCGATCGGCCACGATATAAGATGCTGGGACAGCTTCACCATCACACATGAACCTCTTGCTTTGGGGGAATTACCTTATAATCTGCAGATCCGCATAAGCACCAAACTAAAGTTCAAACAAACTTGTGGGCTGCCTAGATACCCAAACCGACAAGAGGCAGAGTTATTAAAACTATAACCAATTTTACCCTCTAAAAATGCATTGTTAGATTCCATTGACAAGTGTCTGTTTGGAGTCTTCACCAGTTTGTCAAAACTCCTCATACCCATAATAACATCATAAATGGCATGTACCGCTGTCATCGCTGGGGACTAAAACTCGGTGGAGACTCAGAACAGACCTAGCAATCGGTCCTGTTTGCTTTCTGAGCTAGTCAGGAAATACACTTTAAATAATAACTTGGGATGCCCTTGCTAAAATTTACTAAACAACATAAATATAAATAAGCGAAGATACTACTCAGTTCTTTGGCGTGGTCTCATCCCTCAAGCTTCTTTACAACGACCCAGTCACCTGGTTGGAAAGAATGTAAACTGGTTATTGTGCCAGGGTCCAGGAGGGGCTCGTGAACCCTGTGGTGGAAATTTTGAAGTTCATGTCACAGCGATCGCACCCACCCCATCAGCCGAGAATATAAGTGACAGCTAATGAGGAAAGTACGACTCTGATTTTGACTGACCTCCAAACAACCCTCATATGACAATAACCCAGACATCAGGACTGTGGTCACTGCATAACCTGTGCGTGGCTTACAATACCTGGAACCATTGACAAAAGGTTCTTAGCATCTCGGATGGGAACCTACTTCACCAGACTGCTGCTTGCGGTTTCAAATTCTATCAAAGAAAGACAGTCTTGGCACAAACTTGATTAGAATTACAGAGGTTAACATTATTTGTTTGAAAAAAAACTGTCATTCTTACATTTATCACTTCTCCCCCCATTTTCTTCCTCATTACAGACTGAAGGAAGAAATGCGTGGTGCAGGAAAAAAGAAATAATGAAATAGCCTATGATACTTTTACCTCCTTAGACTCATATTTATCCATATGTACAGCTGTCTACATACACCTGTTCTCTGTGTACAAACTCCTTGGACCTGAAAAATACTTATAAACAAAATCATTACTCTATTCTTCATATTTAACCTGCAAAGAATGGTAAACAATAATGACATTCCTGTACATTGGTAAATTGTCAATGACATTCTTTCAAAACCGATTCAATGAAAACCCTCTGTAACCCTTACTTTTCCCGTTCCTACAAAAATACAACAGCCGCGACGCATCGGAGGATCGCCGCGGTAAGTACGAACATATTCACGTTACTACATACAAACATTCCGATACAAATGTGGGGGAGATACTTCATAGTTTCCAAAACCAAAAATTTAAAAACAAAAAACAGACAGAATTCTCCCTTCACTCTTTCAGCAATAGAAAAAAATACAATGGGACAAACATGAGAGCAGCTCGAGAACCTTGCATGGACCAGCCATACAAAGTTCAAACAAACGGCATGAGAATTTAACCACCGCTCCTCCTCTGAGAATCACAAAAACGTGTACTACACCTCCATCAACACTCATCATTACAGATTTCTGAAGCCGCAGCTGAACTACATCCACTCCAGAGGGATACCCAAAATAGTATCCTTGGACCACCTATGTTAATCTTTTTGGGGTTCAAAGGCCTTTGCCCCAAAACTAGGCTTTGTGTACCGAGTGACCGTCTGACTGTGGGAAGCCTCCATTCCTTCCCTTTGCACAGACCTCCTTGTGTCCATGGCGATTCAAATCGGCTTATCGTCTTAAACCTGCGTCCAGGTTAAACCGTTGCACCCATTTCGGAGAGTACCGCCCGGTGTCTTCTTATACGGTGGATTGAAGAACTACAACCACTATATCTGGTCCAGTCCCCCAACTAGTAACCCTAACCGAGGCATCAACTCTATGGCTTGTTGTCCCAACACTTTTGGAATTGCAACAACCACAGATCAACCCCCGAATTAGGCCTCTACCCCTCACAGTGTATGCATACACAAGCATTTTCCGCTATACACCCATACACTGTGTCGCCAGACTAAACCACACAGAACACTTACACCCGTTTACCACCTGCGGAACAATGTGGCTTCTCTCTGTATCTAGATGATAAAACAATGGTGATGCCCCCTGGCTGCTCTCTACCCAAAACTGTATTACAGTACAAAACTTTCACAAAACTGGAACAAAATATAGAACACTTTTAAACGCCAAAATGCTTTCCATTTTCCTTCCAAAAACAAATCTCATTGGCCAACCTTTCAGACAACCCCAAGTTCCCTCTGATACATAAAATGCTGAAAAGAACCTCATGTTACATGCTCAGCTCTCAAAGAAACCAAACTGGTTTATTTACATATCAATTGTTCAGGAAGAGGGAGGGGGGAGCCTAGCCCCAATCGCCTTGTCTATCAAGACTCCAAAAAATCCATGGCTAAACATCATATATATTTCAACAATTTAAAAACCTTGGCAAGGATGGAATAAACCCCCCTTTGCAAATGGGAGGGAATCCCCCCCAACCCAAACATCCCCTGGAGGTCAAACCACACGTTTTGAGACTCAAATAAAAAAATTCCTGCAAAAAGATGGCTCTAGGAGTTAGACCAAACCCACTCCTCCTTCAAAAACAATGAATTGCCTTCTGGGAAACTCCCAAATATTTAAACATAAAAACAACACACACCGCTGTGTACAAAATCTCAGTTAGTCTTACAATCTATCAAAATTCAGCGTAAAGTAGAGTTTTCACTCAAAAACGAAATCCGATACAAAAAACCGCCGCTCATATACTGCAAAGTCAGCTAACCCTGCAATAGCTTACATTCACTTAAATGAAAACAGAAAAATCCCCATCCTAACACCATCTGCATGGAGTTTGCATGTTCTCCCTGTGTCTGCGTTGGCTTCCTCCCACACTCCAAAGACATGCTGGTAGGTCAACCAGATCCCCTCTATAAATGGGCCCCAGCATGTGTCTGTAAGCGCGTCGGGACCCCTCAGGGTAAGACCGCGCTATATCAAGATACCACTCTACTCACCTCAAGAGGTGATGCTTACAAAAACAATTTAAAACAGTTTAAACCAGCGAATTCAACATCAACAAAAACAGCCTCTCAGTATGTCACCCTGGTGTCTCACTACTCTCCCCAGCAGTGCACAGGTCAAACTGTAAACGCATAAAACAGGCGAAAACTACGCCAATCAACAAATGTCAATACAGCATATCCAGGGGCCGTGTTTGCTAACCTGGAACTTCCTATCTTAAACTGTAAACGTCTCTCAAGATGGCCGAAAAGCCAGGACAACAAAATGGTGGATGACCACCGCACACCTCATGGACAACTACAAAAATGGCGCCATTAACGCATGCAATTTTTCCCGCCAAAACCAGCACAAACATGGACAAGACCACATGGGTTCCCACACACAAAGGTAAACAAAAATGGTCTCCACCAGTTTCCAACACAGAAAAGACCGCACTAAATTCGCACCAATCATCAAAAACTGAGAAATTCCACCAGCAAAATAGCCGACGAATGCCGCAGCACGGTCACATGATATCACACCCAAAGGAAAAGTGGCTGTGCGTTCCCCCATAGGACACCCACAGGCTAAGGAAACACTGCGCTTCAAGATGGCAGACAAACCACATGGCCAACAACAAAAGCCAGGAATGGCGCCATTACTTTTTCCCGCCAAAACCAGCATCTCTTCACTACTAGCCAAAAAATCTCCACAAACACTGGAACTTTTCTAAATGACCATCAAAATCCACTGAAAAATGTGTGTCTTGAGTCAGCTACACTCCACAAGGCTCATGCCATCTCCACAAAGCCTCACACCTGAGACACCACATGAGCACTAAAACATTAAGACCCTTTGGCCACTAAACAGCACATTCAATAAAAGTTAGTTACACGCACAACATTAAAACAACACTTTTCTCTACCTAAAGTTCACACACACACACAGTGGCATCAGCTTCCATAACAAGCCATTGCACAGACATACTATTGTCTGGCTTCCAACAATGCCTGGCCACTTGCATATTCAGCAAGCTGCTTTCAACTTAAAACCCAACTCTTTACTGAAAATATTTTTACACTTATGGGGACATGTGTCTTTGTCCCATACAAAGGTAGAAATCACAATTTATCCATTTCAATTTTTTATAGAAATCTCAAACACTACACACATACAGTATATTGTTGCTTGTAACATCAGATTATCATCCCTCAGGGCGTAGCCCCTCCAGCACAAAACTAATGCCTGCTATTTACAGAGAGTCACCAACTTTCACCATTGTAACTGATAGATGCTGGCTGCCCCACCCCCACTAAAGCACATGGCTTATGGCTCAATGCAGCGGCCATCAATAACAATGCACAAAACAATCTAATTACATACAGTCTACATTTCTCATTTAGTTACACTCTTACACACTACAAAATTCATGCAATTTACTTGTTCCATACATTCACACACAAACACACATTCACACATCTCTCATACATACACACACACACATCTCTCAGACATACACACACACACACATCTCTCAGACATCTCTCATACTGCAAACTTACAGCATTATTTCAAAAAAGACGAAAAATTTGTTCTTTTACAGAGCAGAGCCCCCCACGCATCGGAACGTAGATCCAGTCTCCCCCCATCTCGACCCGATGCCCGAAGGGGCTCCATCTATTCCCAAAGGTCCTGGCCCGCCATCTGTGGTGGCAAGATTGGTTGTTTGCAGAGCACACAGCCATCTTTGCCTTGTGCTAAATAAGCACACACTTCAGATTTCATCTCATTGCAATAATGCTATCTTTAGGCTAAAATTCACTCACCGTCAGTTGAACCCCATTCATCCAAAAAGCAGCACCACCAGACAGGTCTTATCATCAAGGCATCCCAGCAAACTCTGCCAAGCCGACGCCCATAAACAGTTTTTATTAAACTCAGAAGGAAGTGATGTCACAACATGTGACCCACCCTCCATAGGAAGTGGAGCTCACAGGAGCTCCACTCAGAATACAACACAAGAAATATAGCTTAAAGGATTCAATACAATAATACAATAATAATGCAATACATGCATAAAACAAACAAACCAATCACAGACATGTATACATTCAAATAGACTATCAGTGGCATGCACTGCTTCCAATGATGGGAACTATACGACAATTATGCCTCAATGGACCACAATTGTCGTATAGCTATGCTACTGTTCTTGTGGACACAGATCTGTCCGCTCGGAGTCATTTAATGCCAACATCAAGAAGTGGCCAGTCCCCTGACGAGGCATAAAACAACATCTCTAAATGGAGCAAACATCGCTGTTTCCATAGGAAGATTTTCCCGCCACTGATCTTACAACAACGTCTGCATCTGCAAATACGCTCAGATGAGCGCATTACAGCAAAACTGACATTGGGGGACATCTGACAACATACATTAATAAATTTTTCCACAACAAGCCTAACTCTGTAACTATGTAATCAATTAAGAGAAAATGGGACTTTAAGGGTACCAGAGAACATATACTAAATAATTTTTATAAAGAAGCATGAATTTTATTAGCACACAAAATTTCTATAAAATCTTAATAAGCATTTAGACAAAACATATCACTTAAAGATCATATGCAATCACTTCATACTCTACATGTTTCGCTCAAAGAGCTTCCTCAGGAGTTTTCAAGAGTGTTGCATGGATTTTTTTAAGGTGCTACAAAAGAAACAACAGTCATGAGAGAATTATTTCTTAAAACGTGTTATGATATAATATCGCAAAATTGCATATCATAATACAAATGATTGTACCTTTTTTTACAAAATATGATATAGTAACGAAATGAGAATGCATGTCTACCAGATGCTTTGATTCACCATGGGTATATTAATAATTCCTAGATATGGATCCGGGTTAACGTGGAGAGATATACACAGCCATAGAGCAAGATTAAATTCTAAAAAACAAAATTAATATATGTGAGTATTTAATTATAGATTTCTTGTTCAGCCTTCTGACCCCGGTTACTCTAAACCAGGTCAGACAGACTGAAAATGAGGAGCAAGTAAGGAACAAATGCATCATAATTTACCTTCAATAAAATTAGTAATATTAAACCAATAACGTCTACTCATCCCCAATTGAGGGGGAAAGAGAAGGTGTTGCTGTGATGCCTTGCAGGGAATACAGCCAGAAGATAATCATTGTACCCTGTGGGGGCCAAAGAATAGACCTGTAGCCACTGGGACCAAAACCAGAACACGTCCTAGGACAAAAATAAATGGTTTTTGTTTTAGGTAAAAATATATATATATATAAATATATATATATATATATATATATATATATATATACATACACACATACAAAAAGGGATGTATCAAACATATAGAAGAATGAAGATCTGAAGAGAAGGCCCTCTATCTGGAAGTCAGTGTACAGGGAGGTACTGGGGACGCGAAGAGCTAGGTGTTATAGCACAGTTATAGCGACCAAAAACAGATACCTTTCCTTACCTGCAAAACGCAGGTAGCTCATGGCTGCCAGTGTAAAAAGCCCCTCATCTCAGACACATTATAAGAACATAACTTGGCTTCCATGGTGCCAAAGCCAATAAGCCCCAAAGTGGGCTAAGACTCATTACTCGCTACTCGGGACAGCAAAAACAAATCAGGAACATTATGCAAACATATTGGTACCTGTTGTTGGCTGATCCTACTGTATCCAAATATGTTAACACAAAATCGGAAATAACTTTCAGGAGATCCAAGTACCTCAGAGATAATTTGGTTCACAGTCACGTTTCCTAGCCAACTGTCAATCAGTGGGGGTGGTCTACATAATGCTGTGTGACTGCGGTGCCAATTATGTGGGCAAAACGAAAAGACCATTTTTCACCATATTTGTGACTATGTCAAGTTGGTCTCTAAATCCCAAATTGAAGCCCCAATCAGTCGTCACATGGGCCTTTTTCATGCATTTAACCTGTCTAAGATGCAATTTTTTGCTCTGGAGTACTTACCAAAAAATGAAAGAGGAGGTGACAATGACAAATTATTATTACAACGAGAAGCTCGATGGATACACAATCTATCAGCTCTCAAATCACCTGGACTGAATGATGCATTCAGTTACAAGCCATTTTTATAATTAAACAGAGTCCCAGAACTGTATTATGTTGTTTTATTTGAAAGGGAACTTTGCCTTCCTTAAATATAATCCTCTGAATAAATTACTAATCTAGGTCTGTGTTCTGTCTTTCCTTATTTAGGAAATATTATGCTGCAGATTTCTTGTTCCTCTGTACATAAAGAACTTTGAATGCAAGCCATACTCTTCAAATGCTGAGAAATTTTTTATTTATATTTAGGCTCCATGTACACAGAAGCTGATAAACTGCAGTTTATTGGCGTTTTGGCGTTTTTTTAAAAAGCCCATTAACTGCACTCTATGTTAGCCTATGTGTACATAACGTTTTCTACCTCTAATGAGCAGTGGAGTTAATGGGCTTTTTTCTGAACGCAAGAAATTCGCGTTCAAAGTGCCGTTTTTCGGTAGAAAAAAAAGCAAAACGCCAAAAAACGCTCATAAACGCTCATAAACGCTCAAAAATGCTGGCCGCTAGCGTTTTTTTTGCGTTTTTTTTATCCATTGAAAAAAAAAAAGGTAAAGAACGCTACACTGAAAAACGCTAATAAAAGCTAGTAAAAAAACGCTGATAAAAGCTAGCTTTTTCTGCTGCTTTAAAAATGCCTTAACAATCATTCTATATTTTGTTTTTTATTACATATCTAAATTGTTGTTTTGATAAACGACCGGGGAATTACATTTTTGTCCATTCATATGGATGCCCCAGGCACCAATCGCATTGTGTATTTCAGGAGCCCTGAAGCGCCAGATTGCAGTATGAATACTCCCCCTTTTTTTACCTCCAGGAATTGGAGAGTTAATCTCTGCCTGTATAAGCAGAGAATCCCCTGCCTATGGCGCAGAGAGGCTGGACGATTCTTCGCCACTCTTCCTCTGTGTCCAATTAGGCAGTGTCGACTTTCCAAGATGGCGAATCTGTCCTCACACTCTGTCATGTACCTGGTATCAGAGCCCAACCATAGAAGGAGACCTCTCTTACAGCCCTGGCTCGGGGACCACTGGGGTTGCAACATTGGTGATGAGAGCGCAGTGAGGTAGGAGTTCCTGTAAGATCTGTGGAAGCTGACACAGACGAGTAGAGATGATCCACCGGAAGAACTGGACTGTAGAAGCAGTTGAAGACGGTGGTTACAGGTGTAGGTCAGCAACCCCTTGTTACTGACAGAGGCAGGATCAGGAACAGGCTGGAGCAGAGTGAGACAAGCCAGGTCTGCACGGGTAACTGGTAGTTGATATGGTAGGCAAAGAGTAGTCAGTAGACAGGCAGAGGTTTGGCAACAGATGATCAACAGGTTCAGATGAAGCAGGGCCAAGGTAAGCTGGGTCGAAAGGAAAAAATACCCCTAGGGGTTTGAATTGCAGCAATGAGTTGAAATGTTTGAGGTGGAAATTGTAAAAAATATAAAGTTTATTTGATATAACAAACATTTTAGGTAGAAAAAAACATCTGATTGAGATCAGAACATGAGCTCCGAAAGGCATTAATAATGAACTTGTGCATGTATATAGAACAACCAATAAGAATGTATACAACATTGTAAATATTTACTATAAACGCAAAAAATTCTGATGCGTTTCGACCTTTGTAGTAGCGGTCTTCTTCAGGGAGAGAAAGGATTTGCGAGCATAGATTCTATAATAAAATGTATGCACATCAATAAAACTTGTTAAAAAGAAAACAAACAACAGAAATGGGACATATGTATGTATGTGATTTCCATGTATAGACAGTCATCGTTAGTGACAGTTATGAAATACATACCAAGGTGGATGTCGAGAACCAGGACCAGTAGTCAGCCAATGGCCACGCCGCCAGGAGCAAACCCTCTCAGAGAAGTCTGGACTGAAGAGAAAAGAGGCCAGGTTGTGGAGCAAAGAGGGGTCCACCCCCAGACCTACGAGAGTTTGCAGCCTGCGACCCCGCACTGAACAGGAAGAGGGGGGGTAGGTAGGGGGAGAGGCCAGCACAGCGCAGGCTAGGCAAATAGGGATGGAGGGGAGCCGGGCCAGCCAGAGACGGAGGCGCACCACCAGATGGAGGACAAATGGCCCTGAGTAGAGATATCAATTATAAAAAAAAAAATAGCGAGATAGTCTACAGGGAAACTAAGAACAGCCAGGTCAGGATAGGAGAAGGCAGCAGTAGTCAAACGAAGCAGGATCAGGTAATAACAGCAGATACAGGATCAGACTCAGGCAGAGCTGCAGATCAGACAGCACTGCACAAGTGCAGCTGCTGTCCTTTTAAAGGCCCATTGGCGCCAAGCAGTGCTTAGCGTGCCTGAGGTGCACGTTGGTGTGCACGTACATACAGGCGCCGCCGGTTAGTCTGACATGTGCGCACGCACGTACCTCCATTCAGTCCTGGCAAGCCCCTGAATCACGCTCGCGTGTGAGGTCACTCGCGTGTGAGGTCACTTCCACCATCGGAATCTCAGATATGGGCAATGGCACCGACAATACGTCCATGCCCCACCGGTGAAGTCAGACGCCGGCGGGGCGCAGCGAGGTTTAAATGGTGGTCAGCCACCACTACAAACTGACAGGAAATCAATATCAGTGAGAGACGAGTGTGTGTCTCTTCTCTGATTCCCTTGTTTGCCTAGCAAGCTGATCCGGGATCTCTTGTGTGTAAGTACACTCCAATTTATGTTCTTATGATGTGTCTGAGATGAGGGGCTTTTTACACTGACAGCCATGAGCTACCTGTGTTTTGCAGGTAAGGAAAGGTATCTGTTTTTGGTCGCTATAACTGAGCTATAACACCTAGCTCTTTGCGTCCCCAGTACCTCCCTGTACACTTACTTTCAGATAGAGGGCCTTCTCTCCAGATCTTCATTCTACTATATGTTTGATACATCCCTTTTTTGTATGTATATATATATATATATATATATATATATATATAATATTATATATATTTTATACCTAAAACAAATACAATTTATTTTTTTCCTAGGTCGTGTTCTGGTTTTGGGCCCAAAAGTGGGCCCAGTGGCAGGACGGCTACAGGTCTATTAATTGGCCCCCACAGGGTACAATGAATATCTTCTTGCTGTATTCCCTGAAAGTCATTACAGCAACACATTCTCTTTCCCCTTCAATTGGGGATGAGTAGACTTTATTGGTTCAATACTACTAATTACACTGCTCAAAAAAATTAAAGGAACACTTTTGAATCAGAACTCCTGGGAACTCCTGGGAACTCTTGGGATATTGATCTGGTCAGTTAAGTAGCAGAGGGGGTTGTTAATCAGTTTCAGCTGCTTTGCTGTTAATTGAAATTAACAACATGTGCACTAGATGGGCAACAATGAGACGACCTCCAAAACAGGAATGTTTTTTCAGGTGGAGGTGTCTGACATTTTTTTTCCCTACTCATCTTTTCTGACTGTTTGTCACTAGTTTTGCATTTCGCTAGGGTCAGTGTCACTACTGGTAGCACGAGGCGATACTTGGACCCTATAAAGGTTGCACAGGCAGTCCAACTCCTCCAGGATGGCACATCAATACGTGTCATTGCCAGAAGGTTTGCCGTGTCTCCCAGCACAGTCTCAAGAGCATGGAGGAGATTCCAGGAGACAGGCAGTTACTCTAGGAGAGCTGGACAGAGCCGTAGAAGGTCCTTAACCCACCAGCAGGACCGATATCTGCTCCTTTGTGCAAGGAGGAACAGGATGAGCACTGCCAAAGCCCTACAAAATGACCTCCAGCGGGCCACTGGTGTGAATGTCTCTGACCAAACAATCAGAAACAGACTTCATGGGGCTGGCCTGAGGGCCCAACATCCTCTAATGTGCTCTGTGCTCACTGCCGGACACTGTGGAGCTTGATTGGCATTTTCCATTGAACACCAGAATTGTCAGGACCGCCACTGGTGCCCCATGCTTTTCACAGATGAGAGCAGGTTCACCCTGAGCATATGTGACAGACGTAAAAGGGTCTGGAGAAGCCGGAGAACTTTATGCTGCCTGTAACATTGTTCAGCATGACCCGTTTGGTGGTGGGTAAGTGATGGTCTGGGGAGGCATATCCATGGAGGGACGCACAGATCTCTACAGGCTACACAATGGCACCCTGACTGCCATTAGGTATCGGGGTGAAATCTTGGACCCATTGTCAGACCCTACGCTGGGCCAGTGGGTCCTGGGTACCTCCTGGTGCACGACAATGCCCGGCCTCATGTGGCGACAGCATGCAGCCAGTTCTTGGAGGATGAAGAAATTGATACAATTGAATGGCCCCCACGCTCACCTGACCTAAATCCAAAAGAACACCTCTGAGACATTATGTTTCGGTCCATCCGGTGCCGCCAGGTTGCACCTCAGTCTGTTCAGGAGCTCAGTGATGCTCTGGTCCAGATCTGGGAGGAAATACCCCAGGACAAAATTAGGAGCATGCCCTGATGTTGTCAGGCATGCATACAAGCACTTGGGGGCCATACAAACTACTGAGGACCATTTTGAGTTGTTGCAATGAAATTTCAGCAAAATTGACTAGCTTGCTGCATAATTTTTTCACTTTGATTTTCGGGGTGTCTTTGAATTCAGCCCTCTGTAGGTGGATAATTTTCATTTCCATCAAATGATGTGCCATTCTTTCATTCCTAACACCTTACCCAGTCCATATCAGTATAGATATCCAGCATGAGATTTTGCCCCGTAGAGATCTGATGTATTTTCAGAGTGTTCCTTAAATTTTTTTGAGCAGTGTATATTGAAGGTAAATTATGACGCATTTGTTCCTTACTTTCTCCTCATTTTGAGTCTGTCAGGGGGGGCGTGGCTTGATGGCTCGTGTGGATGGCTGCCTAATCCCACAGCTCTGCAATATAACCAGCACCAGCAACCATAAAGCGACTCCAGAGAAGGATTTAAACATTCCACAAGCTGCCTCAACACCCAGGCACATCGTGCAGCTATGCTGAAACGGAGGAAGTCATCTACACTCCCCAGAAAGCTGACAGATTACTATCTCTCAGCAGCCCTGATGAACGGCCAAGATGGCGCCAGCAACGGCTGGGAAACAGCAGCGCGGCTCTCCTCCTCACCTCACAATCTGAACACAGGAATGTCTCCGGGAACACATCGATACTCCGACATTCAGGGTGAGTGCTCTCCCCCTACCTCTCCCACGACATCTAGCCCTGCCAAATCCAGATTTAGAACAGAAGAGCCTCAGCAGAGCAGACCCTGCCTGTCACGTCTCCATGCCTGTTCTTTCTCCCCCCACCGCAGCAACCATCAGTGCTAGATGCATTCCCTGCCTCTGACCAGCCCTTATCTGAGAATACAATGAAAAACATGCTGCTCTCACTGAGGCAAACATTGTATACTGACTTATCATCTGCTGTCTCCTCACTATCCATAACAATGAATCAGCATGATCAAGCTATTGCTCACATGGAAACTAAAATGGGAGACATACTCACTGCCCATAATGAGCTAGTAGATGGCTTTGCGGATCATGAAGATGAGCTTCAATTAATTAATTTGAAGCTCGCAGATTTAGAGGATCGTTCCAGAAGGAACAATATTAAATTCCGTAATGTCCCAGAGTCGATCCAACCGTCAGATCTGACGCAATTTCTGCAATCCTTGATGCAAGCCCTTGTACCTGATCTGACATCCCGTGACATGGAAATTGACAGGGCACACAGACTCCCCAAACCATCTCACCTCCCTCCTTCCACCCCCAGAGACGTTTTGGCCCGGATCCATTTTTTCACAGTAAAGGAGAGAGTCATATATGCAGCCAAACGAGCACCGAGACTCCCCGACCCTTTCACCAACATTGCACTGCATGCTGATCTATCCAAAGCAACAATGGAAAATCGCAGACAACTGGCGACTATAACCAAAGCGCTACAGAATCATAAAATCCCCTATAAATGGGGCTTCCCCACAAAGCTGCTCATTACATACCAAAATAAAACCCACGCAGTGCGTACCCTCCCTATGGGACTCACGCTCCTGAGAAACTGGTGCATCATCCCAGAAGAAACACCATGCCCTTCTGCCAACCTTCCAACCCTTATGGAGACCGGGGAGACACACCAAATGCCTAACAACCACACTATGTATCCTTCTCTGCACACACCAAATGGCTGGGAAACTGCAGCACCGTTATCCAGTACCTGCCTGCCTGTTAAGAGATCCCTGTCCCACGTTGTGGATGTAAGTTCTCTTTCCCCCACTCTCTGTTTGCAGTAGTTTCTGCACATTGAGCCCAGGCCCTTTTGTTACTGGGCTCTCCCTTTTTACACCGAAGACCCACCACCCAATCCCGGCACCAGTTAATCTCCACACACCTTCACACCAATCTACTTCCGGAACTCTATTCCTTGGACTAAGCGACGTCCTTATCACTTACAGCTGGATTTGAGAATTACCCCTCGTCTACCATCCATCAGTTCCACTTGAAGACCATCCACCCTACCTTTAACCTCACAGAATGGCTTTCAAAATAGTCTCTATTAATGCCAGGGGCCTGAACTCCCCTCAGAAAAGATCTGCACTGCTCAGAGAAGCCAACACCCAAAAAACTGATATTCTCTTAATACAAGAGACCCATTTTGCTTCTGAAAAAACTCCCTGATTTACCCTAAAAAAACTATGATCAAATCTTTTCAGCTTCATGCCAAAAGAAGAAAAATGGAGTCCTCACTGCCATACGGAACACACTACAATTTCAGCTTCATCAATCCATTTTGAGTCTGTCTGATCTGATCTGGTCTGTCTGATCTGGTTTAGAGTAACCAGGGTCAGCAGGCTAAACAAGAAATCTATAATTAACCACTTAAGCCCCGGACCAGTTCGCTGGCCAATGACCAGGCCACTTTTTGCGATTCGGCACTGTGCAACGTGGCTCCCAAACAAAATTGACGTCCTTTTTTTTCCCACAAATAGAGCTTTCTTTTGGTGGTATTTGATCACCTCTGCGGTTTTCATTTTTTGCGCTATAAACAAAAATAGAGCGACAATTTTGAAAAAAAAAAAAAATATTTTTAACTTTTTGCTATAATAAATATCCTCAAAAAAAATATTTTTTTTTTTCCTCAGTTTAGGCCGACACGTATTCTTCTACATATTTTTGGTAAAAAAATTGCAATAAGCGTTTATTGATTGGTTTGCGCAAAGGTTATAGCGTCTACAAAATATGGGATAGTTTTATGGCATTTTTATAAATATATTTTTTTACTAGTAATGGCTGCGATCAGTGATTTTTATCATGACTGCGACATTATGGCGGACACATCGGACACTTTTGACACCATTTTGGGACCATTGTCATTTTTACAGCGATCAGTGCTATAAAAATGCACTGATTACTGGAAAAATTACACTGGCAGTGAAGGGGTTAACCCGTAGGGGGCGCTGAAGGGGTTAAGTGTGACCTAGGGAGTGCTTCTAACTGTTAGGGGGTGTGGCTTGCCATGACACGCAACTGAACACTGTTCCCGATGACAGGGAACAGATGATCAGTGACATGTCACTAGGCAGAACGGGGAGATGTTGTGTTTACATTAACATCTCCCCGTTCATTTGCTCTGTGACACGATCGCGGGACACCAGCGGACATCGAGTCCGCGGGTCAAGCGGGCGCGGTCACGAAACTTGCGGCACCACACTGCAGCAATTTAAAGGGGACGTATATATACTGCCCTTTGCCTGTCCGTAACATTCTGTCAACGTAAATGTTCGTGCGGCGGTCGGCAAGCTGTTAAAAACTCACATATATTAATTTAGTTTTTTAGAATTTTATCTTGCTCTATGGCTGTGTATATATCTCTCCACGTTAACCCGGATCCATATCTAGGAATTATTAACATACCCATGGTGGATCAAAGCATCTGGTAGGCATGTATTTTCAGTTTGTTACTATATCATATTCTGTAATAAAATGTACAATCATTTGTATTATGATATGCAATTTTGTGATATTGTATCATAACAAGTTTCAAGAAATAATTCGCTCATGACTGTTGTTTCTTTTATAGCACCTTAAAAAACTCCATGCAACACTCTTGAAAACTCCTGAGGAAGCTCTTTGAGTGAAACATGTAGAGTATGAAGTGGATTTCATATGATCTTTAAGTCATATGCTTTGTCTAAATGCTTATTAAGATTTTAAAGAAATTGTGTGCTATTAAAATTTATACTTAAAAAAAAAAAGATTTTGTATATGTTCTCTGGTACCCTTAAATTCCAATTTTTCTCTTAATTGATTCTGTTCTTACCAAGGGATATGGTACCTATTAGTGATCCCTCATTGCCCAACCCTATAAAATGTATGTAACTATGTACTCACAACACAAACAAAACCTAAAGAGCCATCATACCTAAATAAATGTAAGCAAGAACTGGGGATGCCACTACAGGACAGACAAAGAACCAACATACTGAAACTGGCATATACCTCATGAGTAGTTCTTAAAATGGCTTGGTGTCGGAGAAATAGTTAAAAATATTTATGAATTAACAAAAATTAGCATGCCCATGGAACCCTAGACATGCCTATACTGTGGCATAGTAAGGGAGATGATTATTTCCATATATGAGGAGCATGGTTAAATTTTAAGAAGCCTATGTAGATTTGATAAGATAATTTAAGACAATATTAATGGTGAATGAAGTGGTTGGGATTCTTGGTTATCTTAATTAAAGATTAGATTAAAGATGCAGTATGGTGGGTTCAGTAGGCACAGAGGGCAGGTTGTGAAGGAATACTGGATTAAGATCTGAGTTAACCAAATGCCATTAAAAGCTGCAATAGTCATTTGTGATTAATGCTAAGGTGTGTAATGTTAACATCCCATGGGAAGGGTCTTTAGATGGCATTAGAGAAGAGGATTAGAGAATTTTGAGATATCATTATGTGTGAGAGGGAGGACTTTTTGTGTGTGCTTCTTTTTTTTTTTTTGGGGGGGCGGGTGTGCTTTTATGGAGGTAGGGTTGTGATGTTATAAAATATTTGCATTATATTGTGGAAAATGATAAGGAAATAATAAATACAAAAACATTTAGCAAGTACTAAGTATTGTACCAGATGCCACAAATGTGTTCTGGATGGCAGGTATGTGTCTCCACTATTTGCTATTTGGGTTGTGGTGCCTTTAAGGGAGTGTTCAAGAAACATTTTTGTAGTACTTAGGAGTTCTCTCCCATGCAGTGTGAGAAATTTCGGGGTAGTCTGCTTGGAGAGGAGAGGACTGATTTCCAGTGCTCTCAGGATTTGGGACCTGGAAGTCAAGAGTTCAGAGAGACTTTGGTTAAGAAAGACCCTTCAAACCCTCATTACAGTGACTTTGGTTCTGCGGGGTTAAGCCACATGCAAGGGAGCAACACCTGTCTATGAAAGAACGTGGAGTGTTTCACATCTGTGAACAATTGTGAACTCTCTGGAGAATAAGACTCTGGGTTGTTCAGTTCCTGCAGCTTATAGTGGCTGGCGGTGGTAAGTTCCCATATTACAGTATCTATATGCAAATATATACAGTAGAAGACAAGGAAAAAGCATTCTCCGGAATTTCCCTCTTTGCACCTTGAGTCTCATATCGATCATCCAATTGTTTACATTTCATGTTAATAACATATTTGATCGTTAAAAAAAACAAAAGTATGTATATCAATGTAAACAAATTCTACAAAAGCTTGTAAAAACCAGCAAGCTTGTCCATCAATACATTTTTTCATTATAAAATATTATTAACCCCTTGGCGCCGACTCCCGCTGTCCCTTTAAGGGGTTTGGCATTCCAGGAGGTTGGACTTGTGACCATGTGACAGCCGTTAGTTAACCCTAATAATCCCTAATTACCTCCTTCCTCCCTTTCAATCCTTACCTATTATTTTTCTGCTGATTTTGAATTTCTTTTTTTTACCCTTAATGCTTATTTTATTTACTTTATCGTACATCACGGGACACAGAACACCAAAGTAATTACTATGTGGGTTATACGCCCACCTTCAGGTGATGGACACTGGCATAATCAAGACAGGAAGTCCCCCCTCCTATATAACCCCTCCCATACAGGGAGTACCTCCGTCTTTTCGCCAGTGTCTAAAGGTGTTGGTCACGATTAAGTGTTATGCTCCCTGGATGGCTTGGAAGGGTCAAGGGGCAGCGCTATCAGATCCATTCAAAAAGTCAAAAAACAATGACAAAATTGGATGGTACCCGAGCCTCGGTACGGAAGAACGAGGTCTTGCCTGTAATGCTTCTCTCAGGAGAGCTGGGCCCTGGGATCCAGCACCTTGGTCACATTGCTATACCACAGGTTGCTCTGGCAGGGCGCTATACAGGTCCAAGGCAGTGGACCCTACATACAGAGGGGACCCCTTCCTTGAAGGCCTTGCCCTTTGGGTTGGCTACCACACCACGGGTGTTTACAAAGGTTCAGGCACCACCTTTGGCAAGACCCCGGGCCCAGGGTTTAGCAGTAGTGGCATACCTAGACGACCTGTTGCTGATCGATCAGTCCGTATAAGGGCTAGACCAGAGTGTCATCAACACGGTCAGGTATCTGGAACATCTAGGATGGATTTTCAACCTAGAAAAGTCATCCTTACAACCAGTAAAAAGGCTGGAGTAATTGAGTCTGGTTATAGACACAACCTACAAAAAGGTGTTCTTACCCCAGGCAAAGGTCTGCGCTATAAAAGAACTGGTTCATGCGGTCAGGGCAAAGGAGAGTCCCTCCATCCGCCTTTGCATGAGGTTGTTAGGGAAGAAGGTAGCCTCATTCGAGGCGGTTCCCTATGCTCAATTTCATTCAAGGCAGTTGCAAAACAGTATCCTGTTTGCTTGGGGCAGGAAAAGCCAGGATCTGGATTGTCCAATATGCTTGACGCCAAGCATGCGCCAGAGTCTCAATTGGTGGCTGCTAGCCAAAAATTTATAGAAGGGGAAAACCTTCATACCAGTCACTTGGAGGGTAGTGACGACCGATGCCAGCCTCTTGGGCTGGGGGGCAGTCCTGGAGGGGAATAACATCCAGGGGAAATGGTCGGAATCCAAGAAGACCTTGCCCATCTACATTCTAGAAATTCGGGCAGCACGTCTGGCCCTAAAGGCCTGGACAAGCAGGTTACGGGGCTATCCTGTCAGGATCCAGTCCGATAACACCTGCCCAGAAAGAGGTAAACCATATTCTGGCTTGGGCAGAAGAGAATGTGCCTTGCCTGTCTGCAATATTCATCCCAGGAGTGGAAAATTGTCAGGCAGACTTCCTAAGCCACCAACAATTGCTTCCAGGGGAAGGGTCTCTGCACCCCAATGTCTTTCTGGCCATATGTCAGAAATGGGATACTCCAGAAGTAGACCTATTGGTGTCCAGGTTCAACAGAAAGTTGGACAGCTTTGTGTCAAAGACAAGGGATCCGCTCGCGTGCGGGGCGGATGCCTTAGTAACTCCTTGGGATCAGTTCTCACTGATTTATGCATTTCCTCCAGTACAATTGCTTCCGCGTCTTCTACGCAGGATCAAGGGGGAACAAAAGCTGGTAATCCCAGTTGCTTCAGCATGGCCCAGGAGATCCTGGTATGCAGAGATCGTGAGGATGGCAGTAGGGGATCCTTGGACTATTCCGTCCCGTCCGTATCTGCTTTCACAAGGACCAGTATTCCATCCTGCCTTACAAACGCTAAATTTGACGGTTTGGCTGTTGAAACCCTTGTTCTAAAAGATCAGGGGCTTTCAGGCTCAGTGGGAACTACCCTGATGAATGCTAGGAAGCCGGCCTCCAGGGCTATTTATCATAGGGTCTGGAAGGCCCATGTGGCTTGGTGTGAGAACAAGGGTTGGCATCCTCACAAGTATGACATAGGGAGGATTCTCGCTTTCCCACAGTTAGGAGAAGAAATTAAGCTAGCCTTGAGCACTAGCAAGGGTCAGATCTCGGCCTTGTCAGTTTTTTTCCAAAGGCCGCTTGCCTTACATTCCTTAGTTCGGGCCTTTATACAAGGGGTAACATGGATAAATACATTGATTAAATCGCCTCTGTGCCCATGGGATTTGAATCTAGTCCTGTCGGTCCTCCAGGAGCCTCCTTTTGAACCAATTGAGGAGGCTCCATTGGTCATTGTGACAAAGAAATTAGTATTTTTGGTTGCGGTCACCTCCGCAAGAAGAGTTTCTGAATTGGCAGCTTTCTCCTGTAAAGAGCCATTCTTGGTGGTTCATAAGGACAAGGTGGTGTTACGTCCTAGTCCGTCTATTTTGCCTAAAGTATCCAGTTTTCATATGAACCAGGATATTTCCCTACCTTCGTTTTTTCCAAAACCATGTTCTGCAGAGGAAGAATTATTACACTCTCTGGATGTGGTGAGAGTGGTAAATTTCTATCTGGAAGCAACTGTCCAGATACGGAAAACTGACGCTTTGTTTGTGGAACAAGAAGGCCCCAGAAGGGGGAAGGCAACGCCAAAGTCGACCATTTCTAGATGGATTCATCAGGTTATTACTCAGGCCTATGATTTAAAGGGGAAGATTCCACTTTTTCGTCCTAAAACGCACTCTACCAGGGCAGTCAGTGCCTCTTGGGCAGTGCGTCACCAAGCCTCTGTGGCTCAGATTTGCAAGGTCGCAACATGGTCGTCTTAACATACATTCACAAAATTCTACCAGGTGGATGTAGGTCAGCAGAAGGATGCCGCCTTTGGGCGCAGTGTTCTGCAGGCGGCAGTATAGGTCCTTACATCTGACAGCGGTCTGCTTTGTTTTTTGTATGTCTCCCTCCCCTCAGATGGCATTGCTTTGGGACATCCCACATAGTAATTACTATGGTGCTCTGTGTCCCGTGATGTACGATAAAGAAAATAGGATTTTTATAACAGCTTACCTGTAAAATCTTTTTCTTGGAAGTACATCACGACACACAGAGGTCCCTCCCCTCTTATTGGGATATTTATATACTGCTTTGCTACAAAAACGGAGATACTTCCTGTATGGGAGGGGTTATATAGGAGGGGGGACTTCCTGTCTTGATTATGCCAGTGTCCATCACCTGAAGGTGGGCGTATAACCAGTAGTGTATTTAGGTTTTGTGCTGCCCTAGGCCTGACTAAACTCGCGCACCCCCTAATTTAAATATGACCCATGCCTTCCTGTCAAGGCCACACCCCTTTCTGTTTAAGACCCACCCTGAAATTTTCAAGTGGGGACACTAGTTCTTAGGGCCTGGGAGGGCAATGGCTTCCCTTCATTTGCATAGATTTCCTCTCACTTCCTGTTTGGCTATCAAGCAGGAAGTGAAGGGAAATCTCTGCAATGGGACAGGGATGGTAAAAAATAAACTGACAGGGGCTATAACCCTCTCTTACTCTATCCAAAATGAAAACAAAAAGTGTTGCCTATAGTTCTACTTTAAGCACAAATATCTGATAATTTTATGGAGAGGACTAAGAAGATATAACCATGCCAATGGTGCAGCAGAAAACATATAGCACAGTGAGGAAGGTTTGTGGTCCAGGCTGATAGGACAGTCAAAATTAGAAGCAGCTTGTGTTACACTAACAGTGTAGCACAAGCCGGCGGGGACTCTTTCCGTGCTGCCCCCCTGCAAAGTGCTGCCCTAGGCCTGGGCCTTGTTGGCCTAGGCCAGGATACAGTGTTGCGTATAACCCACATAGTAATTACTATGGTTCTCTTTGTCCCGTGATGTACTTCCAAGAAAAGGATTTTACAGGTAAGCTGTTATAAAAATCCTATTATTTTCATTAATTATGTTTGCTATTTTTTCCAGTGTCCCATACCAATCATTGGCATGCTTTGTACAAGAAATATAATTTTAGTTAAATTTTATAGGACAAATGATAAAAACGTGTATAATTTTTATTTACAGTGAATCTACTCTTTTTTAATCTAATACTGGTCAACAGTTTTTGTGTATAAGACAGCATACACAATTTGATCCCAAAAAACAATGTATAATACATATTTTTTGTTTAGTAATGACAAAGTTATCACCAAATAAACAGTCCCATAATGAAAATGTAAGTTATTCTGGTCTATAGGTAGTATACAGGCATGAGAGCTTTTTCAGGGAATCAAGTTTGAGTCAATGCAGGTAAATTAAATAGCCAGATTTGCCTGTGTTCACTTGCCTGAACCACCTGCTGCTGCTGCTTCAGCAGCAATAAGTCATTAATTTAGTGGCAGTATTACTACCATCAATTAATGGCAACTTCCCACTGTAAGGCCCCTTTCACACAGAGGCGTATTTCAGGCGTTTTTGCGCTAAAAATAGCGCATAAATAACGCCTGAAATACTCCTGCCCCAGCATTCTCAATGTGAAAGCCCGAGGGCTTTCACACTGAGGCAGTGCGCTGGCAGGAGACAAAAAAATCTCCTGCAAGCCGCATCTTTGGAGCGGTGAAGTAGCGGTGTGTATACCGCTCCTTTACCGCTCCTTGCCATTGAAATCAATGGGACACCGCGGTAATACCGCCCGCAAACCGCGGCTATAGCCGCGGTTTGCGGGCGATATTAACCCTTTTTCGGCCGCTAGCGGGGGTTAAAACCGCACTGCTAGCGGCCGAATATCACGGTAAACACAACGGTATAGGGCGCTGCAAATCGCGCCGCTATACCACCACCGCATATGCCGGTGTGAAAGGGGCCTAAGGGTCCCAAGCATAACTGGTTGTTAGGACACAGGGAGCTGCCAGCATCCTAGCAACCAAGGGTCCTGTTGTATGATGTGTGTGAGATGCTTTACACACACTTTACTTTACTAGTTAATTTTTTGAGAATGAGTATACCCCTTACTCATTCGCATGGGAGGGATATCTGAGGGCCCCTCTATTTTAAAGGGGCTTCTGTATTCCAGTAGGTCCCCCTGGAAGTCAATCACTGGACCAGAGTTGTGGGGAAGAGACTCTTGTCCCCATCAGCATAGGGACATGGTACCTTGCCAGAGCAGGCCCCTAGCAGGGTGACCTTTGTTGAGTGTATGGTTCAGGACAGGTTTAAGGCATCCCCTCCCCAAAAAAAAAATTAAACAAATTGTAAATTTTTAATGTTTAACTCTAAAAAAATACCATGTAGCAGGGAGCGGGTGTATAAAAAGGCTTAAAGAGGTTTTAAATTGCTAATTTTCCAAGTTCACCTTCTACTAAATTCTATAGGTTTATGTTAATCACAATTTGTAGAACTGACAATGAGTTCACCAACCAGCCCGTTAATCAAACCCAAGCACATTTGCTTATTACTACTGAAGAGGTAAATTATGTCAACGGTAATAAACAAATATAACAATGCTTTTATTTACTAGTTAAAGAAATTGTAAAACATAACAATCATTAGGTATTCACACGCTTTAAAAGAAAACCAATTTTTCAGGAAGGGTTCGGCTCCTAGACTGAAAACACTTGCTCTGTATATAAGAGCTAGTTTTATTTCTTTCTAGTTTATGTTTCAGTGTCCCACAGCTTCTATGAATGGATCAGATGGGCGGAAAGGGCGAGTATAGTCAGGCACTTCTGATGAGTGCCTCTCACAGCCCCTTAATTCTATTAACCTGCATTGCACTGGAAGATTACAGCAGCTGGGCTGATGAGGGGCATCAGAGGAGGAATATTTCAGTCAAAGCAGCACAGGAGACACAACTCACTGAATGTAAATAAAGTCCCTTGTGCTGATTTTTATTTATTTTTTGTTAGTTTTAGGTAAACTCAAGCTTTAAGGGGGGCGTGGCCAGGCAGCGGATGTAGTCGGTCGCACGTTCAGGTCTCTCCGCCGAAAATCCGCTTCAACATCCTGACTGATCAATCTACATCGCTGCAAGAAACGGCTATAAGTATCAGGAAGCCTCCCCGGGTGTCCCTAGCTGCTTCTCCGCTACATACCTGCTAGATGTCGGCCGCAAGAAGACAGAACGCAGCCCGAACTGCAGACAACATGGCTCAAAATGGCGCCCAGGCACAGCGCTCGGCTGAGGAGACATACAAGGCTGCTGCTGCCAAGCTCTTCTCACTTAATCTG
Organism: Rana muscosa; assembly: GCA_029206835.1. Classification (NCBI taxonomy): domain Eukaryota; kingdom Metazoa; phylum Chordata; class Amphibia; order Anura; family Ranidae; genus Rana; species Rana muscosa. The sequence continues at coordinate 1,236,591,751 of CM055122.1, forward strand.
GAGCCTAACACATGCTCTGATGCTCTGCGAGACTCGTCCGGTGGAACATCTGAGGCTGATGATATTGTGCCATTGGAGGATGCCAGTGGATCGGGACTAGCGTGGGACGCAGTGAGTACTCCAGAGGGGGGAGCAGCTAGGCCTCACATCCCCACCAGCCCATCCTCTGAGGGAGAACCCTCGCTCAGTGACATTCTGGCAGCGGTGAATAACTGTAATGTGTCCCTGGCCGCCAAGATTAAGGGGGTGAGGGCAGAACTGTCATTCCTAAGGCAGGACACTCAAAAACTGCGAGAGAGGACCTGTGCATTAGAAGGGAGAGTGAGCTCTGTGGAGGATGACATGGCGCCCATGCAAAGAGATTTGTCATAGAATAACCATCTCCTTACACAGCATTCATCTCGTTTAGAGGAATTAGAGAACCGCATGAGAAGGAATAACGTTAGGGTGGTGGGGCTCCCCGAAAGAATTGAGGGAAAGAACCCAGTTGACTTTATCGAGAAATGGCTGATTACAGCATTCGGCAGAGAAGTGTTCACCCCCATGTTTACTGTGGAGAGAGCACACAGAGTTCCGTCCCGGCCTCCGCAGCCGGGTGCCCCCCCCCAGGCCTTTCCTCCTCAAGCTCCTGCACTACAAGGACAGGGACGCTGTCCTCCAGAATGCCAGAACCAAACCAGAGGCCCTTAGAATTGATAATGCTAAAATATCATTTTTCCCGGATTTCTCTGCTGAGCTGCAGAGACAACGCGCAAAATTCATGGACATCAAACGTCGCCTCCGGTCCCTGGACCTCAAATATGCCATGTTGTATCCTGCCCGCCTTAAGGTGGAAGCACTGGGCTCAGTGCACTTTTTTGATTTGCCATCGGCCGCTATACAATGGCTGGATCGGGAAGAATGACTGATTCGGGAAGATCGCAACCAACTCCCTGCATCCCCGGAAGGGTAGTGCATTCCTTTAGTGAACACTCATGATCGTTCGTTTCTAATTGCCAAGGCGGAGTAAGCTGTTGTGGTATTCTCGCTGTTGAGAAGTTGTTAAGACACTAGCGTGCGCTTCCACTGTTGCCCCCAAAACGGTCTGGTCTTGACCTCCCATTGCTTTCAGGCAATACAAGTTGGCCATGTTGGCCGGTTATTTGTTTTTTTACTTTTATTTTGTGTTTTTTCTCTCTTTGCTATGCGGAAGAATCCCCACTGCTGATGTCTCCACTGCCCACTACGGTCACTGCTCCTTTAATAGTTTACTCATGCCTACTACGGTATATGGACAGACTCCTAGTCACTTGCATATTTTACTGTTCCAAGTTTTTTCTCTATTTTTTCCCTCAGCCCACTGGGACTTGCCATATTTTCCTATGTGTCAACCCCTATTGCTTTCAATGTACCCTATAACACTATGGAGTACCCTTGATGTTATTGAAATGCTGCTGCAATGTCTAAGGTAACCATATTTTTATCATGGAACGTCAGGGGTTTGAATAATCCTGTTAAACGATTGGCTGTGTTGCACACAATCAAGCGTATTAACGCGGACATAATATGCCTCCAGGAGACTCACTTTTCCTCGACCTCCACCCCACAATTTGCTCTAAGGCAGTTCTGCCATCAATATCACGCTACTTATTCGGTGTACTCGAGGGGAGTGAGTCTTCTCGTTAAACGGGGCACGCGGTTCTCAGCCATAGAAGTTAAGATTGATCCAGATGGTCGCTTTATTTTTATGCTATGTTCTGTATATGGCACAAAATGCATCTTGGCAGGAGTGTACATTCCCCCACCTTTTTCAGCCGGTCTCCTCAAAACGTTGGCAGATTTTATGTCCCGCTTCTCGGGGGTACCAGTATTGGTCCTAGGGGACTTTAATAATTATCTGGACCACGAGAAGGACAAACTTCGGGCCAGCATTGGGAATGCTACACAGGGACGGCAGGGGCCCACTCCATTCGCTCGTCTCCTGTTAGAGATGGGCCTGACAGATGTGTGGAGGCTGCGAAACCCGGAGGCCAGGGTTTTCTCATGCCAGTCAGCATCAATAGGAGGTCTATCCAGAATTGATCTGGGATTGGGGAACGATCCTCTTCTGTCACTATTGGACTCTTCACAATATCATCCTAGACAGACCTCGGATCATTCTCCCCTCTCGGTTGATTTACGGATGGGGGCGGTCAGAGGAAACACCTTATGGAAACTTAATCCCTTCTGGTTATCACTCATTCCAACCCCTGATCCGATACCAGAACTACTTACGCTCTTTTTTGAACAAAATATAGGTTCTGCACCTATAGGGGTAGTCTGGGAAACTGCAAAAGCGTATTTACGTGGCCAGTTCATTAGCATAATACGCCAAATGAAAACAGCTACTAAAGAATGGGAGGTCTTGGTATTGGAGGAGGCCCGACGCTCTGAGGTTAAATATATAGATGACCCTACGGAGGATACCAAACGGTCCTGGCTAGCTGCCCAGTCTCTGCTCAAGGACTTGTCCTTGCAGTTGGCGGAAAATAAACGTTTCTTCTTAACACAAAACCACTTTGAGGAGGGGGAAAATACTGGTCACATGTTGGCCTTGCTGGCCAAATCACAGCAATCTTCCTCACATATACTGGTTGTGGCTGATGCAAATGGTGCACCGTGTCACTCCACTCCTGCTATAATGGAGGTTTTCTAAAATATTTTTTCATGATGTCTATTCCTCCAAAGTCAGCCCCTCCCAGGATGAGCTTGGTACATTTTTAGATAGGTATCCCATCCCCTGCCTGTCCGACGCGGATTCACCCCTGCTTAATGCACCTCTGTCAGAAGATGAATTACTGGAAGCATTGGCTCATGCACAAAACGGACGGGCGCCAGGTTCTGACGGCCTTCCGTCTGAAGTGTATACGCGGTACTCTACACAAATTCTGCCGATTCTCCTAAAAGTTTACAACCAGGCGTTTGAATCTGGGACTCTCCCCCCCCACTATGAATGAAGCCATTATAGTGGTCTTGTTGAAACCCGGTAAGGATCCCATGTCTCCGGACTCATATCGGCCCATTTCTCTGCTCACGTTTGATGTCAAGCTGTTGGCCAGGGTTCTGGCGAACAGATTGGCCAAATGTATTCGACAAGTGATTCACAAAGACCAGTCTGGCTTTATACTGACCAGATCCACATCACAAAATTTACGGAGACTATTCCTTAACTTACATGTCCCCACTGACAATACAGGTAATAGGGCTATCTTCTCTTTGGATGCGGCAAAAGCGTTCGATAGCGTTGAATGGCCCTATTTATGGGAGGTCCTGACTAGATTTGGGGTGGGTCAGTCCTTTCTGAAATGGGTCCAACTGCTATATAATTCCCCAACCGCAATAATACGCATCAACGGGGATGTGTCAGAATCCTTCAAACTTCATAGGGGCACGCGTCAGGGGTGCCCTTTGTCGCCCCTGTTGTTTGCCCTGGCCTTGGAGCCTCTGGCTATATACTTCAGAGCCTCACAACTCATTACTGGCTTTCAGAGGGGACTTAGACAGGATGTGATTTCACTTTATGCAGATGATACCCTGCTTTACCTAAGGGATACTGATAGATCACTGCAAAATGCGATTAATCTGATAGCTGACTTTGGAAAGCTGTCGGGTTTCAGCATTAATTGGAGTAAGTCGGTTCTTATGCCCCTAGATCCCCTGCCACGGACCTTGCCTGTTTGTGCGCGGGACGTGGTGGTAGTTAAAGAATTTCGCTATCTAGGCATCCAGGTAACCACGGACCCCTCCCAATACATTGAGTTGAACCTGACTCCGCTACTTCGGAAGTTCTGACTGAAGAGCTCTGCTTGGAAAAAACTGCCTTTGTCGGTTACTGGCAGAGTAAATTTAATTAAGATGGTCTGGGCCCCCCAACTCCTCTATATATTTCATAACTCCCCCATATGGATAAAACACAGATGGTTTACCCAAATTGATAGTCAGTTCAGGGACTTGATCTGGGGTGGTAAAACAGCTCGAATTAGCCTGCGCACCTTACAACTAGCTAAAGATCAGGGTGGTATGGTGGTGCCACATGCTAGATACTATTTTATAGCCTCGCAGCTGCAACATCTCGGTAATTGGGGAGTGGAGGAAGACTCCAACCCTATTCGTTCCCTACTGGTTCCCAGTGACTCTAGTCTTCCAGCAATAGCACATTTGGAATCAGGGTTTACTCATTTGCAGACTAGCCTACCCACTGTAATCTTGTTAAACACACTATGGAAATATATCCGATCTTTACTACACATTAGAGGGGTATGTCCGTTTACTCCCATATGGATGAACAAGTATTTTAAGGAACTCCTCAAATTGGAGGAATTTCGCACTTGGGAGGAAGCAGGCATTCATTACATCACACAGTTATACAATGGTACTGTTCTAAAATCATTTTAAGATCTCAGGGAAGAATTTTCCCTCCACAAACACCAATTTTTTAAGTATCTCCAGCTGCGACACGCGCTTCAGTGTGAATGATGTGCTATTGATAGACGACAGAAAGGGCATGATCTCTAGATTGTATGTGAGACTGCTTAACACCACACACGACGCTAGTAAGCTTCCCTGTAGAGGGGGGTTGGGAACGAGAGTTGGGCCCCATTGACGGAGACACCTGGGAACTATGTCTAACATCTGCACCTTTAGTCTCGGTGTCTGCCTCGCAGAGACTGTCTCACCTTTATCTATTGCATCGGGCGTACAGGACCCCGGCCCGACTACACAAGTGGGGGATTAGAAACTCTCCACTGTGCCCAAAATGTAATAGCCACACAGGTGATCTCTTACACATGTTGTGGAAGTGCCCAAAACTCTTCAGGTACTGGCAATATGTTCTTACCACTATCTCGCAAGTGTATCAATTCCCGATCCTGAAGGATCCAGTTGTGTGCCTGCTGGGTGCCTTGGAGGTACCCACATTATCACCAAATGAACACACAGCAGTCTTGCGCTTATTATATGTGGCCCGCAAGGCAATTGCGAGGCTTTGGATAACTCCGAGGGTACCAACGGGCGGGCAATGGGTAGGATTGGTGAACAGCCTGCTGATATGTGAAAAGCTCACTTATCAACACCGTAATGCCCCGAAGAAATTTTACTCTATGTGGCGACCGTGGTTGGATACCCCAGGGCTGGGTCCGACTCAATTGGTAAAACACAGGCTTCTGCAAATGTGATATAGTAGATCTACTGGTTCGGATAGGATTTGGGTCGTGATGCTGTAGATGTCAGTGGTGGATTAGGGGAAATGTTTCAATGGGTGATCCACACTTATTATCTTCTTCCTTTTTTTTTTGTTTTGTTTTGTTTGTCTAGTAGACTGGCTCACTACTCCCCTTAAGGGAGTGGCCGTTTTATTTTTAAAGGAAGGAAAAAAAGAAGAAAAGAGAAAGGGAAAAAATAAATAAAAAAAGAAAACTTTTTTAGTTTATTTAATTTTATTACTCTCTTTTTCAATTCTTCAAATTGGTTCGTGAGAGTTTCACTGTTCTTCAAATGCCATACTTTACGTATACTACTAGTCATTTATCAGGGTAAATGTTCCAACCTCAGGCCATTTTAAGGCAGGTGTTGAGTATCACTGTAATGTTCCTATCTCTTAGTATCTGTACCTGTGTTTGCTGGAAAAAAGGAAAAATGTTGAGGATACCTCATTGAGTCTTCTACTATATATGTATTTCTACTGTATGTATATCTGCCAAGTTTTTTCAATAAACTCGTTTTTTGATTTAAAAAAAAAAACTCAGGCTTTAAAAAAGAAGCATGGGCAAAGCTTTTTGGTCACAGGAGTTCACATACTTTTGCTCTCCTGTGAGAGCTGAAGCCAGATGCACCTGTTCCTCCAGTGTGTGCTGGAGGAGCAGAGCGAAGAGTGGTGACTGACAGTCACTGCTTTTCACTCGGATCTGACTGAGAACTGATCAATCAGTGGTCATGTGATCGCTTAGTTGATATGGGACAACTGCAGCATCACACCGATGCTGCAGCATAGAGGTTAGTATGTATATTTTTTTCTATATACCCCAAATTTCTCCTTTACAATACACCTTTTTTCAAACAGACTTGTCAGCATAAAACACAGCTGTAAAACAGAAGCAGAAATGTGCTCAGCTTCAGCACAGATTCAAAACTGAACATGACAGACTCACCAACCTGGGAAGTCCAAGACAAGCAAGCCTTTCAGTGAGAGCTGAAACCAGCCCTCCTCTGTATCACACACCCACTGTCTTTCTGAGCTTATCTGTGCAATAGACAGTGCTGTAGGGGAAGTATCTGCCCTCAAAAGACCTCTTCTTAACCCTGTCCCAGACAGACTCTTCTCGTATCCCACCCCCATCCCCATTCCAGGCTATGGATCTGAAAACCTGAGACAAAATGACAATAGACCTGGGAAAACATGTCTGAATTCTGGTGCACTTTCTCAGGTCCATGCACTACTATAAACTTAAAGTGGTTGTAAACCCACTTAGACAACTTGCACCTACAGGTAAGCCTAGATTAAGGCTTACCTGTAGGTGCAAGAAATATCTCCTTAACCTACACGGTTAAGGAGATATTTACTATAAATACAGTGCTGATGACATCACACGCATATGCACTAGCGGGCCGGTTTTCTGAATGGGATCTTGCCGGCCCGAGCGCGCATGCGTGTGACGTAATTTCCTGCCAATCACAGCGCCGGAGCGGCGATACACGGAAGGGACATCGAGGTAAGATGGTGGCGGCGGCCGACAGGAACGACGAGCAGTTCGGGGGCTTCGATCTCAGGTAAGTCATTCATAATGAGCTAATATGCTATGCATACTAGCTCATTATGGCTTTCTTTTGCAGGGGTTTTAAAAAGAAAAAAAACAAAAAACATTTAAAAAGATGTAACAGCGCTTCATCAAATAGTTAGTGGCAACAGCAGGGTCTCCTGACCCCAGATGATGCATTTGGATGCGAAACACGTCGGGAGACCCTGCTGTTGCCACTAACTATTTGATGAAGCGCTGTTACATCTTTTTAAATGTAAGTGTTCCTACCTACATTAAATTACCCTTTTATACAGGATTACGCTATGTGCTTTTTTCTTTCCTTCCATTTTCTATAACTTACCTGAATTCAACACCTGGCCATTATTGGGCTTTTTCTGCAAGTTCCATCGCCATTTGGATGCCAGAGATATTTTCTGCACCCTCTGTATTGGATTGATGTCCGAGGTCCCTGTTTAAATCACAGTTGGAGATTCGCTGTCCATAGTGGCTTACCCATGCTTGGTTGACCCTTTGAACGTAAGTTTTTTGGGGTCCACGCCTTTCGGTAAGCCTTTTCTACTATCGTATGGTGACGGTCACTCTGAAAGCACTTGTTTTGTGTCAAGTCTACTTTAGGAGCACCACCATTTTGATTTTGATTTTGACTTTGATTTTCACCAATTCAACTTCACCAGCATTTTATTTGGTTTACACCAAAGAATTTAGTTTCATTGTGACTTTTACAATTTAGTATTCACATCACTGAGGACTTTTTGGAATAATTTTCATTTCTTCACTGTGTCCTTTAAGATATTTGTATAATTTGAATATGTATTGTTGATTACTGCACTTTCAGTGCAGTTTATATTTAGTTTTAGCGCTACACTTTTTTTGCTTTGTTCACTTTATCACATGACACTGCTCATCCACAATTGCATAGTTTTTGTTAGCTAGAGAGATGTTTCAGCAGCTCACAACAGCATATTCTTCACCCCCAACTAACTGTGAAAAAACTGCATCCAGCCTCAATTTTGAAGCACTGGTTTGCACCACAAACTTCTTCTAGAAATTCAGGGCTACGAGGATTTGTTCCTGGCACAAAGTCTCTTTCAAATGGTAGAATGCTGCTTCTGCTTCCAGGCTCCACTGAATCACAATCTTCCCTTTGCGAGGTATTTCAAGGGTGTGACAATGCTGGTAAAGATGGATTTAATGGGGTTAATACCCCACAATACCATGTAATGTAAACATATGAGATCATCTCTCATTGCCGGCTCTCCCTCCTCACACAGACACTGCGTGTGAGGAGGGAGAGTGAGCTGTTAGTGATAAAGTGAGATATGCCGCGTACACACGATCATTTTTCCCGTCGGGAAAAATGAAATTTTTTCCTTTGGACGAGAAAAACTATCGTCTGTGGGCTTTTTGCCGTTTTTCCCGACGGGAAAAACGGCATTAATCACGATGAGAAAAATTAGAACATGTTCTAATTTTTCTCGTCGTTTTTCCTGACATTTCTTCCGCGGCAGTGTTTCCCATAGGGAAACACTGCCGCGGAGCCCATAGACGATCGTTTTTCTCGTCATTTTAAAAAATGATGAGAAAAATGACCGTGTGTGGGGAACAAGCTGTTCCCTAGTTTAAAATGTCATTATTCACGGCGGTTTTTAAACCGCCGTGAATAATGATCGTGTGTACGCGGCATTACAACACAGTAAACCACAGTACACCAGCCTAAGCATCCAAACAGTGCCCAATCAGTGCCAATCAGTGCCACAGTGTCAAGTGTCACAGTCAGTGAAAACACTTAGTGCCCACCTGTGCCATCTGTGCCCACCTGTGCCACATATGCCCACCTGTTCCACCTGTGCCCACCTGTACATCAGTGCCCATCTGTGCCACCTCAGTGCACATCTGTGCAATCAGTGCTCATCAGTGCCCACCTGTGCCACCTCATCAGTGCCCACCTGTGCCACCTTATCAGTGCCCACCTATGCCATCTCATCAGTGCCCACCTGTGCCGCCTCATCAGTGCACATCTGTGCAATCAATTAGTGCACATCTGTGCCGCCTCATCAGTGCACATCTGTTCCACCTCATCAGTACCCATCTGTGCCCATCTGTGCCACCTCATCAGTGCCATCTGTGCTGCCTCATTAGTGCCATCTGTGCCACCTCATTAGTGCCATCTGTGCTGCCTCATTAGTGCCATCTGTGCCGCCTCATCTGTGCACATCTGTGCAATCAATCAGTGCACATATGTGCTGCCTCATCAGTGTACATCTGTTCCACCTCATCAGTATCCATCTGTGCCACCTCATCAGTACCCATCTGTGCCACCTCATCAGTACCCATCTGTGCCACCTCATCAGTACCCATCTGTGCCACCTCATCAGTGCCCATCTGTGCCGCCTCATCAGTGCACATCTGTGCGATCAATCAGTGCCCATCAGTTTTGCCTTATCAGTGCACATCTGTGCTCATCAGTGCAGGCTTAGCACACATCTGTGCCACCTCATCAGTGCAGGCTTCTTAGCACACATCTATGCAGGCTCATCAGTGCCCATCAGTGCAGGCTTGGCACACACCTGTGAAGTCGCATCACCACCGGCAGCAACCATGTCAAAAAGATGCTTTTCCGCCGAGGAGGCATACCAAATTCTTTCCACGCATGACAAGAGCAACGGGGAGCTCTCTTTTTGGGATTCCCCTTCGGATTCTGAGTCGGATTAAACTATGAGCCAGTCCTCAGTAGTGGAACAGTAACAGGCTCTGAGGACGAAGATAGTCGGCCCGCCAAACGAAGGCGCTCTGGTGAGGATGTTCTAAGTAGACTCTCTGAACGCCACTTTCCAGATAAAGTCCCTCCCACAGCAACAGGTCGACGACGTAAAAAAAAATGTAAGGTGTGTGCCAGTGGAGGAGTCAGACGAGACACAGCTTATTATTGTGCCGAGTGTCCTTCCCAACCAGGCCTCTGTGTAGTTGGCTGTTTTCGCCGTTACCATACTTCACTAAATAATTAGTGAAGTATGGTAAACGTAATCCTCAGTTCCTGCCTTCACACACCTTCACACCCCTTATGCCACTGCCTGCTCTGTAACTGAACCTGGCTTGTTATTTGACCACGCTTCTGCCTACCGATTCTGTACATACCTTTGCTTAATCTGGAACTGACCCTGGACTGTTTTTCGACCATGCTTCTGCCTAACGATTCTGTAATACCTCTGCCTGATCTGGAACTGACCTTGGACTGTTTGACCATGTTTTTTGCCTGCCTCTTGGATTGATCTTGCACCCTGCTACTGGACTAGTGGGATTCAACACAGGGGTCTCACATATGTGAGGGGCTCCAGAAAAGTTTTTCTGGATGAACAAAACATTTTTTTTTGTTTTCTCATCCTAGATTAGGGTCTGGAGGCTTCAAAGAGATTTGGGTGGGAGAAGCCTCTACCCCTGTCCCCATTCTGTCCTGAACGAGGCCCTACTTCTGCCTACTGCCTGTAGGACCTATGCCATCATGCCTCTGCCTGTCGCATGAACTGACCACACCACAGGGACCTGCCTACTACCAGGACCAATATTTTTGGCACTGCTGACAATATCTCTGCCTTCACTGACCCTGGACCCATGGACAGTATCCCTGCCTGCTGCCTGGACAATTGTGTATGCCGTTGCTGACCAAGTCCCTGCCTGCTTCCTGGACCAGTGCTATCCTGCTGTGTAGAACTGCGCTACTAAAACCACAGGTAATCTTTTGTTTACGCTTTGCTCAGCATAATGTATTTTGGGGTGTAATTCTTGGTATGTGCATGCTATGTGTCCCTGGAACACCTAACGGTATTCCTTGCATGTTGGATCTCTGTATGTGGCCAAGCTGTGTAGAAGTCTCACACATGTGGTATCGCTAATACTCAGGAGGAGTAGCAGAATGTATTTTGGGGTGTCATTTTTGCTATGTAAATGCTATGTGTTGGAGATATCTTATAAATGGACAACTTTGTGTAAAAAAAATGCGTTTTCATTTATTTCCACATTTTCCAAAAACTTCTGGAAAAAAATGAACCGTTCAAAAGACTCATTATGCCTCATAGATTATACGTTGGGGTGTTAGCTTTCCAAAATGGGGTCATTTTGTGGGTGTTTCCATTGTCCTGGTGCTCCAGGGCCTTACAAAGTGTAATAGGTGGTTGAGAAATGAGATGTGTAATTTATGCTCATAGAAAGCCTAAAGGTGCTACTTCAATGTAGGTCCTCTGTATGTGGCCAGGCTGTGTAAAAGTCTCACACATTTGGTATTGCCATACTCAGGAGGAGTAGCAGAATGTATTTTGGGGTGTCTTTTTGCTATGTACATGCTATGTGTTGGAAATATCTTATCAATGGACAACTTTGCATAAAAAAAATGCGTTTTCATTTTGTTTTCCACATTTTCCAAAAACTTCTGGAAAAAAATGAACCGTTCAAAAGACTCATTATGCCTCATAGATTATACATTGGGGTGTTAGCTTTCCAAAATGGGGTCATTTTGTGGGTGTTTCCATTGTCCTGGTGATCCAGGGCCTTCAAAAGTGTAATAGGTAGTCAGCTAGTTAGATGTGTAATTTATGCTCCTAGAACACCTGATAGTGCTCCCTGCATGTTGGGCCTCTATATGTGGCTAGGCAGTGAAAAAGTCTCACACATGGAGTATCGTTATACTCAGGAGGAGTAGCAAAATGTATTTTTGTGGTGTCATTTGTGGTATGCACATGCCATGTGAGAGAAATAAGCTATTACAATGACAATTTTGAGAAAAAAAGAAAAGAAAAAAGAAAAATCTTAATTTTGCAAAGAATTGTGGGAAAAAATTACAACTTCAAATAACTCACCATGCCTTTTACTAAATACCTTGGAATGTCTACTTTCCAAAAAGGGGTTATTTGGGGGGCATTTGTACTTTCCTGGCTTGTTCGGGTCTCAAGAAATTATATAGGCCGCCAGTACATCAGATGTGATACATTTGTTATGATTTGCACTATAGCTTGTAGTCTCTAAAACTTTTACACAGACCAAATAATTTCCACACATTTTGGGTTATTTTTACCAAAGATATAAAGCAGTATAAATTGTGGCCAAAATTTATGAAAAAAAAAGTACTAATTTGCAAAATTTTATCACAGAAATTAAGAAAAATTATAATTTTTTTAAAATCTTCGGTCTTTTTTAATTTATAGCGCAAAAAATAAAAAACCCAGAGGTGATCAAAAACCCCCAAAAGAAAGCTCTATTTGTATGAAAAAAAGGACAAAAAAATAATTTGGGTACGGTGTTGCATGACTGAGTAATTGTCATTCAAAGTGTGAGAGCACTGAAAGCTGAAAATTGGTCTGGGCAAGAGGGGGGTTTAAGTGCCCAGTAAGCAAGTGGTTAAGGGGCCCACCAAGTCCATGGGTACCTGGCCAATAAATCCACAGTAAAACCTGTTCCTTTTAACTACTCTGAGATGACCCCCAAACACGTGACAAAAATGTAATACTTTACACCTATACATTTGAAATGTCAACAGTTGTTCAATAAATTCATAATTCTCTTTGGTTACTCTGTACAACAGATCACAAAAGAACAGCAAACTGGCAGAACCCCAAGTTGCTGTGACATACTGCTTAACACTATGACCTGGTCCCTGGCTGGGATCAGACTAGGGTCCCTCATATGAGCCCCAAATAAAAATGTTATTAGAAGACCTCAAAATTAGGCAGGTCTGGCTCAGGCTTCCACTTCTAATACTGCAAACACTTCAAGGTTATCGGGGTCAGTTTCCGCAATTTTACATTACTCCTGACACACATTAACCATGTTATAAACTAAGTCAGGTATTGGTTACGGCATCATAGGGTTTCTTTATTTTAGGGAGGCTTCTGGACCCTTTAACTTTTGTTTGTTCATAAGTCCCAGCATATCAGGCAGTCTTGCACTAATAAATATGTCATGTTGCAACCCTGGAATAACCCAAACCTTTATTGGATCAGTTTCCAGAGGGGTGGACAGTGTTACATGGGTCACAGAACAATCTTTCACATCACTATGCACACAGATAATACCTGCTTGCTTTCCAGGTATTAGCTTTCATCACAACTTGTCAGGGTAGCAACATTCCTAGAGACAAGGAGTGCAACAATCCAATGTCCATTAATCCAGAACAAACTCTCAACTATTTTTATACTTTTAGCAGTACAGGCTGCGTGCATGGAACTTTATCAACCTATGTTACATTCTATTAGCTCTTCCAGCTTTGAGCATTGGGCCACCAGATGATCCAGTTGGTGGAAGATCCAGTAACAAACCTCACTGGGTTCTCAATCAACCCTCTGGTTCTTGAGGGAGTTAGGTGCTGGGGTGCTTTTGGTGAGCCTATTATGCACTCAGGTAGACACATTGCTGCCTTCCAATGGCATCATGGTGAAGAGATATGCTTCCTTGCTCCAGAGCAACTCTTTTGTTAATGAAAAGCTCCCTAAGAAGCCCTCTGTATAGTTGTATCATTCACCTCAGTGCCCATCACTTTGAGGGATTGGGGTTTAGAATGGGTCACCCATTGGTGCAGTTCTTTGTGAAGACCACCCACAAAATGGTCCAGGGTGACCCGCTCCAAAATCTTAGTGGGTGTTAGCTGGTGCATCAGGACAAGTTTAGCCTTGTCAAAGCACCAGATGCAGAAATGTGCTTTAGCTTAAGAAGAGATTCGAAACCTCACAGGGCTGTCTCTCCAACCTGGAAAGTTCAAGACAAGATATCCAGTGATTCAATGATATCCAGGCTGCAATCAGCTCTAAGATTTGGTCTTTTCCTTGCTATTCACCTGTGTAGTGTAATCATCCCTAGATCAACAGAGCTCTCATTGTCCCTCAGAAAGAAAGCTGTGGATACGAATGAGTCTGGCAAGATTGACAAATGATTTGAAATCAATCATTCCAATAGATGTTAACAGAAGTCTCCAAGAACCCGAAAATTAAATTTCAGGGTGTTCAGGTAACTCTTGCAACAGTTGGGGTCAAAGTGCATGCATCTACAATCACCAATCACACATTAAAGAATCTGAAAAAATGCTTACTGGGCGGCAGCCCCATGGACGGTCGCAAGTCCTGAGAGCTCCGCTCCACTCCGGCCTGATCTGCCCATCATACCGCCTTACAGAGGAGGATTTTATAGCCTTGCCGCTCTACCTGTAGCTGGGGACTCGGGCAACCCGCCCGCTGGTTCGGGATCACGGCGAGACGCAATCTGAGCCGACAGCTCGTTCCGGATCTCTCGACTGAGGCCTCCGCCATGATGGCGGCTGCTCATCCACCGCACGGCCTACAGCAAGAACCAGCTGAATCCATCGCGGATCAGCCTCCATCTCGCCCTCACAGCGCTGAACAGATTCTTCCCGCAGTGAGTAACCTCCAGATTCCCCTCCTATCCCCCACATCCACAGAGTCGCTGCTGGGGTGAATGCATGGGGGTTCTCCCCTCACCCCTATGGAGGATTTCATTAATTCTCCTATCCATCATAGACCTCCCTTGGGTTCTCTTCCCTCTGCCCCCATAGACTTTGCCTCCCTCATGGACACTTTCTCCACAATGCTATCTAAAGGCCTAGCCCAGAATGCCTCTCACATTACTTCCACTATACAAGCTGACTTGCAGCACCTGGGGGCCAGAATAGAGGCTATTGAGGCCAAAACTGACCAGACGGTTGCAATGGCTTTACAGAATACTGACAGGATTTCTGAGCTCCATGAACAACTGGATATTGCTTACTACAAGCTGGATGACCTTGAAAACAGGAACAGGAGATATAACTTTAGACTCAGAGGCCTCCCTGAATCCTTTAAGGACACGGATACTGTTGTGCGTGCTTTTATCTCCTCCTTAATCCCTGATCTTCCAGACCACCGTCTAGAGTTGGACCGCGCTCACAGAGCTCTCCAGCCTCCACGCCAGGATGGTCTTCCCAGGGATATCGTGGTCAAACCCCATTATTTTAAAGTGAAAGAGGAGGTCATGCGCAGGGCCCGGGAGGCGGAAAACCTCTCTTTCCAGGGACATCCAATTCAAATTTTCTCTGACCTCTCCCCGTACACGATCCAGATGAGAAGAGCCTTGAAGCCTCTCCTGCTAGTCCTTACTCAGAATTCAATCACGTATCGCTGGGCCTTCCCGTTTCGCCTGACCTTCACATTTTCCAACAAGTCATACAGCTTCGCAAATTTCGCTGACGGGGAACGACTCTTGCTACAACTGGGGTTAATCTCCCATTCTCCGGGACCCTCCCTGGATCCCAAGACACCTGTCTCCACGAAGAGGCCCCCGCCCGCAAGCCCCACCAAACCGTTATGGCAAAGGAAACAAGCGAAGAGACCCAAGGACGGTCATCCACCATGAGAGGACCTATTCTTCCCTTTCGTTTGCTCCCCCTCCCCCTAATTATAGTGGGGCTTTTGCAGTGCCTAGATCTTGATCTCAGGAGCTCCGTGCTTCTCATCGGCTTCCATCTAGCGTCAGATGTAACCCCCCCCCCCTTTTTTTTTTTTTTTTTGAGGGTACATCTGAACTTAGTTACATTTGAATCCTTCCTCTGTTTGGCTATTTATGTTTGCTTATTTGTTTTATACTTATATATGGTGTGCAGTTAGGTTGGAGTGGTGTGCACTGCACCTCCACCTGTCTCGGAGTGGCGCTTTCCCTCCACTCGGAGACTCCTAAATACCCCCTTTGGTTGGGGACTTCTTTATTTGGTCATTTTCTACTTTTACTAGGGAAAACCTGCTGGGGAACGATGGCGGCTTCCTTCCCCTGTAGGGATTCTTTATTCCTATATTGGCTGCCTTTTTTTTTTTTTTTTTTCCTTATTTTTGGTCTGTTGCTCCAAGATTTGTACTTCAGTCTAACTTTTATACCTTTCTCTTTCAGGATCAGTCTTCTCTTTCTTTTCTTCTCTCTCTCCTCTTCCCCCCTTTTT
This sequence comes from Rana muscosa, assembly GCA_029206835.1. NCBI lineage: Eukaryota > Metazoa > Chordata > Amphibia > Anura > Ranidae > Rana > Rana muscosa. Next base: position 1,236,607,489 of record CM055122.1, read on the forward strand.
TTTCTGGGTCACCCCGGGGATCGTTTTATCACCTCAGATACCGTTTCAATCTCTGAAGCCGACTATGGCAGGAATTCTGCAGTACTCCCGGGAGGTGGTGGTAAGATATTTACTTTTGATGCGTTTTTCCCCTCTTCTGGTCCGTGATGTCTGACACCAAGGCGCCCCCTGTCCTCTGTGTTGCTACGCACAATGTTCAGGGCCTGAACTCCCCGATTAAAAGGAGGAAACTCTTCAAATGTTACCAGTCACAGAAAATAGATGTCTTATTATTACAGGAAACACATTTTCCATCCTCTTACAACCCTTCCTTTCTCCATGGGCAATTCCCCCAGTTTTTCCTCTCCAACGCCCCCAATAAAACGAAAGGGGTGGCCATTTGTCTCTCCAAGTCGCTGAATTTCTCACCGTCTGCCATTGTTAGAGATGAGGAGGGTAGATTCCTTCTAGTAAAGGGTTCCATAGACGGGACACAATACTCCTTTCTTTCTTACTACGCCCCTAACACAGGCCAAGCCTCGTTCTTTGCCTACATGATGTCCACTCTGGGTCCATTATTTGAAGGTAAGGTTATACTGGGAGGGGATACTAATCTCCCTTTTGATCATTCCCTGGACAAGTCGGGGAAGGGCATCCCACGCTCAAGGAAGCCTCCGAAACATAGTACTAAAATAGCAATGACGCTCCACTCGTTGGGCCTGGTGGACATCTGGAGGGAAATGAACCCCAAATCTAAAGATTACACTCATTTCTCGGCCCCCCACCAAGTCTATACTAGAATTGACCACATCTTCGTCCAATATAACTCCATACCCTCAGTTTCACAGGCACTTATTAGGGACACTGTGATTTCGGACCATTCTATGGTCCTTTTATATATGCGACGATCCCACAATCCCTGCAGGCAATTTACGTGGCGTCTTAACGAAGGTCTCCTAAGTGACCCGGTCCAATGTACAATTCTCTCAAGGGACATTCAAGAATATTTTGTATTGAACAAAACTGACACAATTTCCCCAGTATCTCTCTGGGCTGCGCACAAGGCGGTTATCAGGGGGAGGATTATTCAGATTTCCTCCCAGCTTAAGAAAGAACGTAAGGCAGACATAGATAAGCTCACCACGAAATTCCAATTTTTGAGCAAAAAACACAAGCGCAATCCGACCTTGGATTCTTTGAACTCCCTTGAAATAGCTAGAACGTCTCTGAACTTGGCTCTTACCACTGAGGCCGAGAAGCATTTACGATGGTTAGGAGCGCGCTTTTACTCTCAAAAAGACAAAATCGGAGCCAAGCTCGCGGCTAAGCTCTCTTCTAAGCCTCGGTCCTTCGCGTTTCCCAAGATCAGAGACTCTGCGGGGGATCTGACACAAAATCCCCTGCGCATTATGAAAACGTTTCACAAATTCTACGCTTCCCTTTATAAACATGATCAGGCGGCCCCTCCGACTTGCATAGACGACTTCCTAAATGCCACCCCACTCCCGAAATTATCTGCAGACCATGCTGGTCTCCTGGACGAGCCGATCTCGGTTCCGGAGGTACTGGAGGTTATCAAACGGCTTAAGCCTAATTCTGCCCCTGGCCCAGATGGCTTTTCAGTGGGATATTATAAGAAATTTGCGACGACCCTCGCCCCACACATGGTCTCCTTCTTTAACTCTATCCGCTCTGGTTCTCCCCTCGACAAAGCCCTAAATTTAGCTTTTATTTCGGTCATTTCTAAACCTGGGAAGGATGGGTCCCTAGTTTCTAACTATCGTCCGATATCACTCATTAATAATGACCTCAAAATTCTAACAAAGGTTTTAGCCAATAGACTCTCCTCATTTATTGCAGTCTATGTACACAAGGATCAAGTGGGATTTATCCCGGGGAGACAGGGCCCAGACCAGATAAGGAGGGCGGTTGATGTCATCTCCCTCCTTAAATCCCGTTGGGATGGGGGTCCTTCCCAGGAAGGTTATCTTTTGTCAATTGACCTCCAAAAGGCCTTTGACACGATTTCGTGGCCCTATCTATTTAATGTCCTAGAGAGATGGGGCTTTGGCCCTCGCTTTCTAGGGACGCTACGTGCTTTATACTCTAATCCCAGCGCGCAGGTCCGATTACAGGGATGCTACTCGGACATCTTTACAATAGAAAGAGGCACTAGACAGGGTTGCCCACTCTCTCCCCTTCTCTTTGCTATCGCGATTGAGACCCTGGCCATAGCCATCAGAGCTCACCCCGATATCAAAGGAGTCCTCTGCGGCCAGCAGGAACATAGATGCGCCTTGTTCGCTGACGATTTGCTTCTATTTGTCACTTCCCCATTGATTTCGACGCCCAACATATTCTCCCTACTTGATAAATTTGGCACAGTTTCTGGCCTAAAGGTGAATACTTCAAAATCCTTAGCATTAAATATCACAGTTCCCCCCAACATCTTAGGCTCCTTACAAAGTCACTTCCCATTTACTTGGTGTCCCTCAACATTACCATACCTGGGGATTAACCTTACTTCTAGTATCGATTCGCTCTACTCTACTAACTATCCGGCAATGTTTAATAAACTGGCGGCGGACCTAGGGATCTGGTCTAAACTTGGTTTATCCTGGTTAGGTCGCATATATGCGATCAAGATGACCTTTCTCCCTCGCCTCCTCTACCTCTTCAGATCTCTCCCTATCCCTGTTAGGAAATTGCAGGTCAAAACCCTTCAGTCTAAAATCCTGAAATTTATCTGGGGCCCGAAAGGATGTAGGGGCTCAAAACACCTCCTGTATAGACTGAAAACCCAGGGGGGCTTAGCACTTCCGAATATATGGTGGTACTACCAGGCAGCACAATTAGCTCACATTTCCATAGTATATTCTCGGGGACCCAAACCTGATTGGGTCTACATGGAGAGACAGGCAATTCCTCTTCACACCATCGACTTCCTGATATGGTCCCCCCCTAAATCTAGACCCCCTATTATGGCTCCCACCCTTTCTCACTCGCTAGCCCTGTGTGATCAATTACACAAAAACCCCTCACTGGTCTCGGCTCTCCGCCCTTTAACACATGTTTTTCACAATCCAAACTTCCCTCCAGGTATGAATATCCTAGCATTTAGCTGGTGGCTCAATAAAGGATTATTCAGAATTGGAAATTTTTTCAACTCATCAGGCCCCATCTCTATTGCTTACTGCACTAGCAAATTTGAGATGCCCCAATCGGAAAGGTTCAGGTATTCCCAACTATTACATTTCCTCCATTCCATTTGGCCCAATAAACCCGACCCCCCGGTAGTCTCACGATATGAGTCTTGGTGTGCTGACGTCACGGATCAGAGGGGCGGGATATCGGTCATATACTCCTCCCTGGCCACGACACATTGTAAACCTCCCTATGCCCTCTCCTGGGAAAACGACCTGGGTATATCTTGGGACCGGGAAAAATGGTCCTCCTGCTTTCAACGCTCCTTTAAAGGCATTCTTAACGTTTCTCTGATTGAAGCGAGTCTTAAAATAATAATCCGCTGGTACAGGGTTCCAGCTGTCCTGGCCAAGATTTATCCTGATGCGTCTCCGCTGTGTTTTCGTGGCTGTAGTCACGTAGGCTCCTTACTCCACATATGGTGGTCTTGCCCACGCATAAGGGGCCTCTGGAACAAGGTTTTTTCTCTGATTCGCAAGTTACTATCTGTTCAGGTGCCCCAGTCTCCAGAGGTAGCTCTACTTAATCTTAAAGTGGACAAGGTGGATAAATTTTCTCAGGCCCTGATTTTTTTTATCTTCCTGGGCACCAAAATCACCATAGCGGCTCATTGGAAAAAGGCCTCGGTCCCTTTCGCTGCGGTAAAACGCAAAATCTCTTGGATAATGGCACAAGAGAAAATTGTCGGTATCATCCAGGATAAATCGCGCACATTTGAAAACATTTGGGAACCCTGGGCCACATCCCAGAACATACCCCTTTTCCCGGGACTATAAGCCCACTTCACATGTTCCCCGCCGGTGACCTCACTCTTCTCCCCTCTCCTCTTCTCTGTTCCTCTCCCTTCTCTTTCCTTCTTTCCTCCTCTCTCCTATCTTCCTTTTCACCTCTATCTCCTCCTGGACGCTGCAATCTTATGCAAATATTGACTGTTCCTGGATCTATCCTTGGTCCGTTTCTTTTGTTGGTTAGCCTTTAGGGCTACAATATAGAGCAAGCTTCTGCACAATATGAGCGTTTTTTTCTTTTTTTTTTTCTGGTCACCGCTTTTATGCGCTGATGGAGCCGGGGACCCCCGTACTTTCTAGGCCCCGGAGGTCTGTGCCTCTTTCACTGTTAAATCTACACTGCATGTTATAAGTCAGTCTTCCGTTATGGTTTTGCAAGTTTTTTGACCACTAAACCTGGTTTTCTTAAATGATAATTGTCTTATAAAAATATAGGGCTGATGTCAGGGGGGGGGTGGGGGGTATCCCCTGTCGCAACCGGATCTTTAACGGGGCGGCGGGGGGTGCCCCTGTTCACCCTCTCCTTCACATATAATGGAGAGTGGGTGGGGGGTACTCCTGGTAGTGCCCTTGACCCGCTCCTTATAAAGTTTTGGTTGCCCTAAGCCGTAGTCCAAGAGACTGTTGTCTGCAACCTGGTCTTATTTTTTACCCCTCCTGGGGGGATTTTTATTTCTCTTCCCCCCCCCCCCCTTTTTTTTTTTTTTTTTTTTTAAGGCCCCCCTATGGCTCCATTGGTTTAAGCATTAGTTTCGGTTGTTGCACCAGGCTGTTTTGATTCTTGAGAATGCTCTGTTAAGTGCCTAATAACCTGCTGTGATTTACACAACCAGGCTTCAATTATCCTGCTGTCATATGTATGTCCCGTCTGTATACGTATGCGTTTCTCAACAGTGTTTTTTATATACTGTAACATGTTTTCTTATGTCAAAACTAATAAAAAGTATTGAAAGTAAAGAATCTGAAAAAGAAGGGGGAAGAATGGTAACAAACCCTGGGACTTTATACGGTGTCCACTTAATTAGGTAGGAATACAGTAACAGCATTTGGGATTTCAATTTTTATTATAAAAGTAAAAAAAAAAAAAAACAAGCACAGGTTAAAAACCACTCATATTGAATACATGACACCATTGCCAAACGCATAAAAGACTGCAGTAAAATCGCTCTACATGTTTCGCTCGGGTGAGCTTCTTCAGGAGCTTTCGATGTTAATGCAGGTTATGCTGAAAATCACAAAGGAACATACAACGGATTGAACAGCAAGTTAGTTAGTTTGAAGAATATAACATTCAAACAGTAAATCAATATACAGGTATTGTTGGCTAAATAACCAAATATAACTATCCGTATAAAGTCCCAGGGTTTGTTACCCTTCTTCCCCCTTCTTTTTCAGTTTCTATATACGGGATGTGGTGTTCGGATTTCAGTGTCTTTGCCCTAGCTTTGTAAATTACACATTAAAGAATGTTAAATGCACTAGAAGGATTAAATACACTAAAATTGAAGCCAAATTCCAGTTAACACTTTATTACCAGTTACAACAGTTTTTTTTTTTTTTTTGCTCCTTATGGGATGAAGGTTTTACATAAATTAATAAAAGCTGATTATTGTAAGCACCCCTGTCAGTGTTATACGGTTTGTCTCAACATTCTAACTGCTACATCTGCAGAACAGCGTGTTCTGTTGAAAAACAACAGACTTACTGGGAGGATCACCAGGTGAAAATAAAAGAAAGAGAGCCTAAAAAAGAAAATTAATGCAACCAAGAATTTGTAAGCTGCAATATAATAAAAATGTTTGCTTTTTGATTTAGAGCTGCTTTAAAGCAAAACTAAAGGTTGCCATTAAACATATAAGCTTAAAGCGATTGTAACCCTAAAAGAAAAAATAATCCTGTTCCTTATACAGTACAGTGCTTGTGCTGTGTAATTTGCCCCTTTCTATCACCTAAAATACCTGTCTGATCCTGCCTGGTGCTGCCCTCTCCTCTGTAAACTGAACATGTTTATCATGGCTGCTGAGCCCTGATACCGTGGTCAGTTTACGTGCCTCCGTAATCCCACTGTCTCTCCTTGCTCCCTTCCCCCTCCCCTTGCTTGTCAGTTGTGTAAGTGCCGATCTGCTCCCCTCCCATCAGCGAAGCTAGTAGACCAGACTGTGTGACTGCACAGAGGAGACCGAACGGACGTAGGTGAAAATATGATAATTTATTAAGATCAATGAACAAACACACAACCACCTCCAACAGAACACCGTGCAATAAATCAACCAATAAACAGTGACTATAGACAATATGTACAATAATGGGAGATACCAGAATCGAAGTAAAGCCAGGCCGAGGTCAAACAAAAGGGGATGTCAGCAGATGGGTAAGGACGGGAGACAAACAGGAACAGGGAGGGGATGGATGGGTAGGGTGCAGAGCAGGGATACAAAGTTCTCAGGTAAAAGGAGGACAGGTGACCGTGGTTTTCAGGAGACAGGAGGGAAAGGTGCAGGATGGACTCAGGATAGGGATCGGGTCAGATTGGGTCAGATAGGATGCAGGCTCAAAGTCAGGATCGCAGGTTCTGAAGGCAGGCACCAGGACATCAGACTGGAAGGCAGGCACCAGGACATCAGACTGGAAGGCAGGCACCAGGACATCAGACTGGAAGGCAGGCACCAGGACATCAGACTGGAAGGCAGGCACCAGGACATCAGACTGGAAGGCAGGCACCAGGAAATCAGGCTGGAAGACAGGAAACAGGACATCAGGCTGGAAGGCAGGAACCAAGACATCAGACTGGAAGGCAGGCACCAGGACATCAGACTGGAAGGCAGGCACCAGGACATCAGACTGGAAGGCAGGCACCAGGACATCAGACTGGAAGGCAGGCACCAGGACATCAGACTGGAAGGCAGGCACCAGGAAATCAGGCTGGAAGACAGGAAACAGGACATCAGGCTGGAAGGCAGGAACCAAGACATCAGACTGGAAGGCAGGCACCAGGACATCAGACTGGAAGGCAGGCACCAGGACATCAGACTGGAAGGCAGGCACCAGGAAATCAGGCTGGAAGACAGGAAACAGGACATCAGGCTGGAAGGCAGGAACCAAGACATCAGACTGGAAGGCAGGCACCAGGACATCAGACTGGAAGGCAGGTACTGAGACTTCAGGCAGAGACACGGGCACCGGATCTTCAGGCCAGAACACGGGCACAGGGACATCGAGCTGGAACACGGGCACAGGAACTGCAGGCTGGCAGACTGGCACAGGAACTGCAGGTTGGCAGACTGGCACAGGAAATTCAGGCTGGCAGACTGGCACAGGAACTTCAGGCCGGCAGACTGGCACAGGGACGTCAGACTGGGTAAAAGGCACTGGGACATCAGACTGGGTAAAAGGCACTTGGATGTCAGACTGGGTAAAAGGCACTGGGACGTCAGACTGGGTAGCAGGCATAGAGTTGGCAGATTTAGGTGGGTCATCAGGTTCAACTGGCATAAATGCAGGCTGGAGCAGGTTGGTGGGTGTGGAGGCAGGTTGGGTTACTGGTAGGATTGTGTGGGTCGGAAAGTACTTCCGCTTCTTTTTAGGCTTAGTCACTGCAGATTTGTAAATAGCGGGAGGGATGTATGAAAAGGATGGAATTGAGTAAGAGGAAGGACTGGAATGCGGCAGAGACACAGAAACAGTGGCTGGAGGAGGTTCTTGAGGATTTGTTACAGGTGGAAGGGAAGAATCAGGTGGATTGAAGGCAGGGTAGGTTCGACAAGTAGAGACTGGGTAATAATATTTGGTAGGAAGCTGTGTAAACTGGGCGGTAGCTGGGGTTGCCATAGGCAATGGGCGGATAGATTCTTGGGAAGGCAGGTGATTAATGGCAGGGCTGGAATGTTGTGGCTTGGCTAAATTCAGGAGATCCGACCATGCCTCTAGCACAGGTTGAACAAACATTGGTTCACACACAGCCTGTCTGACCAGGGATTGCACTGAATGGATGCAATCAGATAACCTGCTGGGAACAGGAGGAATAACGTTCACTAAAATAGGCTGGATCATCCTCTAATAACCATACCAAAGATTCAACTTGGTCGTAATTGAAAGGGGGCGAAAAATCGTCACTCCCATCGGGAATAAATGACAGGGCTGGCTTTACACATAACCGTATTAACGGCTGAACATCCTCAAAAGATATGTAACCCTGATTCACTAGGGAATGAGCTTATTGGATAGTTTCCATCAGCTGGTCACTGGTCCAATCTTTTAAAATCTGACGACAATATTCACCATCCTCTGCTGCCAGCAGAGAATAATAAATGGTTTCATTGATATCCATATTAACAGGACTTAACAAACCAGGATGGTTTCTCAATGCAGCCATGTCTGGTTTAGGGATGGCCCTGGTATACTGTCAGCGAAGCTAGTAGACCAGACTGTGTGACTGCACAGAGGAGACCAAACAGATGTAGGTGAAAAATATAATAATTTATTAAGATCAATGAACAAACACACAACCACCTCCAACAGAACACTGTGCGATAAATCAACCAATAAACAGTGACTATAGACAATATGTACAATAATGGGAGATATCAGAATCGTAGTAAAGCCAGGCCGAGGTCATACACAAGGGGATGTCGGCAGATGGGTAAAGACGGGAGACAAACAGGAACAGGGAGGGGACGGATGGGTAGTCTGCAGAGCAGGGATCCAAAGTACTCAGGTAACAGGAGGACAGGTGACCGTGGTTCTCAGGAGACAGGAGGGAAAGGTGCAGGATGGACTCAGGATAGGGATCGGGTCAGGTAGGATGCAGGCTCAAAGTCAGGATCGCAGGTTCTAGGTCAGGGAGAGAGATACCAGGGCAAGGTATGTTTGTACTTGCCGGGTATAAATAGGAAGGCTTCAAGTCACACCTGAGCGCAGGAAGAGCAGTTCGCTCCACACTGCCAGGATTCATCCGCTGGTGGAGACCAGTACTGTGTCCAAAGGATAATATAATACCAGCAGGGAGAAATTCCCCTGACAGTTCCAAACTGCCAGGAGACACCTGCTGGTGGACCACAGTACTGCAAGCCAAATAATAAATATCACCAGCGGATGGAACCTTTCCCGACACCTCCCCTCCTGCTGCAAAAATAACTATGTTTTGTTACTATAATCCCCTGTGCTAGATTGCATTATGTGCCTCAATGTATGTTCTTTATAAAAAATATGTAGCTGTATACTTTATTTCAGAGCGCCACTCTGCGCTCACGTGAACGCCTGCTGCTCTCTCCCTCTCCTTCCCTCCTCCCGGCTGATGTCAGCAGGGGATTATCAGCCCCTCACACTGTAGTTTTCGGGTCGGGGAAGACAGAGGCCGGCGGTCACGTGATCGCTGAGTGGCGCTCTGAAATAAGGTGTACAGCTACATATTTTTTTATAAATAGCATACAATGGGGCTTTACAACCACTTTAAGTTTGTAAATATAGTTTAAAGATGTCGTTTGTAGATACAGTGGAACCTCGGATTGCGAGTAATGCGGTTAACGAGCTTTTCGCAATACGAGCACTGTATTTTAAAAAATCCTAACTCGGTTTGCGAGTGTTGTCTCGCAAAACGAGCAGGATTCAGGCCAAAGCAGTGTGCAGTACTGCGTTTGGCCTGAGGTGGGGGGCGCCAGAGTGTAGCGGAGCCGAACGACGCCGATCGGCACTGTGTTGATTTAACTGATAATTGGTGGTTGTGCGACACTGAACCCAAGTAAAATTGATGTACTTTTTTTCCAAAAATAGAGCTTTCTTTTGGTGGTATTTGATCAACTCGGTTTTTATTTTTTTGCGCTAGAAACAAAGAATGACCAACAGTTTTGAAAAAGAAAAATTATATTTTTTACTTTCTGCTCTAAAACACATCTAATAAAAAAAAATTCTTTATGAATTTAGACCATTATGTATTCTGGTACATATTCTTGGTAAAAAAAAAATCCTAATAAGCATAGAATGATTGATTTGCGCAAAAGTTATAGCGTCTACAAACTATGGAATATTTTATAATTCTTATTATTTATTTATTTTTACTAGTAATGGTGGCGGTCGGCAACTTATAGCGGGACTGCGATATTGCGGGCGACAAACCGGACACCTGACTCTTTTGACCTTTTTTGGGAACCAGTGACATTATTACAGCGATCAGTGCTAAAAATATGCACTGTCACTGTACTAATAACACTGGCAGGAGTTAACATCAGGGCCGATCAAAGGGTTAACTGTGTTCCTAGAATGACAGTCTGCCTTGTTTACTCTCGTTCTGTCAGAGTACCAAACAATTGGCGGGACCCACTGATCCGCTCCGCGCCCAAAACCTGGAAGTGCAGAATCATGTATATATATGTGATTCTGCACAGAGCAGCTGCTCTGTAGCAGTAAATCTGCTATGGGGCGGTCATAATGCAATTAAAGTATATGTGAACTCTAACCTTGTAAAACAACCCATTCAGTTTAAAATAGAAATGAAAGGCAATAAATTATATATATATACTGTATAAACATATATTTTATATATAAAAAATTACAAATGCCTTATTTTCTTTTTTTTTCTCATATATGATCACTTGACCTCTGTTTTCAGTTGCATAAGGTACTTGAAGAGGTGGGGGTGGAGAAACAGCAGTACACTGATCTTCCCAGTTAATAGCTGTGCAAGAGGGCATATAAGCACAAGTCTGATCATTGGTGTACTCCCATCACAGCCAGAAAACTGATCATGTGATCAGTTTGAAAAAGGAAAGTAGGCAAACTGGCAAGATCACCAGGTATTTCACACAAATAAAGCAATGCAAAGAGAACAGGATACTTTTTAACACAAGTAACACGGACGCATATCAAGATAATGAAATGTTAGGGTAACATTGGGGTCAATCTACTAAGAGATAAATACTGCATGCATTTTGAGTTAAAACAACTTATGCCGTATTTATCTCAAAAGTAGTCAATTCACTAAAAAATGTGTTATTTACTGAATGCATTAAACATTTATGTTTTGCAATATTTATCACTTAAATTTAGCATTATTTTTGGCTTTGTTTATTCGAACAAAAAAATTACATGCACTAGAGGAAGATAATTCTGTAAAAAAATGCACACAGAATTATTGTGAAACTGTGAAAACATGCTTTCATTTACAGAATAATCTCCCTCTAGTAAAAAGTTACAAATTATTTTCATTCCTGAGCTCAGGGTAAAACATTTCCACACTGATACACTGTATACTTTTAACTTACTGGCCAGTGCAGAGTTCCCCTCATTCTTATTTTGTACATTGCTAAAATACTGACTGCCTACTGGCAGGTGATAAATACCAAATGTTTGTGTTCTATAGTGAATTGACTTTAATGATTTATCCCTTTTTTTTTTTCTAGTATTTACTTCAAATTCAATATTTTACTTTGATAAATTGAGTCTCTTGTTATCCGTGCGATATTTCCGAAAGCGTAGTCACATGACCTTCATATCGCATGTGGAATCCTTTAGTAAATTGAACCCATATTCTTTAAAAATGTATTCTAATGTAGAACCACTTGTCTCCATTAACTTTTTTAACTCTTGGATAAGAACCGTTTGTCCTAAATCATACATTCATTTCCAATAAATAGGCATTTTTACAAATAAAAGAATCAAGTGATATCTTTCCTGAAAGAAAATTTGCTGATCAGAGTGAGGGATTAGAGCGAGGGAGGATAAGAACCATGTTAGGTGTTTACTGCTAAAGAGGAACAAGCCCATCAACAAAAAGCTGACAAGGGTTATATCCTTCCCCTAATCTACCTAAAAGGTGTTTATTTCTATTTATATTGCTGTTTTCACTTCCTTTGCTCCCTTTCTTTTGTGAACCTTGTCACTAGGATGACAAGTGAGGGGAAATTTCTCCAACGATGCCCTGGATAGCAGTAAAAACTGACAGGGGGTTCCCCAAAGCACACACACAAAAAAACAAAACATTTTGGCTAGACATACAATTGAAAAAAACTGAATCTTTGCCTAAATTAGACTGAAGCAAAGTTAACATTTGGGGGTTAATGTACTTTAATTTGGGGAATTAAATACTGTATTTATTGGCGTATAACACTCACTTTTTTACCCTGAAAATAGAGGGTAAACTGTGCCTGCGTGTTATACGCAGGGGCTGCGTAGTTTTTTTCCCTTAAACTTCCCTCTTAAAGTTAGGGTGCATGTTATATGCCTGTTATATGTGTTATACGCCGATAAATACGGTACCTTTCTTTTTGCAAAAAAAAATGCTCACTGAGCTTACTAAACAAATTAACTCTGTGTTCACTGCAATAATTTAATCATGTTCGAGAAAAAAATAAAAAATAAAAAATAAATTCCTGCACATGATTGAGCATTTAAAATGAACACTGCAGCTCAGGTAACATCCACTTTGCAAAGTAAACAGTCTTTTCTCTTTTAGTAAATCAACAAATTTACAAATTCTATTTACTGATTTCCCATGGTTAACTAAACACTGTGCATGTGGGCATCACCATGCTACTAGCAACCTTCATAACTATTGATTGGATTTTCTTTAGACACATGCATTTAGCTAGCTACATATCATATTGTAAATCTGTCCAGCCAGCCATAACCTTTCCTTGACTATGGACTCTTTATCCATAAAGTGAATGAGTAAAGAATATGAGTTCCTGAATATATTTCCTTTATCTCTTTACTATATGTATACTGCAAATATAATAAAGCAAATACATTTGCAATTTGTCAGAAACTAGAATTCTAGATGGTTTACATAGATACATAATTGGTAAGATTGAATAGATACACAGAAACCTAGAAGAGTGACAACAGAAAAAAGACCAAGTGGTCCATCAAGTCTGCCCATTTTTTTTATTTATATATTTTTTTTTGTTTTTTGAGTGAGTATAGATCTATCTTTGTCCCAAGCATGTTTAAACCCATTAAGGCTCCATGGCCACAGACGTTTTTACAGCTGCGTTTTTTTACACCTAATAAACGCCTGTCCATGTTATTGTAAAATGTAATAAATTTTTTTAGCAAAAAAAACATCGGAGCTAAAAACGCGATCGCGCCGTTTTCACGCGTTTTTTTATGCCTAACGCCGACGCTGAGGAACGCACTGGTCCTGTTTTTTTTTTACAGCTTAAAAACGTCTATGCTATTTGCAGCTCAAAAACGTCTATGTGGGCATGAAGCTATAGACTAACATGGACAGGTGTTTTTAAGCTGTAAAAAACGCTCAAAAACGCGGCTGTAAAAACGTCCGTGGGCATGAGGCCTTACTGTTGATTGACTCACTACCTCTGCTGGAAGTCTATTTCAAGGATCAACTACCCTTTCAGTAAAAAAAATACTCTCTATAGTTTGTTTTGAATTTTTCTGAGATTAGTTTTAAACTTTCCGAAATAAAAACATCAGTCCATCAAGTTCAGCCTGAGTGTGTCTGTGTATGTTTATGTCTCTCTCGATCCAGCAATGTTGCATGAGAACCTCAGCTGCCCGGGACTCTCCTTCCTGATTGGCTGAGACACAGAAGCAGGCATCATTGGCTCCCACTGCTGTCAATCAAAGTCAATGATCCAATGAGGAGAGAGAGGGATGGGCCTCGTCATGGCTCTGTGTCTGAATGGACACACAGAGCAGCGGCTCGGCTCGGGTGCCCCCATAGCAAGCTGCTTACTGTAGGGGCACTCGGCAGGAGGGAGGAGTCAGGAGCACCAGCAAAGGAACCGAGAAGAGTAGGATCTGGAATGCTCTGTTAAATCCACTGCAAAGAGCAGGTAAGTATGACATGTTTGTAATTTTAAACAAAAAAAAACAAGACTTTATAATCACTTTAAAGTGGAATCTAACCTCTGCCAAACTAAAATTCTAAATTGGGCCCCCGGAGCTTTCAGCCATAATGTGCTACCATGCCAGTATATTAGCACATTTTGGCAGACTTACTTGGCTTGTGATCCCCTCCAGCGCTGCGCTACACTACCAGTGCTTCTGTAGGTCATGAACACTGCCATCTTCACCCAGACTTCTTTCTTCATTCTGACTCTTTGTCTGGTTGATTGACTGGGCTGTGATGACGTCACTCCGCTCCCTGTTCATGGGAGTCACATCATCACAGCAGAGAGTGATGCTGTAAATGTACATTGAGCTGCACATGTGTGGCTCAGTATACAAAATGCTGAATGTCAGATTTATTTTTAGGTTTAATTCCACTTTAACTGCTGTCCTGCAAAAGCCTGCTGTTGACATAGATAAAATAAATGCATTGGAACACATGCTGGTTTCTGGAATTGGAACGGTGGCATTCTGTTTGTAATATACAAACCACTGGGGACTGGAACCACTGGTACTGGAGATGCAATATCCACATTTAAGCCATTTATGACCTAACATTTGGGGGTAATGTATTTCTGGTGTGAAGGAGGGAGTGTGTGTCACCATCACCTGTTGAAGCACTGGAGGCACTTTATAAGCACGAGCACAAGAATGACTTTATAATACTACCCTCCATTGTTTAGCACACGTAATGGGACTTTTGTAATATTTTAAAGTCACGTTCAATATCTGTGCGATTGCATATATGTGTTTTTGATGTTATGTGGTTTATATTAAGAGTTGCACGATCATGTTGAACATTTTAATTTTTTCAGCAAAATTTTCACAGTACCTTTGCTGAGCACTATTCACGTTACCATAGCACAGCTCACAATTCTTATTGTTGTGGAGAGTTAGTATACCAGGCAAGTAGTTTTATTTTGACCCGGGGGGCTTTGCTGCTGTGGGATTACTAGTTTTGGTTTACGTTTTCCTGGGCATGGGGATTATAAATTGAATACCACAATATACTGTATATATATATCTATATATATTTAAATATATCTATACATAGATATATATATCTATATAGTAGGCCCAGTTAGTCTGGCTGGGGCCTACATTCTGAGAGGGGATCCTAAGCTGTCCTTCCGAATGGGGAGGAAGCTATCTTGGTGAAGGAGACCAGGGGAGGACCTGCCCTGGAGGGGACCGGCAAAGTGCTGCTGTCTCGGGTGAGGCCTGGTGACTTTTATCAAGGAGGGATCCACTGTACTACAAGCCCTACAGTTCGCCGGATTGGCTTAAAGGCTCTTTCACTGTACGGCTGGAAGTTTGGGACTTTGAAATACTGTGGCAGAGGATTCCTGGACTATCCTTTCATTCAACTTTAAAAGGTCTGTGGCAGAGACTTTATTCACTTCAAAAGGTCTGTGGCAGAGACCCATTTCCTCTTGGGTAGTCTGTGGCAGAGACTACCCCAGTGCTGATTCGTGTGTCATCCCGGCTGCTAGGCCATGTGAGAGGGGACTATCCGGGTGACCAATACCCACTCTAAACACTGAGAGTGGTAAGTGACTGTGAGCTGATATTTGTTTGGCCAGTAACGCTGAGTTCCTGAACCTTCCCCTACTCTTCTATACCTTCTACTTCTCAATGTTCTCTGCATAAGAAAATAAGGCCTAACTGTTTGAGGTTTTACATCTGTGTGGACATTGCATTACTACAGACTTTCCTACCCGGACAACGAAGCTGAAGAGGTAACGTGCAAAACCCAAAACTATCCAGCGGCCCTCTAGGGGGTATTGCTACATAGATAGATAGATAGATAGATATATAGATAGATAGATAGATAGATGGAATTACCAAAGAGTGGTGTAAGCACAAGCTAGCACCACTCTTCTGAACATAAAAAATGGAGTAGACGCTGCTGTTAATTAAGAATAGGTCCCTTTGTTAACTAGGAGTTATCAGTGTAGCAATACCCCCGTAGGGGCCGCTGGTTTAAGATTTGGGCCTGCCGTTACCTTACTCTTCACCATGTCCGTCCTAGGGGTCTTCCTTGAAGAGTTGTTAATAAATGTCTGCACCAAACACTCAGGCCGCATACACACGACCGGTTTTCTCTGCAAAAAACGACAAGAAAACTGTTGGGAGAGCTTTCTTGCCGAGAAAACCGTTCGTGTGTATGCTTTCTCGTCAAGAAAACTGGGCAAAATCTCGACGAGAAAAAAGATGACCTGCGGTCTTTTTTCTCGTCGGAGTCTCATTTTTTCTCGGCGTGATTCTCGTCAGACTGTTTTTGGACGAGAAAACCGTTCGTGTGTATGCTTTTCTGAGTCTTCAAAAACCACGCATGGTCAGACTCAAGTATGAGACGGGAGCGCACCTTCTTGTAAAACTAGCGTTCATAATGGAGATAGCACATTCGTCACGCGTTAACAATTTTTGCATCGTTTAAATGCTGCATATTAAAATCTTCTTTAGAATGGTACAATGATGAGCAATTATGAGCTTTTTTGGCTGCAGATATTCTCACAGATATCTGACTAATTTTTTGCAACATTTCTGAATGCAGATCTCATGAATATGTTATTTTATTTTCTCGAGCAAGATGTCATTTTTTTATTTATTTTTTTAAATTTTGAATAATTTTTTCAGATATGCATTTTAAAATCTTATGTAATTTCTAGTGATCTCCATTTTTTTTTCCGGTGTAAATTTAACACAATTTGAAAAAAGATATCTTCTATTTTTGTCCTTCAAGGTGTTTTTTTGGTGTTATCTGTCCCATTTAAAATCTAGCTTTCTAATTTTTCTAAATTACCTGCCTACTCACCAGCTAAATATTTAGCTTTAACAAAAACACATAGGCAAGTATTAACTGTAAAAAAAATCAATTTATTCTGGTATACAAAATAAGAATAACCAAACTAGAAGGCAGCGCTGGAGAGCCTGCTGCAATTTGTGCAACTGTGTGGACACCAAAATTGGGACCTTGAGAAGCACATACAGTAGTGAGCCCAATCTGGTCTTGGACTCCCAGAGGTCAGGAACAGCAGCAGGTTAGATACATATTCCAAGTCTGTGGAACTACAACAGGCTACCTTCTGTCTGACCACATTGCAGCAAGGGAATCACTTCCTGGTCTTCTTGCTCTGCTTCCCTGCAGCCTTCTTGGTAGGCTTCCCTGCAGCCTTCTCTGCAGCCTTCCTTGTCCGCCTGGCTGGAGGCTGTGCCTCAGGAGGTGTACTCATGTCAGGAGGAGGAGGTGGAGGTGGAGAAGAAGGAGGTGGAGCTGGAGAAGAAGGAGGTGGAGGATAAGAAGAAGGAGGTGGAGGAGAAGAAGAAGGAGGTGGAGGAGAAGAAGAAGGAGGAGGTTGTGAAAAAGGAGGTGGAGGTGGAGAAGAAGGAGGTGGAGGATAAGAAGAAGGTGCAGGAGGATGGCCGTGGTCACAAATAACAGTGGTCTCTGTGAGTCTGCCCCTCAACCCCTTGTTTAAAAGGGACATGAGCAGGGCCTCATAAAGTAGCCGTTGTTCTGGTTGCATCTGGGCCATTTTCATGCCGACCAATGCCGCATAGCCCTCATCAGGGGTTGGGGGCTGCTGGAGGGTGAAATGTGCCTCTTTAATGAGGGCCAGTGCTGCCACACTCACAGACCTATCCCTCCTGGCCCTTCTTGGTGGCATGCGGATTGGAGGCATCTGACACCTTGTCCTACTACTTGGACCAGCCACCTCCTCTCTGCCACTTGGACCAGCCACCTCCTCTCTGCCACTTACCCCAGCCTCCTCCTACCTGACATTTTCCGAGCTGTCATCCTGGCTGACCTCCTCCTGTGTAAAAAAAGGGACATATCTAAGAGTTTTGTTTCATCAATCACACACAGGGGGTTATTTAGTAAAGGCAAATCCCCTTTGCACTACAAGTGCAAACTACAAGTGCACTTGAAATTGCATTGAAAGTGTATTTGGAAGTGCAGTCGCTGTAGATCTGAGGGGGTCATGCAAGGCAAAGAAAAATCTGAAATTTAGCTTGCACATGATTGGATAATAAAATCAGCAGAGCTTCCCCTCATTTCAGATCTACCCCTCAGATTTACAGCGACTGCACTTCCAAGTTCAATTTCAGTGCAATTTTTATTGCACTTTGCACTTGTAGTTTGCACTTGTAGTTTGCACTTGTAGTGCAAAGTGAATTTGCTTTTAGTAAAGAACCCCCACAATGTTCAGCTCATTGACTGTTGCAAATAATTCTAATTTTCTTTTTATAATACTCTCATTATGCCCCCATCATTTTGCATTCTTCTCCCAAACTTTTTTGCCCACTACTGTCTATTGCTATGTCAAACACTTTTTCTTGATTGACTAAAGTTGTTTCCATCTTAACATCTATATTACATCATTAATTTTTTCACAATAAATGTTTTGAAAATACTATACCTGGCTCCAGACGGACAGATCTGGGTCCTCATCCAAGATGGAAGGCTCCTCCTGATCCTGAGAAGGATCATCTTGGCTGGAGGGAAGGCTGGAGGGAAGGCTGGAGGGAAGGCTGGACAGTGATTCCCTCGGTGTAATGTGGTCATTCAGAAAGGCCAACCTGTTGTAGTACCACAAATGTGGGACATATACCTCCCCTGCTGCTGCTCCTGACCTCTGAGAAGCCTGGACCCGATTGCGCGCAGTCCTATATGTGCCTCTCAAGGTCCCAATTTTGGTGTCCAGCTGCTCAACGGTTGCATTGGACATCCTGGTGTGCACAAATGGGAGCAGGCTCTCCAGCGCTGCTTTCCTTACCCCTTTTTTTTGTGCAGCGGATTTTTGGTCTCCCACAGAGCGGGCAGCTCCCTTAAGCGATCTATAAACTCCGAAAGGAATTCTTTCTCTAGAAACGCATTCATTGTTTCTGCAAGACAAAGCACCAGACAAAAATATGTCCCTATTGTTGTATTTCACAACTTGCATGTTGCTCCCTGTTGTAGTTTTTAAAGATTTTATATTCTAAAATGACATCTACAATTTAGTGGGCACAGTAATCGTTCGATATAGACACATAGTTTGCACACTACATACAATGATTTGTCAATATCCGTTCTTTTAAAAAAAAAAAATTATGTTTAAATTCACTAAATGTTATGACAGTGTTGTCTAGATCAGTGTTTCTCCACTCCAGTCCTCAAGGCGCCCCAACAGGTCATGTTTTCAGGCTTTCCATTATTTTGCACAGGTGATTTGATCAGTTTCACTGCCTTAGTAATTACCACAGCTGTTTCATCTGAGGGAAATCCTGAAAACATGACCTGCTGGGGCGCCTTGAGGACTGGAGTTGAGAAACGCTGGTCTAGATGATGTGTTTGGAAATAGAATGAAATGCAAACTTGAATCAATGTAAAGAAGAGGACACTCAGCAGTTGTTTACACATCTGCACTCACAGGAGCACTATAGTGTGGGCCACCAGAACAACCTTTTTAGGGTGTCCACCACAGGTGCTACAGTGGGTACTGGGGGGGGGTGCCCATGTGAGAAAATTGTTACAAAAAGTACATTATTCCAGCTTTGTTAAGTTCTACAATCTGGTCTTCAGCTTGGAACTGTGCCAAAACAGACAAGTGTACCCCACCTGCAAGCAATGTTTCATATTCCTAGTTATGACTTCATATATGTGTGTGTTAAGTGTACCATTTGTTTGAATCTCATAGGGGAGAGAAGACTGGGAGGACACCACTCCTCAGAGCCCAGGAACCCCACACATTCTAAAGAACCCCAACCTCCCCAACAAGCCCAACCTGAGGATGTGGAGGAAGTAGAATTGGATAAAGGAGAGGTGGAGGAAGGAGAAGTGGAGGAAGGAGAGGTGGATGAGGTGGTGGAACTTGTCACTACAACAGGTCAGTATCTGTCACCCCAGCTTCAGGTAAAAGAGATGTAGGCCTGGAGATTGTTATTTTTTTATTTTTATTTTAGGGGATGAATATGTTGCTGAAATTCCACGATTCTCCAGTGATAGTGCACAAAGACTCATCCAACAAATAATGGCTTGTAGTACTCAACTGGACTTCATGAAGAAAAGGATTAATGATATGGAGAATACATTTAAGGACATCATTGATGTGTTGGGGTGAATAAAATAAAACCCCCCTTTTTTTTCCTAGTTTTTGTTCTCTTTTGTAGCACTTTTTCTAAAACTCAAATTTTGAAGATGCACACAGTGGGTCAACATGTGCTATCTGCCATCACAGGATCTCCATGTACGTGTTTTGGGGGTGCAACCTCTTCCTCACAACTCAAGTAGGTGAAAGGAAGAAGGGGCTGCCCCCCAAAACATGTTGAATGATCCCCCATGATGGCGGGTAGCACATGTTGCCAATAGGGATGAGGAAGTGAATAACCTATTTTACCCACCCTAAAATTGTGTGCATCTTCGAATTTTGTCTTGTTCAGGGGTGACAACACTCCATCTTTAATGAAGGGCAGATAGACATTTTTTTTTTAAAAAAAGGTCTGAAATCTTGCCTAGACGTTAACATTGTTGTATTTTGAGGTATGTTGAGGAGAGTTTTTGTAATTTCATTATCACCAAAAATTGCCATGTTAGGTGAAAACCCAAAAATGTGTTTCTAAAATGTAGAGACACAAAAAATTTACAAAAAAACATATGTGTGATTGTGCACAGAGTAAAATACAAGAAAACTAAAAAAGTGTGGCTGCTCATTTTTTAAAACACTATAACCTTTTTTGGGTTTAGTTTTGTTGTTAGCAGTGAAATGTTTTGTGTTTACTAAGGAAAATACACTTGGCACTACAAGTACACTTTGAAAAAGTAGCAGACAGCTCAAATATAAACAAAGCCAAACTACCAAATTAAACTTCAGATATTTATTATTTTTATTTTTTTGTAAAATATAAAACAACTAGGAATGATTCTCTGGCACTGGAATGGCCCCCCTACCCATGAAATAATCCACATATTTCTGCCGTATTGCACGGGCACTTTGGGGGGGCAAGCCAGCATGGACATGTTCCAGGCCCGGCAGGGCATTGTCTGCAGCAAGTCCGGCCTCTGGCCCAACTGTGGCCATATAAGTAGGAGATTTCTGGCGTAAGAAAATTGTGCAGAACACAACAACAAAAAATTATATAGTTCAATTTGTACTCCGCCATGTTAATAGTAGTTAAAAATAGACGGAACCGGCTGGCCATTATCCCGAAGGCATTCTCCACAACTCTTCGGGCTCTGGCCAGCCGGTAGTTGAAGACCCTCCTCTCCGGGGTGAGGGTCCTCTGGGGGAAAGGCCTCATGAGATGCCGACCCAGGCCAAAGGCTTCATCAGCCAAAAAGACAAAGGGGAGTCCTTCCACATTCCCTGCATCCGGTGGCAATGCAGGGTCATCAGTCTGTAGATGAAGAGCAAACTCCGTCTGTGCGAAGGCTCCCCCATCCGACATCCGGCCATTCTTCCCCACATCCACATAGAGGAATTCATACTGTGCTGACACCACCGCCATCAGCACGATACTATGAAACCCCTTGTAGTTATAAAAACGGGGGTGGTGGCACGATGCGGACGTGCTTCCCGTCAATGACTCCTCCACAGTTGGGGAAGTCCCACCACCTGGCAAACTCTGATGCCACAGTCTGCCATTCCTGTGGCGTGGAAGGAAGCTGGGGAATCAAACAAGATAAAAAAATATTAGTACTTTTGCAAATAAGATTGCAAGCAGAAAACATTTGTGGCCAACATAAGTATAACATTTTGTTTAAGGATTCTTAAAAATAGAAAAACAAATTCACAATTCTCACATGGCTCACCCCCCTCTGATGGCCCATTGTTTTTTTTTTGGGGGGGCTAGATGAGTTTGGGACCCCCCAAAAATCACATTCTGGAAAATGTCTAAACCATTTGAGGGGGGGGGGACTACAATGGAGATGAAAAAATACATTGTTAACAGTCCAGGCTAGATGTGTTTGGGCCCAGGAGAGCATGCTGGAGAGGTAAGTGAAGGGAAAAATGCATGTAGGCCAAAAAATGACTTAAAAAATTACAGCATGCATGGGGACAAAGGGTTCATTCTCAGCATATTACAATCATGCTAATTAGGGAAGGATGAAAGAAATACAATACATTATCATACATGTAATACATAGAATTTGATATTAAATGCAAAAACTTACCCTCATATAGTCATCCTGCAGGACTTGGATGATGGCAGAACAGGTCTCTGGGATTATGATGCCCAGAGCCTGGGGGGAGATGCCTGTGGTGAACTTCAGGTCCTCCAGACTTCTCCCTATTGCCAGGTAGCGTAACGTGGCGATGAGCCTCTGCTCAGCACTGATGGCTTCCCGCATAACGGTGTCCTGCCTGGTAATATAGGGGGACACCAAAGCCAACAGATGCTGGAAAACGGGGTCAGACATCCGCAGAAAATTCCTTTAGTCCTCAGGATTATTCTCCACGATCTCCCGCAGCAGAGGCATGTGAGAGAATTGGTCCCGCTGGAGCAACCCATTCTTGGTCCATGAACTCCTCCTCACCATGTTCATAGACTCGTCTTGGTCCAAGACAAGAAGACCAACAGAAACACAAAGTCGGTGCACAACACGATCTCTACGATGAGAACGTATCCGCAACATGGCTAAAAAACGGTCGTCTGATCAGAACGAACTAAACAGAACGCACTGAAGTACAGCAAGGCCTATGAAGAACGACCTGAAAATCAGAAACGAGTGGACAAGAACGCACTGAAAAACAGATACGACCTGACTACTCACCCTGAAAGACAAGATACGAACCCACAAGCACCTACTGAAACGCAGAAAATGAACTGAAAGCACAAAGTCTGAAAAGCGCAAATCGTCTGTTCCCAAACTTTAACTAACATGCGGCAACACGAGATTAGCAAAAGCAGCCCAAGGGAGGACGCCATGAGAATGGAACTTCCCCTTTATACTGCCGTCGTACGTGTTGTACGTCACCGCGTTTTTAGACCGACGAGATTTTGGATTGACAGTGTGTATGCAAGGAAAGCTTCTCAAGAATCTCGTCAAGCTTGACAAGAAAACCGTCGAGACGAGCAACTCGGTCGTGTGTACGAGGCTTCGGTCTCTTTTTCTCAAGGGTTTTATTAAAGAAATTCCAGACAGAGGGATGGAGGGTTAGGGAGATTCAGGTACCTTAGGTTTTGCGGATCACGGGTACTTTCCTTTATCCAGAGGACCAATAACTTCCACACTGGATGTAGCATCCACCGGATAGGCCTCTCTCACTGACCTAGCAGCCGGTGCGAGCTTGTTCAAAAAGTCTCTGCCACAGACTTGTGTAATCACACACTTGGTAAAGTTCCGAAACACAACACACACCGCCAGGATCTTTCAGCCAGGTCAGCAGCACTGTGAGGTAGCTTTTTGATCCGGATGCAACCTCCAATGGAGTCCTCAATTGCTCGGTCCCTTCCTGCAGGCAAGGCGACACAGGACCATCTCTGGATCAGTAGGCCCCAGCAATTTCTGGGCCTACTCTCAGTAACGGAGCCTCGGGGGGTCCGCATGCCCCGAGGCAGAAAACTGCTAACACATCCCTGAGGCCAGGAGGGCCGCCAGGTCAGGATCGGAAGAAGATCCTGCCAAAATTGTGTCTGTCCCTTAAGTACCCTCTCCCAGAATGCACAGCGGGGTGACCAAACCCACTGAGCTGCTACTGGGCAAGAGGTACCCAATACATCCAGCCAGCTGCAGTTCCAACCTTGACCTGTGGTGAAAACGACACCCAGAGGAAGGTGGAAAATGTGCAACTCAGCTGAACTGGAACAGAGACCCATAATTTGGTACAATTATTCTGAGTTGAACTATAACTATATAGTTTCATTTTTTTTCCTTTAAAAATAACAAACATGTTATACTTTCCTCCTTTGTGCAGGGGTTTTTGCACAGGGCAGCCCAGATCCTCCTCTTCTCTGATCCTTCTTCGGCTCTCCTGGCCCCTCCCTCATGTTGAGTGCCCCCACAGCAAGCAGCTTAGCCGAGTCACAGTTCTGTGTGTCCCTTCACACTAAGCCCCGGTTCAGCCCCACCTCTCTCTCCTGATTGGCTAACTGTCTTTGATTGACAGCAGTGGGAGTCAATGGTGCCACTGCTGTGTCTCAGCCAATGAGTAGGAGAGTCCCAGATGGCCGAGGAACTCGTGGACAACGCTCAAGATAGATGGGGCTCAGGTAAGTATTAGGGGGTACTGGGGCGGCTACTGCACACAGAAGGTTTTTTATCTTAATGCATAGACTTTATTTCCACTTTAAATTGCTAACAGTATACTTCAGTATGCTACAACAGCAATAAAAAATACAACTTTATGGGATAGTTTATATATAATATGGGTGTTCTTGGTTCAGTTTTACAATTATTGCAATCTTTGATCTGCATTTCAAAGCCATATTTATAGTTGTGCATGAGATACAGGTATAATTCCCAAAATATATTGTTGGTATTTAGCTGGCACATCATGAAAAGTTTGCATTATATCGACTGTTTTTTTACTTATACACCAACATACGGTGATATTCAATTACAGTTAACTGAATTATTCATGCACCTGGCAGCAAAGTTGTATAAAATCAGATTAATCATGCATAGAACTTTGATCAGCTAACACCTGGATAGAAAGAAAGATTAAAAAAAGTCACTGACTGTTGTAAACAATTGATTTAACTTGTTTTATTAATTCTGAGGTTTCATTAAATGAACTGTATTTTGAAGCCTGAAAATTGGTTCATCATGTGTTCATAAAAATCCAGCTGGCTAATACTAAAGAATATATGTGTTATACTAGTTAGTCAACTTATAACTATTTAAATCATATACCACCCACAATTAATGTTTTAATGACTGATCAATCCAAAAACTGTACTGACTAAAAAGTGGAATAGTTAGTGCTTTTATTCAGCTTACTATATTATACAACAAATATATCACTGAGAGCCGGTTCACACCAGGGCGACTCAGGATCCGACTTCAGGTCGCCCCAAGACGCCCCAAGTCGCGCTGTAATGTTAGTCTACGGAGCCGTCTTTATGCACACTACAGAAGTCGCTCCGACTTCAAAAAAGGTTCCTGTACTACTTGAAAACGACTTCTAGGCGACTTGTACCCATTGATTTCAATGGAAGTCACCTCCAAAGTCGGATCAGTGTCTTAACTGAAGCAACTTTACAGGAAGAGAAAATAGTTTTCTCAGGCAAACCCATCCCTTCCACAGAGCTGATTATTGTTTGATTGGCCACTGGCAAAGTCGCCTGTCCTGGAGGAAACTTGAAGTTGCCTCGAAGTTGCCTCGAAGTTGCCTTGTAAAGTCGCGCTGGAAGTCGTGTTGCCCCAGTGTGAACCGGCTCTGACTCTATTAACTACTAAAAATGTAAGGGATGCTTCAAAATCAATGCAAAGTCCAGTTCTAGGCCCATGCTATGGCATAAAATCCCACCTAAATCAAGCAAAACATTATTATTATTATTATTATTATTAAATGGGATTTATAAAGCGCCAAAACATGATTAAATATTGATTAAAAACAATAAAAAGGGGGCGTGGCCTGGCTATGGAGGAGTGAGGACGCGTGTCTCTTCAGCTCCTCATCCACCGCCGCAGAATCAGCGCTGCAGAGGGGAGATATCACTCCCGGAACGTCGGGGAACATGTCACAAGGACGGCGGGCACTCTCCCAGCAATCGAGAGCAGATGGGACCCGACAGGAGCAGCTGGACGCCTTCTTCAGCGGGCCCCACGGTGCGGGACACGAGGCCTCCAAGATGGTGCCGACGCCAAAATCATCCAAGGCAGCTAAGGCTGCTCAGAAAGCACTGACACGACAGCAGCAGCAGCTGGAGGACTCCCAGATACCCTCTCCGCAGATGGTGAGTGACACTGCCCCTCCACTCTCCCCGGGACCCTCAGCCCCCCCTGATCAGGGCCCTGATATAAATGACTTCATGGGAGATAGGGACAGGGACATAAGACGCCATATCTGGTCCCTCCCTACTCGAGAGGACCTGGAAAAGTTTACAACCAGGGTGGAGAGGGCCTTCAGGGAGGACATTGCCCAGCTCAAGGCTGACACTA
Organism: Rana muscosa; assembly: GCA_029206835.1. NCBI lineage: Eukaryota > Metazoa > Chordata > Amphibia > Anura > Ranidae > Rana > Rana muscosa. The sequence continues at coordinate 1,236,633,394 of CM055122.1, forward strand.
ACCACTTAGGGGCTAGGATGGAAACAGTGGAGCAGAAACTTGAAGAGGCCCTGCCTGCCATCTCTATGCTTCAAGCCAGGTGCTGCACCCAGGATCAAAAAATTGAGACTTTACTGTGTCAGTTGGATGATTTTGAGAACCGTAGCAGGCATGCGAACATCTGCATAAGGGGTCTGCCTGAAGCCACAGCACCTAAAGATATTGTTCCTACTCTGGAGGATGTATTTAGAGAGATTTTGGGCCTGCCTGCTACTGCACCCATTGAGATTGACCGTGCTCACAGAGCCTCAGACCGCCCTCTCAGGATGTGGACAACCCCAGGGATGTCATATGTAAGCTCCACAAGTATACACTGAAAGATAAGATCATGCAAAAGATGCGTGGGAAGCCATACTTTGACTTTGATGGGGCCCACCTCTATTTCTATCAGGACATTTCAAGGAGAACCCTCATGCAACGTAGGGCTCTACGCCCCCTGCTGGAAGCAGTCCAAAAGGCAGGCCTGCCTTATCGCTGGGGATTTCCCTTCTACTTGCAAGCATCCAAAGAGGGCAGACAAGCCACGCTACGCACCAAGGACGACCTCCCACACTTTCTAAGCACCCTGGGTCTGCAACCAGTCGACTTTCCGGACTGGAGGGCCCCGCAAGACCACCCTGACCTGCAGCTCCCTCCGCCCTGGCTGCCAGCTACCCAAAAGAGCCGCAGGAGGAACCGAAGGCGCCCCACTTCTGCCTCTCCTTCTGGCCCTGTGTCGCCACGACACTGAGTGACAGCTCCCTTCCCCTGACCGTTTTTTCTAGAAAAAAAAAAAAGAGAAAATTTCCCTTAATTTTTTATTTTTTATTTTTTTGACTATATGTAAGGTCTGTTTCCTTCAGTACTGGTATCCTAACTGCCAGTGCCGGGACAAGGTCATCAAGCGCCCAGGGCAAAGAAGCCAAACTGCGCCCCCCTTTCCTTTAGGAAAAATAGAAAAGCGCCTCTTAGCAAAACAGATTTATTATGTAGCAGACAATTTGTATCAAACACTTACATCATGGTAAGTTTCAGGTGTCATCCAGTAGGATCAATGTTTATATTGCGTCCAGGATCTCTGACGCTAGTCCACGGATTTCCCAGGTCCCGGTTATGGCGGCCGCAAGTAGCCGGGATGCAGGCTGGCTTGTCCGTGATAGGAGACAGCAGCGAAAGATGGCAACGGTCGGTCCGGAGAGGAGCGTCTGACGTCAGCTGGATGGTGCAGGGAACCACAACGCGTTTCAGAGCATGCGCAGCTCTCGTACAGGGCATGCGCGCTCCTTTCTCAAGTGACACTTGACCGACCGACCGTTGCCATCTTTCGCTGCTGTCTCCTATCACGGACAAGCCAGCCTGCATCCCGGCTACTTGCGGCCGCCATAACCGGGACCTGGGAAATCCGTGGACTAGCGTCAGAGATCCTGGATGCAATATAAACATTGATCCTACTGGATGACACCTGAAACTTACCATGATGTAAGTGTTTGATACAAATTGTCTGCTACATAATAAATCTGTTTTGCTAAGAGGCGCTTTTCTATTTTTCCTTTCATGTCATTTTACTTGAGTCGGCTTCAACTTGGAGAAGAGCTGCCCTGGGCAACTGAGTTTTTATTAAAGACTTCCTATCCACAATTGTTACTATAGAGTTTTTCAAAACCTTATGCTACCTGCCATCCCTTGGTAACAATAATAACTTTATGTCCACCCGATTGGAATACTTTTTTTGTTTTTTGATTTTCAACCTTTGTATAATATCCTTTACACATTTAGGATTAATAGTGTTTGTCTGTGCAGGCTTCCCAAGCGCTTGCATTTGCTATTGTTCCCCTTTCCTTTAGGGTTAGGGTCTGGGTGCCCCCTCCATCCCTGCAATAAACCATTGCGCCAGGGGCAGCCGCCCCTCCTGCCCACCCCTTGTCCCGGCCCTGCTAACTGCTCTCTGAGGGGGACCCGGGTCCTCTAACTACGTTGATGCCTGGAACTGAGACCTGGCCACTCAATGTGTTACTGTTTGTTTGCCCTCCAACTGGACCTATTGCCTTTATAGCAGTGACAGATCATGGGCCCCTGTTGTTGTCCTTTTTTGGAGGGATTTGAAGCTGTGGCCCCGGTCCTGTCCCAACATACTCACTTTCCGGATACCTTGAACTCATTCACTATTTTTCACTTTTTTACCTTACAGACTTGCACTTTGCTTCTTAGGGGTTCTCATGTTTTTATTTTTTTATTTTTTATTTTTTGGAAGCACTCTCTCCCCCCTTGTATGTTACCTACTTGTTAGTGTCAGGGTCACCTGTGACCAGGTGACAGATGCACACCGTAGGGGGACAGGAGTGCACCACGAGGTAGTGAACCCTATGGCTGGCTTCTGCGGATAGGAAACTGGGTGGTTGTGGAAAGCGGGACCAGAGGAGCACAACCGGGATCCCAACGGAAGCGAGAGCCAAGATTCCCCAGGGCGCGGAGTCTAAGACCCAGCTGGTCTTCTCCAGGGCCTCTAGTGGTGAGGATGTTACGCTGCAGGCTGGGACCAGGTCGCGGCCCCTGGAGTTTCCTAGCTCACGCCCCGTAGGATAAGGGGAAAAGAGGGGAAGCAGCAGCACACGATAGAGAGAACCGAATAACAAGCTGAAGGTCAGGGGCCACAAGCAGACAAGGATAACGAAGAACGAGCCGAAGGTCTTCGGGGGTTAGTCTGGTCCGGCCCAGCTGCATAGGTTCTTCAGCAGGTAGAGGATGCTCCACGGAATGAAGGGAGGGGAACTCAGACTGGCTAGGACCCAGAGAGTGCTGGCGTCTTTTTTCTAAGGACCTCTCTTGAAAACGAATGTCGATCTGGTTGCATAATGAAATTACATCGTCCAGACCGACGGGAATGGCTCTTCCCGCTAATTCGTCTTTCACTCGGTCAGAGAGGCCATGTAAAAAGGTAGCGACCTCATTATTCCAGCTCAATTCAGCTGTGTGGATACGGAACTGAAGAGCATATTGCCCCACTGAACTAGATTCTTGGCGAAGACGTAAGACAGCACTAGCCGCTGAAGAAGCCCGAGCTGGCTCTTCGAAGATATTACGAAAGAGCTTCAAGAATTCGGACAGACTGGAAACCACTGGATCGTTCCTCTCCCACAGGGGGGCAGCCCAGGCCAAAGCTTCACCGGAGAGGAGAGAAATGATATAGGCTACCTTAGCCCGGTCAGACAGGAAGCTTTGAGGCTGAAGCTCAAAATGAATAGTGCATTGGCTGAGAAACCCCCTGCAGGCCTTGGAGTCCCCAGAGAAACGGAACGGAGCTGGCAATCTTAGTGAGTGTGAGGCTGCGACTGGTGCGATAGGCACAGCCGCTGGTTGTACTTGGGGTTGCGGATTCGGGGTTCCCAAGGAGACCTGAAGCTGCTCGAATCGAGAAGCCAGATCCTGGAGGAATCGCATCACCTGGGTCTGATTTGATTCCTGGGTCTCAAGTCTGCGAACTATGCCCTGCAATGGATCATCCGCGGGAAGCGGGATGTCAGCCGGGTTCATGGCTGATCAAACTGTCAGGGTCACCTGTGGCCAGGTGACAGATGCACACCGTAGGGGGACAGGAGTGCACCGCGAGGTAGTGAACCCTATGGCTGGCTTCTGCGGATAGGAAACTGGGTGGTTGTGGAAAGCGGGACCAGAGGAGCACAACCAGGATCCCAACGGAAGCGAGAGCCAAGATTCCCCAGGGTGCGGAGTCTAAGACCCAGCTGGTCTTCTCCAGGGCCTCTAGTGGTGAGGATGTTACGCTGCAGGCTGGGACCAGGTCGCGGCCCCTGGAGTTTCCTAGCTCACGCCCCGTAGGATAAGGGGAAAAGAGGGGAAGCAGCAGCACACGATAGAGAGAACCGAATAACAAGCTGAAGGTCAGGGGCCACAAGCAGACAAGGATAACGAAGAACGAGCCGAAGGTCAAGGGTCACGAGCAGACAGGGATAGTCGGGGACAAGCCAATAACGTAACAGAGAGACAGACGTAGCACACGGCAGGCAGGAACCCAAACACACAATGCCTAACAAACACGTTGATCAGCAAAGCAGGCTTGCAGTGCACAGGTTAATATAGTGTTCAGTGATAGGGCCTGGGGTGGAGTCAGGCTGGGAGGAGATTATAAAGGAAGCCAGGTGAAGGAGGTCTGGTCTCTAGATGAACACATGAGGAGGAAGGTAAGATGGCAGACAGACATTAATGCATATCCATGACAGTTAGTACATGGCGGTGGATGGGGACTGACCCCCACACCCTTTCCTCCAGTGTTGGTCCACGTTCCCCACGTAGACCGTACCTTCTTAGGTATATTTCCTAGTTCGGAAATGGGGGCGGGCATCGGGCGCTCCCCTCCTGTAGGGCTGGGACCGATGCGTACCCCCCAGGTATTTTATGTCATGGTATTGTTACCATTGCTGTCTTTTGTGCCTTATGTGTGTTACCCTGTCTCTCACTGTTTTTTCCTCCCTCCTTTCTGTTTTTTGTTTCTTTTTCCCTTTCTCTTCTCCATGCCTCTTTATAGGGTCTGCCTCCGGCTCCGTCTCCCGCCCTGCGCCTGCAGTCATACTAAGCGACTCGACTACCCCACAGACTTCCCATGGCATCCTTAAAGGTAATTTCTTATAACGTGCGTGGTCTCTGCTCCCCCTGCAAACGAAGTAAACTCTGGTGGGAACTGAAGCGTTCAGGGGCACATGTGATTCTCTTGCAAGAAACGCATTTCACCCCCCAGTCAACTCCCAAATTGTCCACCCATCTTTATAATCAGTGGTTCTTGAGCAACTCACCGGTCTCGAAATCTAGAGGCACGGCTATCGCCATTCATAAGTCTTGCCCCCTTCAGGTCATTGAGAGTAAGGTTGATCCTCAGGGGAGGTATGTTTTCCTAAAAGGGGCTGTAGAGGGCCAAAAGCTTACGGTAGCTACAATATATGCCCCTAATTCCAATCAGCTTACCTTTCTAGACAGTGCTCTGGACAGCCTGACAGACTTTAGAGAAGGTCCTCTGATTTTAGGTGGTGACTTTAATGTGAGCCCTGACCCCCAACTTGACACCTCGCACAGACGTCCTTCCCACTCTCACGCCTTCCTTAAACATTTTCGCAAATCCCATCGCCTTCTGGATAGCTGGCGGCTGCTTCACCCCTCAGATAGGGATTACAGCTATTACTCAAAGGTTCACGATGTCTATACCCGTATTGATCTGATATGTGTGGACCAATTGGCTCTGGAGCTGCTGCAGGCCTCGTCCATCGGGAATATAACTATCTCTGACCATGCCCCGGTGACGGCCACTTTGGCCCTGCCCCAGGGCACTCGTAGGGCCTGGTCATGGCGCCTGAATGAACCCCTGTTGGACGACGCGGCCGCGGTCTCCGGAGTCACGGACGTCCTGTCCCACTATTTCAAGGAAAATACCACGGAAGGTATGAATGAAGGGGTTATCTGGGAGGGTCATAAGGCGGTGGTATGGGAAGAGCTGATCTCCCAGGGCGCTAGACTTAAGAAGGCCCGACAAGCAGACTTTACTAGGGTTCTTCAGGCGCTACAGCAGGCGAAACTTGCACATAAACAAGGCGGGGACCCGGAGGCTCTTGGGAAACTGACAGAGTTGAGAATATTGTTCTTACGCTTATTAGACCGGCGGGCACGTAAACAACTACGCTACTTGTCGCATAAATATTATGAACATGGCAACAAGTGTGGCCGCATGTTGGCCAGAGCCCTCCGGAAGAAACGCGCGCTTATGTATATACAGAAGCTGCGCCTTCCCTCGGGTGAACTCACGGTCAGATCTTCCCAGATAGCCTCTGGGTTCCGAGACTATTATGCCACCCTCTATAATTTAGATTCAATGCAGACCCCTGAGGCCCAATCCGAGAGACTATCTGACATCAGAGCTTACCTGAACGCATCTGGACTTCCCCCGCTGACTGACGACCAGTGTTCCATACTGGAATCCCCTATTACGCCTGTTGAGCTTGGGGCTACGGTGAAGTCCCTGCCTAATGGGAAGAGCCCTGGTCCCGACGGGTTCACCAAAGCTTACTACAAAAAGTTCTTACCCCTGCTATCGGATTCGATGTGCAGTTATTTTAATTCTATAGCAAATGGGAATGCGATCCCTAGTGAGGCCCTTCTGGCCCACATCACTGTCATTCCCAAGGAGGGGAAGGACCCCACCATGCCCCAGAGCTACAGGCCCATATCCCTTCTCAATGTAGACATAAAAATCCTTGCTAAAATCCTTGCGTCTAGGCTGAAACACCTAATCCCACTCATTGTACACCCGGACCAGACGGGGTTTGTCACGGGCCGAGAGGCTAGAGACAACTCCATCAGGGCCATACACCTTATTCACTGGGCTCGTGCTGCTCCTGATACCCCCCCCCTACCTGATCCTGTCCACCGATGCAGAGAAAGCTTTCGATCGGGTGGACTGGACTTACTTGCGCACTGTACTGGAGGCTCTGGGCTTGCGCAAGCATATGTTGACATGGATCATGGCCTTGTACTCGGATCCGAGTGCTCAGGTCAAGGTCAATGGCTTTCTCTCCCCTAGATTCTCGATCAGAAATGGCACGAGACAGGGGTGTCCTCTTTCGCCTCTTCTGTTTGCCCTGGTGCTGGAACCGTTTCTACGCACTGTACGGGCGAACACTGATATCAAGGGACTGACGGTGGGTCGTACGGAGCACAAACTTTCGGCGTACGCCGATGATGTGCTCTTCCACCTGACGGACCCCCTGATCTCTTTGCCTAATCTGATGCGGGAACTTCAACACTTCGGGTCAATCTCAAACTTCAAGATCAATTACGCCAAGTCAGAAATACTGCCCATCCAGTTGCCGCCCTCTCTGGTGAGTAGGCTACAAACTGCCTTTCCTTTCACTTGGGCTAAATCGTCCTTGAAATATTTGGGTATACGGCTGACGGATAGGTTTGACACTCTTTACGCGACTAACGTTCCTTCCTTGATGACAACTGTGAAGGCTGACCTGGCCCTATGGACCAGGACGGCTTTCACCTGGATGGGGCGACTTAGTATCATAAAAATGAACATTCTCCCACGCATACTGTTCTACCTGCAAATGATACCCATGTCCTTGCCTAGGCGGTTTTTCACACAGATGTCCAGCTTGATCTCGACCTTTGTGTGGAATAATAGGAGGCCGAGAGTTGCGATCCGACTGTTGAATCGACCGAGGGATGTAGGGGGTCTGGGCCTTCCGGATATTCAGCGGTATTATAGGGCTATCGTCCTCCAGAGGATTCTTGACTGGCGCTTTCATGATAAATCCAAACTTTGGGTCTCCCTGGAAAAATACTTGGTGGGCAGGAATTTATCCTATGCCCCGTGGTTGGCCCGGGAGCACAGGGGACTGTCTGATTTTGTTTCTCCGCTGACGGTCCAGGCCCTTCGGTCCTGGGATCGCCTCAATGCCACTCTACCGATGGCGCCCCCTGTCTCCCCGTTGGCCCCCCTGGGAGGCTACCTTTGGTTCCCACCAGGGGAACAGACGGCCTTTTTTGGCCCCTGGGTAGATGATGGTAGCGCCGGTTGTGGAAAACGTATGCAGGATGGTAAGCTACTCTCTTTGGCGGCCCTTAGAGACCGTAAGGGGGGGTTCCCTATGGACTTTTGGCGCCATAGACAACTCCAGCATTTTTTTAAGGCTCAGGGGAACTCCATCCGAGATATCTCCAACCTCATGCCCTTTGAACGTCTCTTTGTGGCAGAAGAACCGGTCCCACACATGATTTCTGAGCTCTACCGCCTGCGTACATCAGGGCCTGGGAAAGGGACCTGGAGCTGGTCTTTTCGACTAACCAATTATCTTCTCTTTACCAACTGACTCGGTCTAGCTCTATTGACTTCAAGACGCAGGAAACAAATTACAAACTACTGCTACGCTGGTACCGTGTACCGGCGGATCTCGCCAGGATTTACCCGTCCATGTCAGATCGATGCTGGAGGGGTTGCGGATATAGGGGCACCCTTCTGCACATATGGTGGGACTGCCCAGTGATTAGACCCTTCTGGGAGGAAGTTAGGGCCCAAATCAAAGAGATAGTGGGTATTGACATCCTTCTTTCCCCGGTCCACTTCCTGCTTCACGTTCCTCCCATGCCGGTGAGCCGATACAAGAAAAGTGTACTGCCTCACTTATTGAACGCGGCTAATCGGTTGCTCCCTATATACTGGAAGCATTCTCAAATTCCAGGCAGGGAGGAATGGCGCCGTAAGGTGGGTGACATCAGGGAGGCGGAGGATTGGATTTCCACCTGCAGGGGTATCCGGGATCGCTTCTCTGCTACCTGGTCGACCTGGGACGCACATGTCCTAGATCCCGGCCACGTGTCCTCCAGCTTGGATGTGGCCCTGTTGGAGCTTGCGGATCCGTCCCTCAAAGGGCGGCCTCGAGGTTCTCAGGCGGGAGCAGTGGGCTGAAACGTTTTGGGAATGTGACATAGTTGTCTAGCTGAAGGTGGGAGTTAGGCCGAGTGGTTCTCCTCCCCCCCCCCCTTTTTTTTTTTCTCTCCCTTTCTAGCTACAAAATAAGTGCTGGGAGACTGGCGGGGCCTGGGGCGGAGACGGAGCTGGATGCGGGATTCCAGGTATGCTCTATACTATCTTGTCCTCTTTCTTTTCTCAGTCTGTACCTTCCCCCCTCCCTTATCTTTAATTTTTTTTTGTTTTTTGTTTTTTGTTTTCTTGGCTCACTTTGGCTTCAGTCTGTACGGACCGTCTGTTGGTGGGCGGTCCGCTTGATATGCATTAGGCGATGGGTGCGGAGCTGGAGGACCGGTTGGCTTGATGGACTGAGGCACCTTATCACCACGAGGCCCCCTCCGCGGGATCCCCTGGACAGTTTGGGGGTCCGACACTTTTGTGTCACCGTGGTAAGGGGGCCTCGAATCAGGGGGGGCCCGGGCGTAGGTGTGTTGTGGGGGGAAGTTAGTTGGAGGTGTTTTGTCGCCCCCCTCCTCCCGTGCGCGCTCGCCTGACCCTCCCTTCTACATTTGCTGGGCCCTGCACTATTGGTCCGGTCCGGGGAGCTGGCTGGCCGGCCTAGCCGCATGATTGTTCACATCTCTTCGGAGGGTGAAATTTTGTCTTATAATCTGCACCCTGGCGATTGGGGACTCGGCCCGCTCGTTGGGGGGTTGGAGTCCTCGCCGCTGAAATATCACTTGAATTTCTACTTTAATTTCTTGCATTCCTTATGCTTATGGCTGATTTGACTGTTTTTCTCTTGTAAATTTTTTGTCATTTATGTCCTTAGTGTTTCTGTACCTCTGTTATGCTTTAATTTTAAAAAAAGAAAAAAGGGAAGGGCTGGTATATTACTTGATGTTTCTGCCTTTAGATCTTGTAACCTGTGCTGTAATGTCCTGCCTTCCATAAATAAAGATTATACAAAAAAAAAACAATAAAAAGCTACTGATCTTTTGCAGTTGCTGGAAAATGTACAACTGAAACGTTTAGGCCTTGTTCACACAGTGCACTGACCTGCGTTTTACCACACTGGAAGAATGTAGGTAACCACTAGGTCACACAGAAAACAATTGTTTTCTATGTGTCCTATTCACAGTACAATGTACCCCAGAGGTGTGATGCAGTGAGCTGAGCTGCGATAAAATGCTGTATTTTATTGCAGCACACAGGACAGGATTGTATGTCACTGTACAGCAGCGCAACAAATTGACTGCTGTACATTCACATGAATGAACTGCCACTTTTGTGCACTTCAAATAAACTTTATACAAAAAAAGTGAAAAAGGGAGCTGTGTGATACACTGAAACGTGCACCACATCGTCCCTTTTTGCCACCTCAATGCAGTCGGAACAGACAGCTGCCGGACACTAAACCACTGCAGTTTTTCATGCAGTAGCTGTCCGTTGCTGTGTGATCGGGCTCTTATGCATGTGCCTCATTGCTTTTGTAAATACTATACTGTATATGTACTGTATATATACACTGTATAAATATATATATGTATATATTACCACAGCAAAGCGCCAAAAGGTAGACTATAATATACTGTAATAACTGTAGTTTTATAATTAAGTGCAAATTGTTTTATTTTTATTTTTATTTGTTTTATTTACTGTCAGAATGATGTTAATCTCGTAAATTACATACAATGCATTTCATATAAAGATAGGTAGACAGACAGATACACAGGCAAACAGACAGTTTAAACACTAAGGCTGGTTCACACCAGGAATCGCACAGGAACACATTGTGCTTTCCTTTGCAATCCACATGCAGTACAGCGCGTTTTAAACCCGTTCATTTTAAATAGGCTGAATCGCAATGGACCACACTAAAAATTGTGCGTGCACTACTTTAAAAAACGCACTGCAACCTGATTGCATGGTACATCTGTACCATGTGATCTGGTGTAGGCAAATGCACTGCGTTTGTGTCTGGGATGTTGTTAAGTTAACAGTGACATCTGCTGCAAATCGCAACTGTAATGCATTTTGAACTTGATGCTGGAAATGTGCACAGAATGTGGGAACAGGCACTTGAACAACATATCCAAAATGTTTACAGGTGTTCATTACAGAAAAAAAAAATCGCCATTAGAGAGGCAGCTTCAGTTACAAAAGGTTTGCTATGCATTTTGTGGACCTTTTGGAGGGGTTTGTGTGCTTTATTTTTTACATGAGGGGTGTCTTTCCAGGGGGGAAACCACATCCACAACCTTTGCCCAGTGGTTGGGGTCTGCAGACGAGGGACTTATCAGATTCTGGAAGCCTCCTTTAATAATAAGGGGGTCCCCAAATACCAGCCTCCTCTTGAATGAGTAATAAAATCATCATCCATATAAGGGAATGGGCAGGGATAGTGTTGAAATTATTTAACAAATATGGCCATGGTAGTGAATGGGCCAAAGTTTATTTGAACCTAGGTTTAGACTGAAACGGGAGAGGGGAGAGGAGTGCTGAAAATATGGCAATGGGCAGAACATACTGAGATAATTGTGAAGTGAATGATGGGGAGCAATATACACATGAGAGGGGAATTAAGAGTATCACTCTGTATAGGAGGTTGGAGGCACACTGTCAAGGTTGGTTGGAAGAAAAAATGTGCCAGTTGGGAGGGTTATGGGGTGGATGGGGAAGAATGCAGGTTGATGGGGGGGTAGGTGGACAATGAGGGGTATGTGTAAGTCAGATGACAAGGGGCCAGAGAGGGATGTGTGTCTGAGAAGGGTGAGGCAGATGAGGAGGAATATCTATCAGTCACGGGAGGGGGGATGAGGTGGCTGGGGAGGGAATGCCAGTCAGCAAGGAGGAGGTGCAGTCATGGAGCTTTGGTTTGAGTGGTAAGATATTGCTGGGGTGTTTGTTGTAAGGGAGGGTTAGGTGGCTGGGGAGTGATTCTTTGTCAACTGGATGATAAGGCAGCCAGGAAAGGATGTCTGTTAGCAGGGGTGAGGAGATATGAGATGGAGGTAATGCTGATTACTGATGAGCAGAATTGTTGTGTTTTCGATTTGCAGGACGTTCCAGAAAATGTGAACTCTACTATCAACCCCACTGAAGTTAATAGAGGGTGAATCTTGAAAATAAATTCTTCCAATTTTAAGGTTAATAGGTTAAGGGACTGTCAAACAATGGGCATAGGGAGCTGTGCATTGCCATGGAAGGAATGTACCAATGCAAAAAAAAAAAACACTATTTAAGAACTACCAATCAGAGGGAAATCGCCCTCCATTTTATTATACTTTGAGGGCAACATAACAAAAACACCAATTATTCAAATTACATGCCCGGTAGATTCAGCACAGTGCAGGGAAGCATATCAGTGCAAGATTTTGGTCGGCTCTGAATAGTCTTGGATCCATGCTGAAGAGCACTGGCTGAGGTTCCAGGCTCTAAGAAAACAGATGATGATCTTAGAACCTTAGTTGCTCCTTTTGTGCCAGAGGAAAGATGGAGATCCATGGGGTACACTGCATTGAAGTTTCTGGCTTTGCACAGAGTAAGGTGAGTGTAGAACCCCTGCACACTGCAGCATGTTTATATGGTGAGAGACCACCAGCAATGCATGGAAGAGCTGTGGCCACTGTGCTAGCTCTGCTGATCCTCCTACTGGTTTCTAGTGGGCCAGACTTCAGCAAAGCAGTGGGCAGAGGAAGGGGTCGTACTGTATGTACAAAGAGAGGTGAGTTGTCAGGCTATGGCCAGATGTTAGATAGGTGGGTATGATTTGTGTTATGTGTGCCTCTGTTCCCATATCCCTTGTTTCTGTGGAAATTGAAAAAATGGAATTAGAATTTTTTATGTTAATAAGGATATACTGTCTACCTCTCAGCCCTCTCTTATTTACCACTAAATCATTAGTTCCTCCACAAAATCAACCATGCAACCACTATCAGAATCCCGTAAGTATATAATAAAATATTTTAGGCAATTTTTTCAATAACAAATTTACCTGGTCATTTTTTTTGTCTATTTTTTTGTTTGTCTGCTTCCAGTGATAAACCCACAGTGTAACCTGCTGGAGAAACAAAAACATACAAAGTAACAAAAAAAATGTACCATGTCATGTAGCCAAAATATGGCAAAAAGGAGGATCAACTTAAATGTGAAACAGATAACAGCTCATAATAATGATGACAGATTGTCAGGAAAGTAGCACGCAGGCCTATAATTATAGACTTGTGTGCCTAGAGCAACTCACAGGTGCGAGTGATGCAATAAAGCTGGGCATGCAACAACGAACCTATTCTGAAATCTTGTTTTAAATCCTAAGCTGCCAGTTACATATTAACATGATTAGGATGGGTGTAGTTAAAAGTTCAGGTAAAGTTAGAGAAATAATGACATTGATAAAAAGAACAGGCTTAAATCATCATGGCCATGCATCCTAAACATTTCAACAAAAAAAAAAGAGAAAAATATATATAAGAGTTAATGTAGAGATGTAGCTAAGTTTAGCTTGCAACAAGCAGATGCTGATTTATGAATTAGAAGCAATATTTTCCTCCAGGCTTAGGAGGGGTAGTGATTTCAATTTACAAAAATACTTTTAGTTTATGGAAACACCTTTATAAGTATAAACTATAACTATGAAAAAACAAAGATTTTTGTACAGTAGCAAAGTGGTTTCTACCTCTGATGTACTCAACAGCATACAACTATATATATTTTTAGGTGCATAGAAACTCCTAACCTTAACCTAACCTTTACGTTGACACTATTGCTTAAAAGAGAAGCATGGGCAAAGCTTTTTGGCCATTTTTCTCTTCTGGGTCACAGGAGTGCACTTACTTTTGCACTCTGAAGTCACAGAGCCAGTCCAAGATCTGGAAGGATCCCAACAATAATGTTAGGGTCCACCCAGATGCCCAATTGACAGCTGGTTCAGCCTCTTAGTGTGCCAGTGAGTGCTGGAGGTGCTGAGCGCAAGCACTGACAGTCACAGCTCTCTGCTCAGAGCAGACCAAGAACTGAGTAATCAGTGGTCAAGTTATCACTCAGTTCTCGGTCTTGGAGCATCATTAGATCAATGTTGCAGGCCTAAAGGTGAATATGCATGTTTATTTTTTTATTTTCCACACTTCTCCTTTAAATAATTCCCATGACCCAAATTGTAAAATATAACCTCTAAAACCCTCTATATTTAACCCCACAACACTTAAAGGACAGTTTTATCTTGACTTAAACTAGTCCTAATTTGCACAAAAAAAGACTCACTTAACTTTACCTCTGTTTCACAGCATTGGCTTGGCCAGAGTTAACCTCCTCTCGACTCTTGGTATATGGCTACATTCCCCATTCAAGCCTATAGGGACTAATTGCATGGAATTACTGCAGAGAGACATGAACATAGGAGTAAGCCGCTGCTATCATAGAGGTAAACAAGCAGCTGGTGTGGGAGAAGATTGTGCACATGGGTGCCCGCAGAATTTTTTTCAGGGGGGGGGCATCATTTTAAAGTCAGTCATGCTCCACCCCTTTTCAACAATGTCATGATGGGGAGGGGCTTAGTCATTATCACAAAGTACAGGCATGTGCCCATCATATGCAGCCTCACTGTGCCCATCAATTGCAGCCTCACTATGCCCATCAAATGCTGCCTGTACTGTACGAAGAGTGTACAGTATGTATACATAGAGGTGGTGGATTGTACTAGTATATACAGGAAGGAAGGTGGGTGTATATAGCTGTATACAGGACATATGATATATATCTGCAGTTAGTGATGATGGAGGAAGGTCTCTATATACAGCAAGGAAGGTGGGTATATACATATATATATATACCCACCTTCCTTCCTGTATTTCTCCATCGTCACTGACTGCAGATATACATCATCTGCCCTGTATACAGCTCTATATACAGGACAAATGATGTATATCTGCAGTCAGTGTTGATGGAGGAATACAGGAAGGAAGATGGGTGTATATAGCTGTATACAGGACAGGACAGATGATTTGATCTTTTCAACAATAGCTGTTCCACTTCCAACTTTCCAATATATATTATGTTCCTCCTAATGTTACTGCTTTTACCTGTGGTTTTTCACTGCTGGAAGGTATGCCACTTGACTTGACATTTGTACTATTGCCAGTAAAATTACCAACACATGTGGCAAATTCAGGTAGTTCTTACTACCACCACTTTAAGAATCTACCACTATGGCAGTGGCACACTTTTAAAAAACTACCACTAGTTCTTTGTTTAAGAAACTGACAGTAATTAAAGCGGAGTTCCACCCAAAAGTGGAACTTCCACTTGTTTGTCTCCTCCCCCCCTTACTGGGCCGCAGCGCCATCTCTCGGAAGTTTGGCCCCCTCCTCCTTCCTCTGCTGCCAGACCAATTAGAAAAACGCAGCTCACTTTCGTGCATGCGCAGTAGGTTCCCTTACCAGCAATGGCGGCAGCTGCACCCAACAGCCGATTCAAAGATCGGCTGCGTGCTGAAATTGCAGGCTCTGTGGACAGGTAAGTGTCCATATATTAAAAGTCAACAGCTGCAGTATTTGTAGCTGCTGACTTTTTATTTTTCGTGGGGTGGACGGACCTCCGCTTTAGGACCAACTCTGATCTTGTGTACAGAGGTACACCAGTACTCAGACTGGGACTAGTTCCACAACAGGTCACTTCACTTTTGGGTGACAGTGCACAGCAGAGGTTGGATTCAAAAGGACCTACTGCATTGAATGGCAGCTATAAATCTGTCCACTTCCATGTTTATGTTAATCAAAAGTGGAGCAGACCTGATGGGGAACTAATTTCTCAGTTCCCTATCAGTATTTGCCCACCCATAGTATAAAACTCCTCAGCCAAGCGCATGTCATTTTGACAGGTGCATTGGGTGGAGCGGGAGGGCTGGAGTGATTGCACTGGGGAAAGAGTGTTCAGTGTGGATATGCCTTCCTCAGTGCAGACAGGGACAAATTCATGTACCTGTTTGTGACAAGCACCAACACTTTCGGTGCTGCGACCTGATGGAATTCTAAAGCCTATGGCACCCTTTATGAATTTCCCCAATAGTATTTTCGTTTATCCTAGTAAAGCTGAAAATAACTGTTGTTTTATTCTAACCTATTAGAATGATTGTTTTTTTTTAAAAGTATAGGGCACTCTGTATCTCTAGAGGAAAAGATATTTAAACTCCAAATACGGAAAGGCTTCTTCACAATAACAGCTGTGAAAATGTGGAATAGACTCCCTTAAAGTGGTTGTAAACCCTTCCGGGGAAGTTACACCTACAGGTAAGCCTAGATTAAGGCTTACCTGTAGGTGTTTGCAATATCTCCTAAACCTACACAGTTTAGGAGATATTTGCCAAAAGGAATACACCATTGTCTACGGCGCATGCGCGCCATAGACAACGGCGCAAGCGCACTGAGAATCCCATTCATAAAACCGGCAGAGCTGGCTTTTACGGCAATACCCGGAAGTAACCTTCCGGAGCGATGTCTGCGGCCGGAGGGGGAGACGAGGACGGCTTCGGGGTCTTCGATCTAAGGTAAGAAATGCAAAATGAGCTAGTATGCTAGTCATACTAGCTCATTATGGCTTTGTCTTGCAGGTTTTTTTTTTTTTTTAATCGGGGTTTACAACCACTTTAACCACTTGCTTACTCGCCACTTAAACCCTCTCCTGCCCAGACCAATTTTCAGCTTTCAGCGCTCTCACTCTTTGAATGACAATTGCGCGGTCATACAGCACTGTACCCACAGATAGAGCTTTCTTTTGGTGCTATTTGATCACCTCTGCGGTTTTTATTTTTTGTTAAAAATAAATAAAAAATACAGAATAAAAAAAAAAATACAAAACCGTTTTATATTTTGTTATAAAATTTTGCAAATGGGTAATTTTCCTCCTTCATTGATGTACGCTGATGAGGCTGCACTGATGGGCACCGATAGGCGGCACTGATGGGCTGCACTGATGGGCACCGATGGGCTGCACTGATGGGCACCGATAAGGCGGCACTGGTGGGCACGGATAGGCGGCACTGGTGGGCACTGATAGGCGGCACTGGTGGGCACTGAGAAGTGGCATTGGTGGGCACTGAGAGGTGACACTGAGAGGTGGCACTGATGGGTGGCACTGAAGGGCATTGATAGGTGGCACTGGTAAGCATTGAGAATTAGCACTAATAGGTGGCATTGATAGGTGGCACTGATAGGTGGCAGTGATGGGCACTGATAGGTGGCAGTGATGGGCACTGATGGGTGGAAATGATGGGCACTGATCAGCACTGGTAGGTGACATTGATAGGCAGCACTGCTAGGTGGCACTGATGAGGTACTGACTGGCACCACTGGTGAGCATTGCTAGGTGGCAGTGATGGGCATTGATAGGTGGTACTGATTGGCACTGACAGGTGGCACTGGTGGTCACTGTGGGCACTGGCAGGTGGCACTAGCAGGGGGCACTGGCAGGCGGTACTTGTGTCCACTAATGAGGCAGAATTGCCCCTTCCACTGGGGACCGATGTCCCTCACTCAGCAGCCGGTGATCGGCTTTTTTTTCTCCTCACGCTGTCAGCGCGAGGAGAAAAAAAAACAATTACCAAGCTTTGTTTTGATCACATGATCAGCTGTCATTGGCTGACAGCTGATCACATGGTAAGGGGCTGGGACCAGCCCCTTACTAGGATCCGTTATCACCCGAGTCTCAGTGACTCAGTGATCACAGCGCTCGCCGTGCACGCAAATGGGAGGACGTCATTCGACTATACCGCGGGCCCCTAGTGGTTAAGAGCTGGTTTTGGCCAGCTCAGTAGATTGCTTTAAATAAGGCCTGGATAGTCTCCTGAATGAACATAATATAACTGGATGCTAACATGTATCAGTAAAGTTGATCCAGGGGGTATGCATCTCGGGGGATCAGGAAGGAATTTTTACCCCTGTTGGGGCAGATTGGATCCTGCTTTGCTGGGGTTTTTTTTGCCTTCTTCTGGATCAACTGTGGGTATGGGATTCTGTATATAGGATTGTATGTTTTGTTTTGTTTTTCCCCCTTTTAGTGGTTGAACTGATAGACTTTTCTTGTCTTTTCTAAATCAGGCTAGCGATGTAACTATCTTATCATTTCAATTAAATATACACTGTATTCGTTCTAAGACATGTTAAATTAGAGATAAGGCTACATATGTTATTGTTTATGTGCTATTGATGGTTATCTCAGCTTTGAACCAATGAAATAAAAATACTTTCCTTAAAAATAAGTATTTCTTTATCACAAATCCACAAAAAAAAAAAAAAAAAACTGTATAAAGCCCCGTACACACGATCGGATAACCTATGGATTTTCATCCGATGGATTTGTCCATCGGAAATCCGATGAAACTGTTTTTCATCAGTCTTGCCCACACACCATCAGTCAAAAAACCGACCGTTCCAAACGCAGTGACGTAAAACACTCCGATGAGCCGAGAAAAATTACGTTTAATGCTTCTGAGCATGCGTCGACTTGATTCTGAGCATGCGTGGGTTTTTGATCCGATGGACTTGCCCATAGACGATCTGAGTTTTCGATCGGTTTTTTATCCATCGGAAAAATTTAAAACATGTTCTATTTTTTCCAACCGATGGAAAAAAGACCGATGGGTACCATACACGATCGGTTGGTCTGATGAAAACCATCCATCGGACGGTTTTCATCAGTCAAACCGATCGTGTGTACGGGGCTTTAGTGTTCAAACTAAATTTTCCACACACACCAAAATAAAAGATTCATGTTTTGCACAATTTATTTTATACCTCACTTGTTTTATTTTGAACAGATACATTTCATAAGCTAGTCATTATATATATATATACCCATTATGTGACAGAAAAAAAAACTTGGTACAAAAGAAGGATAATACTGTATATAAGCTACACAGCAAGCATACTGTATAGGGTGCACAGCAGGTAACAGTTGATCGCCTGCAAAGCTAATCAGAGAGGGTGACAAACTATTTAATTTAATGACAACCTGACATTATTATTGTAAAAGAATCTCTAAAGTAATTTATCATGTCAATTTAAAAAAAAAAAAATCCTTCCAGGCATAGTTGTATATACTTGCAACATTTTACCTTTAAACACAATGAAAACTTTCATTTCTGATGGCGTCAACTAAACAATGACTTTTACAAAGCACTAAGACTTTCAAAAAATTCTTTCAAACATACACTTGCGAACACAAACAATCAAGCTTCATTTAGAGTTGCAGTGATAAATGATATAGCTTTAGGCTGGCTTCACACCTATGTTTTTCAGTAACGTGCAGTAAAATGTGCGTTTTACCTCACATAACCACAACACATAGTTACATAGTTAGTCAGGTTGTAAAAAGAGTCCATCTAGTTCAACCAAAACAAAAATACAATCCCATATATACAATCCTATACCCACCATTGATCCAGTGGAAGGCGAAAAACCCCAGCAGAGCATGATCCAATTTGCTTCAGCAGGGGAAAAAATTCCTTCCTGATCCCCTGAGAGGCAATTGGATATTCTCTGGATCAACTTTACCTATAAATGTTAGTACCCAGTTATATTATGTACATTTAGGAAAGAATCCAGGACTTTTTTAAAGAAATCTACTGAGCTGGCCAGAACCACCTCTGGAGGGAGTCTATTCCACATTGTCACAGCTCTTAAGCCTCGTACACACGACCGAGTTTCTCGTCGCAAAAAAAAACATCGTTTTTTTCGACTAGATTCTTGTTAACCTTGTCGATTTTCTCGTCAAGCTTTCCATACGTACACACTGACATTTCCCAATTTCCTCGTTGTTCTCCGCGGTCACGTCCAGCACGTACGACGGCACTATAAAGGGGAATATCTTTTTTCTTGGCGCCACCCCTTGGGCTGCTTTTGCTGATCTCGTGTTACCGCGTGTGAAGTAAAAGTTTGGGAAGAGACGATTCGCGCTTTTCAGTCTTCGTACTTTTCAGATCGTTTTCTGCGGTTCAGTTTGTGCTTGTGGGTTCGTATCTTAACTTTCAGGGCGTCTAGGCAGGTCGTATCTGTTTTACAGTGCGTTCTTGCCTGTTCGTTTCTGTTTTTCAGTTCGTTATTCATAGGCCTTGCTGTTCTAAAGTGCGTTCTGTTCTGTACGTTCTGATAAGACGACCGTTTCCTAGCCATGTCGCCTGGACGTTCTCGTCGTCGAGTTCGTGCTGTGCGTGCGCTTGGTGTTGGTCTGCTTGTTTTGGACCAAGACCAGTCCATGAATGGTGTGAGGAGGAGTTCATGGACCAAGAATTGGTTGCTCCAGCGGGACCAATTCTGCCACATGCCTCTGCTGCAGGAGATCGTCGAGAATAATCCTGAGGACTACAGGAATTTTCTGCGGATGTCTGACCCTGTTGGCTTTGGTGTCCCCCTATATTACCAGGAAGGACACCGTTATGCGGGAAGCCATCAGTGCTGAGCAGAGGCTCATCGCCACCTTACGGTACCTGGCGACAGGGAGAAGTCTTCCGGACTTGAAGTTCACGACAGGCATCTCCCCCCAGGCTCTGGGCCTCATAATCCCAGACACCTGTTCTGCCATTATACAAGTCCTGCAGGAGGACTATATTAGGGTAAGTTTTCTCCATTAACATCACATTTTATGTATTACATGTATGCTAATGTATTGTATTTCTTTCATCCTTCCCTAATTACCATGATTGTAATATGCTGAGAATGTCCCCTTTGTCCTCATGTATGCCTGAAGCTTTAGATTGCCCCTTTTTTCTCCTCCATGCATATTTCCCTTCACTAACCTTTCCAGCAGGGGCGCCTGTTGCTCCAAATGTTTGGGGGTTCAAACCCCAATTTAGGAAATAAACTTCCTCCTTTTTTGCTCTGGTGCCTATTAAACGCCCCCATTTGTTCCCTCCAATGCAGCCATTTTGTCTCCTCCAATGCAGCCATTTTGTTCCCTCTAATGCAGCCATTTTGTCCCCTCCAATGCAGCCAGTTCCCCCCCAGCCCTGCACTTACCTTCTTGTGGTCAGCGCCATCCTTCTTCTGTCCTTGATGTCTTCTCCTTCCCTTGATGTTGCATCAGCCAATCATGTTACCATTAAACAGACTTGGTGAACATGATTGGCAGAGCAGCCTGTCAGTGTTTACCCAAGGAATGCCCCCCCCCTGCGTACCCTATTTAACTTTTCTGCAGCCAATTACATCCCTCAGGCTGTAATGTGTAAGACAATTTTCCTTACTGTTTCTGCTATGCAATTTTAAGCCCATAAATGCTGCAGTTCTTCATATGTCGGTCGCTTAACAGGGGGCCATCCACCTGAATAGTGGGCGGCATAGACAATACATAGGTTAATGCAAGGCATAAACCTATGTATTGTTCTGAGTGACGGGCACAGGAGAGAGGGGGCAGTGCTCCAACGCCCACTCTGGACGCACCGCCACTGCAATGCTATCCTGTGGCCAAAAACATCTACCCCCCCCCCCCATTAAAATGTATTAATGGACCATCATAGGGGGTGATGAATATGATACATGAGCCTTCCATTATACTTATTTAAAACACCTTAATAAACGTAGACTT
The DNA here is from genome assembly GCA_029206835.1 of Rana muscosa. Classification (NCBI taxonomy): domain Eukaryota; kingdom Metazoa; phylum Chordata; class Amphibia; order Anura; family Ranidae; genus Rana; species Rana muscosa. Next base: position 1,236,654,458 of record CM055122.1, read on the forward strand.
TGCTTGATGTTGGCCTCTAATGTATTTTCTTAGAATATACTTGTAATGTTTGATTTGTGTATTCTAATATGTTTTCATCTTGTTTGACTCCACAGCTTCCTTCCACGCCACAGGAATGGCAGACTGTGGCATCGGAGTTTGCCACGCGGTGGGACTTCCCCAACTGCGGTGGTGCTATAGACGGGAAGCACGTCCGCATCGTGCCGCCACCCCGTTCTGGGTCCTACTACTTCAATTACAAGGGGTTTCATAGCATTGTGCTGATGGCGGTGGTGTCAGCACGGTATGAATTCCTCTATGTTGATGTAGGGAAGAATGGCCGGATGTCCGATGGGGGATCCTTCATCCAGACGGAGTTTGCCCTCCGTCTCCAGAGTGATGACCTTGATTGCCACCGGATGCAGGGAATATTGAAGGACTCCCCTTAGTTTTTTTGGCTGATGAAGCCTTCGGGCTCGGACCACATCTTATGAGGCCATTTCCTCAGAGGACCCTGACCCCAGAGAAGAGGGTGTTCAATTACCGGCTGGCCAGGGGCCGAAGAGTCATTGAAAATGCCTTCGGCATAATGGCCAGCCGGTTCCGCCTTTTTAGGACTCCCATCCACTTGGCGGACTACAAAATAAACTATGTAGTGTTATGCTGCTGTGTGCTACACAATTTTCTTTGCCGCAAATCAAATTCATATATGGCCTCAGTTTTGCCGGAGGCTGGACTTTCCCCTGATAATCCCCTGCCGAGCCTGGAATCTGCCCGTGCTGGCTTGCCCCCCCCAAAATGCCCGTGAGGTTCGGGACAAATACATGGACTATTTCACGGGTAGGGGGGCAATTCCTATGCCAGGCTATGTCTAAAGATTGCTGTCTAACGATCCAAATAAAAATCTTGTTTAAACTTCTAACTTTTCTTGGTTTCCTGTCTCCTAGTTTGTCTTAGTGCATTTGTAGTGCCAAGTGTATTTTCCTTTAGTAAATACCAACCATTTCACTATGTAACCTTAAAAAATTTACCAAATAAGGTTAGAGCATATTAGAAAAAGAAGCTACACATTGTTTGTGTTCAAATCTTTTACTATGTGCAAATTCACACACTTTTTTTTTTTCTTTTTACATTTTTTGTTTGCCTGGCCACAAACCGGCAATTGTTTTCTTAGGAAAATACAAAAACAACAGTTGCATTCCAAAAATTACAAAATTGGATACCTCGGAGCAATCTGAGACATTCACTTACACAAACTATATGTCTCTATGTGCCCGTCCTAATATGGGGTCCTGCCACCCCTTGCCCAGCCAAAAATTGAATATGCACACAATTGGGATTATTTTCCTATAGGGATTTTAGACTCCTGATCCCTATTGTCAACATGTGCTATCTGCCATCAGGGGTGATCAATGGACGTGTTTTGGGGGTGCAACCCCTTCCTCAGTTCACCTACTTTAGATACGAGGAAGGGGTTGCACCCCCAAAAGACGTACATGGATATCCCCTGATGGCAGATAGCACATGTTGACACACTGTGTGCAGATTCAATTTTTGGCTGGTTTGATTGTCAAAAAGTTTTTTAAAAGTTGAAGAACAAACATGAAAAAAAAGGGGGTTGGGATGCCTTATTGAATTCTCCCCAAAACATCGGAATGTCTTTAAATGTTTGATCTATCACATGTATTCTTTCTTTAATTTTGTCCAGTTCCGTGCTACATTCCATCACTTGCTGGATGAGGCGGAGGGCACTGTCAGCAGAGAAACCTGTACTATCCTTCACCCCAACATTCATATCCCCTAAAAACAAAATAAAAAGGTATTATAACTCTGCAGGCCTACCTCTCTTACCTGAAGCTGTGGTGACAGATACTGACCTGTTGTGGTGACCAGTTCCACAACGTCATCCACCTCTCCTTCCTGCACTTCTCCTTCCTCCACCTCAACTTCCTCTACATCCTTCGTTTGTGGGTCTTTGGGAGTTTGGGATTGTTGTGAAGCTGTGGGGTTCTTGTGCTCTCTGGAGTGTCCTCCTCCCAGTCTTCTCTCCCCTATGAGAATCAAACAAAAGGTAGAGTTATCACACAGAAATTCTCTATGTTAAACAAAAAAACAGGCTAAATTGCTTGGAAGTGGGGTACAAGTGTGTGTTTGGGCGGAAGTTAAAGATGAATGCATTATTTCTGACCAAGAATATGCTTAGTATTCACCTTTGTCTGTCATTTTTTAGACATGTAGGCAACACAAAAATTCTCTGAAGCACCTGTGTGGGACACCCAAAAAAGGCGGGTCTGGTGGTCCACACTATAGTGCTCCAAAGTACAGATGTGGAAGCAGCTGCTGAGTGTCCTCTCCTTTACACTGACAAAAGTTTGCATTTCATTCTCTTTACAAACACATCATCTAGCCTAAAACTTTGTGCCCCAAATTTGCGAAAAAATGGCAGATGTCTAATTACTTTTGTGGCTGTAAAATAATCCAAAACAGCGGATAGTGGCCGAACGAAGTGTCTGTAACGTAACGAACGATTACTGTGCCCAACCAAGTTCAAAATATAACATTTTGGAAGGGAGTCCAATAAGAAAAACATAAAAAACCAGCAACATGTCAGTTTAGAAAAGGATTAATAGCATAAAAGTGTACATTTTACTTACTTTTAGCGAGCATTCTCTTAATGCTCCTTAACTGCTCTGGCTCCCTCAGTTTGAGGTCTGATCACCTCTTTCTGAGCTGCTCATTTGAGCGTTTCACCCCGAAATTCGTCTTCAGACTCTTCACGACTTTAGTGAGGATTTTGGCCTTCCATTTGGTTTGCTATACGGCCTATGCTTTGCGTCATAATCAGACTTGAGCAAGATGTCCACCATCTCCGCCATCTCCGCAAAAGACATATTCGATGCCTTGAATCTCCTCCTTGATTGTGACGTTTCCTCGGTCTCCGGGCTTGTCTCCTCCTCGTTAGTTGCGGAATTATCAGACACCTGCTGTAACTCCGCCATATCTGTCTGCGCGCCGAAAGAGAAGGGGCGGGGAAAAGATGTTAGTTAGAACGTCATGGGCGGGCGACGTGTGCGGAGCGACGTGTTCGAATTTTGACGCATGCGTGGTGTGTATATAGCAAACACACATGTGACTATAGTACGTTCGGTGTGCGGAGAGAGGAGTTCAAGTGACGGACGTGCGAACGAAGGTATGTGATTTTGTGACTTGTACAAATTGTTGGCCTATACTGTTTTGAGAATGTTGTAGGATATATATGGTGACTACGATGTTAAGGAGGTTAGACTGTTTGCCTCACATTAGTTATATATTATTTCTTAAACCTGCAGATACAATATGAATGTCTTTATTAGCGACAAAGAGTTCCTGGCGGAATTTATTGACCGGGTAAGGGAGCTGCCCGCTCTGTGGGAGACGAAAAACCCCATCCATAAAAAAAGAGGGGTGAGAAAAGCAGCTCTGGAGAAGCTGCTCCCATTTGTGCAGACCAAGGTGCCCACAGCCACAAAAAAACAAGTGGACACTAAAATTGGGAGCTTGAGAGGCACCTACAGGACTGAACGCTCTAAGGTCCTGGCTTCTCAGAGGTCAGGAACAGCAGCAGATGATGTGTATGTCCCAAATTTGTGGTACTACAGCAGGATGTCCTTCCTGGATGACCACATTGAGGCAAGGCCATCACTCTCCACTCTTCCCCCCAGACTTCCCTGCAGCCAACCTGAGCCTTCTCTGGAGCAAGTGGAGGCAGCCATCCTGGATGATCCTGATTTGGCCATCTGGAGCCAGGTATAGTATTAAATGAAAATGTATTGGGATAAAATTAATGTTTGACAAATATGTCAAGATGAGAAACATACAATATTTTGGGTTCCACAAGTGAAATCAAGATCTCGAGACATTAGTCTGCACTTAATTGGGTGCTAAATAGTCAATCTGATGTAGGTGTAAATTATAAAAAATTATTTCTGGATTTACATTCTAATTGCTTCAATCATGTTTATAAAGTTTGCTGCAAAGATTAAACCAACATATTAAACTATGTCCCTTTTTCATACACAGGATGAAATCAGCCAGGAGGAGGGTCTGGAAACTGTCAGGCAGGAGGAGGAAGGGCCCAGTGGCAGCCAGGAGGTGGCAGGGCCCAGTGGCAGCCAGGAGGTGGCAGGGCCCAGTAGCAGCCAGGAGGTGGCAGGGCCCAGTGGCAGTCAGGAGGTGGCAGGGCAAAGGAGAAGCACCAGATCCCAGGTGCCTCCCATCCGGCTTCCCAAAAGAGGCAGGAGGGACAGGACCACCAGTGAGGCAGCAATGGCCCTTATTAAAGAGTTACATTATACAAGTAAATATGCGCATGAGTCCAAATCGCTGTTATCCTTAGAGTATGGGGTTTAGGATAGTGTATGTACAATGCATGTACAATCGGTAAACATAGAGACCAGGCTCTCGGGGCATGTGGAGGGGAGAGAGAAAAAATGAATAAATGAATGAAGGGGAGGGAGCCGGGCGGGGAGTAGTAAAAACAGTCACATATACAGTCTCAGGGCTGCCATCAAGGAGAAACAGAAACCGTGTTCCAAAAGTACTGAAAAGAAAAGCAAGGGGAGAGGCGCCTCTGAGTGCAGATGTTTAAAACAATTTAATAAGAGATTGCAGTACAAGCAACTCACATTTTACTGGATAAAAACAGGCATTGTACGATTTCCATATGTAGAAGAGGGTATCATCAGGTCAGTCATCAGCCTCCTTCTCCTGCTGGGGCGCTGTGTTGCTGGTTCTTCCTATCTGCACCGCTTTAGATGGATGGAATAGCCGGCGGCGGTGGAGATACTGCAGAGCACGGCCTGGGTGATGGTTTTTCCGGCAGGCGAGGGCCGATGACGTCACAGGCATGCGACGCGTTTCCTGAGCCGGCGTGCTGCGTGTGACGTGGCAGTCGCGCTCCTTTGTCAAGCTCGACAGTGACGTCATCGGCCCTCGCCTGCCGGAAAAACCATCACCCAGGCCGTGCTCTGCAGTATCTCCACCGCCGCCGGCTATTCCATCCAGGAGGCTGATGACTGACCTGATGATACCCTCTTCTACATATGGAAATCGTACAATGCCTGTTTTTATCCAGTAAAATGTGAGTTGCTTGTACTGCAATCTCTTATTAAATTGTTTTAAACATCTGCACTCAGAGGCGCCTCTCCCCTTGCTTTTCTTTTGCCCTTATTAAAGAGGCCCATGCCACCCTCAAAGAGCCCACATCCCCTGAAGAGGCCATTGCCGGCCTAGTGGAGGCAAAGTTCAAGGTGATGAGCATGGAGCAACGCCTCCTATGCGAGCCCCTGCTCATCACCTTGCTCAACAAGGGGGTGATGGAAAAAATTACCCCCAATACCGCCATTTGTGAGGTGGCACAACTGTCCCAACCTCAACCTCCTCCTCCACCTCCACATTCTTCTTCCGCCCCACCCCCTTCTCCTCCACCTCCACCTTGTTCTTCCGCCCCACCCCCTTCTCCTCCACCTCCACCTTGTTCTTCTGCGCCACCCCCTTCTCCTCCACCTCCTCCTCCTCCTGACAGGAGTACCCCTCCAGTGGCCCAGCCTCCAGCCAAACGAAGAAGGAAGGCTGCAGGGAAGGCTTCAGGAAAGGTTGCAGGGAAGGTTGCCAGGAAGACGAGGAAGTGATGGCCTTGCTTCATTGTGGTCGGACAGAAGGCAGCCTGTTGTAGTACCACACACTTGGGACATATATATCACCTGCTGCTGTTCCTGACCTCTGGGAGGCCAGCATCAGATTGTGTTCAGAAATGTTGGCCTTCTCAAGCTCCCAATTTTAGTGTCCACACAGGGTTGCTGTGTGCTCTGGGGTCCCTGGGATGCACAAATGGCAGCAGCTTCTCCAGCGCTGCCTTCTCTTTATTTTAGTTCAAACATGAATAAATGTTATTTTTCTTTAAGTTCATACTTGACTATGTGTATTTGTAAAAATGTAAAATCTAGCTTTGGAGTAAGCAGATACATTTGACTGACCAAAAAAGGGACAGATAACAACCCCCCAAAAAAATAACTAAATCGTGTTTCCCAAAAAAGTGTGTAAAATTTAAATAATATATATTAAAAGATTCAATGGGAGATCACTACCAAAACATTGCGAAATTACAATTAACATCAGTTAGAAAAATAACTAATTTTTAAATATTCCTAAAAACTTGCACGATATAATACACATTAATCTTCTTAAGAGCAACAAGAAAAATGTTAAAAAAAGATAGTCATAACTCTGTGTGAATATCAGCAGCAAAAGAAGTTCATTCGTTTGGATTAATGTCACATTCTAACGAAGATTTCAATGCACAACATTTAAACGATGCAAAAATTTGGAGCGTGACGAATGTGCTATCTCCATTACGAAGGCTTGTTTTACCAGAAGATGCGCTCCCGTCTCATAGTTGCTTGTGAGCATGCGCGCTTTTGGAAGAGTCGTAAAAGCATACACACGAACCATTTTCTCGTCACAAAACAGGCCGACGAGAAACACGACGAGGAAATCTGGAATCCTGACGAGAAAATAGAGAGCAGGTTCTCTATTTTCTCGTCGAGATTGACGGCAATTTTCTCATCGTAAAACCATACACACGAACGGTTTTCTTGACAAAAAAGCTCACGCGGCACTTTTCTTGCCGGTTTTGGACGAGAAACTCGGTCGTGTGTACGAGGCTTTACTGTGAAGAATCCTTTCTGTATTTGGAGAGGAAATCTCTTTTCCTCTAGATGTAAAGAGTGCCCCCTTGTCCTCTATGATGACCTTAAAGTGAATAACTCAACACCAAGTTCACTATATGGACCCCTTATGTATTTGAACATGTTGATCATATCCCCCCTTAATCTCCTCTTCTCATGAGAGCATGAATTCAGTTCCTCTAATCTTTTCTCATAGTTGAGCTCCTCCATGCCTCTTATCAGTTTGGTTGCTCTTCTCTGCACTTTCTCCAGTTCCCCAATATCCTTTTTGAAAACTGGTGCCCAAAACTGAACTGCATATTGCAGATGAGGTCTTACTAATGTTTTGAACAGGGGCAAAATGATCTCTCTCTCTCTCTCTGGAGTCTATACCTCTCTTAACATAATGAAGGACTTTGCTCGCTTTGGAAACTGCAGCTTGGCATTGATCTACCAAAACCCCCAGATCCTTCTCCACTATAGATTCCAGTTGTACTCCCCCTAGTATGTATGATGCATGCATATTCTTAGCCCCCAAGTGCATAACTTTACATTTATTAACATTAAACCTCATTTGCCACATAGTTGCCCAATGACACAGTGCATTGAGGTTGGCTTGTATGTTGGAGGCACCCTGTAAGGATGTTATTCTTCTGCATAGTTTGGCATCATCCGCAAATACTGAAATTATACTTTTAATCCCAGACCCAATATCATTTATAAAGTTATTAAAAAGTAAGGGTCCCAACACTGAAGCTTGGGGTACACCATTGATAACCTTGGACCATTCAGATTAAGAATCATTAATCACTACTCTCTGAATTCTGTATTTAGCCAGTTTTCTATCCATTTGCAAACTGATATTTCCAATCTTGTAGACTTTACCTTACACATTAGCCGTGTGTGGGGAACTGTGTCAAACGTTTTTGCAAAATCCAAGTATACCACGTGCACAGCCAACCCTCTGTCCAAGGTTTTACTTACCTCCTCATAAAAAGAAATCAGGTTTCTTTGACAACTTCTGTCTTTCATGAATCCATGCTGTCTGTTGATCTAAAAGAACTCATCTATGTGGCCTTTTATTAAACTCTCCAGTTAGGTCAGTGGTGTATTTAGGTTTTGTGTTGCCCTAGGCCTGACTAAACTCATGCACCCCCTTATTTAAATATGACCCACCCCTTCATGTCAAGGCCACACCTCTTTCTTTTTAAGACCCGCCCTGTCATCTTCATGGGAGGAAGACAGAGGGACGCTGAGGGAAGAGGACAGAGGGACACCGTGGGAAGAGGTCAGAGGGACGCTGTGGGAAGAGGACAGAGGGACGCCGTAGGAAGAGGACAGAGAGGGACATTGTGGCGGTCAATAAGGCTTAGAGGATAGCAGGTTAAGCACTTCCTAATGGCTCAGTCCCTGGGAGCAGTAATGGATAATGGCCAACAGGCCCTCTTACCATACCCATCGAAACCACAACAGTGATACTTCTGGCCTGGACGTTCGCTCACTCTGGGTTGCCCGGGGTGACTCTAGTCAGTAGTATAGCATGTCTGTACCCTGGCAGTGGCTCGGTCTTTCTCCCTCTCTGGTGGGGCGGTTACAGCGTGGCTCCCTCTCTGGTGGTGCGGTTACATCGTGGCTCCCTCTCTGGTGGTGCAGTTACAGCTTGGCTCCCTCTCTGGTGGTGCGGGTACAGCGTGGCTCCCTCTCTGGTGGTGCGGGTACAGCGTGGCTCCCTCTCTGGTGGTGCGGGTAAAGCTGGGCTCCTTCTCTGGTGGTGAGGGTACAGTGTGACTCCCTCTCTGGTGGTGCGGGTACAGCGTGACTCCCTCTCTGGTGGTGCGGGTACAGCGTGGCTCCCTCTCTGGTGGTGTGGTTACAGTGTGGTCCCCTCTCTGGTGGTGCGGTTACAGCGTGGCCCCCTCTCTGGTGGTGCGGGTACAACGTGGCTCTCTCTCTGTTAGTGCGGGCACAACGTTGCTCTGGTGGTGTGGGTACAGGGGTACAACGTGGCTCCCTCTCTGGCTTCCCCCAGCACAGTATTCTCTTTTCTCCTCTTGTAACACCCCCCCATCAGAGTGCTAGCATGCTGGGCGCTGTAGCATGGTGTCTGTGGACACACTAGGGCCGCCACTTTTAAGGGACTACATTCCCCATGATGCCCCCAGAGTCTTCTGATTGGCCCTCTGCTCTGACCAATCATGGGCAGGGAAACAGCGGGCAGGAAGCAGGGCGGCAGCACGGTGAATCAAATTAGAGCCGCTCTCTCTCTCTTCTCCCTTCGGCTGACAGAAAGGGGAGGGGGCGAGCAGGGGAGATATACACACAGCCCCCAGCTCTCCTCTCCCTGTCACAGCCCTGCTGATCCATTTGCCAGAACTCAGCAGCGGCGCTGTGACAGAGAGAGGAGAGCTGCGGGCTGTCTGTATATCTCCCCTGCTCGCCCCCTCCCCTTTCTGTCAGCCGAAGAGAGAGAGAGCAGCTCTAATTGGATTTGCCGTGCCACGGCCCGCTTCCTGCCTGCTGTTTTCCTCCACATGATTGGCCACAGCAGAGGGCCAATCAGAGAATCATGGCTCTAGGGGGGGGGCGGCTTGACGGCTCATACTTAAACTTCTTCCTGGCCCCCTCGGCACCTGCAAACCTCTGCACTGTTAAGTTGTACTTCCCTGATGGGGGCCCTGCGTGGGGGAGTCGGGAGAAGGGCGCGGCACAGCACTGTCTCCAGTATCTTCCCAACTATAGAAGTTAAACTAACAGTTATATAGTTACTTGGTAAAAACTTTGATCCCTTTTTAAATTTAGACACCACATTGTCCCTACGCCAATCCAGTGGTACCATTCCAGTCATTAACGAGTCCATAAAAATTAGAAACAACGGCTTTGAAATGACCAATCTCAAATCTTTTAGGATCCGTGGGTGGATGCCATCTGGTCCTGGTACTTTATTCACATTGATGTGTCAATACCATCCCTATTATGGACATGAGCTCCTCCATGCTCCTTTGTATACATAGAGCTGTGTAGCGTGGTTTCAAAGTCGGGTGACTTTGAAGATGCGCTAGTGGGAACCGAGACTTATCACCACTTCAAATCTATAAAATTTGAATCAGGTGTTCCAGATAAGGTGTCAATGATTAGAACCTCTTTTGGCAGTCTTCAGGTGGAACCTGTCTTATTTTGGCCCCTTTCTCACTAATGCTGCAATGCACATGCCCAGAGAGACAATAGCGCAATCAAAGTTATTGCCAATGAAAGCCTATGTACCGGTTCACATCAGTGCATTGTGTTGGCGGTACGTTGCAAAAAGTCCTGCAAGCAGCATCTTTTGTGCGCTGATTTTCAAGCGCACCTAAAAGCAGGTACCATAGAAGTGAATGGCAAAGTGATAAACATGGTATTAAAACACACTAAAAGCGCACCATATGTCGTTATTGATGCGTTGTTGACTTGTTTATATAGGAAACACAATTGTATGCTGGGATTCAGGAAATCCTGTTTGCGCCCTGGAGAGAGAGAGAGAGGGAAGGAGCAACATGAGCCAGCACATGGAGAGTAACAGAGGCAGCTGGCTGGACATTGAACATGAGGAATTTATCACCCAGGTCCAAGAGCATCCAGAGCTGTATAACCCATCTGATCCAAACTGTGAAACTGGGTGAAAAAGAACTGAGCTTGAAAATACATTGGGTCTGTCACTATCCGAGATTGGGACCAGCTCACCTCCATTGGTGAGAAAGCTACTAAAGGTAAGTTAGTTCATGTCATTTCCATCCAATCTGTATGTACACATGTGTGTATGTACAATGAGTATGTATGTAATGTTTCATGAACATACAGTATGTACTGTACATTAAATAATCTTAAAGTGTACCTAAACCCAGGACCCTGCATTCACTATTTCTGGTCTCCCACAGTACATAGAACATGGAAATGCAATTATTTTAGTAAATATAAACTGCTAAATACCTTTTCTCATCAGCAGTATATATTAATCTTGTGACTTCTATCAGTGTCTGGTTAAAGCTTATTGGAGGAGTTTTCATTCTACTCTGAGTGTCCTATGAGGCTGCAGGATGGGGAGGAACAGAGAAGACAGGATTAAACAGCCTGTTTACACAATGCAGAGGATTAACCCCTTAGGTTCCACAGTGAGTATAACAAGCATGCTTTACTGCATATGCAGACTGATTTTACTGTTGTGGGTTTAGTAACACTTTAAGCATGTACTCAAGATATGCTCTTTTTCTTGGATTTTTTATTTTATTTTAATGTGTATGGTTATTCAATAGTGGGTGCAAACCAAAGCCAACACAGAGACCATATATACTCTTAAAATTATTTTAATTTATTTATGGACACATAGAGAACATCATACTGCCCATAATGTAAAGTAAACTATCACCTTGAAAAACAAGAAAAACAACCCAATTAGTTGCAGAGGGACTGACAGGAACACCAGATATCTCACTAAAAGGAAGCAATACAAAGAGAACAGGAGACTTCATACAAGTACATGGTACAGCAGGCATATAACAAGAAATGTTGGGGTAAAAAATACTTTAACAACATTTAAATCATCTCCCTTTGCCAGCTCAGTTCTCCTGCAGGTGTCAGGAAATAATCAGCAAAATAATCCCTGATATTGAACGCTTGTGTTGGACCACGCACAGTAGGCCATTCCACAGGAGCTAAATTATGACCCAGCGTGTCCTCAAAATTAACACCATCGTATTCTCTTACCACATTATGTAAAACACATGCAGCCTTAGCAACCCTACATGCATCTTTGATTTTTAAATTGATGGGCTTGTGCATAATTTGCCATTTATTGGCAAGAATGTCAAGTGCACACTCCACAAGGTGCTGAGCCCTGCAGAGACGATAAATACAAATTTAAATGGAAGAAATGCAGCTCTTAAATGACCATAAAAGCAAAGCAAACATCCTTCAATCCACAGAGGCACCCGATAGATGAATGAACCTTGACTAAAAAAGATGAACAGTGATCTTCCACCAACACCACAGTAAGCCAAGCCTCTTACCCTTACAACTGGACCACTAGATTATAGGTGGTCAAAAACGCCCAAACATCAATCCACCACAGACTGCTCCAGCATGGATCCAGGCATCACTCCTCGTGTTGAAAGGTGTAAAAACAAAGCCACTTCATGGTGTAGTATATCAAAATTACAGTAAAACCTTGGTTTGAGAGCGTTTTGCAAGCCAAGCAAAATGTTTTAATAACTTTTGACTTGATATGTGATGTCTTGATATAAGAGTAGTGTCATGTCATAACTGGGTATAAAAGAGAAGAGAGGCACCTGTAAGTGTAGCAATATGGTTACATTTAATGAAGGTACAACATTTAGCAACATATTGCTACACTTAGAGGCACCTCTCTTCTCTTTTACACTCTGTAGCTCCTGCTGGATTTTGCTTTGAATCCCCTTGTGATGGCTTCCATTTGTGGATGGACATTTTATGGTTACACAACCTGGTCACATTACTATAATCTTTTTAGATGGAATATAACCTGAAGGACCTATGAATAAATGGTTGTGGAACAAATCATTTGAGATTCCATTATTTCTTATGGGTAAATTCACTTCGATATGCAAGTGCTTTGGATTACAAGCATGTTTTTGGAACAAATTATACTCACAATCCAAGGTTTTGCTGTATTTGAATTTATTAAAACCACATCTATATACTCACACAGTAGTAGATATAAACAGGCATGTTATATGAAAAGTTCCTGATGGTTTCAAACAGACAAGATGGCCACGGTCCTCATGCACAGCGATGCCACGCATCCAAAAACTCCACCCTACGAGGCGTTTCGTTGTATCCAACGTCATCAGGAACTTTTCATATGACATGCCTGTTTATATCTACTACTGTGTGAGTATATACTGTAGATGTGGTTTTAATAAATTCAAACAGTTTTTATATACTACATCATGGAGTGGTTTTGTTTTTACACCTGTAGCAAGGGGCTACTATCAAAAATATCCTAACAGACAGCATTGTGTTTCTAATTAAGAAGTTGGCTCCCCCTGGTGTCCGTTTTATGTTATGCTATTGATGTTTGTTGGTTCAGTTACATTATATGAACAAAGCATGGTGGGCATTGTAGTGCGAGAGGAAGTGGGTTGGATTGAGACTACAATACCCACAATGCCACTGTGCTACCAGAATGCAGTGCGCCACTGCAAGTCCTGCTGGGGAATCTGATATAAGGACAAGCAAGGCCTCAGCTCGCTCTCTCTGGACGCCATCTTTCAACAGGCGAGAGGCCTGGTGTGAGTGTGCCTAGGCCGGAGAAGCCTGGGCCTAAAGTTGGAAAGTGGATCGCTGGAGGGGGAATCCTTGTGGACAGCCAGGCTGATTGAGACAGAGAAGGGACCGTCCTACGCGCCACAGCATCTGGAGCCATCCATCCACCTGCACCTTGTGAGCGGCCGTGCGGTGAACCGGCGACATCCTGCCTGACGGAGATACCAGTGAGCGAGGGCTTCTTGGTGGTGAGAAGGCACTTGACTACCCAAGTAGTAAACTGAGTTGCAGGAGAGTGGTTCCTAACATCCAATTTGTACTTGCCATGCTACAGTTAGGAAACCATTACACCTGAGAGTTATACAGCGGCCTGAGAGACCTAGCGGTTCCCTTGCCAGTACAGTACATTTACAGAGTGATTACCTCTTTACTCCTCATTTGGAATACAAATAAGTGCACCAACGGAGCTAGCAGAAGATAAAGAGAGTTTAAAAGAACAGTCATCACTTTGCCCTGATCAAAGGTTACCACAGAAGGGACACGCACCACTTTGAACTGTCCACTAGAGGGAGTCATATAGCCATATAAACTTTTAATGCTTGACAGGGATGAGCCGAACACCCCCCTGTTCGGTTCGCACCAGAACCTGCGAACAGACAAAATGTTTGTGTGAACTTTAGAACCCTATTAAATACAATGGACTCGAACGTTCGAAATCTAAAGTGCTAATTATAAAGGCTAATATGCAAGTTCTTGTCCTAAAAAGTGTTTGGGGACCCGGGTCCTGCCCCAGGGGACATGTATCAATGCAAAAAAAAGTTTTAAAAACGGCCGTTTTTTCGGGAGCAGTGATTTTAATAATGCTTAAAGTGAAACAATAAAAGTGAAATGTTCCTTTAAATTTCGTACCTGGGGGGTGTGTATGATATGCATGTAAAGTGGCGCATGTTTCCCGTGCTTAGAACTGTCCCTGCAAAAAATACAATTTTTGAAAGAAAAAAAGTCATTTAAAACTCACTCGCGGCTATTACTGAATTGTCGGCTCCCGGCAATACATACAAAAGTCATTGATAAAAAAAAAAAAAAAGTGTGTAGGATCCCCAGAATTCAATTACCAGGCCCTTCAGGTCTGGAATGGATATTAAGGGGAACCCCGCCGCAAATTTAAAAAAAAATGACGTGGGGTTCCCCCAAATATCCATACCAGGCCCTTCAGATCTGGCATGGATTTTAAGGGGAACTCCACCCCAAATTGAAAAAAAATGGCGTGGAGTCCCCCTAAAAATCCATACCAGACCCCTTATCCGAGCACGCAACCTGGCCGGCCGCAGGGGAAGAGGGGGGGACGAGAGAGCGACCCCCCCTCCCTCCTGAACCGTACCAGGCCACATGGCCTCAACATGGGGAGGATGTCCCCATGTTGATGGGGACAAGGGCCTCATCCCCACAACCCTTGCCCGGTGGTTGTGGGGGTCTGCGGGTGGGGGGCTTATCGGAATCTGGAAGACCACATTAACAAAGGGGACCCCCAGATCCCGGCCCCCCCTATGTGAATTGGTAAGGGGTACATTGTACCCCTACCATTTCACGAAGAAAGCGTAAAAAAATGTTTAAAAAAACACACAAACACCTTGAAAAAGTCCTTTATTAAAAAAAAAAAAAAAAAACATTCCAGCGGTGAAATCCAGTGTCCCGCGGCGATCCCGATGTCCAGCGCTGTCCGTCATTGGTTGTGCCTGAGCGGACCTGATGGGGAACTTCCTCCTCAGTGTTTTAAATGTATAGACCCGCCCCTTCTAATGTTCCCCATCAGGTCCGCTCAGCGAACCAGATGCGGAACATGAGAAGGGGCGGGTCTATACATGTATTACCAAAGTGAGAGAAGTTCCCCATCAGGTCCGCCCCCTCGGTATGTCAGACCCCGCCTACGTCATTGGCCTTGAGCGGGGAAACTTCCTTCACTGTGTAAATTTAAATTACACAGTGAAGGAAGTTCCCCGCTCAGGCCAATGACGTAGGCGGGTCCGACATACCGAGGGGGCGGACCTGATGGGGAACTTCTCTCACTTTGGTAATACATGTATAGTCCCGCCCCTTCTCATGTTCCGCATCTGGTCCGCTGAGCGGACCTGATGGGGAACTTTAGAAGGGGCGGGTCTATACATTTAAAACACTGAGGAGGAAGTTCCCCATCAGGTCCGCTCAGGCACAACCAATGACGGACAGCGCTGGACATCGGGATCGCCACGGGACACTGGATTTCACCGCTGGAATGTTTTTTTTTTTTTTTAATAAAGGACTTTTTCAAGGTGTTTGTGTTTTTAAAAAAAAAAAAATTACGCTTTCTTCGTGAAATGGTAGGGGTACAATGTACCCCTTACCAATTCACATAGGGGGGGGCGGGATCTGGGGGTCCCCTTTGTTAAAGGGGTCTTCCAGATTCCGATAAGCCCCCCGCCCGCAGACCCCCACAACCACCAGCCAAGGGTTGTGGGGATGAGGCCCTTGTCCCCATCAACATGGGGACATCCTCCCCATGTTGAGGGCATGTGGCCTGGTACGGTTCAGGAGGGAGGGGGGGCCGCTCTCATCCCCCCTCTTCCCCTGCAGCCGGCCAGGTTGCGTGCTCGGATAAGGGTCTGGTATGGATTTTTAGGGGGACTCCACGCCATTTTTTTTTTTTATTTGGGGTGGAGTTCCCCTTAAAATCCATG
Organism: Rana muscosa; assembly: GCA_029206835.1. Lineage (NCBI taxonomy): Eukaryota > Metazoa > Chordata > Amphibia > Anura > Ranidae > Rana > Rana muscosa. The sequence continues at coordinate 1,236,670,128 of CM055122.1, forward strand.
CCAGATCTGAAGGGCCTGGTATGGATATTTGGGGGAACCCCACGTCATTTTTTTTTTAAATTTGCGGCGGGGTTCCCCTTAATATCCATTCCAGACCTGAAGGGCCTGGTAATTGAATTCTGGGGAACCCCCACGCTTTTTTTTTTTTTTTTTATCAATGACTTTTCTATGTATTGCCGGGAGCTGACAATTCATTAATAGCCGCGAGTGAGTTTTAAATGACTTTTTTTCTTTCAAAAATTGTATTTTTTGCAGGGACAGTTCTAAGCATGGGAAACACGCGCCACTTTACATGCATATCATACACACCCCACAGGTACGAAATTTAAAGGAATATTTCACTTTTATTGTTTCACTTTAAGCATTATTAAAATCACTGCTCCCGAAAAAACTGCAGTTTTTAAAACTTTTTTTTGCATTGATACATGTCCCCTGGGGCAGGACCCGGGTCCCCAAACACTTTTTAGGACAATAACTTGCATATAAGCCTTTATAATTAGCACTTTAGATTTCTCCCATAGACTTTTCGAATTTGCCGCGAACACCCCAATTTGTTCGCTGTTCGGCGAACGGGCGAACAGGCAATGTTTGAGTCGAACATGAGTTCAACTCGAACTCGAAGCTCTTCCCTAATGCTTGATATAATTGCTTGTATTGTATCTGTTAATTTGCTGTTTAGTGAGTGTGTGTGAGATCTAATGGGGAGGTGTCCCAGTGCTGATATCATAGCATTGGGAGATTCTTCCACCATACACTTACTCACATCTGACCTCAGGTTATGGTAATTGGGTCCTGTGATAGAGAAATATTGAACCAGTTATGTTCCATTGACTTTTACAGGGATCTGTGTATAGTCAAGTCTATTTGTATAACCACTGCCTTACCTTTTTTCCAAGTAAACATTTTGCAACTGGTTAAGTTACATCTTGTGTGGGACCAGTGCCAAGGTAACTGTAATATATATATATATCACAGTGTGGTTGTAGGGGTCCTTTTTTTTACCTTTGGGTTGCACATTCATACTTGTTGTCCAGTTGTGCCAAGGGGAGTTCGAGCCGAATTTCTGGGGTTGACAGGCAGAGTGCAGGACCAAAAATAACCAGCAGCTCCTACAGGAGATCATTGTTCATCTTTTTAGTCAAGGTTCATTCACGTATTCGGTGTCTCTCGGGACAGATGGGCGTTTGCTTTACTTTTATGGGCATTTAAGCACTGCATTTCTTCACTTTAAATTTGTATATTGTTGCGCACAATTTATGGTAACTGCTGTCCGCTTATTGTCTTTGTAACCTAAGTGCAGTATCATTCATTTTGATAAATAAAATTTGTCCTTTTTTTCATTAAGATTTCTCTGGGAGTATGGCCTCATTAGATGCTGCCCAATGGCAAATGCCTCATCAGCCAAAAAGACAAATGGCATAGGTGGTCCTTCTGTCCCTGTCAGGCAAATCTAGACTATTATTTTGCATGTATCTCTCACTATTTCATAAATTGTTGATATTCCAACACAAAATTCATAGTGCATGGAGGTGTAGCTATTTCCTGTTGCTAAATACCTATAAAAAAAAAAAAAAAATCTTGTTTCAGTTGCTGATCTAAGAACGATGGAGGACAACGAAAGACAATTTCAGGAGAGATACAAAACAATACATGTATTGGTTATGCAGCTAAAAATCATTGTGTCTATTGCTAATATCATGATCTGATAGTAAGTGTATAACAATGTTTAATCTAAACTTCATAATGTAATGTAAATTACCATGCACCTTCGAATCAAATGGTTCAAAAGACAACCCCTGTCCAATCACCTGATTTCACTGGGCCAAGACATGAAACTCAGTTTTTCCAGCTCATAAATGAGCCGCAAAGTCCATCACCTATTTTGACAGCCCTGTAGTGTTTTTTGGTGTTTTTATTGGTTTGATACTATGTGTTGCACAAGTACAGGTTTAAGTTTTTTGTTCCTAATGCCTGTTGACATATATTAAATTACAGAACTGTGCATGTTAACTTTTTTGTTTCCGTTTTAATACAGCTGTATTATTTATAGGAATGTCATTCTCAAATAAAAGTTCAGCATGTAGCAGAACATTTGTGAAAATATACATACAAGTAGGAGCTGACATGGTTTTTGTCTTCTTTGCTGTTTAGCTATTATATAGCTATTATATATATGCTAAGCCAAGTCCCAGGCTTCTCCAGGCCTAATGGTGACCTCCAGAGTTAGGGACAGCTGACATTGTTCTATGTAGGGTGGGTTATGAGGCATGGTGGGTGCAATGCAAGGTAGATTAATGGGTGCCAGACACTTCTTGAATGCAAAGAGATGTATTGTCTCTTAAACAGAACTGTGGGAGCGAGGGTTAGGGCCAGGACACCCTTTAGTAGTTGCAATGTTATTTGTCAGACTCTTAGATCTCTATAGGTAAACAGCCATGCAGGGAAAGGCATCCAGCAAGACACCACATCTGCACGAGTAGGATCATTGTCTCTTATGGCAACAGTATTGTAACAGTTTCTAATACAAGTTGTAACAAACTCCTTTACTTCCTCTACAATCTCCTCTTGTAGATATTCACTCAACTGAGTTTCCAGTCTCTCTCACTAGACTTGCTGATCCACTGCCACTGGATCCCCTGAGCTCTTCCAATCTTTTCACACAGTATATTCCTCAAGCATCACCCCTGCGTCCTTGCTGGGTCCCTAGCTTGGCACTCACAGATACTCCTCAAGCATCACCCCGCTGGCCTGCTCGGTCCCTTGCTTGGTGCCTGCTGAAGTTTCCCAATTCTTCACCGTCCCCGGTTGGTGAGAACACTGCTCTGGTACTTGCTTCAGCTACTCACAGGGGTCCCCAGTAACAAGGTGGATGTTCCCTAGTGGCGACAGATTCCCCTTTATCTCCGACCATGACAGGTTCTCCGGCCGGCAGAACCGGCACTTCTGGTTGGACCGCAAGCCTCAGTCCCAACCCTACGTGGCTCTCTTGCTTCTGGATAGGCCCCTCAGACAGCCTAGCATGTGTGGCAGCAACAAGTTGACTTTGAAATGTTTAATTTCACCACAATAAAATTGTTTGGGGAATAGATGTGAGTCTTAATGGAAGTTTGCTATTTTGTAATTGTGTTCTTAATAAATTGCCTTTATGTTGTATGGAACAAAATAGTTAATTATGTGATAAATACACCATTATCTACATTGTACAAATATACTTATCTAGATGGCTGCAGCAGTTATCCAAAGCTGAAGCTGTCCCTCACTGGCTCTACACAGGGATCAGTAGGGGATGATGCTGCTTGCTCAGGTTTAGTATTGTGCTGAGAGCCTGAACTAATTCAAGAAGCTCTGTGACATTTGCATGTTGCCAGCAGAATGGGCTCACAAGAGTGCTGTGACACACAGAAGAGAAGTTTGGCTGTGGCCATAGTTCCTCTTTAATAGGGATGAGCTCGGTGTTCGAGTCGAACATACGTTCGACTCGAACATCGGCTGTTCGATCGGTCGACGAAGATCGAACGATTTGGGCCGTTCGCGCCTAATTCGAGTGACGCGAACGGCCCACAATGCACTACGCCATCGCAGTGTCATCCAGGCGCTGTGATTGGCCAAGCATGCACTGTGACCCCGCATGCTTGGCCAATCACAGCGCCGGCAGCGAGGAGAGCAATGATTGGCCACAGGCAGGATGCCTGTGGCCAATTATTGCTGAGGGTGTTTAGTACACGCCCCACACTATAAAAGGCCGCCAGCACGGCGGCCTAGTGTAGTGTGTTCCGGAGCAGGGAAAGAGAAGCATAGGCAGGGACAGTGACATTTTTTTTTTCTTGCTTAACCTGGATTCCTTTAGTTTAGGGAAAGAGAAGGATAGGTAGGGAGAGTGTCAGTGTGTTTTACTGTGATAATCCTTGTTTCTAGGGACAGGGAAGGACAGTGAGGGAAATTCTCCTTGTGCTATAGTGTGCTAAAGCATTGATCATCAACCATCTTTAAAAAAACATTTTTTCTAGGGACAGAAAACTATAGGTAGGAAGAGTGTCAGTTTCTTTCACTGTGATAATCCTTGTTTCTAGGGACAGGGAAGGACAGTGAGGGAAATTCTCCTTGTGCTATAGTGTGCTAAAGCATTGATCATCAACCGTCTTTAAAAAAACATTTTTTCTAGGGACAGAAAACTATAGGTAGGAAGAGTGTCAGTTTCTTTCACTGTGATAATCCTTGTTTCTAGGGACAGGGAAGGACAGTGAGGGAAATTCTCCTTGTGCTATAGTGTGCTAAAGCATTGATCATCAACCGTCTTTAAAAAAACATTTTTTCTAGGGACAGAAAACTATAGGTAGGAAGAGTGTCAGTTTCTTTCACTGTGATAATCCTTGTTTCTAGGGACAGGGAAGGACAGTGAGGGAAATTCTCCTTGTGCTATAGTGTGCTAAAGCATTGATCATCAACCGTCTTTAAAAAAACATTTTTTCTAGGGACAGAAAACTATAGGTAGGAAGAGTGTCAGTTTCTTTCACTGTGATAATCCTTGTTTCTAGGGACAGGGAAGGACAGTGAGGGAAATTCTCCTTGTGCTATAGTGTGCTAAAGCATTGATCATCAACCGTCTTTAAAAAAACATTTTTTCTAGGGACAGAAAACTATAGGTAGGAAGAGTGTCAGTTTCTTTCACTGTGATAATCCTTGTTTCTAGGGACAGGGAAGGACAGTGAGGGAAATTCTCCTTGTGCTATAGTGTGCTAAAGCATTGATCATCAACCATCTTTAAAAAAACATTTTTTCTAGGGACAGAAAACTATAGGTAGGAAGAGTGTCAGTTTCTTTCACTGTGATAATCCTTGTTTCTAGGGACAGGGAAGGACAGTGAGGGAAATTCTACTTGTGCTATAGTGTGCTAAAGCATTGATCATCAATCAGCTATAAAAAAACATTTTTTCTAGGGACAGAAAACTATAGGTAGGAAGAGTGTCAGTTTCTTTCACTGTGATAATCCTTGTTTCTAGGGACAGGGAAGGACAGTGAGGGAAATTCTACTTGTGCTATACTGTGCTAAAGCATTGATCATCAATCAGCTTTAAAAAAACATTTTTTCTAGGGACAGAAAACTATAGGTAGGAAGAGTGTCAGTTTCTTTCACTGTGATAATCCTTGTTTCTAGGGACAGGGAAGGACAGTGAGGGAAATTCTACTTGTGCTATAGTGTGCTAAAGGATTGATCATCAATCAGCTTTAAAAAAACATTTTTTGTATGGACAGAAAACTATAGGTAGGAAGAGTGTCAGTTTCTTTCACTGTGATAATCCTTGTTTCTAGGGACAGGGAAGGACAGTGAGGGAAATTCTCCTTGTGCTATAGTGTGCTAAAGCATTGATCATCAACCATCTTTAAAAAAACATTTTTTCTAGGGACAGAAAACTATAGGTAGGAAGAGTGTCAGTTTCTTTCACTGTGATAATCCTTGTTTCTAGGGACAGGGAAGGACAGTGAGGGAAATTCTCCTTGTGCTATAGTGTGCTAAAGCATTGATCATCAACCATCTTTAAAAAAACATTTTTTCTAGGGACAGAAAACTATAGGTAGGAAGAGTGTCAGGTTCTTTCACTGTGATAATCCTTGTTTCTAGGGACAGGGAAGGACAGTGAGGGAAATTCTACTTGTGCTATAGTGTGCTAAAGCATTGATCATCAATCAGCTTTAAAAAAACATTTTTTCTAGGGACAGAAAACTATAGGTAGGAAGAGTGTCAGTTTCTTTCACTGTGATAATCCTTGTTTCTAGGGACAGGGAAGGACAGTGAGGGAAATTCTCCTTGTGCTATAGTGTGCTAAAGGATTGATCATCAATCAGCTTTAAAAAAACATTTTTTGTATGGACAGAAAACTATAGGTAGGAAGAGTGTCAGTTTCTTTCACTGTGATAATCCTTGTTTCTAGGGACAGGGAAGGACAGTGAGGGAAATTCTCCTTGTGCTATAGTGTGCTAAAGCATTGATCATCAACCGTCTTTAAAAAAACATTTTTTCTAGGGACAGAAAACTATAGGTAGGAAGAGTGTCAGTTTCTTTCACTGTGATAATCCTTGTTTCTAGGGACAGGGAAGGACAGTGAGGGAAATTCTCCTTGTGCTATAGTGTGCTAAAGCATTGATCATCAACCATCTTTAAAAAAACATTTTTTCTAGGGACAGAAAACTATAGGTAGGAAGAGTGTCAGTTTCTTTCACTGTGATAATCCTTGTTTCTAGGGACAGGGAAGGACAGTGAGGGAAATTCTACTTGTGCTATACTGTGCTAAAGCATTGATCATCAATCAGCTTTAAAAAAACATTTTTTCTAGGGACAGAAAACTATAGGTAGGAAGAGTGTCAGTTTCTTTCACTGTGATAATCCTTGTTTCTAGGGACAGGGAAGGACAGTGAGGGAAATTCTACTTGTGCTATAGTGTGCTAAAGGATTGATCATCAATCAGCTTTAAAAAAACATTTTTTGTATGGACAGAAAACTATAGGTAGGAAGAGTGTCAGTTTCTTTCACTGTGATAATCCTTGTTTCTAGGGACAGGGAAGGACAGTGAGGGAAATTCTCCTTGTGCTATAGTGTGCTAAAGCATTGATCATCAACCATCTTTAAAAAAACATTTTTTCTAGGGACAGAAAACTATAGGTAGGAAGAGTGTCAGTTTCTTTCACTGTGATAATCCTTGTTTCTAGGGACAGGGAAGGACAGTGAGGGAAATTCTCCTTGTGCTATAGTGTGCTAAAGCATTGATCATCAACCATCTTTAAAAAAACATTTTTTCTAGGGACAGAAAACTATAGGTAGGAAGAGTGTCAGTTTCTTTCACTGTGATAATCCTTGTTTCTAGGGACAGGGAAGGACAGTGAGGGAAATTCTACTTGTGCTATAGTGTGCTAAAGCATTGATCATCAATCAGCTTTAAAAAAACATTTTTTCTAGGGACAGAAAACTATAGGTAGGAAGAGTGTCAGTTTCTTTCACTGTGATAATCCTTGTTTCTAGGGACAGGGAAGGACAGTGAGGGAAATTCTACTTGTGCTATAGTGTGCTAAAGGATTGATCATCAATCAGCTTTAAAAAAACATTTTTTGTATGGACAGAAAACTATAGGTAGGAAGAGTGTCAGTTTCTTTCACTGTGATAATCCTTGTTTCTAGGGACAGGGAAGGACAGTGAGGGAAATTCTCCTTGTGCTATAGTGTGCTAAAGCATTGATCATCAACCGTCTTTAAAAAAACATTTTTTCTAGGGACAGAAAACTATAGGTAGGAAGAGTGTCAGTTTCTTTCACTGTGATAATCCTTGTTTCTAGGGACAGGGAAGGACAGTGAGGGAAATTCTACTTGTGCTATAGTGTGCTAAAGCATTGATCATCAATCAGCTTTAAAAAAACATTTTTTCTAGGGACAGAAAACTATAGGTAGGAAGAGTGTCAGTTTCTTTCACTGTGATAATCCTTGTTTCTAGGGACAGGGAAGGACAGTGAGGGAAATTCTACTTGTGCTATAGTGTGCTAAAGCATTGATCATCAACCGTCTTTAAAAAAACATTTTTTCTAGGGACAGAAAACTATAGGTAGGAAGAGTGTCAGTTTCTTTCACTGTGATAATCCTTGTTTCTAGGGACAGGGAAGGACAGTGAGGGAAATTCTACTTGTGCTATAGTGTGCTAAAGGATTGATCATCAATCAGCTTTAAAAAAACATTTTTTGTATGGACAGAAAACTATAGGTAGGAAGAGTGTCAGTTTCTTTCACTGTGATAATCCTTGTTTCTAGGGACAGGGAAGGACAGTGAGGGAAATTCTCCTTGTGCTATAGTGTGCTAAAGCATTGATCATCAACCGTCTTTAAAAAAACATTTTTTCTAGGGACAGAAAACTATAGGTAGGAAGAGTGTCAGTTTCTTTCACTGTGATAATCCTTGTTTCTAGGGACAGGGAAGGACAGTGAGGGAAATTCTCCTTGTGCTATAGTGTGCTAAAGCATTGATCATCAACCATCTTTAAAAAAACATTTTTTCTAGGGACAGAAAACTATAGGTAGGGAGAGTGTCAGTTTCTTTCACTGTGATAATCCTTGTTTCTAGGGACAGGGAAGGACAGTGAGGGAAATTCTCCTTGTGCTATAGTGTGCTAAAGCATTGATCATCAACCATCTTTAAAAAAACATTTTTTCTAGGGACAGAAAACTATAGGTAGGAAGAGTGTCAGTTTCTTTCACTGTGATAATCCTTGTTTCTAGGGACAGGGAAGGACAGTGAGGGAAATTCTCCTTGTGCTATAGTGTGCTAAAGCATTGATCATCAACCGTCTTTAAAAAAACATTTTTTCTAGGGACAGAAAACTATAGGTAGGAAGAGTGTCAGTTTCTTTCACTGTGATAATCCTTGTTTCTAGGGACAGGGAAGGACAGTGAGGGAAATTCTCCTTGTGCTATAGTGTGCTAAAGCATTGATCATCAACCGTCTTTAAAAAAACATTTTTTCTAGGGACAGAAAACTATAGGTAGGAAGAGTGTCAGTTTCTTTCACTGTGATAATCCTTGTTTCTAGGGACAGGGAAGGACAGTGAGGGAAATTCTCCTTGTGCTATAGTGTGCTAAAGCATTGATCATCAACCGTCTTTAAAAAAACATTTTTTCTAGGGACAGAAAACTATAGGTAGGAAGAGTGTCAGTTTCTTTCACTGTGATAATCCTTGTTTCTAGGGACAGGGAAGGACAGTGAGGGAAATTCTCCTTGTGCTATAGTGTGCTAAAGCATTGATCATCAACCGTCTTTAAAAAAACATTTTTTCTAGGGACAGAAAACTATAGGTAGGAAGAGTGTCAGTTTCTTTCACTGTGATAATCCTTGTTTCTAGGGACAGGGAAGGACAGTGAGGGAAATTCTCCTTGTGCTATAGTGTGCTAAAGCATTGATCATCAACCATCTTTAAAAAAACATTTTTTCTAGGGACAGAAAACTATAGGTAGGAAGAGTGCCAGTTTCTTTCACTGTGATAATCCTTGTTTCTAGGGACAGGGAAGGACAGTGAGGGAAATTCTACTTGTGCTATAGTGTGCTAAAACATTGATCATCAATCAGCTTTAAAAAAACATTTTTTCTAGGGACAGAAAACTATAGGTAGGAAGAGTGTCAGTTTCTTTCACTGTGATAATCCTTGTTTCTAGGGACAGGGAAGGACAGTGAGGGAAATTCTACTTGTGCTATAGTGTGCTAAAGGATTGATCATCAATCAGCTTTAAAAAAACATTTTTTGTATGGACAGAAAACTATAGGTAGGAAGAGTGTCAGTTTCTTTCACTGTGATAATCCTTGTTTCTAGGGACAGGGAAGGACAGTGAGGGAAATTCTCCTTGTGCTATAGTGTGCTAAAGCATTGATCATCAACCGTCTTTAAAAAAACATTTTTTCTAGGGACAGAAAACTATAGGTAGGAAGAGTGTCAGTTTCTTTCACTGTGATAATCCTTGTTTCTAGGGACAGGGAAGGACAGTGAGGGAAATTCTCCTTGTGCTATAGTGTGCTAAAGCATTGATCATCAACCATCTTTAAAAAAACATTTTTTCTAGGGACAGAAAACTATAGGTAGGGAGAGTGTCAGTTTCTTTCACTGTGATAATCCTTGTTTCTAGGGACAGGGAAGGACAGTGAGGGAAATTCTCCTTGTGCTATAGTGTGCTAAAGCATTGATCATCAACCATCTTTAAAAAAACATTTTTTCTAGGGACAGAAAACTATAGGTAGGAAGAGTGTCAGTTTCTTTCACTGTGATAATCCTTGTTTCTAGGGACAGGGAAGGACAGTGAGGGAAATTCTCCTTGTGCTATAGTGTGCTAAAGCATTGATCATCAACCGTCTTTAAAAAAACATTTTTTCTAGGGACAGAAAACTATAGGTAGGAAGAGTGTCAGTTTCTTTCACTGTGATAATCCTTGTTTCTAGGGACAGGGAAGGACAGTGAGGGAAATTCTCCTTGTGCTATAGTGTGCTAAAGCATTGATCATCAACCGTCTTTAAAAAAAACATTTTTTCTAGGGACAGAAAACTATAGGTAGGAAGAGTGTCAGTTTCTTTCACTGTGATAATCCTTGTTTCTAGGGACAGGGAAGGACAGTGAGGGAAATTCTCCTTGTGCTATAGTGTGCTAAAGCATTGATCATCAACCGTCTTTAAAAAAACATTTTTTCTAGGGACAGAAAACTATAGGTAGGAAGAGTGTCAGTTTCTTTCACTGTGATAATCCTTGTTTCTAGGGACAGGGAAGGACAGTGAGGGAAATTCTCCTTGTGCTATAGTGTGCTAAAGCATTGATCATCAACTGTCTTTAAAAAAACATTTTTTCTAGGGACAGAAAACTATAGGTAGGAAGAGTGTCAGTTTCTTTCACTGTGATAATTCCTTGTTTCTAGGGACAGGGAAGGACAGTGAGGGAAATTCTCCTTGTGCTATAGTGTGCTAAAGCATTGATCATCAATCAGCTTTAAAAAAACATTTTTTCTAGGGACAGAAAACTATAGGTAGGAAGAGTGTCAGTTTCTTTCACTGTGATAATCCTTGTTTCTAGGGACAGGGAAGGACAGTGAGGGAAATTCTACTTGTGCTATAGTGTGCTAAAGCATTGATCATCAATCAGCTTTAAAAAAACATTTTTTCTAGGGACAGAAAACTATAGGTAGGAAGAGTGTCAGTTTCTTTCACTGTGATAATCCTTGTTTCTAGGGACAGGGAAGGACAGTGAGGGAAATTCTACTTGTGCTATAGTGTGCTAAAGGATTGATCATCAATCAGCTTTAAAAAAACATTTTTTGTATGGACAGAAAACTATAGGTAGGAAGAGTGTCAGTTTCTTTCACTGTGATAATCCTTGTTTCTAGGGACAGGGAAGGACAGTGAGGGAAATTCTCCTTGTGCTATAGTGTGTTAAAGCATTGATCATCAACCATCTTTAAAAAAACATTTTTTCTAGGGACAGAAAACTATAGGTAGGGAGAGTGTCAGTTTCTTTCACTGTGATAATCCTTGTTTCTAGGGACAGGGAAGGACAGTGAGGGAAATTCTCCTTGTGCTATAGTGTGCTAAAGCATTGATCATCAACCATCTTTAAAAAAACATTTTTTCTAGGGACAGAAAACTATAGGTAGGAAGAGTGTCAGTTTCTTTCACTGTGATAATCCTTGTTTCTAGGGACAGGGAAGGACAGTGAGGGAAATTATCCTTGTGCTATAGTGTGCTAAAGCATTGATCATCAACCGTCTTTAAAAAAACATTTTTTCTAGGGACAGAAAACTATAGGTAGGAAGAGTGTCAGTTTCTTTCACTGTGATAATCCTTGTTTCTAGGGACAGGGAAGGACAGTGAGGGAAATTCTCCTTGTGCTATAGTGTGCTAAAGCATTGATCATCAACCGTCTTTAAAAAAACATTTTTTCTAGGGACAGAAAACTATAGGTAGGAAGAGTGTCAGTTTCTTTCACTGTGATAATCCTTGTTTCTAGGGACAGGGAAGGACAGTGAGGGAAATTCTCCTTGTGCTATAGTGTGCTAAAGCATTGATCATCAACCGTCTTTAAAAAAACATTTTTTCTAGGGACAGAAAACTATAGGTAGGAAGAGTGTCAGTTTCTTTCACTGTGATAATCCTTGTTTCTAGGGACAGGGAAGGACAGTGAGGGAAATTCTCCTTGTGCTATAGTGTGCTAAAGCATTGATCATCAACCGTCTTTAAAAAAACATTTTTTCTAGGGACAGAAAACTATAGGTAGGAAGAGTGTCAGTTTCTTTCACTGTGATAATCCTTGTTTCTAGGGACAGGGAAGGACAGTGAGGGAAATTCTCCTTGTGCTATAGTGTGCTAAAGCATTGATCATCAACTGTCTTTAAAAAAACATTTTTTCTAGGGACAGAAAACTATAGGTAGGAAGAGTGTCAGTTTCTTTCACTGTGATAATCCTTGTTTCTAGGGACAGGGAAGGACAATGAGGGAAATTCTCCTTGTGCTATAGTGTGCTAAAGCATTGATCATCAATCAGCTTTAAAAAAACATTTTTTCTAGGGACAGAAAACTATAGGTAGGAAGAGTGTCAGTTTCTTTCACTGTGATAATCCTTGTTTCTAGGGACAGGGAAGGACAGTGAGGGAAATTCTACTTGTGCTATAGTGTGCTAAAGCATTGATCATCAATCAGCTTTAAAAAAACATTTTTTCTAGGGACAGAAAACTATAGGTAGGAAGAGTGTCAGTTTCTTTCACTGTGATAATCCTTGTTTCTAGGGACAGGGAAGGACAGTGAGGGAAATTCTACTTGTGCTATAGTGTGCTAAAGGATTGATCATCAATCAGCTTTAAAAAAACATTTTTTGTATGGACAGAAAACTATAGGTAGGAAGAGTGTCAGTTTCTTTCACTGTGATAATCCTTGTTTCTAGGGACAGGGAAGGACAGTGAGGGAAATTCTCCTTGTGCTATAGTGTGCTAAAGCATTGATCATCAACCATCTTTAAAAAAACATTTTTTCTAGGGACAGAAAACTATAGGTAGGGAGAGTGTCAGTTTCTTTCACTGTGATAATCCTTGTTTCTAGGGACAGGGAAGGACAGTGAGGGAAATTCTCCTTGTGCTATAGTGTGCTAAAGCATTGATCATCAACCATCTTTAAAAAAACATTTTTTCTAGGGACAGAAAACTATAGGTAGGAAGAGTGTCAGTTTCTTTCACTGTGATAATCCTTGTTTCTAGGGACAGGGAAGGACAGTGAGGGAAATTCTCCTTGTGCTATAGTGTGCTAAAGCATTGATCATCAACCGTCTTTAAAAAAACATTTTTTCTAGGGACAGAAAACTATAGGTAGGAAGAGTGTCAGTTTCTTTCACTGTGATAATCCTTGTTTCTAGGGACAGGGAAGGACAGTGAGGGAAATTCTCCTTGTGCTATAGTGTGCTAAAGCATTGATCATCAACCGTCTTTAAAAAAACATTTTTTCTAGGGACAGAAAACTATAGGTAGGAAGAGTGTCAGTTTCTTTCACTGTGATAATCCTTGTTTCTAGGGTCAGGGAAGGACAGTGAGGGAAATTCTCCTTGTGCTATAGTGTGCTAAAGCATTGATCATCAACCGTCTTTAAAAAAACATTTTTTCTAGGGACAGAAAACTATAGGTAGGAAGAGTGTCAGTTTCTTTCACTGTGATAATCCTTGTTTCTAGGGACAGGGAAGGACAGTGAGGGAAATTCTCCTTGTGCTATAGTGTGCTAAAGCATTGATCATCAACCGTCTTTAAAAAAACATTTTTTCTAGGGACAGAAAACTATAGGTAGGAAGAGTGTCAGTTTCTTTCACTGTGATAATCCTTGTTTCTAGGGACAGGGAAGGACAGTGAGGGAAATTCTCCTTGTGCTATAGTGTGCTAAAGCATTGATCATCAACCGTCTTTAAAAAAACATTTTTTCTAGGGACAGAAAACTATAGGTAGGAAGAGTGTCAGTTTCTTTCACTGTGATAATCCTTGTTTCTAGGGACAGGGAAGGACAGTGAGGGAAATTCTCCTTGTGCTATAGTGTGCTAAAGCATTGATCATCAACCGTCTTTAAAAAAACATTTTTTCTAGGGACAGAAAACTATAGGTAGGAAGAGTGTCAGTTTCTTTCACTGTGATAATCCTTGTTTCTAGGGACAGGGAAGGACAGTGAGGGAAATTCTCCTTGTGCTATAGTGTGCTAAAGCATTGATCATCAACCGTCTTTAAAAAAACATTTTTTCTAGGGACAGAAAACTATAGGTAGGAAGAGTGTCAGTTTCTTTCACTGTGATAATCCTTGTTTCTAGGGACAGGGAAGGACAGTGAGGGAAATTCTCCTTGTGCTATAGTGTGCTAAAGCATTGATCATCAACCGTCTTTAAAAAAACATTTTTTCTAGGGACAGAAAACTATAGGTAGGAAGAGTGTCAGTTTCTTTCACTGTGATAATCCTTGTTTCTAGGGACAGGGAAGGACAGTGAGGGAAATTCTCCTTGTGCTATAGTGTGCTAAAGCATTGATCATCAACCATCTTTAAAAAAACATTTTTTCTAGGGACAGAAAACTATAGGTAGGAAGAGTGTCAGTTTCTTTCACTGTGATAATCCTTGTTTCTAGGGACAGGGAAGGACAGTGAGGGAAATTCTCCTTGTGCTATAGTGTGCTAAAGCATTGATCATCAACCGTCTTTAAAAAAACATTTTTTCTAGGGACAGAAAACTATAGGTAGGAAGAGTGTCAGTTTCTTTCACTGTGATAATCCTTGTTTCTAGGGACAGGGAAGGACAGTGAGGGAAATTCTCCTTGTGCTATAGTGTGCTAAAGCATTGATCATCAACCGTCTTTAAAAAACATTTTTTCTAGGGACAGAAAACTATAGGTAGGAAGAGTGTCAGTTTCTTTCACTGTGATAATCCTTGTTTCTAGGGACAGGGAAGGACAGTGAGGGGAATTCTCCTTGTGCTATAGTGTGCTAAAGCATTGATCATCAACCGTCTTTAAAAAAACATTTTTTCTAGGGACAGAAAACTATAGGTAGGAAGAGTGTCAGTTTCTTTCACTGTGATAATCCTTGTTTCTAGGGACAGGGAAGGACAGTGAGGGAAATTCTCCTTGTGCTATAGTGTGCTAAAGCATTGATCATCAACCATCTTTAAAAAAACATTTTTTCTAGGGACAGAAAACTATAGGTAGGAAGAGTGTCAGTTTCTTTCACTGTGATAATCCTTGTTTCTAGGGACAGGGAAGGACAGTGAGGGAAATTCTCCTTGTGCTATAGTGTGCTAAAGCATTGATCATCAACCGTCTTTAAAAAAACATTTTTTCTAGGGACAGAAAACTATAGGTAGGAAGAGTGTCAGTTTCTTTCACTGTGATAATCCTTGTTTCTAGGGACAGGGAAGGACAGTGAGGGAAATTCTCCTTGTGCTATAGTGTGCTAAAGCATTGATCATCAACCGTCTTTAAAAAAACATTTTTTCTAGGGACAGAAAACTATAGGTAGGAAGAGTGTCAGTTTCTTTCACTGTGATAATCCTTGTTTCTAGGGACAGGGAAGGACAGTGAGGGAAATTCTCCTTGTGCTATAGTGTGCTAAAGCATTGATCATCAACCGTCTTTAAAAAAACATTTTTTCTAGGGACAGAAAACTATAGGTAGGAAGAGTGTCAGTTTCTTTCACTGTGATAATCCTTGTTTCTAGGGACAGGGAAGGACAGTGAGGGAAATTCTCCTTGTGCTATAGTGTGCTAAAGCATTGATCATCAACCGTCTTTAAAAAAACATTTTTTCTAGGGACAGAAAACTATAGGTAGGAAGAGTGTCAGTTTCTTTCACTGTGATAATCCTTGTTTCTAGGGACAGGGAAGGACAGTGAGGGAAATTCTCCTTGTGCTATAGTGTGCTAAAGCATTGATCATCAACCATCTTTAAAAAAACATTTTTTCTAGGGACAGAAAACTATAGGTAGGAAGAGTGTCAGTTTCTTTCACTGTGATAATCCTTGTTTCTAGGGACAGGGAAGGACAGTGAGGGAAATTCTCCTTGTGCTATAGTGTGCTAAAGCATTGATCATCAACCGTCTTTAAAAAACATTTTTTCTAGGGACAGAAAACTATAGGTAGGAAGAGTGTCAGTTTCTTTCACTGTGATAATCCTTGTTTCTAGGGACAGGGAAGGACAGTGAGGGGAATTCTCCTTGTGCTATAGTGTGCTAAAGCATTGATCATCAACCGTCTTTAAAAAAACATTTTTTCTAGGGACAGAAAACTATAGGTAGGAAGAGTGTCAGTTTCTTTCACTGTGATAATCCTTGTTTCTAGGGACAGGGAAGGACAGTGAGGGAAATTCTCCTTGTGCTATAGTGTGCTAAAGCATTGATCATCAACCGTCTTTAAAAAAACATTTTTTCTAGGGACAGAAAACTATAGGTAGGAAGAGTGTCAGTTTCTTTCACTGTGATAATCCTTGTTTCTAGGGACAGGGAAGGACAGTGAGGGAAATTCTACTTGTGCTATAGTGTGCTAAAGGATTGATCATCAATCAGCTTTAAAAAAACATTTTTTGTATGGACAGAAAACTATAGGTAGGAAGAGTGTCAGTTTCTTTCACTGTGATAATCCTTGTTTCTAGGGACAGGGAAGGACAGTGAGGGAAATTCTCCTTGTGCTATAGTGTGCTAAAGCATTGATCATCAACCGTCTTTAAAAAAACATTTTTTCTAGGGACAGAAAACTATAGGTAGGAAGAGTGTCAGTTTCTTTCACTGTGATAATCCTTGTTTCTAGGGACAGGGAAGGACAGTGAGGGAAATTCTCCTTGTGCTATAGTGTGCTAAAGCATTGATCATCAACCATCTTTAAAAAAACTTTTTTTCTAGGGACAGAAAACTATAGGTAGGGAGAGTGTCAGTTTCTTTCACTGTGATAATCCTTGTTTCTAGGGACAGGGAAGGACAGTGAGGGAAATTCTCCTTGTGCTATAGTGTGCTAAAGCATTGATCATCAACCATCTTTAAAAAAACATTTTTTCTAGGGACAGAAAACTATAGGTAGGAAGAGTGTCAGTTTCTTTCACTGTGATAATCCTTGTTTCTAGGGACAGGGAAGGACAGTGAGGGAAATTCTCCTTGTGCTATAGTGTGCTAAAGCATTGATCATCAACCGTCTTTAAAAAAAACATTTTTTCTAGGGACAGAAAACTATAGGTAGGAAGAGTGTCAGTTTCTTTCACTGTGATAATCCTTGTTTCTAGGGACAGGGAAAGACAGTGAGGGAAATTCTCCTTGTGCTATAGTGTGCTAAAGCATTGATCATCAACCGTCTTTAAAAAAACATTTTTTCTAGGGACAGAAAACTATAGGTAGGAAGAGTGTCAGTTTCTTTCACTGTGATAATCCTTGTTTCTAGGGACAGGGAAGGACAGTGAGGGAAATTCTCCTTGTGCTATAGTGTGCTAAAGCATTGATCATCAACCGTCTTTAAAAAAACATTTTTTCTAGGGACAGAAAACTATAGGTAGGAAGAGTGTCAGTTTCTTTCACTGTGATAATCCTTGTTTCTAGGGACAGGGAAGGACAGTGAGGGAAATTCTACTTGTGCTATAGTGTGCTAAAGGATTGATCATCAATCAGCTTTAAAAAAACATTTTTTGTATGGACAGAAAACTATAGGTAGGAAGAGTGTCAGTTTCTTTCACTGTGATAATCCTTGTTTCTAGGGACAGGGAAGGACAGTGAGGGAAATTCTCCTTGTGCTATAGTGTGCTAAAGCATTGATCATCAACCATCTTTAAAAAAACATTTTTTCTAGGGACAGAAAACTATAGGTAGGGAGAGTGTCAGTTTCTTTCACTGTGATAATCCTTGTTTCTAGGGACAGGGAAGGACAGTGAGGGAAATTCTCCTTGTGCTATAGTGTGCTAAAGCATTGATCATCAACCATCTTTAAAAAAACATTTTTTCTAGGGACAGAAAACTATAGGTAGGAAGAGTGTCAGTTTCTTTCACTGTGATAATCCTTGTTTCTAGGGACAGGGAAGGACAGTGAGGGAAATTCTCCTTGTGCTATAGTGTGCTAAAGCATTGATCATCAACCGTCTTTAAAAAAACATTTTTTCTAGGGACAGAAAACTATAGGTAGGAAGAGTGTCAGTTTCTTTCACTGTGATAATCCTTGTTTCTAGGGACAGGGAAGGACAGTGAGGGAAATTCTCCTTGTGCTATAGTGTGCTAAAGCATTGATCATCAACCGTCTTTAAAAAAACATTTTTTCTAGGGACAGAAAACTATAGGTAGGAAGAGTGTCAGTTTCTTTCACTGTGATAATCCTTGTTTCTAGGGACAGGGAAGGACAGTGAGGGAAATTCTCCTTGTGCTATAGTGTGCTAAAGCATTGATCATCAACCGTCTTTAAAAAAACATTTTTTCTAGGGACAGAAAACTATAGGTAGGAAGAGTGTCAGTTTCTTTCACTGTGATAATCCTTGTTTCTAGGGACAGGGAAGGACAGTGAGGGAAATTCTCCTTGTGCTATAGTGTGCTAAAGCATTGATCATCAACCGTCTTTAAAAAAACATTTTTTCTAGGGACAGAAAACTATAGGTAGGAAGAGTGTCAGTTTCTTTCACTGTGATAATCCTTGTTTCTAGGGACAGGGAAGGACAGTGAGGGAAATTCTCCTTGTGCTATAGTGTGCTAAAGCATTGATCATCAACCGTCTTTAAAAAAACATTTTTTCTAGGGACAGAAAACTATAGGTAGGAAGAGTGTCAGTTTCTTTCACTGTGATAATCCTTGTTTCTAGGGACAGGGAAGGACAGTGAGGGAAATTCTCCTTGTGCTATAGTGTGCTAAAGCATTGATCATCAACCGTCTTTAAAAAAACATTTTTTCTAGGGACAGAAAACTATAGGTAGGAAGAGTGTCAGTTTCTTTCACTGTGATAATCCTTGTTTCTAGGGACAGGGAAGGACAGTGAGGGAAATTCTCCTTGTGCTATAGTGTGCTAAAGCATTGATCATCAACCGTCTTTAAAAAAACATTTTTTCTAGGGACAGAAAACTATAGGTAGGAAGAGTGTCAGTTTCTTTCACTGTGATAATCCTTGTTTCTAGGGACAGGGAAGGACAGTGAGGGAAATTCTCCTTGTGCTATAGTGTGCTAAAGCATTGATCATCAACCGTCTTTAAAAAAACATTTTTTCTAGGGACAGAAAACTATAGGTAGGAAGAGTGTCAGTTTCTTTCACTGTGATAATCCTTGTTTCTAGGGACAGGGAAGGACAGTGAGGGAAATTCTCCTTGTGCTATAGTGTGCTAAAGCATTGATCATCAACCATCTTTAAAAAAACATTTTTTCTAGGGACAGAAAACTATAGGTAGGAAGAGTGTCAGTTTCTTTCACTGTGATAATCCTTGTTTCTAGGGACAGGGAAGGACAGTGAGGGAAATTCTCCTTGTGCTATAGTGTGCTAAAGCATTGATCATCAACCGTCTTTAAAAAAACATTTTTTCTAGGGACAGAAAACTATAGGTAGGAAGAGTGTCAGTTTCTTTCACTGTGATAATCCTTGTTTCTAGGGACAGGGAAGGACAGTGAGGGAAATTCTCCTTGTGCTATAGTGTGCTAAAGCATTGATCATCAACCGTCTTTAAAAAAACATTTTTTCTAGGGACAGAAAACTATAGGTAGGAAGAGTGTCAGTTTCTTCACTGTGATAATCCTTGTTTCTAGGGACAGGGAAGGACAGTGAGGGGAATTCTCCTTGTGCTATAGTGTGCTAAAGCATTGATCATCAACCGTCTTTAAAAAACATTTTTTCTAGGACAGAAAAACTATAGGTAGGAAGAGTGTCAGTTTCTTTCACTGTGATAATCCTTGTTTCTAGGGACAGGGAAGGACAGTGAGGGAAATTCTCCTTGTGCTATAGTGTGCTAAAGCATTGATCATCAACCATCTTTAAAAAAACATTTTTTCTAGGGACAGAAAACTATAGGTAGGAAGAGTGTCAGTTTCTTTCACTGTGATAATCCTTGTTTCTAGGGACAGGGAAGGACAGTGAGGGAAATTCTCCTTGTGCTATAGTGTGCTAAAGCATTGATCATCAACCGTCTTTAAAAAAAACATTTTTTCTAGGGACAGAAAACTATAGGTAGGAAGAGTGTCAGTTTCTTTCACTGTGATAATCCTTGTTTCTAGGGACAGGGAAGGACAGTGAGGGAAATTCTCCTTGTGCTATAGTGTGCTAAAGCATTGATCATCAACCGTCTTTAAAAAAAACATTTTTTCTAGGGACAGAAAACTATAGGTAGGAAGAGTGTCAGTTTCTTTCACTGTGATAATCCTTGTTTCTAGGGACAGGGAAGGACAGTGAGGGAAATTCTCCTTGTGCTATAGTGTGCTAAAGCATTGATCATCAACCGTCTTTAAAAAAACATTTTTTCTAGGGACAGAAAACTATAGGTAGGAAGAGTGTCAGTTTCTTTCAACTGTGATAATCCTTGTTTCTAGGGACAGGGAAGGACAGTGAGGGAAATTCTCCTTGTGCTATAGTGTGCTAAAGCATTGATCATCAACCGTCTTTAAAAAAACATTTTTTCTAGGGACAGAAAACTATAGGTAGGAAGAGTGTCAGTTTCTTTCACTGTGATAATCTTTGTTTCTAGGGACAGGGAAGGACAGTGAGGGAAATTCTCCTTGTGCTATAGTGTGCTAAAGCATTGATCATCAACCGTCTTTAAAAAAACATTTTTTCTAGGGACAGAAAACTATAGGTAGGAAGAGTGTCAGTTTCTTTCACTGTGATAATCCTTGTTTCTAGGGACAGGGAAGGACAGTGAGGGAAATTCTCCTTGTGCTATAGTGTGCTAAAGCATTGATCATCAACCGTCTTTAAAAAAACATTTTTTCTAGGGACAGAAAACTATAGGTAGGAAGAGTGTCAGTTTCTTTCACTGTGATAATCCTTGTTTCTAGGGACAGGGAAGGACAGTGAGGGAAATTCTCCTTGTGCTATAGTGTGCTAAAGCATTGATCATCAACCATCTTTAAAAAAACATTTTTTCTAGGGACAGAAAACTATAGGTAGGAAGAGTGTCAGTTTCTTTCACTGTGATAATCCTTGTTTCTAGGGACAGGGAAGGACAGTGAGGGAAATTCTCCTTGTGCTATAGTGTGCTAAAGCATTGATCATCAACCGTCTTTAAAAAAACATTTTTTCTAGGGACAGAAAACTATAGGTAGGAAGAGTGTCAGTTTCTTTCACTGTGATAATCCTTGTTTCTAGGGACAGGGAAGGACAGTGAGGGAAATTCTCCTTGTGCTATAGTGTGCTAAAGCATTGATCATCAACCGTCTTTAAAAAACATTTTTTCTAGGGACAGAAAACTATAGGTAGGAAGAGTGTCAGTTTCTTTCACTGTGATAATCCTTGTTTCTAGGGACAGGGAAGGACAGTGAGGGGAATTCTCCTTGTGCTATAGTGTGCTAAAGCATTGATCATCAACCGTCTTTAAAAAAACATTTTTTCTAGGGACAGAAAACTATAGGTAGGAAGAGTGTCAGTTTCTTTCACTGTGATAATCCTTGTTTCTAGGGACAGGGAAGGACAGTGAGGGGAAATTCTCCTTGTGCTATAGTGTGCTAAAGCATTGATCATCAACCGTCTTTAAAAAAACATTTTTTCTAGGGACAGAAAACTATAGGTAGGAAGAGTGTCAGTTTCTTTCACTGTGATAATCCTTGTTTCTAGGGGACAGGGAAGGACAGTGAGGGAAATTCTACTTGTGCTATAGTGTGCTAAAGGATTGATCATCAATCAGCTTTAAAAAAACATTTTTTGTATGGACAGAAAACTATAGTAGGAAGAGTGTCAGTTTCTTTCACTGTGATAATCCTTGTTTCTAGGGACAGGGAAGGACAGTGAGGGAAATTCTCCTTGTGCTATAGTGTGCTAAAGCATTGATCATCAACCGTCTTTAAAAAAAACATTTTTTCTAGGGACAGAAAACTATAGGTAGGAAGAGTGTCAGTTTCTTTCACTGTGATAATCCTTGTTTCTAGGGACAGGGAAGGACAGTGAGGGAAATTCTCCTTGTGCTATAGTGTGCTAAAGCATTGATCATCAACCATCTTTAAAAAAAACTTTTTTTCTAGGGACAGAAAACTATAGGTAGGGAGAGTGTCAGTTTCTTTCACTGTGATAATCCTTGTTTCTAGGGACAGGGAAGGACAGTGAGGGAAATTCTCCTTGTGCTATAGTGTGCTAAAGCATTGATCATCAACCATCTTTAAAAAAACATTTTTTCTAGGGACAGAAAACTATAGGTAGGAAGAGTGTCAGTTTCTTTCACTGTGATAATCCTTGTTTCTAGGGACAGGGAAGGACAGTGAGGGAAATTCTCCTTGTGCTATAGTGTGCTAAAGCATTGATCATCAACCGTCTTTAAAAAAAACATTTTTTCTAGGGACAGAAAACTATAGGTAGGAAGAGTGTCAGTTTCTTTCACTGTGATAATCCTTGTTTCTAGGGACAGGGAAAGACAGTGAGGGAAATTCTCCTTGTGCTATAGTGTGCTAAAGCATTGATCATCAACCATCTTTAAAAAAAACATTTTTTCTAGGGACAGAAAACTATAGGTAGGAAGAGTGTCAGTTTCTTTCACTGTGATAATCCTTGTTTCTAGGGACAGGGAAGGACAGTGAGGGAAATTCTCCTTGTGCTATAGTGTGCTAAAGCATTGATCATCAACCGTCTTTAAAAAAAACATTTTTTCTAGGGACAGAAAACTATAGGTAGGAAGAGTGTCAGTTTCTTTCACTGTGATAATCCTTGTTTCTAGGGACAGGGAAGGACAGTGAGGGAAATTCTCCTTGTGCTATAGTGTGCTAAAGCATTGATCATCAACCGTCTTTAAAAAAACATTTTTTCTAGGGACAGAAAACTATAGGTAGGAAGAGTGTCAGTTTCTTTCACTGTGATAATCCTTGTTTCTAGGGACAGGGAAGGACAGTGAGGGAAATTCTCCTTGTGCTATAGTGTGCTAAAGCATTGATCATCAACCGTCTTTAAAAAAAACATTTTTTCTAGGGACAGAAAACTATAGGTAGGAAGAGTTGTCAGTTTCTTTCACTGTGATAATCCTTGTTTCTAGGGACAGGGAAGGACAGTGAGGGAAATTCTCCTTGTGCTATAGTGTGCTAAAGCATTGATCATCAACCGTCTTTAAAAAAACATTTTTTCTAGGGACAGAAAACTATAGGTAGGAAGAGTGTCAGTTTCTTTCACTGTGATAATCCTTGTTTCTAGGGACAGGGAAGGACAGTGAGGGAAATTCTCCTTGTGCTATAGTGTGCTAAAGCATTGATCATCAACCATCTTTAAAAAAACATTTTTTCTAGGGACAGAAAAACTATAGGTAGGAAGAGTGTCAGTTTCTTTCACTGTGATAATCCTTGTTTCTAGGGACAGGGAAGGACAGTGAGGGAAATTCTCCTTGTGCTATAGTGTGCTAAAGCATTGATCATCAACCGTCTTTAAAAAAACATTTTTTCTAGGGACAGAAAAACTATAGGTAGGAAGAGTGTCAGTTTCTTTCACTGTGATAATCCTTGTTTCTAGGGACAGGAAGGACAGTGAGGGAAATTCTCCTTGTGCTATAGTGTGCTAAAGCATTGATCATCAACCGTCTTTAAAAAACATTTTTTCTAGGGACAGAAAACTATAGGTAGGAAGAGTGTCAGTTTCTTTCACTGTGATAATCCTTGTTTCTAGGGACAGGGAAGGACAGTGAGGGGAATTCTCCTTGTGCTATAGTGTGCTAAAGCATTGATCATCAACCGTCTTTAAAAAAAACATTTTTTCTAGGGACAGAAAACTATAGGTAGGAAGAGTGTCAGTTTCTTTCACTGTGATAATCCTTGTTTCTAGGGACAGGGAAGGACAGTGAGGGAAATTCTCCTTGTGCTATAGTGTGCTAAAGCATTGATCATCAACCATCTTTAAAAAACATTTTTTCTAGGGACAGAAAACTATAGGTAGGAAGAGTGTCAGTTTCTTTCACTGTGATAATCCTTGTTTCTAGGGACAGGGAAGGACAGTGAGGGAAATTCTCCTTGTGCTATAGTGTGCTAAAGCATTGATCATCAACCGTCTTTAAAAAAAACATTTTTTCTAGGGACAGAAAACTATAGGTAGGAAGAGTGTCAGTTTCTTTCACTGTGATAATCCTTGTTTCTAGGGACAGGGAAGGACAGTGAGGGAAATTCTCCTTGTGCTATAGTGTGCTAAAGCATTGATCATCAACCGTCTTTAAAAAAACATTTTTTCTAGGGACAGAAAACTATAGGTAGGAAGAGTGTCAGTTTCTTTCACTGTGATAATCCTTGTTTCTAGGGACAGGGAAGGACAGTGAGGGAAATTCTCCTTGTGCTATAGTGTGCTAAAGCATTGATCATCAACCGTCTTTAAAAAAACATTTTTCTAGGGACAGAAAACTATAGGTAGGAAGAGTGTCAGTTTCTTTCACTGTGATAATCCTTGTTTCTAGGGACAGGGAAGGACAGTGAGGGAAATTCTCCTTGTGCTATAGTGTGCTAAAGAGTGTGCTAAAGCATTGATCATCAACCGTCTTTAAAAAAACATTTTTTCTAGGGACAGAAAACTATAGGTAGGAAGAGTGTCAGTTTCTTTCACTGTGATAATCCTTGTTTCTAGGGACAGGGAAGGACAGTGAGGGAAATTCTCCTTGTGCTATAGTGTGCTAAAGCATTGATCATCAACCGTCTTTAAAAAAAACCATTTTTTCTAGGGACAGAAAACTATAGGTAGGAAGAGTGTCAGTTTCTTTCACTGTGATAATCCTTGTTTCTAGGGACAGGGAAGGACAGTGAGGGAAATTCTCCTTGTGCTATAGTGTGCTAAAGCATTGATCATCAACCGTCTTTAAAAAAACATTTTTTCTAGGGACAGAAAACTATAGGTAGGAAGAGTGTCAGTTTCTTTCACTGTGATAATCCTTGTTTCTAGGGACAGGGAAGGGACAGTGAGGGAAATCTCCTTGTGCTATAGTGTGCTAAAGCATTGATCATCAACCGTCTTTAAAAAAACATTTTTTCTAGGGACAGAAAACTATAGGTAGGAAGAGTGTCAGTTTCTTTCACTGTGATAATCCTTGTTTCTAGGGACAGGGAAGGACAGTGAGGAAATTCTCCTTGTGCTATAGTGTGCTAAAGCATTGATCATCAACCAGTCTTTAAAAAAACATTTTTTTCTAGGGACAGAAAACTATAGGTAGGAAGAGTGTCAGTTTCTTTCACTGTGATAATCCTTGTTTCTAGGGACAGGGAAGGACAGTGAGGAAATTCTCCTTGTGCTATAGTGTGCTAAAGCATTGATCATCAACCGCTTTAAAAAAACATTTTTTCTAGGGACAGAAAACTATAGGTAGGAAGAGTGTCAGTTTCTTTCACTGTGATAATCCTTGTTTCTAGGGACAGGGAAGGACAGTGAGGGAAATTCTCCTTGTGCTATAGTGTGCTAAAGCATTGATCATCAACCGTCTTTAAAAAAACATTTTTTCTAGGGACAGAAAACTATAGGTAGAAGAGTTGTCAGTTTCTTTCACTGTGATAATCCTTGTTTCTAGGGACAGGGAAGGACAGTGAGGGAAATTCTCCTTGTGCTATAGTGTGCTAAAGCATTGATCATCAACCGTCTTTAAAAAAACATTTTTTCTAGGGACAGAAAACTATAGGTAGGAAGAGTGGTCAGTTTCTTTCACTGTGATAATCCTTGTTTCTAGGGACAGGGAAGGACAGTGAGGGAAATTCTCCTTGTGCTATAGTGTGCTAAAGCATTGATCATCAACCGTCTTTAAAAAAAACATTTTTTCTAGGGACAGAAAACTATAGGTAGGAAGAGTGTCAGTTTCTTTCACTGTGATAATCCTTGTTTCTAGGGACAGGGAAGGACAGTGAGGGAAATTCTCCTTGTGCTATAGTGTGCTAAAGCATTGATCATCAACCGTCTTTAAAAAAACATTTTTTTCTAGGGACAGAAAACTATAGGTAGGAAGAGTGTCAGTTTCTTTCACTGTGATAATCCTTGTTTCTAGGGACAGGGAAGGACAGTGAGGGAAATTCTCCTTGTGCTATAGTGTGCTAAAGCATTGATCATCAACCGTCTTAAAAAAAACATTTTTTCTAGGGACAGAAAACTATAGGTAGAAGAGTGTCAGTTTCTTTCACTGTGATAATCCTTGTTTCTAGGGACAGGGAAGGACAGTGAGGGAAATTCTCCTTGTGCTATAGTGTGCTAAAGCATTGATCATCAACCGTCTTTAAAAAAACATTTTTCTAGGGACAGAAAACTATAGGTAGGAAGAGTGTCAGTTCTTTCACTGTGATAATCCTTGTTTCTAGGGACAGGGAAGGACAGTGAGGGAAATTCTCCTTGTGCTATAGTGTGCTAAAGCATTGATCATCAACCGTCTTTAAAAAAACATTTTTTCTAGGGACAGAAAACTATAGGTAGGAAGAGTGTCAGTTTCTTTCACTGTGATAATCCTTGTTTCTAGGGACAGGGAAGACAGTGAGGGAAATTCTCCTTGTGCTAGTGTTGCTAAAGCATTGATCATCACCGTCTTTAAAAAAACATTTTTTCTAGGGGACAGAAGAACTATAGTTAGGAAGAGTGTCAGTTTCTTTCACTGTGATAATCCTTGTTTCTAGGACAGGGAAAGGACAGTGAGGGGAAATTCTCCTTGTGCTATAGTGTGCTAAAGCATTGATCATCAACGTCTTAAAATAACATGTTTTCTAGGGACAGAAAACTATAGGTAGGAAGAGTGTCAGTTTTCTTTCACTGTGATAATCCTTGTTTCTAGGGGACAGGGATGGGACAGTGAGGGAAATTCTCCTTGTGCTATAGTGTGCTAAGCATTGATCATCAACCGTCTTTAAAAAAACATTTTTTTCTAGGGACAGAAAACCTATAGGTAGGAAGAGTGTCAGTTTCTTTCACTGTGATAATCCTTGTTTCTAGGGACAGGGAAGGGAACA